>CP092871.1:12790733-12899170 GCA_030710605.1 Cordylochernes scorpioides | reverse complement strand
CCAGAAATCAGAATAATAATACTACTAAACAAACACCCTAAAAGACCAGGAAGAAACTTAATAACTGATCAGTTTGAAATAGCAACTTTGCTAGTCTTCTTCTTCTTTCTTATCTCCACTCAATGTGGGTATCAAGCTTGTAAAGTTTGATATCATGTCTGGGTGAAGTAGAATGCGTCTGCCTTTGTCATTAAGACTGGGAGCACTACTCAGTGGCAGGCCGACTTAGCTCAAGAAGAAATGGCCGCCTTCGCTTCGCTAGTAAATCACTACAGTGATGTTCGCACCTTGGAGAGATATGATCACTAATTCTGATTCTGAAGTAGTAAGAAATCATGACCAAAACTCAGCATTCATTTAAAAAAAATTTCAATGAACTCCTAACTTTAAATGAAGTAAAATATGTAATAGCAAGATTAGACATTAAAAAAACTTGTGGTCTAGATGATATCCACGCTACAATGGTAAAAACCTTCCTTCACCAGTTCTAGAAAGGCTACTGTACTTATTCAATACTAGTGTGGAACAAGGAAAGCTACCACAAGACTGGAAACAAGCAATTATTATCTCTATACTGAAGCTAAACAAACCGGGAAGACCAACCTGGAAGCTATTGATCCTCACATTCCAAGGAAAATAATGGAAAGAATGATACTCCAGAGATTAAAATAAAAGAAAATAAGACCTAATCCAAATAATTTATTAGTGTGTGACGTTTCGGCAACCACATCGTCACCATCATCAGACAAAAGAATAAAATGATTTTTTTATTAATTAAATAGATTTTATTCTTTTGTCTGATGATGGTGACAATGTTGTTGCCGAAACGTCACACACTAATAAATTATTTGGATTAGGTCTTATTTTATTTTATTTTAATCTATAATCCAAAATATCAAGCTGCATTCAGGAGAAACTACTCAACTCCAACTCCTATACCTGACCCAAACTATCCATGACAACTTCCAAACCAACTAATTCAACAATTGAAGCATTCACAGATCTTAGTGATATATTTGAGTTTGGAGACAAAGGCTTTTAGTAAAACTCAACAAAATAAATGAGGAAGTTATCAATTGAATCTAGGACTTCCTAAGAGATAGAACCAGTCAGTTACAACAGCATCTATTTCAAAAAGGTGAAAGTGAAGTAGGAACAAGGCAGCAGTCCTCTACTCTTTTCAATCTAAGATGATGCATAATTTGGAATATAGATTTTAGCTATAAGAAAATAAGACCTAATCCAAATAAATTAATAGTGTGTGACAATGTGATTTATTTGGATTAGGTCTTATTTTCTTGTAGCTCTTCTCCATATACCTAGATAGCCTGGACTGAGGCAGTTATACTGTACATTTTATTCCACCATATTTTTTTATATAGTGAATTCTGGTCAGGTACACAAAAATAGGTTGAACTATATTTGTGTACCAGACCAGAATAAATTATTTGATAAGATTTTGTACCAAAAATATATTTCTCGAAAGGGTTTAGTTAAGGAAAAGATTCCAGAGACATTGTAAGATTTGGTGTGGTAAATCAATTTTGTAGCCTAGATTTGAAATTATGCCAGCCTGGAGAACTTTTACACACCAGCCACAGGCAGACCATCATCCTTCAGTTAATGGATGTGGTGAAGAAACTGCAGTTTCACCTGGATAGCAGATTTACTGCCCGGCTTTAACACAGACTTCAACTGAAGAACACTTGATAAGAACAGAGTAGAGAGATGACCTGACTGTAGATAGCTGCCCCATTCATTTTACTTATTTTGGTCTTACAAGGTAATACGACCAAAGTCAAATATATAAATAGTGTGTGACGTTTTGGTGACAGTGTTGTTACTGAGATGTCACACACTATTTATGTATTTGGTTTTATTACCTTGTACTTCTAATCTTTAATCCAAATTGTGCCATATCATTATTTTGGTGTTGTGCTGTACAGCATCTAGGGTTGTGTTATCAGGCCAGGAGTGTATAGCTATGGAATAATCACAGACACCTCACTCAAGGAGAACCGACACAGCTGTGTTTACAATGGAGTACTCTCTAATGACTCAGCAACAGATTTACTTTTGTGAGAGCTGTTCTGGTTGTTTCCATCAAACCAAATCCCAGGTTCAAAACACACCTCAAAACATATATATATATTTTTAAATAATAAATTGTATTCTCAATGGCCCTGATTCTTGCACATGTCTAGCCCTATCAGTTAGTGCAAATAACCAAACAGGTCTCTAGCACCTTGTAATACCAAAGTCTAAATGTTTCTACAAGTGCAGGGGGTGGGGGTGTACTAACAGTATAAGCAGCACCCACCTGATTGTCATTGACCTATAAATAAATGTTCTTCCCTGATTTATAATATTATAAAATAAATAAAGCTTCTAGGGTTAAGTTTCTTGTTCAAATTTTTATTTTCAAGCTTTCGGACTTGTCAGTCCTTCAACAGGAGTATCACGATAATAAATAGATGTTATATACTATTTTATATACAAATTAATTTTTACATATTTTAAATATTAATAATATTGAAAGGGGAGAAAATATATATTACCTTCTTTGTGTGTTATAAACAATTTTGAAAATATACGTGCATGGTGGAGGATACGTGCTGGTCGAATGATATCTCGAGATATCAAATTAAACCCAATAAATTCGTGAACTATTGTGTTATATATAGAAGACTGCCTACATCTATGGGGTAGTATTTGTCCATATTGTTTCGTATGTTTCTGATATTTCTATGCATCTGTTTATGCTTTTTTGCTGTTTGGTTATCATAGATTCTATTAAAAGTCTTTGGTATTTAATGTGGATATCATCATAATACACTATGGGTTGAGATTAGATGTACTTGAGGCTTAAATAACCAGACTTCATAAATGTACTATATGTAACACATACTTGCCGTTTGGTTGCTCGCACTAGAATGTGTATTTAGGCAAGAAATTGTTGGTGTGGAGAGAGAAAACATTTTAAAAAAAACTTTCCACACACACATGTGCTGAAGTAAACGAAAACATGCGCTACAAATTATAAAAATAAAATCTTTCGCATTGAGTTTCTTTTACACATGTGTGGGAGTTAAACCCAGGTCCTAGTTGTTACACACACACACACATTGAAGGAAGAACATGGTTGAAATATTGGAAGGGACACAATTTGGATTAGAGGTAAAAATGCAAGTTAACAAATTCAGATAAGTAATACCATGTAATTTTAGTAGAGTCACAGTCATAAAGTTCACCTATATCATGGAATTCACCACAGGATCTGTAAGAAAATGCCTGTAAAGAATACATTTGTCTTCTTCTTCTTTCTTATCTCCACTCAATCATATTAGGGTGTCAATCTTGTAAAGCTTGAAACCTTTGATGATGTCTGTTGACAACCATCATGATTGGGTGAAGTAGAATGCGTCTGCCTTTGTCATTAAGATTGGGAGCACTACTCAGTGGCAGGCCGACTTAGCTCCAAAAGAAATGGCCACCTCTGACATGAGGAACAGACGCCATGTGCAGCCGCTCCTAACAATGGAGTACAAATGCTGCTCATCCTGTATCCCTGAATTAGGAGTCCTTACAGTGTACTATCAGCCGGGCCAGCTGAGCCTAGGTTTTTTAGTGAGCTTGTTACTGCTCCCCCTCCTCCTTTTTCATCCAGGCTTGGGACCAGCAAAGGCGGAATTAGAATTCATTTGTAAATTGTTCGGATTGCCCTGAGACATGTCCTCCTATACTGTCAGGTATTTCTTTACCATTTCACAACTGGGAAGATTGGAATGTGGATCAGCAATTGTTTCTTGATGCCCCTGTGATGTTTGCTGTGAAAATAAAGTCTATCTTTATATATAGTCAAATCTTACCAGTCAAAAGATGTCGCACAAATAAGAATACTCTTTTCACTGTTTAAAGAAAACCACGCTAAAATATTTAGCTCAACTGACCCAATATGTCCATTTTGTAATTTAAAAAAATAGACTAGGGGGGGTCGGTGGAAGGCTGGTTAAACCGTTTGGTTTTCGACCACTACGACCCGGGTTCGATTCCCGCATTGGACACTTTTTTCTGTTAAAAAAAAAAAAAATGCTCCAATGGCCCCCCGATTCTCGCAAAAGTCCAACCACACCAGCGAGTGCAAGTAACCAAACGGGGCTCTGGCTCATTTGTAAGTGCAAAGTCGAACTGCTTTCACATGTGTAGACATGTGGTGCGCTTACATTAAAAAAGCAGTCGCTAACTACCCACGGTGATTATCATGGCCTGTACCACATGTACTAGGGATAAGCAAAAGAATATATATATATAGACTTGGAACTGGAGCACAACATGTTTTTCTGTTTAAAGTTATAAGTAAAAGGGAACTTCTTTTGCATAAAATTGGATCAAATCATCTTGCTCTGGAGAGGTTCTTTTGACTAGAACGACAAAGAATAAATCCAATACATTGGCCCTGTACAAGTTTTACAGGGCTGCACAAGAGAAGAAATATTGAGAAAAGAGAGTCTTATGTACACAAGGTAATAAGACCAAATCCAAATAAATAAATAGTGTGTTACGTTTCTATCTATAGAAACCTATAATCCAAATTGTGGCTTATCAGAGTCCTATGTAAATGCATGATTCACCTGTAAATAACGAACTCATCTTTTCTAAGCAATTCATGCACCCGGAGGAATCCTGTGTAAAGCATAGGTCCCCATTAAAAGCTTGTTGTTGTATTTAGTAAAGTGATGTACAGATTTGGTCTTGTTATCTTCCCTGTACTCTGCCTTCTGTATAGAAACATTTAGTAGGCCATGGCTCACTGATAGCTGCAGATCTTACCTGCACTGATAAAATGATTGCTGATAAGATAGTGTGCACCCAAAACAAACCTTTTGTCTTGAACTGAGAGGCTATGTTGGATGTTCCAGGAAGAAAGAGCTGGCCACCACCAAGAAGGAGAAGCTGGCTCATGCCAGCACCATTGCAGACTCTATCTGCCTCAAGAGTTTCAGGTGGGTCAATCTCTCTGTAATCTGTATCTGTAGCAGCTGACTGGCTGGCTTGTAACAGGTCCAACCCAGACTTCCTCAAGTACCTCGGCATTGCCATGGAGACCTTCCTGTGGTGTTGTGATGACGAGGACTCGGATGTCAGGCTCATGGCTGATGAGTGCCTCAACCGCACCATTAAGGTACTGGGAACTTGGCCATTTAGCCCATAGGAATATATCCATACCAAACCTATTTATATTTGTTTATACAATAGAACCTCTCTGTAATGAACAACCTCTCTGCAGTGAATATTGCAATGAATTGATAATGATCTAAACCAACTATATAAATCAAAATAGGCTTTAATTCTCTTTTTTTTTTTTGCTTATCCCTAGTACACGTGGTACAAGTCATGATAATCATGGTGGGTAGAAGTAGGCGACTGCTCTTACTGTAAGTGCACCACATGTCTACACATGTGAAAAATATCGACTTTGCACTTACAAATGTGCCAGAGCCCCGTTTGGTTACTTGCACTCGCTGGTAGTGTTGGACTTTTGCAAGAATCGGGGGCCATTGGAGCATTTTTTTTTTTAAATCAGAAAAAAAGTGCCAAATGCGGAAATCGAACCCGGGTCGTAGCGGTCAAAAACCAACGGTTTAGACCATCCTTCCACCGACCCCCTTTAATTCTCTTGAAGATTCCGATTCCTTGGGTGTTGAAATAAAGAAGTTGGAGGACTGTATTTCTTGTCATTGCAGTAAGGGCAAATGAAAATGGTTTAATTTGAAAAAGAAACGTCAGTGCATTAACTAGTCTAAAGTGGTAAACCAAATTGTTTTATGGGTGTTGTGTGAGCAGACTCTGATAGACTCCCATCTCTCCCGGCTACAAGTGGAGCTCTTCAAGGAGATAAAGAAGGATGGTCCTGCCAGAAGTCTGCGGGCGGCACTGTCTAGGTTCGCAGACCTGGCTCACCTGATCAGGCCCCAGAAGTGCAGGTATGTAGGTGGGCAGGTAGTCGAGGGGGTGTTGAGACAGTCGTTGCTGGGGTGGCTCAGACCCTACTGCTACAACCTGGTGCCCTGCCTGGCCACAGTGGCCTGCAGGCCGCAGGAATCCGTGCAGGAGACCCTGGCCATCTCCCTGGCCAAGATCATGCCAGTGCTGGGCCCAGTGGCCACGGAGGCTGAGATGAGAACCCTGCTGGAGGCCCTCCTGCTCAACCTGCGCAATGCCCTCGCTGCTATCCGCCGCACAGCTGCCACCTCTCTGGTCACAGTATGCCAACATTCCCGCCAGCCTCCTGTACTCATCCAGTGGCTGCTCTCAGATCTTCTGGGTGAGTCTTGGTAGAGGAGCTAGATTCCCATGGCCTTGATCGGGTACCAATATACAGCAGAACCTCTGGATTCAGCTGTTTTTCAAAACCCTACTGTTGTGGCTGGATTGTTCAATAAATCTTCTTCTTCTTTCTTATCTCCACACTGGGTGAAGTAGAATGCGTCTGCCTTTGTCATTAAGACTGGGAGCACTACTCAGTGGCAGGCCGACTTAGCTCCAAAAGAAATGGCCGCCTCTGACATGAGGAACAGACGCCATGTGTAGTCACTCCTAACATGGAGTACAGACTCATCCTGTATCCCTGGATCAGGAGCCCTTACAGGGTACTATCAGCCGGGCCAGCTGAGCCCAGGTTTTTTACTGAGCTTGTTACTGCTCCCCCTCCTCCTTTTTTATCCAGGCTTGGGACCGGCAAAAGCGGAGTTTGTTCAATAAATAATATAAAGAAGCTATTGGCTACTTAAATTGATTTTGAATTAAATAAGATTTTTATTAAAAGACTTTATTCAGATTTACAGAGTGTTATTGAAACCAAAAAGGGGTTCTTGATAAGATTTTTTCATTAGAGTTATTTACAAAGAATTATTTACATTGAATTGAAACACACATACAATGTGGTAAAATAATATATTCTGAGTATTATTAATAGAATTCACAGAAATATATTGAATTTAAGTATTGTAAAATGTGTGTGTTTTATATAATGCAATAATTTAGAGATATCTGTATGCTTCTCAGGAACCTGGGTTACCCAAATAAATAAAATTTAGAGCTATTTAAGATTTGTTTGCATGGATTAAAGATTGAATTTATAAATAACAGGATCCAACATCTACTTTAAACAACTATAATTCAACAGCTACTTCAATTCAACATGAAGCACCTTTCCCTTTAGATGTATTTGAGTGTATTAGATAAAATAACAACAACAACACAATCATGTTTCAATTATCAGGGTAAAAAGAATGGAAGAAAGTTTCTGTTTTCAACATGAAGTTGCATTTGTTCACTTTAAATAAAATTACATATCAATTGATTCAAATCTCCTGGACATTGATTAAAAAGGTTTCTGGAGATGAGTTTCTTTTTATTTTACTGTGAAACATTTTTAAGAATGGTGATCCAGACGACCCCTCTAACTATCGAGGCATAGCGCTCTTAAGCAATATAGCAAAATTATTTACATCAATACTCAAATCTCGTCTAGGCAGTTGGATCGAAAAGAGAAATATAGTTCCTGAGAACCAGGCGGGATTCAGGGCCGGCCACTCTTGTCAGGACCATATATTCACTCTATCATCCCTCATTTAAACTCATTTAAATAAGTTACTTTATGTATCATTTACGAACGGAAAAATACGTCCAGGGTAGCCTAGTGGACATGGCATCTGCCCGGTAAGCGGAAGGTCGTGGGTTCGATTCCCGCCCCTGGACACTTTTATTTTTCCGTTCGCCATTACTCTTCATATTTTTCACCTTTTCATACTTCATCCTTAAAGTTAGAAATAGTCGTTATTTCTCTTTAAAATAAATTTCAATTTTTGTTTAAAAGAAACATTCACGGTATAATTGCAATTTTCGTTTTACAATCATCAGCCGCGTTATATTGTATTTTAAATAACTCTAAATGCGGCAATGAGATTACTTGATTCGACGGTCTTGCCTCACATGCTATACGCCGCACCCTGCTGGGCACTCAACCAAGTAAAGGTAGTTGACCAGGTTCAGAATATTTTCCTAAGACGCTACCTAAATTTACCAAAGTATACTCCGGGCTTTATGTTAAGAATGGAGTGTGGACGAGTATCACAGGAAGTTATTATAACTAAACAGGTCCTGAGATTTTGGGTGAGGATTATGAAAATGGAAGAGAGTAGGTTGCCCCGGGCATATTTGTTACACCTCTGGACATTACACAGCAATCAAAGGGCTGGTTTAACCTTTGTCGAAAACCTGTCAACCATTTTAGACTCAAACGGTTTTTCGTTCCTGAAGGGTTGTCCGGATTACACTGCAATACTGACTGAAATCCCTGCTATAATTCAAATAGCAACCGAACAAAGCATCCAAAACGACATGGCGAAAATTCTAAATACTTCACATTACAGTCACTTCAAATACCTAAAAAATTCAATAACAGCAGAACGATATTTATTCACAACTATTCCTCTAGCAATTAAAAGATTTTTTGCACAACTGAGACTCCTTTGGACGATCTTCCCAGAAAATCGTTCAAAGCACTGGAAGATTGATTTGACTCTAACTTGCGATCTGTGTAAAAACAGAATCCAAGACCAAATTATGCATATAATATTTGAATGCTCTTGCTTAGAGAAACAGAGGAAAGAAATTTTGGGTGACTTACCCTGGTCTCAACCTGACTGCCAACAAATTTGCAGCTGGATGAACACACTGATGGTTGATCAGGGTCTCTCCCTCGGTTTATATAGATTCTACAAGGCCGCAGCCAATGTCCGTTGGAGAATGATGGATTCGCCGAATGTCGTGGTTTGCTCGGAGGAGGAAAGCGAAGATTGAATGCGGCTGATTCCACACTAGCCCTCTCAATGATATCTTAACCTTGACATATTCTAAACATTGGTACTTTAATTTAAATATTTAATCATGTACGGTTCCTTTTGCTCTGTATGTTTATTTTTTTGTATATATGGTTATATTTCTTTTTGTTTGGTTTTTCTTTCTTCTCTCTTTCCTTATTACTTCTTGTAATCTAGTTTTTACTTTTGAAATATCTTCCTTTCCTAAATCCCGTAGAGGGGAATCATGTATAGGGCTGGATACCCCAATAAAAAGGCTTATGTGTGTGTATTTTACTGTGAAGCAGTCTCAAGCTTTCAGGCATCTCTGCCCTCTTCTACAGGAAAACATAAATAAACAAATAAAATGCCACCTGATGTCCATTTTTGGAAAACTGCCCAGCACAATATTGAGCAAGTCTGGTAGTTAAATGGCAAATCTGTTGGGGAGTTTCACCACTGAAGAGCCAGAATCTTCCAATATTTTTATCAAAGGAGTCAGTAAAAATTACATGCTTAAACAGTTTTTTTTTTTTTTTGCTTCTCCCTAGTACACGTAGTACAGGCTATGATAATCATGGTGGGTAGTTAGCGACTGCTTTTACTGTAAGTGCACCACATGTCTACACATGTGAAAAGCATTTCGAATTTGCACTTACAAATGTGCCAGAGCGCCGTTTGGTTACTTGCATTCGCTGGTGGGGTTGGACTTTTGCAAGAATCGGGGACCATTGGAGCATTTTTTTAAATAAAAAAAAAAAGTGCCCAATGCGGGAATCGAACCCGGGTCGTAGTAGTCAAAACCAACGGTTTTGATCATCCTTTCACCGACCCTCAGAGCAAGTCTGGTAGTTAAATGGTAAAGCCGTCGAAGAGTTTCACCACTGAAGAGCCAGAGTCTTCCAATATTCTATCAAAGGAGTCATTAAAACTTGCATGTTTAAACAGTTTATAGATTTCTCAAGTGCCCCCTTCAAGATAAAAGTAACAGATCACCACCTACCTAACCTAACAGAGAGTGTTGTTGGCAGGTCAAATGTTGCCCCTGCAGCAGGATCAACCCCTGCCAGTGGTACTGGGCATTCTTCTCTGTTTCCGTCACCTGGCCCCCCACTTGACATCAGCCTCTGTGCCCCTCCAGCATCTCCTGCAGGTATTGGTGGTGATTTATCCCCCACTGAAACCTTCACACAGTTGAACCAACCTCCCTTGAGAGACCATTCATTGGAACTTGGTTGGTTATGTTCAGAGATCAATTCTTTTTTTAAAAAATTATCTTAGAAAGGTGGTCATCTAGGGAGTTGGGAGCTCTCATGGAAGGATACTTTGATTTTCTTAATGTGTTACTTTCTTGGTGCCACCAACAAGTGTGTAGCCTCTTTCTTATGACAAATGTCAAAATAGAATTAGTGAAAAGGTATATAAAGCCCATCCCACTGTGTGACCCAGATGTATGAGCTGGAGGTCCACTACACCCAGCATCCAGACCACAATGTGGCTACCGCAGCCCTAGAAGCTCTACAGAACTTGCTGAAAAATCCTCCGCCACCCCTCTTGGCCTGCCTCAAGTCTCCCACAGGCTTTGGGCAATCCCTGCTGCAGGCCCGGCCTCTCCAGTCATCTGGAGGTAGGTCAAACTGTCCACGTGTGTCTGCATGCACTGGGCTGGTTGGTGGCAGGGGCAGCTCTCAAGATGTCTCCTACTGGACCCTCCGAGGATGCCCTGGTGGATGAAAACGAGACCCCAGACATGGACCCCTCCATACATGGTGAGTGGTTCTATCACACTACCCAAACATCACGTCCCATCTTACTGGATTCAAGGCCAGGATTTTTCACTCCTGGGAATTCTATTCTGATATTAATTTATTATTCTGATACAGTAGAGCATCTCTGTGAGGAAAACACTTTAACTAGAAGACACCTCTCTACAAAGGACAGTTTTCATCATCAGAATGAATATTTTTGCTATTTAGCTGCTCACTGGCAAGAGGACACTGCTCTATAAAGACACTTTGGCTCTGTAACTAGTTATTATCCTTTAGAGAGAGGTAGTTCTACTATAGAGACTCCTTTGAGAGACCATAGCCTAAAACCCAATCTCTCTCCTGGATTCTCATCAGAGATTCTGCCATCAAAGTCAGCATGAGGAGTCTTTCAACTGAAACAAAGTCTCTGATGAGAGGCCATGTTTAGCCAAAATTCTATATGGGCTCTTATGGAAGACTAATGTAATATATTATAATATTCTATATACAGTTACGAGCGTCTTTCCTCATCTCCTAATCAGTCATCTCTCTCTCTCTTTGTCACCGTTTGCTTTTATTGGTTGGCTACGGTCACGCCACCTTCGCCCCCCCCCCCCCCCCCCCCCCCCCCCCCCCCCCCCCCCCCCCCCCTGCCGGTGGCGCACGCCCGTTGGCTGCTGGCGAGCACGTGACTTCCCTGTGCGCGCGCATGGCGGGCGGTAGGCTATAGTTATTAACTAACATATGCAATTAATTAAGGCGCCAATTTAGAATTGTAACAAATAGTATTTGAATCAAAACATTCAATCTGGTAAAACACGGGCGTTGCCCGGGTCATTCGGCTAGTGGGATATAATAATTGGGACTCACCAAAATAGGGTGCTATAGAGAGGGGGTGCTATAGACAAGTCATTTTTAATGTAAAATGTTTACATTTTAATGTTTAAAATCGGGTGCTATAGAGAGGAAGGCGCTATTTAGAGGGGGCGCTATAGACAGGTTTAACTGTATATACAGTAAAACCCCTCTATAGTGAATCCCAATGGGACAGAGCTTTTGGTTCACTATAGCCATATGGTTTGGCTATTTTTTTACTTTAAAATTTTTTTTAGACTGGATAATTAAAGGACAGCCATACACACAGGAACCTGTACCTACATATTCAATAGATTGCTATTTAACTCTCCACTTAGAACATCCATTGAAAGATGAGGTGATGTGCAGGCTCCCAGTCCAGCCTGCCCACCTCTGAAGACCCCCTGCTGGACCATACCTCCTCCACCACCTCCCTGAATGGGGACTTGGATCAGGTGACTGACGGGGGCTTCTCCAACATCCAGATTGGCCGCTGTCTGCCGGAAGACCTGCCCCCTGCCACCCTCCACACCAATGGTGAGATGTGTCTCCACCACATTCTTGTTGGTGCTTCAAGGATCCTATCTATTCCCTGAGCTTACATTCCCTCCTTTTTCAATAATTTTGTAGCCTTTTTCTATCAGATATTTCATCTATATGAAAATTTAATTCTTGAAAAATTGGATGACCCTTTCAGCATTGAAAGAATTCTTACCCCCAAAGATCAACTCTGCTTTTCAGCTTTTTTATTTTTTTTTTGGCAGTGGAAAAATATATTGAAAACTTGAATCAAAAGTGGTCAGTTTTTTCAATTTGTTTTTGGTAATGGTTAAAAGATGAGAGCTGAAATTGAGCTGATATTTTGTAGTAAAAGTTTTTTCAATGCTGAAACTGTGGCATTTGGAAGTTAGAAGTGTGTGTTTTTACTTACTTATTACTCAAGGAAGGCCTTAGAGGTAGTTCCTGACAGTATGTGGTAACCAGGGCTCATGGAACATGCTCTGAAGAAAGGAGCCAGTGATGAGAGGCTGCTAGGAGGAGAGGATGACTCTGAGGGGTTCTGGGAAACCACCTCCACCCCCTCCCCCGGCCTGACAGGTGGCAATGTCACCGTGGGGCCCATCGGCAGTTTCACGGATGCAGAGGTCCCGCTGCACTACCTGGGCCGACTGCTGAGTGCCAGCTTCCTGCTGGGGGGTCAGCCAGGATTGCTGCTGCCAGACCGGGCAGTGCGGGTCAGCGTGAAGTCCCTGGCTGTGCACTGCCTGGCTGGGGTGGTGGCCCTGCACCCTGCCACCTTCTTCCTGCCCCTGCACACCACCCCAGCCTCCCAGTACATCACAGATGTCACCCAGTTCATCTCCCACCCAGACCCCCACCTGTGTGGGAGCACGGCCCTGTTGCTGGGCTGTCTGGTGGAAGCTGGCCTCAGCAGCTCTTCCTACTGGCCTCACAGTGAGTCCACCATCTACAATCCATTGTGTGCTATGGCTAGCCACCTACTCCACTTGCCTAAAATGTAGCTTGGCACCCGCACCTCCATTTTGGCTTGCATTAGATGCACTGAACAAGACTTTTATGAGAGGCTGCTGCTTATCATCAAACAGCTTGAGGAGCTTGGACTCATGGGGTTTGTGTAATATTTACACAAGAAAATAAGAAACAACACGGTTATCCAACAGTCATTATACCTAGGTAGAGTATACTTCCTTCCCCCATTGCACATGAATAAAGCCTTTCTTTAGATACGTCATCCTGATACCTTGTTTAAGCCAAGATAACCTAGTGAATGGTTCCAGGTAAGAAAAATGACAACAGGTCCATATGCAATGGAGACTAGTTATATCAGCCCCCTTTACAAAAGTTCAAAGTGTTTTAACAAATTTTTGTCTAACAATTAAGTAACATTGTTATTTGTTGATAGCATTTAATTTTAGCTCTCTGATTTGATCTCTAGTTTCCCCCCAAGCTCTTTAGTTAACCTACCCATTTTAAAATAGGATTTCATGGCTTTTACAGTGCAGTAGCACTCACCATGAACCAACCATTGAATGAGTGACCATCTCCTTAAGTAACTAACACTTTTCTCTAATGAAAACATTTTTTTTTTTTTATAACTGAAATAACCCAACTTCTCTATTGAGAGACCACACATTGAGATATTAGTGCTGTTGAGAGATGTACAAATAGAAGATCAAGTCTAAAGAAAAGTAAATATTGTGGTGTGTTTTGGTATCAACAGCTTGTATAGTTTGCCATTTTATAAATGGGACTTATTTTGGATTAAGAAAAAATATTTTCTCTAATATCTTGATGGACTATTTGATATCTTATTTATTGGTCCTGTGTGTGTGTGTGTGTCACTTTTTTTTTTTCATCTGTAGGCCAAATAACACTCTCTTCTCTCTCACTCACTCCTTGTTGTAAGAGAAGTCCTTCTACAAACCCATGTGTGAAAAACCCGTCAAATGACTACCCCCTTCCATGTAAAAAAAAAAGAGCCAACCTACAATGATAGACCAGAAGTATCCAGGCTGTTGTCTCTCATGGGAAGATTTTCTTTTCAATTCACGAAGTCATATTCTTGGAGACCACTCTGTTGAATCATATGTCAGAATCACAACTTGTTGATACTGCTATCCCTTATTTATTTATTTATTATTATTTTTTTTTGCTTATCCCTAGTACACGTGGTACAGGCCATGATAATCATGGTGGGTAGTTAGCGACTGCTTTTTACTGTAAGCGCACCACATGTCTACACATGTGAAAGCAGTTCGACTTTGCACTTACAAAATGTGCCAGAGCCCCGTTTGGTTACTTGCACTCGCTGGTGGGGTTGGACCTTTGCAAGAATCGGGGGGGCCATTGGAGCATTTTTTTTTTTTAAACAGAAAAAAGTGTCCAATGTGGGGATCGAACCCGGGTCGTAGTGGTCGTAAACCAAACGGTTTAACCAGCCTTCCACCGACCCCCCTCCCTTATTTATGAATGCATAGAAATTATTTTTCTTCAGTTATAATTTTATGATTTCTCTAACACCCATTTGTGCTATTTCCTCACTTTTCTCTGGTATTCCAAACCCATTCATTCTCTCAGGAGAGCCCTGGGTAGGCACACTCTCAGAAGGAAGTAGCTACGAGCTGTGTGTGTGGTGTCAGAGTTCAAGGCCCAGCTGCCCCTGGAAGTAGTACTGGAGAAGATGTCCACAGTGATGATCACTGAAGGCTCCTCAGTGTCCAGCAAGCAGGGTCTGGCCGCCGCCCGCCGCTGCCTCACACCTCTGCTACACTCCAATGAGGCTCCTCTGGCTCTCAAACTTCTGGGCTCTCTTCTTGGCCTCAAGGCTGACAACTACTGGCTTGTCCGGGTATACTTCTCTAGTACCATATTTTGGCTCAATACCTGTGACATTATCAGTGTAATGCTCTAACATAGATAGGCTGTTGGTTCTTGTGCCACCTTTGATGATGATATACCACCCCCCATTAAATAATAAAGAGGAAAGCTATGGAAGGACAGTTCTGAGGAGAATATCTACCCAGATATCTACAGCAGCCAGGAAAAAGATCGAATAGCATCAATTTCAGATTCTTCTAAAAAATTTCCAGTGTCTTCGACATTTGTTAAAATATTTTATTAACTCCCACCATGACTACATGCCATATTCCCACATATATTTATTCATATACTCACTACTTAAATCAAACACCCCTAAATTTTTGTTTATTGAGATGTTCATTAAATTCCACCTTCCCCCAATAACCTAGGAGTTGGTGTGCCAGGTGGAGGTGGCCAAGGTCCTGGGAGAAGTGCCCTATGTGCTGGTTCACCATGTGTCTGGCTCCATGGAGCTGCAACAGCGGTCCCTACGTGCCCTAGTCGACTTCCTGGCAGATGATGATCATCGTGTGCGCCACGCAGCCGCCAAGAGCCTCTGCCAAGCTGTGCCCCTGCTCTTCTATCCCCAGGACCATCCCTACCAGGATCCTGTGGTGGCCCTGGCAGTTGAACTCTCCTTGAAATGTCTGGGACCTTCTCTGATCCACCCTCCTTCTGTGGATGGAACTCTGTCTCGACTGGTGGTACTCTTAGCCCGCAGTCTGCTGACTTCAAAGGACCTCACTGTAAGTCCTCACTGACTTCTCTTATTGTTGGTCCATTAGGTTTCTTTTGTGGATATCAAACTCTCTCCTTTCTCATGTGGCCATGTGATTAACATCTGCCATATACTGTGTGTTGCAAATATCTATACATGTAGAAATAGGTTCAAATTTTGCTCTTACAAAGTGCCACAGCCCCTGTTTAATTACTTGCACAGGTATTGTTGTACTTGTGGGAGTTTTGGGTGTCTTTTTTTGTGAAGCAGAAAAATATGCTCCATGAAGGATTCAATCCTAGGCTGTGGGTGTTGAAATGTGCACCTATCCTCTCCACCAACTCGCTCATCTAAAGTTGGATGCTGATAATAAATCTTGCCTTGGCAAAATCTATTGTACTATTGTAAGGTAAAAGGACTACATCCAAATACATAAATTATGAGTTACATTTTGGTAACAGCATCTTTAAGACATCATTCAGTACTTTTGTCTGAAGATGGTCTTCTTCTTTCTTATCTCCACTCAATCATATTAGGGTTTCAAGCTTGTAAAGCAAAGAGATTTGACAACCATCATGATTGGGTGAAGTAGAATGCGTCTGCCTTTGTCATTAATCTCTGAAGATGGTAACATTGATGTTACCAAAATGTCTCCATTTGTTAAATTGGATTTGGTCTTGTTATCACATGTTTCTATTATATAATCCAAATTGTACCATATCACATATGGTAATTATTATAAGAAGCGTTTACCAAAAGTGGCACCTCTCCCTTTATCATCACTAGTAAAGTTTTTTTTTAACTAGTGCGATGCATAATGCATTGTTCTGATGCACAATTAAAGGGAGAAGTTCCTCTTTTGGTACATGAATATTGTCACAAAGTATTTTGATTTCAACTATTGTGTAGATATGTAAATGTTCTAACTAGTTTTCTATTAATTCATTTTTTTTTTGTTTGGGTCTATGTAAATATTTGAGAATTAGTTTTTCTTATTATTATTAGGCTGACTGTCTAGAGTAAGATAGATAAAGCATATAGTTGTTGTCGGCTTTTTCTATTTTGACAGTGTATTGAATAAAACTTACTTTTCAGTTTGCTTCGTGATTCCGTGGCTTACCAGCGACAGAATTAAAGAAAAGATTGTAACAATATTATCCTCCCTCTACCTTATGTTGTAAAGTAAGAAATGGTTGTGTTGGCCCACAGCTGGGTTGCTGCGAGGCCCTCCACCTCCTGGCTGAAGCCTACCCCCCGGCAGACCATCCACGGCCCTGGCTGCTGCTCTGTAGCAGTCCTACCAGTGTGGCCCGTCAGAGGCCCCCGCTGATTCGACAACATTCCTCCAGGTATGTTATATATTATAAAGCTTCCAGGGGGTACCTTCCAGAAGGTAATATATATATTTTCTCCCCCTTTCAATATCATTAATATTTAAATATTGCCACGTGGAAAATTAGGGAAGACAAAAACTTCAGGAGGAAACAAAATTTATTTCAGGGAAGGACAAACTATGAAAGGTAAACGAAAGATAAGCCACGAGGGAAATTTACAGAGTCGCAAGATATAAAAATAAAAATGACCACTCTGTTAATAAAAAAATAACAAAATTAATAAATACTTTGTTACATAAATAAAATTAATAAATACCATGTTACAATATGTAAAAATTAATTTGTATATAAAAATAGTATATATCATCATTTTATCAACGTGATACTCCTGTTGAAGGACTGACGAGAGTTTGAAAATAAAAATTTGAACAAGAAACTTAACCCTGGAAGCTTTATTTACTTTATAATATTATAAATCAGGGAAGAAGGTTTATATGTTATATATTACAAGGTAATAAGACCAAATCCAAATAAATAAATTGTGTGTGACGTTTCGGTAACAGTGTTGTTACCATCTTTAGACAAAAGTACTGAATGAGAAATTTTACCACAGCATGTTTTAAATAGTTACTGTTATCAAGTGCTGTGGTAAAATTTCTCATTCAGTACTTTTGTCTGAAGATGGTAACAACACTGTTACCGAAACATCACACACTATTTATTTATTTGGATTTGGTCTTATTACCTTGTGTTTATAATCTATAATCCAAATTGTGCCTTATCTATTTTATATATTGTTAGGCTGGCATGTGTGTCGTTGATTTTCTATAAATTTTATTCTGATACACTTTAAATTAAATGTTATTACAGTAGAACTACCTCCCTGTAAAGGACAACATCTAATTGCAGAGCTAAGGTGTTCTTTAGGGAGAGGTGTCCTCTAATCGGAGAGTTGATAATATTAAAAATGGTAATTTTGTAAATGAAAACTGTCCTTTATAGAGAGGTGTCTTCTAGCCCGAGTGTCCTCTCATGGAGGTTCTACTGTATATAAGAAATTTAGAAGAATTTAAAGTGTAAACAAAACTAAAGCAAAAAACAACAATCGTAATCTTTGAGTATAATAATAGAACTACACTGCTCCTGTGTTTGGCCACATGGCCAGGCATGTGGAGGGCCAGTTTGCTCACTTTTTACACAAAATATAAGAATCAAAGCTCCACTAAAGTATTATTGTATTGTAAATGGAACCGTTCTTTTAAAATAAAATGTAAAAGATGAATGAAAAATGTTAAATAAAATGTTTGCATGAGAAAAAATTATTAGATTGTTGTGCTTCAGCCATTGTTCTCTAATCTTCCTAAAAAAATCTGTAGTTGGAGTTATTGGCAAAGCCCTTTAATAATAATACATTATTTTTTACTTGAACCCAAATATATGGGACAGGTCCTGGTGGGTAGTTGCTGACTTTCTAGAGGTGAAATATATATATATAGATATATAAATATATAGATAGTTTGTTTAATTGCCAATTTTTGACTACACACTCATGAACAAAACTTAATGAATTTGTACCTTTCAGTATGTATATCCGGAATCTGACAATAACTGAAAGATTTTCGATACACAGTGACCTTTATTGAAGACACAAGATAACCAAGTGTGAACAAAATTGCCCCTGTTCCTTAAAAAAAAAAAGATAGATGGCTGGCAAGATAAAAATATGAAACTTCCTTCAGTTTTGTCCATGAGTGTAATGTAATTAAGATTCACCTCAGCAATATTGTTCTCGTTTATTAAAGGACATTTTATTTTAATACAGTAGAACTACCTATCTGTAAAGGACAACACTTATTTGCAGACCCAAAGTGCCCTTAAAAAGAGATGTTCTCTCACCAAAAAGCTACTAATAAATAAAATAGAAATTTTTGTGATAAAATTGTCCTTTTTGTTGGGAGGTGTCCTCTCATGAAGGTTCTACTAATTACTATTAGCTTGTAAACATAGAAGCTCTTTGTCAGTTCTTTTCTGTTGTTGTTGTTTCTTATCCCCTTGTGTAAAGATTACACGAATTCCATGAGTCCATGCTCCTCGAGCTGGTTTATGATGATAAGCAGCGGCCTCTCATCTACAAGACTTTTCTGTCTAAAATGTGTTTCAAAATACAAACGGCAGTGAGAGGGCAACACATCTTGTATCTTCAAAGAGATTTGGCATTTTTTAATGCAAAAATTAAAAATACTATCCTCTTTCAAGTCTTCTTTCTTATCTCCACTCAACAATCATATTAGGGTATCAAGCTTGTAGAGCTTGTTGATGGTGTCTGCCGGGGATGAGTAGAGCTCATCAATGGATGAGCCAATACAGTCAATGGTGCCTCATTTAGGTAAGGATTACTCGTTGGTATAGGTCTGTTTATCCCTGCCCTAGTGATGAAGGTGACACTACAAACTGTGTGTATCCACCTCTGTGGTGCAGCTCTGCGGCCCAAGTAGAGACAGGTGGAGCCGACCTGCTGAGCCACCTGGTGTCCATGGTGACGGGCTCATCTCACCTGCTGGACCTGCAGTTCCACCAGCATGTGCTGCCTCTGCTGTCCCACCTGCTCATCACTGGTGGGTGGCACCCTGTATGTGCACACAGCGTTATATCTAACTGCTGGTACTGCAGCCTGTCTCGGCCCCCTGGACAGTCTAGAGCCTGCTGCTGAACTGCCCACCACAGAGGAGTGGAGCCTTGTTCGCTCCCGCCACCTGGTGCCTCTCGTTGAAGCCCTCTTCCATCACATCTTTCGGCAAGTGCATCCGTTCCTTATCTCACTTCCCAATTCTCTTTTTAAAGTTTTTTATTTTTCTTCTAGAATGTTACCTTAGCCACTTTCTTGGTCAAACCTTCAGAATAGTCTCTTATTGGAACAATGTTTGCCTGTTATTTTGAAAATTTTCTCTTGTACACCTGGGTCAAAATGGTGGCCCATGGTGGATGTTAGTGTACCCCATATATTTTAAAAAGTACATTGCATGTAGAAGTAGTTTGACTACAAGCTACTCACAATTCTCTGAGTGGAGGCCCCTAAGTTAAAATTTAGTATAAATCTGATGTATATAGGATATGTCCTCAGCCACCCAGTGTTGTGTACAGACTGCTGAACATCTTTTCTCATGTCCTGGAGGAACAGGCTCCTGTCCACTCCGCCACCCGGGGCCCTGCAGCCCCCTCTCTCAGCCCCATCCGCAGGAAGGGCAAGTTTGGCTCTGGGAGAGGAGGGGAGGACTCCTCGCCCACCACTCCTTCTGCAGGTACCCTCTCTGACATCACTGCTGCTCTAGGATGTCTCACTCCACCTGAAGTAATGGCACTGTGAACACTTGTGTATAGGTTTATTATCTCTTTCTGAAATATATTTTTTTACAAAAATGTCTAGATGAAAAAATAGCACAAATGTAAAATTGTACTGGGGGGAACAGGTGGCTAAATTAAGAATCCTGATCGTGCAAATAAAAGTTTCTGATGGCTTGCGCCATCTTTTGGAATAAATATGAACTGTTCATTGAATTTGAAACAGTAGCATTTAATTGGTCAATCAGATATCTTTTCTCTTTAATGAATATATCTAAATAAGTTTCTAAGTCAAAGTTTTTCCAGTAGAGAATATTTCAACTCATAATTGTAATTCCCAATGATATTGTGCTGAGTACTTTTGGTTTCCAGCCACAGCTTCAATATGTGTTGACTGTATATATACTATTCTATAGACCCTCTCTCAAACATAATCCCTACATATGGTAGAAAGCAACCCAAGTACTGGAGCTACACTGTGATGGCAGGAGGAGGGGGTTCCCAGGACCTACCAGGAGAGGACTCCGCCACCAAGAAAGTCGCCAATCCTAAGCAAATACCAGGACTCGGCCATTTCCACAGCTCCCCCTTGTACCTCAAGTTGTGGGACATTCTGCGAGCCAGCCATGCCAGTTACAAGGTACCTTCCAAGATTTAATAGCTTCATCTGTTGTAAGCAGCCACAACTCAGAGAAGTGACTGGTGGATTCCCCAGGTTGCTCAAGTAATAGCTGAAACTGTATCCAACACGGCAGATCTTCTTGAATATTCTTTGGGGGAGGGGGGTGAGATCTTAAAGATTTGCTGTATAAACCTTGAGACCAAGTCTAGTGTAGAGCAGTAGGATTTTGAATGTTGTCATTTATGGACCATTAGGCCACCTAAAATAATCCCCCATTTTAGACCACTTAAAAAGCATGGATGTTCTCCAATGTGGTCTTGTCTTGAGGCTGAGTAGTATCAAGTAGTTTATCAACATCTTCAGCTTGTTCTCTAGCAGCACTAGTGGTTGATTGAACAAACCCGGTGAACTGCTCTGTACCAGATCTCCATGGAGACAGGAGAGAAGCTGTCAGGTCTGCTCCGTGCTGCCCTCCAGCTCCTGTCCCGGTTGCTGGAACTTGCCAGCTTCCCTGATGTGGTGCGGACCTCCGGGGAACTGCTGGGTTACCTCAAGGTGGCGATGGGGTTGGAGCCTTCCCCTGCCATCGAGTGCATCCGCCAGGTTAGTAGCTCTAGGCTGCAATTGATTATTTCATCTTTTGTTGCTGAAACAATTGGATTTATGAGATTGACTTCAAGTTGACAAATAAGTATCCTAGATGGCACTTTCACTACTTCAGTAGATTCAGATTCCCATGAGAGATCATAGCCTAAAACATGGCTAAACCTGTTCTATCCTGAAGGTGATCTCTTATCACACACTCTATTTTGGCTGGAAGACTCCTCATTTTGAGCAGGGTGCTCCCAATAGCTTGCATCACTTCCAACAATAAAAGATACACTTTGAGATAAGAAAGAAGAGATACACTTTGCATCACCACAACCTCTTGTTCTTTTTTTAAGAAGAGTTTAATATACTACATTAATTTAATTAAAAAGACTTAGATTACAAAAAATAATTTATCTACCAATATTTCAGTTGGCTGAATGCCAACCTTTTTTAAGGTACAACAACGTATTTATATACTGGCTTGATTATCTTATATTTCCACATTTCCTCCAAAAGGAGAAGAAAGCAGTTACTCACAAGGAACTGTGGGGCTGCAGCTGCTGCGGTCGTTGTTCGGCAGTCGGATGGACTCCCAGCAGCAGCCAGAAGAGCGAGGCGGTGTTGTAGCGGTCCCTGGCCATGCCACCAGACTGCGCCCACCCCCTGGACCCCCCGGCCTCTACGCCATCTGTCTCACCCAGCCCGGGGACCTGCTGGCAGCTCACATCAAGTCAGGGCTGGATGACCACCCGGATCTACGCCAGCGCAACCGCCGCTTTCAAAGCTCCACCTCCCAGCCACGGACCTCACGGCCCGACAAGATCTCCTTGGCTTCTCACATCCGCCTCTTTGAAGGTGTTGTCATCAAAGTAAGCTGACTTCTATCTGGGTTTGTCTTTTTGTCCTTCATATTATGGGTTGGAAGTTAAGATAGCATAGGGATTCATCTATCATGATGATAAGCCAATAATCTAACTGACTATAATTTAACACTGACTTTAATTTAAATGAAGTCTCTGATCCCATGGTGTGTTGAATTAAAGAATTTCAACTCTATGTGATGCGCAGATTTGTTACAGGAGATATACTGTGGTGATTTGAGTGTCCAGTTGAATGGGGATTTGGTGCTAATGAAGGGAGTGCAGCGGTAAGGCATAATATGAGAAACAACCAGGAGCCTGACAGGTTATCAGGTTCAGGAAGGTTGGAGCAGATGCTGTGAGAAGACTTGGGTTGAAAGGTTTACATGAGTGACAACTAATTAGTAACAAAAGGATCAATAGTGGGGTATGTTCATAGCATCCCATGATATGTGCTGTGATTGACCCATGTCTTTTTTTTTTGCTTATCCCTAGTACACGTGGTACCCCTTGGCAGAGCTGACTGCTATAGGGCGCGTCCCCAGGTGGCGGATAGGGGAACAACCTTCAGTATGAAGGCCAGCTGCGAAACAAGCAGAATAACTCTGACGAATAAGCAGTCGCGGACCAACAGCAGCATTGTTAGAAGAGGAGTAGACCTCTTTAAAAATCCTGACTTCAACTGACCCAGTTGATAGATCTCAGCAAGGGTCCCACTCCAGGGATATGGAGGAGCTGCGTCTGTACTCATGTTAGAGTCGGCAGCAAAGGCGTCTGCTTCCAAGTTAGGAACGGCCTCAAACCACAGGCAAAGTCAGACTTTCACCAAAGTGTGCCTGGATCATGGTGCCATGATCAACGAAAGCTGCACCCTTACACCCCATTCCTCATGGAATTCGTGTAATCTTTACACAAGGGGATAAGAAACAACAACAACAACACGTGGTACAGGCCATGAAAATCATGGTGGGTAGAAGTTGGCGACTGATTTTACTGTAAGTGCACCACATGTCTACACATGTTAAAAGCAGTTTGAATTTGCACTTACAAATGTGCCAGAGCCCAGTTTGGTTACTTGCACTCGCTAGTGGGGTTAGACTTTTGCAAGAGTCGGGGGCCATTGGAGCATTTTTTTTAATTAGAAAAAAATGCCCAATGCAGGATTCGAACCCGGGTCTTAACGGTCGAAAACCAACGGTTTAAACCATCCTTCCACCGACCCCCTACCCATGTCTTGTCAGGTTGTTAGCTAATGCCAGACTTTTTCATGGGGACAGCCATGTGGCAGTTCCAGGGATTATACTACTTAGAGCATTGTATTATCTCTGCTCTCAGTGACCTGTAATTTTTTTGTTTGATATTGCTGTAAAGAGAATTTTTACACAAATAGATGATGTGAGATGGCAGTACCTTATTAAAATATAGGTACCTCTGCTAATTATCAACCAAGTGTGTACATATAAAAAAGATGAATATTTGGCTAATCTGTAAAAATATTCATTATATATTTGGAATTTCCTGCCATCTAAAATGATTTGGTCAAAAGTCTAAAGGTGATTGTTATGTACTCTTCTACCTAATATTCAATAAACCTAGGTAGTGTAGTTTCTATTAAAAGAGATTGTATGTTACTGTTATATATTTGTATAATATTATTACAGAATTATCATAAGAACTAAAAACATGAATATCTCACGCTATATATTGATTACATCACACAACAACCAAGTTCTTGGTCAAAACCATATATACATATTATATATTACAGTGATCATAAAATACTCTGAGAGATGACATGAATATCTTCATTCTAGATTAGCATTGCCAACTTTAAGCCATTTGTTAAAATTATCAACTCTGTGCATATTTTGAATTGATATTTAAAAAAATGATTTAATCATGATACCTCATATTTTTTGAGTGGCAGCATATAGAACATATCTGATTTCTCTTCTTTTTTTTCCCATACTCGGACAGGTTTTTACCTGAAGCAAAGTTGTATATGATGAAGCATGGGGGGAAAATCTCTACCCGATCAAAACAAAATTTCATAAAATTATTTCAAGGGTTAACAGATTCAATGGACATTTGTATAAGAGCTATTAGCCTGAAACCTGGTCTCTAAAACAGCGTTCTGTAAAGAGCCTCTGAATCTGATAGTTTTCACACGCAATGAAATGGTTCATATGTTTCTATTTACTTTGACCTTTCCTTATATAAATTGATATCCTCCCAGCAACATAACTTCAATGTTAGTCAAGGCACCCATGTGTGTTGTGTCCAGTCCCTAAAACAATACACAGTGACCAGTGATGCCAAACTCCAATGTCATGTCCTGGAGCTCCTCGCAGAGCTGGTGCACCTCCGAGTGAACTACTGTCTGCTGGATGCTGATCAGGTCTTCATCTCCTTCGTAGTGCGGCAGGTGGAGAGCCTGGAGGAGTCCGCCACCACTCCGCCGTAAGTGCTCCACCTTCCTCCACTATGGCATGGATGTATGAGTGTGCTAACCCAGGGTGATGGAGGGCCTTATTCCCCGCATCTTTGAGTTCCTGGTGCTGCTCTCCTATGAGAAGTACCACTCCAAGCCCATCATTGGGGTTCCCAAAGTCCTGCAGCTCTGTGATGGCCTGCTGGCCACGGGTCAGCCTCCAGAAAACTATGGTGGGTAGCACTTCGCATCAACACTTTGATGGCTCAAGGATTCATGGAATTTGTGGAATCTTTGCGCATGGAGATAACAAACAACAACACTTTGATGTCTGGCTTTGGTAAATAAAATTGTTCTTTGATTTTATGATACACAGGTCAAACATGATATAAGGTACAATTTGAATTATAGATTACAAGGTACTAAGACCTAATTCAAATAAATGAATGAATTTGGATTTGGTCTTATTACCTTTCTTTTAGAAGTCAAACATCAAAATCCTGTATTTATGTTGTTGTTGTTTCTTATCCCCTTGTGTAAAGATTACACAAATTCCATGATTCCATATTTATCTTCTTCTTCCTTATCTCCACTCAATCCTATTAAGGTCTGGGTGAAGTAGAATGCGTCTGCCTTTGTCATTAAGACTGGGAGCACTACTCAATGGCAGGCCGACTTAGCTCCAAAAGAAATAGCCGCCTCTAACATGAGGAACAGACACCATGTGCAGCCGCTTCTAACATGGAGTACAGATCATCCTGTATCCTTGGATTAGGAGCCCTTACAGGGTACTATCAGCCCGGCCAGCTGAGCCCAGGTTTTTTTAGCGAACTTATTACTGCTCCCCCTCTTCCTTTTTCATCCGGGCTTGGGACCGGGAAAAGCAGAGTTTTCCATATTTATAAATGTTATAAATGTTTTATAAATAAAGGAGAAGACATGCCTTGGTTTTTTAGATGGTAAAGTGTTATCTTTCAGAATAAATGATCAACTAAATATTAAAAATTCCTTCATATAAGCAGCATCTCCACTGCCAGCATATACGCCACAGAGACATTTAGCCACCATTGCGCATACATGAACTTAAGTAGCGAGCTTCTACTTAAAAAGTTACTGTGTGTACAAGCTGAGTATACAGTGACAGGGCTATGGTAATTCATTTTTAGCGATAAAAAAATTATTAAAATAGGGTATCTAACTAAAACTAACTTGTCAAAATTTTGTTTTAAAAATAGTCAAATTATTGTTGGTCGAATCAAAGAAGTTGGGCAGTGTGTTTCAATCATTTTTCAATATTCAATATCTTCAGGCAACAAGAGTATTTAATATGTCTTCTTCTTTCTTATCTCCACTCAATCATATTAGGGTATCAAGTTGTGACCCTTGATGGTGTCTGTTTGACAGCCATCATGACTGGGTGAAGTAGAATGTGTCTGCCTTTGTCATTAAGACTGGGAGCACTACTCAGTGGCAGGCCGACTTAGCTCCAAAAGAAATGGCCGCCTCTGACATGAGGAACAGATGCCATGTGCAGCCGCTCCTAACATGGAGTACAAACGCTGCTCATTCTGTATCCCTGGATCAGGAGCCCTTACAGGGTACTATTAGCCGGGCCAGCTGAGCCCAGGTTTTTTAGCGAGCTTGTTACTGCTCCCCCTCCTCCTTTTTCATCTGGGCTTGGGACCAGCAAAGGCAGAGTTTAATATGTGATATAGCAGAATTGCTGCTACCAATATATCATGTGGGGTCGAGAATTTGGTCTCATGAGATGCTCATCTATAATCTAATATAATTTTTTTTTTAAGAGTTTTTTTTAAATGTGTAATACGCAAAAAAATGAACAAAAGGTACAATTTTGCTTTGTAAAAATTGTTAGATTTAGCAGCTTTGATATGGCTGCATGGGTGGAATTTGAAAGAGATTTGTCTAATATCAATAGTGGTACCTATTTTTAAAATATAAGAAAATTGTGATAAAATAAAAGGGAAAGCTTCTGCAAAGCAAAATTTGTTTATAAAATAAAACCGAAAGATTTTGAACTCTTGCTCTTCAATTGGCAGAGTTATACATTTTGGCTTGCATTAGATGCACTAAACAGGACCTATGGGAGAGGCCGCTGCTTATCATAAAACAGCTCGAGGAGCCTGGACTCATGGAATTCGTGTAATCTTTACACAAGGGGATAAGAAACAACAACAAGAACACACTAAGGGAGAATGTAGGAGGGTGGGATATATGTTTCTCCCTGGATGGTTGAACAAATTGTGCTGGATAGGATGGAACTGCTCTAGAATTGATGTTGTTGTTGTTAGATGGGGAGTCAATCTTTCTGATTTGTTACTGTAATGGCAGGTAGGGCTGTTCAGATTGAATTTAGGTCCGGTAGTTGCAAAATATTTGTTTAATTCTACCCATTGAAAAGAGAGAGCAAAAAATCATAATACAGTTTAATAAATAAACTTAATGTAAAAGGTTTTATATCTTTTATAGTAGTGGTTAAAAAAAAAAAGAGAATCTTATCAAATCTCACTCAAGAACTAGCAATGACATAACAGAGAGGGAGGGGTGTGCAGCTATTCCAGCCCTGCAGCCTGTGGTAGAGGACCTGTTCCTGGGCCGACAACCTGGCAGACCAGACAGGGAGCTGGAGACCCAGCGGGAGGTGGTGGTGTCCATGCTGCTGCGTCTGCTGGCCTACCCCCAGGTCCTGGAGCTGCTGGCCCTCATCCTGGCCCAGTGCCACCGCGAGGGGGAGGATCGTTGGCGCCGCCTGTCACGCCAGGTGGTGGACAGCCTGCTGCCTCTGCTGGTGCGGCAGCAGCTGACTCTGGACAGCCCCCTCCACCAGGAGACCCTGCACAGCCTCTTCTCCACCGTCTCCCCCTCGGTCTTCCGCCCTGTGGACATCCTCTTAAAGGCCCTCTTCACCCCTCCCCACAACTCTCTGGTCAGTAGACCCTCACTAATGTGTTCCCTGAATGTCTTGGCTACTTGTGGGGTGGGTGGCAGGAAGGAGAGGTTCTGTGCCGCTGGCTGGGCATGGTGCTGGCCATAGTGAGAGTGCTGCTAATGCAGGCCAAGGAGGAGGTGGTTCTTTCCAGGCTGGGAGACCTTCCCGAGCTGAGCCCAGCCTCTCTGGATACTGATCCCAGCCCGGAGTACCGGCTTCTACAGTAAGTCTTCCTAGATTCATATAACCTAACCTCTCCACAATGATAGAATAACTTCCAGAATTGAGGTTTCTTTCAGTAATTATTAATTAGTAGGAGTGGGGTTGATTGTCGTAGAGGAGGGAAGTAATTCCTAGGATTAGGTTTGTGAGCTGGTTGTGTGGGGTGGCAGGTTCCTGTTCTCAGCATTGACCAAGGGTGCCAAGGGCCTCCATGCCCAGCTGCCCCGCCAAGATCCTTTCCTCTCTCTGCTGCTGAGCCAGCTGCTCCTCTACCTTACCCACATGTTCCAGGCAGGTGAGTACTGCTACTACTGGAACTCGCCAGGTTCTACAGGAATGCTGCAGGGGCCTGGAGACAGGTGGCCCTCCAAGCCATGGCTCTGGCCCGTAGCTCCCAGCACACCTGCATCACCACTGCCACGGAGGCTTTCTCTGGGCTGGAGCAGACCTGCCCCACCCTGTGTCTTCAGTGGGCCAACCTCCTGACTGTGCTGAATGCTGACCATCTGGGCTACTGGCAACCTCTGCTTCAGTCCCTCCAGTCCACTGGGTGGGTACTCTGCTATGTCTGGTTTACTTGCTTTATCCATGGAACTCCTCACTGTTGAACCTATCAACATCATTTGAGCTGAATCAGTCCTAGGACTGGTGTGCCTCCTCCATGATTGATCTATAATCACTTTCCACTCTGGTTATACAAAATTTCCTTAGTTTCTCTCTTCAGTTGGTTCACAAATGTATAAAAGTTCCTTTTTGATTTGGTGCTCTTTGAAGTCATCTTTCAAACCATATTTAGTAGACTTTCATGTCTTGACAAGTGACCTTTCATTTTTATTGATTACTGAGGCATCTGTTCTCTCAGGCTAGTGCAAGCAACTGACCTGTCCTCTTATACTTACAGCCCAACTTCCTCAATACAACATCCTAAGAGGTCTAAATATTTGGTTGAATTATAGTCATTTAAAGTACTGATTGGGATTCTAAATGGTTAAATTATAGTCAATTGAAAATCAAAGATGGCAATTTGAAAGGGAAATGGTTTGTATTTGAAAAGTCTGTGGAATAAATGTACCTCCATGAGACCACACCTCTCTACAAAGAACAGTTTTCATTTTAAAAATAACCATTTTTACTATTCAGCTGCTCTCCAGTATGAGGATATATCTCTCTAAAGGACACTTTGTCTCTGCAACTAGGTGTTGTCCTTTAGGAAGTTTGTTGAATTAAAGTATGCTTTGAATTATATAGTGGGTTAAAAGACCTGGACTTCACTCTACCTGAACTGTGACCTTCCAGTCAGTTCTGAAGGCCATTTTTTAGAAATTCTTGATGCCTAACATCCACGACAAAGTGACTCGTGAGCTTTATGCTCGAATGGTACACTGTAAATTTGAGAGGAAATAAATATTAACAATGTTATACTATAGTTTAGACAAAGCATTAGGAAGGTGAAGTTCACTTACTTCTTAGACCATAGAAAGATGAACTTGGTGATCTCAGCCAAACTGGAGGTGTGTTGTCCAGGATGGCCCCGTGCCACTTGGAGATCCTAAGGAGGGGAGGCATCATTCTGCTGTGTGACTATGTGGTGAGGTGGGGGGGGGGGGACACCATGTGTGGTGGTGGTGACACTACGGTGGTGCAGTGTGAGAACATGGCGGAGGTGGTGGAACAGTTCACCTGGCTGCTGGTCAACCACATCCAGGACCTGGTGCGGCTGAGCCACGAGGAGCCTGTGGCCCACTTCATCAAGTGAGTGCGTTTGTTGGCTGGGCTGTGCTTGCTGCAACTGTGTGATGTAGTGCCATCCATCGCAATCCTGCCGCCAGCGGGCTGCTGGTACAGGCCATCTTCACTCGCTGTGATGACCTCTCTCAGGTAACCCCTGCTTATTTCTCTCACTTATTTGTTGTGACCAATGGCTCTGCAGGCTGGGTTTGTGCGACGCTGTCTCCGCTGCCTCGAGGGAGCCCACAACTCTCAGTCCGGCCCGCTCCTCACCCTTCTGGCCAAGAAGTTCCTAGGGAAACCTCAGCTAGCCCTAGCTCGGCACGCAGAGGCTCTGGCCTGTTCCTGCATTGACTCCCTACCTGAGGAGGAGATAGCGCTAATGCGCAACAATCCCCTGGTAGCGCAGCACCCTCAACTTGCCAAACTCCTACTTGAGAGATCTGGCATCTCTCCCCCGGCCAACCCAGACCAGCAGATACAGTTGGACAAGGTGTGAATCCTGGTTTTTAAATAGATGTAACAATGTACTAGAGCGCCATCTGTTATCAAATTATAAAACTATTTTTGAGGCGTATTATTCTTTTTAAAATAAAACAATTTCTACTGTCCTTACTGCGATGAAAAAATTAAAGGGAGGGCCTGGCTCATCAGTGGTGAACCCTCCCAGCGGTTTCGCCAGTTTAATCTACCATACCGCTGTTATATTGCATTTTTGGAACTTCCTTTTATAGGTGACCGTTGTAAGAATCTTGGAATGGGTATTTTAGAAGAACTATGGACATAAGCTTTTAGGACAGCAGAATTAAATATAATTATAAATATATAATATGCTTCGAGCAATCGCTCTTCCGCAAATATCAAATTGTGTCTTTTATTAGAACTATAATGTTACGATGTACTAGAGCGCCATCTGTTATCAAATTATAAAACTATTTTTGAGGCGTATTATTCTTTTTAAAATAAAACAATTTCTACTGTCCTTTACTCCCTTTAATTTTTTCATCGCAGTAAGGACAGTAGAAATTGTTTTATTTTAAAAAGAATAATACGCCTCAAAAATAGTTTTATAATTAGATGTAACAATCTTTCTTTGAATGTTTAGAAATCTGTGTATTAAATTTAAAGGAGGACCTACAATGAGCTGGCTAGAAGGGGTCAAGAAAGCTACCGGCAAAATCATTAGATTAGCTGAGAGTGACTAACAGATCAAATTGGAGAATATTTGTCCAAAACTCGATATCTATCCTAGGATGTTATGAAATAGAAGTCGCCCCTGTACTGATTAGGCTCAAAGCCTGAAGCCATGGTATATAGGTTGGCTCTTTACTGAATTTGCCAAAACTAGTGATGTAACTAATTCTTGTTGTTGTTTCTTATCCCCTTGTGTAAAGATTACATGAATTCCATGAGTTCATGCTCCTCGAGCTGTTTTATGATAAGCAGCAGCCTCTCCCAAAGGTCCTGTTTAGTGCATTGACTAATTCTTCACCATCACTAGTGAATTTTCTTATTAGGGTGATGATCATCGTTACGATGCATAACTACAGAGAGATGCCTTCCTAGGTACATGAATATAATCCTGAAATTTTATGTTGTACAACAATATTTGTATGAATGCACAGATGTATGTCTTGTCTATCTAATGATGGTGTGGCTGTCCAGGAGTGGTACATGCAGGAGGTGAGGCAGGCCTGCTGCCGTGGCCCAGCCAGCCAAGCTGCCCAGCTACTGCAGGCCCTGGTGTACGAGGACGTGCTGACCTTGCTCCAAGACAAGGTACTCTCTCTCCCATCTTCTACCAGTGCAAGTGGAATAATGGTGTTCTTGTTAGGAGCTCCATCTGCCTGTGCTGAAACACTGCATTCAACTGGGACAAGGAGCTGTGCACCAGGCTGCGGTAGAGGTGCTTGTACAACGACTACAGAACCAGCAGGAGGGCCTGGTACCGGCACTGGTGGCCCAGCTGGAGGTCAGTGGGGGAGAGCTACCGCTGGATATGGTGCAGCCTCTGGCCGCCTTCACCGTAGCCTCCACACAGGTGAGACCATCTCTCATTGTGAACTCTTTATTGATACTGATAACACTTCTAGGCACACATCTGGTACAGTTGAGTAGACCCAGTAGGAACTCTGAATCTCAAACAGCACCAACCAACACTAACAAGATTTAGAACCCACCATCTCAAGCAATTGAAGATGGAAAATGACAACAATATCTATCCCACTTGCCCAAAATGCAGCTTGGCACCTGCACCTTTATTTTGGCTTGCATTAGATGCACTAAACAGGAACTTTGGGAGAGGCCTCTACTTATCATCAAATAGCTCAAGGAGCATGAACTCATTGAATCTTTGCACAAGGGGATAAGAAACAACAATAACAACACACTTGTCAATTGGCTGTTTCCATTAGATGGTGGTGTAGTTATATCTTAACCCTACTATAGAAGGAAGACCTGTGCTGGCTAGAAGGGATCAAGAAAGCTACCGAAAGGTCCCTAGATTAGCTGCGAGTGATGTGGTCACTAACAGATCAAATTGAAGAAGGGTATCAAAAGGCCTGGAGCCTATACAACAAACCTATCCCTGGAGGGTCATCTGACACAAGGATTATCATTTTTGAACTGATTATTAATAAAGTAACAAATATTCTGGTAGCTTTCATGACCTTTTCTAGCCAGCTCATTGGACATCTTCTTCTCTTTCTTCAATTTTAGGTTCACCTGTACTTGGAATTTAAAAAAAAATATATGTTTTAGGCCCTTCATTACTTGTTGTTGATCTTGGGGCTTTTTAAAACTCTGTAAAACGAAAATTGAAATTATACCGCGAATGTTTCTTTTATAAAAATCTAAATTTATTTTCAAAGAGAAATAGCGACATTTCTAACTTTGAGGATGAGGTATGGAATGAATGAAGAGTAATGGCGAACGGAAAAATAAAAAGTGTCCAGGGGCGGGAATCGAACCCACACCCTTCTGCTTACCGGGCAGGTGCCTTGTCCACTCGGCTACCCTGGACGTATTTCTCCGTTTCTCCTTTATCCAAAGAGAACACTGAATGGTATTCCCAGTAACTAAGAAGGAGCCTCTTGAAAGTAGATCTCCCAGTAGAATTGTGTCCACACCACTGCTACATCACTATGTGTGTGTGGCAGGGCATGTGGCAGCTGCCAGAGGAGGATGTCCACCAAGTGTTGACCCTGCTCTCCCTAGTGCTCCATGAGCCCGGACTCTCTGCTGTGCTGGGGCTCAGTGCCCCCTGGACCTGCCTGGCCACTGCCAGCCTCCACTCCCTGCTGCTCCACTGTAAGACATGTTTGTCAGACATGAGCGTATTTTGTCAACCAATATTGTAGAGGAATATATGAAATACATTTGTACTGAGAGATGGAAGCTTGTATGTGACCAGGAGATGTCTCGCCAGTATTCCATAGGATTCTGTGAAGAGTTGACATGTGTGTCTCAGACCGAGGGACCTCACCTGGCAAACATCTACCAGAGGCACCGTTCCCTGAGCACCTGGTCAAAGACCCCACAGGTCAGTTCTTAAAATTTTGTGTATCTGTACAGTAGAACCTTCATGAGAGGACACTCTCTTTAGAGGACACCTATCTAAAATAAAAATAAATGTGAAAATAATAAAGTAGAACTACCTCTCTGTAAAGGACAACACCTAGTTGCCAGCCAAAGTATCTTTTGTAGAGAGGTGTCCTCTAACCAGACAGTTGCTATTTAGGAAAATTGGTAATTTTCATCACCAAAATTACCAATTTTCCTAAATAGCAACTGTCTGGTTAGAGGATACCTCTCCGCAAAGCATACTTTGACTGGCTACTAGGTGTTATCCTTTACAGAGAGGTAGTTCTACTTTATTATTTTTACATTTCTTTTTTAATGGGTTGGCGGAGGAATGAAATACCTATCGATGTTTGACAGCCATGACTCAGAATCGAATATGTAAAGGGAAAAAAATTGCCTTAATGGCGCCAAATCCTTGTAAATTCTCAACCCCACCAGTAAGTGTAAGTAATCAAATTGAGTTCTGGCACATTTTTAAGTGTAAATGTTGAACTACTAAGTTGATCTACTTCACTTTTTTTCTTCCCTGCCCAGTTACCTACTACAATTTAGCCAACTATTATCCAACACAGACCTCAATTTAAAACATAGTATCTTGTTAAAAATAAAAATACAACCTTTCGCAATGAGTTTCTTTTATTATGATAAAAATATCATAAGATAAAAAGATATCATAATAAAAGAAACTCATTGCAAAAGGTTGTATTTTTATTTTTAATGTTTGTAGAGCAATTTTTCGTTTACTTCAACTATGAACCTCAACTTGAATTATTTGGAATAGTATCTTGTGCTTTGGGGTAAAGTTGAAGAGTTGGAGTGTGTGTGTGAGTGAGGGGCTGTGTGCAGAAGCCCACACTGCTGCCCAAACTGCCTGTTCCCAAATGGCCCAGATGATCAGCTGGCTGGAACTGGAGCCCAACCCTGACATTCCCAAGTTTCTCTGGACCCCACTGAAGAGTTGCATTATTGGTGAGACAAATCCCCTTCCTTCTTAACTTGGCTTGTTTATCTTATTTCTCCTTTCACTAATATTGTGATGGGAATTTGAAAGATTAACTTTTTGTTGTTGTTGTTGTTTCTTATCCCCTTGTGTAAAGATTACACGAATTCCATGAGTTCATGCTCCTCGAGCTGTTTTATGATGAGCAGCGGCCTCTCCCAAAGGTCCTGTTTAGTGCATCTAATGCAAGCCAAAATGTGTTCTGGAGCTGCAGGTGCCAAGCTACATTTTGGGCAAGTGGGGTAGATTTTGTTATTATTTTCTATCTTCAATGGCTTGAGATGGCCTGTTCTAAATCTTGTTAGTGTTGTTTGATGCTGTCTATTTCTGATGTTCAGAGCTCCTCCTGGGTTCACTCCACTGTACCAACTGTGCATAGGTGGGATCCTCCAGTTCTTGTTTATTTTTGTTTTGACTACTGTTTCTATTTCTTTAAAAGTAAGTTTATTTTTCTGTGGCAAGGGTTCTTTTGTGCCTTTTTTCGCTAGCACATCAGCAGCTTCATTGCCTTCAATTCCAACATGCGAGGGTATCCATTGAAGGTGAATTTTTGAGGTTTTTGAGAGTTTTTGGAGATAGCCAATTATGTTCCTGCTTACTTTGTCTCTGAGTTCCCCTGTGTGACTCAAGTGTTGTATGGCACTTCTACTATCAGTAAGAATCCAGATATCTTGATAATTAGTATTTCTGATGGATTTTAAGGCTTCATAGATGGCTATAAGTTCTGATCTGAAGACTGAGCAAAAATCTGGGTTTCTTCTGTTCATTTTCTCAATGCTATTTGTGGTTTTGATGAGACAGCCACTGCCAGTGTGTCCTAGCTCGTTTCTGCTACCATCGGTATAAATAGTTATTGCATTTTTAGGAATGTTATTAATTATTTCTAATGATAATTGTTTTAAGTATTCTGGATTTTGGCATTGTTTGTTGGTGGGTTCATTTAAAGAGGCATTAAAAATAACATTCTGTAGTGGTTCGCATGGAGAAATTTTTTCTGCTAAATAATTTTTTTCTACTTTATATTTTAAAAATCCATTTCTTTTGGCCAGGTGGAGAGGGCCTTCTTTTTTGAGTCTTAGATTGGATTCCCAATTAAGTATGTAATTGGAAGTTCTGTGTTTGTTTCCATAACTCTTGATTTTGTTTATATATTTTGGCAGATTGTAGCTTCTTCTATCCTTTAAGGGTATAATAACAGGGGAGAACCCCAAAATTCCAGCCATTTCCATCATTATAATCAATATATATATACCATATATATAATACACTGCAGCCTGTGATTGTAAAACGACACTTGAAGTTACACCGCATGAGTTTCTTTTCAACGAAAATTAAAATTTTATTTCAAGGTAAAATATCGACTATCTCTAACCTTTTTGGATGAGGTATGAAAGGGTGAATTATGAAGAGTAATGATGAACGGAAAAATAAAAGTGTCCAGGGATATGTCTGACATATACCATGTCTGTATTCACATTATTTCTCTCCCTTCCATCTACTTCATAACACTAATCAATCAGGATTATATAAAAGGGAGTACCTGGATCTGTAAAGAAAAAAAAAAATTTTTTTTTTCTTAAAATATTTCGAGAGATTGCCTTTTGACTCAAACAGTTTTAATATATTCATTTCTAGCCTGAGCTTTCCCTAGTTAGATTTAATTCTTTTTTTTTTAAATGTTTTTAAATATATTTTATTATAAAATTTGATATGGTGTATGTCATAATTTGTATATAATTAAATGTAACCCCGACCCACTATGTATGTACCATGTATGATTTTCAAAGATTTAATAAAAGAATAAGGTAACTGGAGGAAAGAAAGTAACAAAAGATATAGGAAGACGTCGCAGTTAACCTTCTGACCCCAGGTCCCTGCGAGCTAAGTTTAAACCGACACTTCCTGGAAAAACAGGACGTATCTAATGACCAGAAGTTATAAATGTTAAAGCTAGCATTCAATACTTCCTGACAAAGCAGGATGTATTTTGATAGCCGCGGAAGTAAATAAAGTCAAACAAACACGAGACTTCCTGACCCAAGCCGGGCGTAACTAATACCAAAGGAAACCGCGGGCCAATCAGAAGACAGCACCTTAAGTAGGTCAACCAATAGGAAAAGAGCATGTGACATCTCTCGACCAATCAAAAGACAACACCTCAAGTAGGTCAACCAATAGGAAAGGATCATGTGACATCTCTCGACCAATCAGAGAGAAACTGAGGCTTGGTGTTAAATCGGAAAGCAAGAATGGGTAGTTACGCTTGAGCTCTCATAGGAACAACACCTACAGGGTTCACTGGCTCTCGCCGAGTTCGGACAGTGCTCCTTCGCTTCCAACAAGGTAACATCTACTCTAGAGATATCTCTCTCCGCTCATTTCATCATCGCCATGTGATCAACTAATTAATAAGTCAAATCGCTCAACTCTTCTCAAACTTTCTTCCCTCCAACACAGTTGCCTCTTATTTTCCAACTCAATCACGTGTCCTGATTATTCCTAACTGTATGCTGCAACTTCCACTCAAACGACTGCGCTTCAACCAAATCTCACCATTCGCATCCAACAACAAGAAACCCCACAACGATATTGCCACAGAACGGTTAAGTCGACAGGATAAAGATTATGGAACTTAATCAGGATCAAGATGGAAATTAGCCCAGACACCAGCAAATCAAAAGGCAATGACAAAACCAGCGGAAAAGAAGAGGACAAGAAGAGAGGCGACCAGGCGCCTTCTAGCGGCCATCATATGGCAAATGACCGTGGCCATCCGACGTGTCAACGCCCCACAAAGTGAGACGGAATTCCGGAGCGCCATTCCCCGGGGAGGACGACGGACACAACCCCCACCAACCCCAGGCGAGTGTCACCAAGACCGGACACCGACCACCGAGGAGTCATCCACCGCCATGCCGACATCGAGCAGTCCCGAGCCCCAAGCCAACCAACTCAAGCCAAGACGTCCCAGCCGAGCAGCCCTTTCGAAACTAAGGTAGGCAACACCCCTATGGCGTCAAGAATTGACTTTGAACTCTTATCTAATCCTACCTATCCCTTTAACAATGTATCTAAACATGTACCAAATGAATGCAAGCACGGGCTAGACCAAAACCTGTCCCAAAGGACTCGCACAGCACCCAAAGCTTTCACACATGGGAACCCTTACCTGCATTCATTGCCCAAACCCCAAATATTTACATGCCACCATTCTAATCTCACACCACACAACTTTTCACTCAACCCAATTGCCAATACTTTATGCCCACCACATATAAAGCCACCACGACTTCAATCTACAACTCCAATAATGCCCAAACAAGTGTCCGTACACCGACACAGCTCACCCACTTACCACACAAAATTCACACATGACCACACTTCGCCACACCATAATTACGCAAATGTACCTCACAACATACACACACCCATACGTCACCACGCGACAAACACGCACAACCCGCACAACAAACGCAACACGCACGCCAAAAGACAACAACAACAAACAAGCGCATGCACAACCGTTAAGAATAATACCATCATCCCGTCTACACAAAACATAGAAAAAATTCACGCCACCAAACAACCACACAATCGAAAAACATTACGATCTTTCCTAAAAGCTGTGAACGTCTTTAAAGAGTTCATTCCGGACCACGCCCGCTTGCGGACACCACTTGTCAACCTTCTAAAAAAGGATGTCGTGTGGGTCTGGGATGACGAATGCCAGAAAGCGTTCACTAACCTGAAAGAAAACCTTACCACACACCCCACATTACACCTTTACCAGGAAGGTCTGCCATGCCAGGTGTACTGTAACACCTCAACATTCAGCATTACAGGCGTTCTTAAACAAGTCTACCCTGATGGGAAGACATACACCGTTCAACATTTCAGCCGATCTCTACGTAGTCACGAGCGAAATTATTCAGACTTGGAACTACAATGCCTAGCCATTGTGGAAAGTGTGGATAATTTCCGCACCTATCTAATGGACAGAAAGTTTACAATATTTTCTGACCATCCCGCATTGCAGTGGTTGAAAGAGATCAAAGCGCCTTCAGGCAGATTGTTTCGATGGAGGTTAAGATTGTCAAGATACGAATATGAGGTCCGTAGCATAAATGGAGTACAACAATATGAAACGGGCGTTGGAACTCGTATCCCATTTTGTGGCTTTCTAGATGCGCCACTCATACAGAGCCAACAGTCTTCTCCACCAGGAAAATCTCGCGTGACTATGGATCACAATAAACTGCGCACCGTCTCCCGAAAAGGAGTACTTAAAACTATAGTCCCAAGTTCACTTACAACCAGACTTCTTAAATCCGTACACACTCAACACCACCACCCAAACATCTCCAAGATGACGAGACTCATCTCGTCACAATATTATTGGCAGAACATGACACAAGACATCGCAAAACAGGTAAAAACCTGCCCCACCTGCCGATTCGCTAGAAGAATCGATGAATACAACCAACCTTCACGTAAAAATACCGACACAGGCACCAAAGCAAAACAAAATTCGTACATAAAGCACAACGTACACACAACACAAACAATGCCAAAATTACCACATTCACATCAGAGAAACGATCACACATCTCAACCTAAACCAATTACCGCCGACATATCTCTAATAAAACCATTGACGATCAAACAGGAGAACTGTAAACCTGACAACCAGCTCAATCATATCACACCACTCCCTACAGATATCAAACAAGAGAACTGCGAACCTACCAATCATTCAAATTTTACAATTAATAAGGTTCAAGCATATATTTCAGAGTCCCCAGTTACAAAAATATGGACGAACATGGGACAATATCCTATATTTCACCTGATTTTTATCCTTTGTTTATTAGTTCTACCGTACAACTGTATCCCAATTTTATTCATTAATTACTTGTTTATATATGCCATGCCCGCGCAGAAAATCTTCGAACTACAAGAGGTAGTTTTTAATCTAGGACAAACATTTATAAAACTTCTCATAATTTTAGGAACCATCTTCGCAGAAAATCTAAATAAACTCCGAAGAGATAACAGTAACTGAAAAGATGACCAAACAATGTCGGAGAAACCACGCTCCAAAAACAAGCCCCGAGCCACACCCCAAAATAAATAGACGGCAGGAAATGAGGATTTGAAACACCACGACAGGAAGTATAGTCCGCAGCGGTTAAATTCGGCCTCTGTAAACAAAGCGGAGCGCCTTCGTCCGATCTCCAATTTCCCTCCCTCTCGTTTGCCCGACACACCCCACTTCCGTATCTCTAATTACAATGAGAAGATCCCCTATTGAGGTCGACTGGGAACCTCACTATGCCACCGGTTTTGATTCCAGTTCGAGTCTACATATCGATTTTTACCACCCAATTACACATCCACGAAACAACACCTAGAACTAGCTCACACATCTCTTACACAACCGACTTCTAACATTTTTCACAACGCACACACAAAGACAAAAAATTACACATAAAGGTTATATAGGTTTCCATGTCTCCTGTACACACAGCATAAACGCACTTGAGGGCTAGAATCACGTTTTTCACCAAAGTGTCGCTACAGATGAGACAAAAAATTTATAGGGCATAATGGAGCAAGTAAAACATTTATAGGGCAAAATGGAGCAACCAATACATCTAGATCAGGGCATGTAGATACCAAAGGGTTCCAACCAATACACCTTATTTTTCATATCAATCATTTTCATTATTTTCTCTCAATTAAAAATATAAATGTTTAATCAATTTATCAATTTATTCAATTTATTAGCACTTTTAATCATCAATTATCATTTTTTTTCCCAATTAATTTATATTATCATTTTCATTTATCAATTATCATTCTATTTACCACTTAGCTTAAACTGCCACAATTCAATTATCAACGAAAAATCATTGATTTTCGATTAAACTAAAAACATTAAATCACACTTTGTTGTTGAAACCTTTTTATTTTTCATTTTTCTTTTTTCCAAACACTCGACTTTGATTTCGCCCAACCACTTTTATTTTTATTTTGATTTCAAAAAGACCTTATGAAATTTCCTCGAATTCCTTTCCAAAATTCAAGCAAAAAAGTAATTAGGCATTTTTCCTTTTTTTTTTTCTCACCACTCAACCAAGCACTCAACTTTGATTTCGCTCAAAAAACTTTTATTTTATTTTTATTTTTGATTTCTCGAAAGACCTAATAGAATTCCTTCGATTTCATTCCCAATTTCGAGCTAGAATATGGTTAGGCATTTTTCCTTTTTTTTTTTTTACCATTCAACCAAGCACTCAACTTTGATTTCGCTCAAAAAACTTTTATTTTATTTTTATTTTTGATTTCTCAAAAGACCTAATAGAATTCCTTCGATTTCATTCCCAACCTCGAATAGAATATGATTAGGCATTTTTCCTTTTTTTTTCGCCATTCAACCAAGCACTCAACTTTGATTTCGCTCAAAAAACTTTTATTTTATTTTATTTTGATTTCAAAAGACCTTATGAAATTCCCTCGAATTCTTTTCCAAATTCGAGCAAAAAAGGTAACTAGGCATTTTCCCTTATCACCATGCAACAAAATAATTTTTCTTTTTCAACCAAAAACATTCAATTTTGATTTCATTCAACTATTTTTATATTGTTTTTATTTTGATTCCAAAAACCTTAATAGAACTCCCTCGATCTTCTTTCTTATATCGAGTAGAATTCGTTTAGGCACATTTTCCTTTTTTAGCCCACTATGTACCATAGTATTCATTGATTTCTTACAATTAAAAATTTTTGATTTCTATTAATTATACTCAACCTATATCATCAACACCATTCTATCTTACTTTTATGTCACCAGCAATGCTTGTATATAGCCCCTCAATACCCACAACTAATTTTCCCACAAAATTATTTTTCACTTTACAGAATTCTCTCAGGCTAACCCCTTCTTGAATTCTTCACATGTAGGGGGCGCATCTGTCATAATTTGTATATAATTAAATGCAACCCCGACCCACTATGTATGTACCATGTATGATTTTCAAAGATTTAATAAAAGAATAAGGTAACTGGAGGAAAGAAAGTAACAAAAGATATAGGAAGACGTCGCAGTTAACCTTCTGACCCCAGGTCCCTGCGAGCTAAGTTTAAACCGACACTTCCTGGAAAAACAGGACGTATCTAATGACCAGAAGTTATAAATGTTAAAGCTAGCATTCAATACTTCCTGACAAAGCAGGATGTATTTTGATAGCCGCGGAAGTAAATAAAGTCAAACAAACACGAGACTTCCTGACCCAAGCCGGGCGTAACTAATACCAAAGGAAACCGCGGGCCAATCAGAAGACAGCACCTTAAGTAGGTCAACCAATAGGAAAAGAGCATGTGACATCTCTCGACCAATCAAAAGACAACACCTCAAGTAGGTCAACCAATAGGAAAGGATCATGTGACATCTCTCGACCAATCAGAGAGAAACTGAGGCTTGGTGTTAAATCGGAAAGCAAGAATGGGTAGTTACGCTTGAGCTCTCATAGGAACAACACCTACAGGGTTCACTGGCTCTCGCCGAGTTCGGACAGTGCTCCTTCGCTTCCAACAAGGTAACATCTACTCTAGAGATATCTCTCTCCGCTCATTTCATCATCGCCATGTGATCAACTAATTAATAAGTCAAATCGCTCAACTCTTCTCAAACTTTCTTCCCTCCAACACAGTTGCCTCTTATTTTCCAACTCAATCACGTGTCCTGATTATTCCTAACTGTATGCTGCAACTTCCACTCAAACGACTGCGCTTCAACCAAATCTCACCATTCGCATCCAACAACAAGAAACCCCACAACGATATTGCCACATGTATATTTGTCAACCATACTACCATATATACATTGTTTACTTCTAATTCTTTGGTTTGTTGAAGAACAAAGGATCTCTGTGATTTTAAAAAATAAATCAATTGTCCACAGTTTTGATATCTGATAAGGTACAATTTGGATTATAGATTATAAAAACAAGGTAATAAGACCAAATCGAAATAAATAAATAGTGTGTGACATTTCAGTAAAAACGCTGTAATAGAATAATCACACACTATTTATTTATTTGGATTTGGTCTTATTACCTTGTGTTTCTAGTAAAATTGTTATTACTCTATGAGAGGAGGTGCTAACAGTCGGGTTCACACCAGGCTGCGCCCGGCTGCCCTTGGTAAACGGGTTTGCCCGCACCCCACCGGAGCTCTGGAGACTGGGCTGGCAGCCTGCTGAGCTGAGTGGAGATCTGCAGACCATCCCCCCTCCTCTACCTGGGGAGTTCCTCCAGGAGCGGGATGTTCTCACCCAGTATATCTTCCGCATCAACTTGCTAGGTAGGTAACACCCTAGTTAGCTAATTGGGACAATGTGCTGTTGCTATCACATATTGTCTCATGTTGTTGTTTCCTATCCCCTTGTTCAAAGATTATACAAATTCCATAAGTCCATGCTTCTCGAGCTGTTAGATGATAAGCAGCGGCCTCTCCCAAAGGTCCTGTTTAGTGCATCTAATGCAAGCCAAAATGTGTTCTGGAACTGCAGGTGCCAAGTTATATTTTAGGCAAGTGGAGTAAATTTTGTTCAATTTTTTTCTATCTTCAATTTTGTTTGGGATGGCCTGTTCTGAATCTGTTGTTTGGTAATGTCTATTTCTGAGGTTCAGAGCTCCTTCTGGGTCCACTCCACTGTACCAACTGTGCTTAAGTGAGATCCTCCAGTTCATTTTTGTTTTGGCTACTTTCTATATTTATTTAAAAGTAAGTTTTTTATTCCATACAAGGGTTCATTCGTGTCTTTTTTTTTTTTTTTGCTAGCGTGTCAGCAGCTTTATTGCCTTCAATGCCAACATGTTAGGGTATCCATTGAAGATGAATTTTTGTGATTCTAAGAGTTTTTAGAGATATTTAGCCAATTATGTTTCTGCTTATATTCTCTCTCAAAATTTCCCGTTGTGTGATTCAAGGGTTGTGTGGCACTTCTACCACCAGTAAGTATCCAGATATCTTATACATTGTCTCATTGATATTTGATTTGTAATAAGTTTGTTGCTGAGACAAATTGTTTTCAATTAACATTTCTATAGTAGTACCATCTCTTTAATTTCAGCTGACTATAATCCAATCCATTTTTTTCCAATCTCCAACTATTTCTTTTCTTCAGTTCAACCAATTTTAGGTCTCTCCATGCTGACTCTCCCTCTATAATCTAAACATGCTTCAAATCTTCCATCCAATTATTTTCCTTTTAATTCAATCAACTACACTGGTGTCCAAAAAATAAGAAACTTAACCAATATTGAAATTTCTCAAAAGCTAATTTATTAAAAAATATAAAATTTAGTATACAAATAGTGTAAACTATGGAGAATTTGACTAGCTATATGAAAATTTAAAAAAATATTTGAAGTTATGAAATATGCAAATTATTACCAACATACCCAAAGCTAAGGTTCCAGATCTTAAAGAAATAAGATATCAATAGGGAGTATGATCACCTCTAACAGCTATCAAGGTCTCACAGTGAGCCCTCATACTGTTTACCAGGCTTTGGAGGAGGTCCAGGGGTAGTAAACCCCACTCCTCCAATAGAGCAGTTTTTAGCTCAACGAGGCTTTTGGGAGAGGGGTGACGAGCTCCAATACGCCTCCCTAGAGCATCCCACACATGCTCTATTGGATTCAGGTCCGGAGATCTGGCTGGCCAATCCATCCTTCGAATATTCTCACTCTGAAGATATTCATTGACTAGCCTAGCCCTATGCGGACGAGCATTATCGTCCATAAAAATTAAATTGTGACCAATTTGATCTCTATAAGGTCTTAGATAGGGCTCAAGGATCTCGTCCCTTTACCTTTCGGCAGTTAAAGTGCCCCCAGAAAAAATGTGGAGGGGTGTGCGTCTGCTAGAACTGATGCCAGCCCAGAATAAGAGACTGCCCCCTCTAAAACTGTCTATTCCCCTGATGTTACTGGGATGATAGCGGGTTCCAGGCTCCCTCCAGATGAAAACTCTTCGAGAATCTGTGTTTAAACTAAATCTTGACTCGTCACTGAAGAGAACATTGGCCCACTGATCATGAGTCCAGGCGTGATGTTCCAAGCACCAATTCAAGCAGGCCCTCCTGTGAGCAGAGGTTAAAGGGATACAGACCATTGGTCGTCTTGCATAAAGAGCACCTTCGTGAAGCCTTCGGTAAACAGTTTGTCTTAATTCTCATTCTAGTAGCACTTGAGAGTTCATTAAAGAGTTGAATAGCTGTCATCTCCCTATGGCGCTTGGCAGTTACGACCAGATAACGGTCTTCAGAGGTAGCTGTTTTTCTTTTTCTACCAGAACATTCTTTTCTTTTGATGGTTCCTGTCTCAATGAACTGTTTCCATATTTTGCTGACCACAGATTTATTCACATTTAGCCATTTTGCTACTTTAACTTGTGATTGCCTCGCCTCCATTCTTCCAACAGCTCTCCATTTTAAATAATCTGCTAAAATTTTCGTAAACTCATAATTAACTAAGGATTAAATAAAATTATAATTGGACAATTCTTAGATGGGGTAAACGACACGCCAAATAGCCCACCTATAAAGACAAGCAAAAATTTGCATATTTTCAATTTTACCGAATCGAATGGTTGCGATAAATAAATTCTACGACTTAAAATACCTAATTAAATTACTTTTTAACTTTTAGCGTTGTATATTTTAAAACTTATCATTAAAAAACAAAAGTTTCTTATTTTTTGGACACCAGTGTATATTTTCATGTTGATGATAACAGGAAGCATTTTAAGTCTTGTAATAAAAAAGTTTATTGTATTTATATTGTGTTGTTGTTGTTTCTTATCCCTTGTGTAAAGATTACATGAATTCCATGAGTTCATGCTCCTTGAGCAATTTATATTGTAGCAATAAGTAGAAAATAGAAGGTGGGCAGCTTTATATCATTCGCGTGTTCATTTTTAGAACATAAAGAGGAAATAATGTTACAGTAGAACCTTCCTGTAAAGGACAACACCTAGTTGCAGAGACAAAGTGTTCTTTACAGAGAAGTGTCTTCTTACCAGAGAATTGCTATTTTAAATATTTTTAAATAAAGTTAAACCTGTCTATAGCACCCCCTCTTGGGACTCACCAAAATAGGGTGCTATAGACAGGTCACTTACATTTTAATGTTTAAAATCTGGCGCTATAGACAGGTTTAACTCTATATGTTAAAATAAAAAAAATCTTTATGAGCATTATACTTGGCATTAAAAACTGTCCGTTGTTTAGAGGTGTCCGCTAAGGGAGGTTACACTCTACTTGAAAATGTTCAAATTGTGTATGACCATACAAATCTATAGCTACCATTCACTGACAGCATTATCCCCAGAGAGTAGTACTCACAGAATAGGTCACCACAGATTATTCTGTAACACCATCCCAGCAATCAAACAACTCGGATGTTTGTCTGGTGCATGCAGGCTGGACTTCCCGGCAGCAGTTTGAGGAGACGTGGATGTCCCTCCTGGGAGTGCTGAGTGCCACCCCACTGGTGGAGAGCACGGAGAATGAGGTCAGTGAATCTATGACCGCCAGCTCTGCCCTGGCTACTTGGTTGTTCCCCCAGGAGGAGGACCAGGAGCGGGTGAGGTGCAGCTGCCTGGCTGTGAAGAGCATCACGGCCCTGTTGCTGGGAACACTGTTGGAGCCCCAGCCTGGCAACCCCCACAACTCCCAGTACCTGCACCACCCCCGGGACACTCCCCTGGCCTTCCTCTCTACCCCGTCAGTACAGCCACTCATTATTCTATAAAAACATAGGGCGCCTCTATCTTCAAAATAGACATCAAAACTAGACTCCATCTATAGACACCTTCGCCGCAAACTAGCAGCCTTGGGTCGGTGACAAAGCTACAACACCAGCTTTGGACAATTTATAATTTATGTAATTCTACTGTCCTCAAAGCTCATGTCCATAGTTAATCTAAAATACCTATTCCAAGAGTCTAGCATCAGTATCACTATTAAAGGAAGATCGAAAAATGCAATATAACAGAGGTATGGTAGATTAAACTGGCAAAACTGCGGGGAGGGTTCGCCAGTGATGAGCCAGGCCCTCCCATTTATTTTTTCATTGCAGTAAGAGCATTAAAATAATCATACACGTCTATTATAGTTTCGCATTTTCATATGATAATTTTGTAACATATAAATTGTTGCAATCACAGAGTTAACTTTCTAATAAAACCTCAACTTTGAATGAGAACCTGGTCTGGGCTACGGTAAGACCACTGAACAAAAACCTGGTCTGGGCTGTTCTACGGTAAGACCACTGAACAAAAACCTGGTCTGGGCTGTTCTACGGTAAGACCACTGAACAAAAACCTGGTCTGGGCTGTTCTACGGTAAGACCACTGAACAAAAACCTGGTCTGGGCTGTTCTACGGTAAGACCACTGAACAAAAACCTGGTCTGGGCTGTTCTACGGTAAGACCACTGAACAAAAACCTGGTCTGGGCTGTTCTACGGTAAGACCACTGAACAAAAACCTGGTCAACCCTCTACATCCCAGGCTGGTGTAACACATATGTCCACCATAGTTGTATTGGGAAGATTGGAGTGGGAAGTTTTTTTTCCTTCATCAGAAAACAGAAATTCTAACTGATAAGCTCAGAGAGAAAATGTGTCCAAAGTTTGATGTTGTCTAGATGCGGCATCAAGTTCCGGGACCTGCAGAAACCCATCCAGAAGAAAGTCCACCAGATCCTCCAACTGGAGTGAGTTCATACAACACTGGACCTGCACTGGACTGAGCCTGTTGTTGCAGGGAGCCTGCTGAGGTCAACATTGAAAGAGCTTCTTGCCCCCACAACTATGGCTTCGGCCAGGTACGTGTTCTGCATTTACACAAACATATAGAATGGAGAATTCAAAATCAACTCTTTTAAATAGTATGAAAATATAGAACAAATGTGAAATTGTACTGGGATAAGGTGAATAAATTAAGAAAAAGGCATCTCCTTATCGTGCAACTTTCATTTGCACAATAATATTTCTTTTTCTTCATTTTTTTTTTTTTTGCTTATCCCTAGTACACGTGGTACAGGCCATGATAATCATGGTGGGTAGTTAGCGACTGCTTTTACTGTAAGTGCACCACATGTCTACACATGTGAAAAGCAGTTCGACTTTGCACTTACTAATGCCAGAGCCCCGTTTGGTTACTTGCACTCGCTGGTGGGGTTGAACTTTTGCAAGAATCGGGGGCCATTGGAGCATTTTTTTTTTCTTTAAACAGAAAAAAGTGTCCAAAGCGGGTTCGAACCCGGGTCCTAGTGGTCGAAAACCAAACGGTTTAACCAGCCAAATAGTCCAATTGAATTTGTATTTCTAAGTTAACATTACACATCATCTTTATCTGCCCATAAGTAGGGTTTTCACATAACCCACTGGAGAGTTGATTTTACTTTTTATAAACACAAGGTAATAAGACCAAATATATTTGAATATATCCATATTTGGACTTATTACCTTGTGTTTATAATGTATAATCTCCAAATTGTGCCTTATCATCTCTCCTATAAAAGTGTTATTACCTTATGAAAGTGGCAAGGAGCTAACTGTCAAGCACACACACTATTGAACTTTGTTACATACACTGTAATATATTAGCTAATTACTTTAATATTTGTTTTTATTTAATTGTTTTGCGCAGAGTTAATGATAATAATAGTGTGTATATGTATAGTGTTTGTGTATATAGACGTTCATTGTATTTTAGTGTGGAATCATGTTAACTATGTTTGTTGTTTGCATTGAAAATAAATAATATTTTCAAGTCTTCTGGCTAGAATATATTGCATACACAAACTACATTGAGAGATCAGCCAACCTGGAAGAGGGCAGTATGTTCCTCAACCCATAGGTCCAGCCTGGCTTCTTAGAGCTTCCTTTCTAGGGCTAGTCTTTTGATAGTATTTTCTCTAGAAACTGTCCAAGAATTCCATTCTCAGCCATCCTGGTTTTCCTTTCATTCATTAATCCAGTAATTATATCCGCTAAAAGGTACTAGAAGGTTTAAGATGTCAATTAAAGTTGGGCATATATTAGGCCCTAGGGTAAACTGGGTGTTTCCTGAAGAGTTATCAGGACGAATGTGTGGCTAAGCAGCTGAAGTGTCCAGGTGTCCCTGGAATACCTGAGGGCAGCGGTGGGGTCTGAGAGTCCAGGAGATGGACCCAACCAGGGCTCCCAGGGCCGGCAGCTGCAGGAGGAGCGGCTGGTGGCAGCCGGACTGGACATCCACTCCTGTCTACACTTCCTGCTGGATCTGTACAGTCAGTGGCTGGCCCCCCTGGCCTGCTGCCGGACCCCGCTGTCCCTGCTAGCTGAGGTGGCTCGATCTGTAAGTCTCTCTGTCTATCTTTGTCTTCACCTCCTCACTGTCTGTCTGTGTCGTGTCAGGTGGTGATTCTCTCAGACCTCTTCATGGTACGCTCCCAGCATGAGTGGATGTTGGACACGCTCCTGGAGCTGCAGAGGATCCATCCAGTGGAGGATGAGGTGGTGTCCCAGTACCTCATCCTGGCTCTGTGCAAGGCTGCAGCTCTGCTGGGGATGGTTGGTAGCTGCTGTCACACCATCACACTGCATCATTCTGTGTATGGTGTAGGAGCAAGAGCTGCTGGGCCAGCTGCGCAAGCTGGTGGAGATCTCCCTCCAGAGTGTCTTCCTGGGCACCCGGGTGTCTTCTCTCCACGGACTGCTCTACCTACTGCAACACCACGAGGCTGCTCCGCTCCTCACTGTGGCCACAGACTACCTGGAGAGGCATCTAGTCACTGTGGACCTGTCCATGCCCCAGTAAGTCCGCTTACTGAGGACTCCTCGCTCTACCCTAGAATGCCCATTGTTATCTCCCCATGGAATGTTCAGTAGATCACCAACTTTAGTTGATTTCAGCTTTATTTAACCTATTTCAGTCATTTCTCCTTATTTATACTCCCAAAAATAATATACACTCGTGGACAAATATGAATGGATGTGGAAAGTCAATTTTGTTCACACTTGGTTATCTTGTGTGTCTTCAATAAAGGTTACTGTAATTTCTTTCAGAGTTATTGTCTGAATCCTGATATACATTATAAAGGGTACAACTTGCTTATATTTTTTCCATGAGTGTATGTGTTTCTCTGATATAATTAAATAATATATAGTTTAACTTCTATCCCATGTGTGAGATGTTGAAGAAGTTAACTACTGTATCTCAATTATAAAAGGAGAAGAATGATAAAGCACAATTTGGATTATAGATTATAGCTACAAGAAAATAAGAACTAATTCAAATAATTTAATAGTGTGTAACGTTTCAGTAACAGCATTGTTATCATCATCAGACAAAAGAATTAAAAAAAAAAAAATCTAAATGAAGAAGAAATTTGATGGAATATTTATTATCCCCCCTCTCCTTTGTTAGTACTCTTATTTGGAAACCACTGAAATTCTACGAGCCACTTTTTCTGCTCAGCTTTAGTTTATAAATTTTTAAACAAGGTAAAATCCTCTGGAGTAACTTGGTAAAGAAAACATTCAAAGACAAAGAGGATGAGTATCTTTTTATGAACAAGCGTTCGAGCTTTCGAGCACAATGTCGCCCTTCAACAGGAATAAAACAGTTTTATTCCTGTTGAAGGGCGACATTGTGCTCGAAAGCTCGAACGCTTGTTCATAAAAAGATACTCATCCTCTTTGTCTTTGAATGTTTTCTTTACCAACTTAGTTTATAAATGCTCTTTTTGGCCCAGAGTCAAGTGGGGCTACATTTCCACTAAGAGGTATGTGTGTGTGTCAGGTCTTCACTCCACATGGAGGAGCACATGCTAGCCATGTGGGCCCTGGGGTTCTACCTGATGGAACACCTGCTGCTGGACGACCACCCCACATTCCAGGCCCTGCTCCAGACTGCTGCCCAGTGGTGCGCCGGCCCGGAGCATCTAGTTCCCACCCCCATCTACCTCTGTATACTGCACGGCCTGCAGCGCCTCCTGCTGGCCCAACGTCTCGGCCCCAAGTCCACAGACACTGTGCTCAAAGTTACTGCGACCAGGTAACACAGGGAAACTTTCTTCTCGGCTATAGAGAAGTGGGGTCTTAGAAATCTATTGATATCCTTTCATTCAAGGGAATGCATTGCAAAAGTCCAACCCCACCAGCGAGTGCAAGTAACCAAACGGGGCTCTGGCACATTTATTAGTACTATAAGTACTGGAATCCCTTCAATAAAGTACGATAAAATTCAAGAATCAAGGGACGAGTTTCTTTTATACGACGATTTATTACAAAACGCTCAAGCTTTCGGGCTGGCCGGCCCTTCTACAGGAGAATTGTGAAAACATATGGAACATATGGGCCGGCCAGCCCGAAAGCTTGAGCGTTTTGTAATAAATCGTCGTATAAAAGAAACTTGTCCCTTTGTGGTGTTTTGCATAACAATAGTTATGTTTTAGATAAATTGTCGAGATATGCAAATAAGGTTTTGCATAGTGTTTGTTTGTTTGTATGTTAATTATTTTTATGTATATATATGTATCATTAAATTGTAAATATTCAGTCATATTAGTGTTATGAGCCAATAAAGGTTTTATCTTTAACTTAGTGGATCTCGGTGACCTGGAGTAGTGTAGAGACACAACACCCTTGATTTTCTTGAATTTTATCGTACATTTGTTAGTGCAAAGTCGAACTGCTTTTCACATGTGTAGACATGTGATGCACTTACAGTAAAAGCAGTCGCCAACTTCTACCCACCATGATTATCATGGCCTGTACCACGTGTACTAGGGATAAGCAAAAAAAATTCAAGGGAAGGTGGTCACCACCAGTTTAGTTGAATGCACTATCATCCAATCTTCCTTATATGGATACAGTTCCACTATCTGTATCCAAATAGATTTAAATTGATACTATTGGTTTAGCATTAGGGTGTAACAGTAGCTGTAATAGTATAGACTGTAGATCAACCACCATCTGAGACTCTATCCCACATTCAGCACCGTTTCTAACAAAAAAAATCTTTAATTGCCTCCTGATATTTTCACAAATCCAATCCAATGAGTGCAGGTACAGTGCAGTCACAGCAATGTCAGGAAATCAAGAACACTTGATGTAGCTATTCATCTGGCTACAATTGACACTTGATTTATTTAGAATTACAAAAAAATAAAATTGCTTCTGAGGATGACTTTCTTACTTTATTATACATTTATTGACTGTATTGACTCATCCATTGATGAGCTCTACTCTTCCCCGGCAGACACCATCAACAAGCTTTACAAGCTTGATACCTTAGTGTGATTGAGTGGAGATAAGAAAGAAGAAGAAGATTATACATTTTCTTCTCAAGCTTTTTGGTTATCCTGTATAGTCCTGTAGAAGGGTTTGTAAAATCTTGAAAATAAAATAAGGCAAGAACTCATCCTCTGAAGCTTTTTTAAAATTATTCTTCTATATATTACTGAGGGTTTTACTTTTTGAACTTCCTTCAATTCATTAGTTCTTCAAATCCCAATCAGGCTCTTCACTTTAGCCAACTATATAATTCAACGGTAAGGCACAATTTGGATATAGATTATAAACACAAGGTAATAAGACCAAATAAATAGTGTGTGACATTTCGGTAACAGAAGATGGTAACAACGCTGTTATCGAAACGTCACACACTATTTGGATTTGGTCTTATTAGCTTGTGTTTATGGTCTGTAAAACTAATCCAAAATGGGCTACAATAGTTATGACAATTTAAGAGTTAAATGAAGGTAAATGAGATACTGATGTGACAAGCACTCTTCCATTTAGCAAGTTAATATATACATTTTTCCCTTTTAAAAACTATAAAGGAACAATTAGTACTGATCACAAGGTAATAAGACCAAATCTAAATAAATAGTGTGTGACGTTTCAGTAACAGCATTGTTACCATCTTCAGACAAAGGTACTGAATGAGAAATTTTACCACTGCATGTTTGATAACAGTAACTATTTAAAACTTGCTGTGGTAAAATTTCTCATTCAGTACTTTTGTCTGAAGATGGTAACAATGCTGTTACTGAAATGTCACACACTATTTATTTATTTAGATTTGGTCTTATTACCTTGTGTATATAATTCAACTAAATTTAACCAAAAATTCTGATTCCTTTTGGATGTTGAATTAAAGAAGTTGGAGGACTATTCTTCTTTTAAACCAACTCCCAACCAACAATTGATTTGGCCACAAGAAAAGTATATGGCTGATAACAGTAGGATACCCTTGGCACAGCTGACTGCTACACAGCATGTCCCCAGGTGGCGAATAGGGGAACAACTTCAGATATCAAGACCAGCTGTGAAACAAGCAGAATAACTGACGAATAAATCGTCGCAGATCAACAGTAACATTGTTAGAAAGAGGAGAAAGACGTTTCTAAAAATCCTGATTTTAACTAACCAGGTTTATAGACCCCAGTAAGTGTTCTTCTCAAAGGATATAGAGGAGCTGTCTACTCATGTTAGAGTTGGCGGCAAAGGCTTCCATGTTAGGAATGGCCTCAAATTACAGGCAAAGTTTGACCAAAGTGTGCCTGGATGATCAACAAAGCATGAGAACACCAGTATGATACACCATTGGTCTGACTGATGGCTCTGTCCCCAGGTTGGTCCAGGGCAGCCCTCCCCGAGCTCTCTCAGCCCTGGAGGTGATGTTTGCCGCCATGTACCTGCAGAAAGGCAGCGACACCTGGGGACCTCTGGCAGAATCCAACCCGGACTACATGCTGGCCGGACTGGAGAAGGTCTCTGCCCTATTTGATCGGTGAGTGGTACTCTGGACTCTATAGACCTGGGCTATTGGGGGTGGTGGCTGTCAGGATCAAGAGTGGACTGCCCTTTGAGTCCGAGCTCATCTGCCAGGTGTTGCCCAATTTCCTGCTGGACTTCTTCCCGCTCCAGGATGTCCTCAACAAGGTGATTGGGGAGTTCCTAGCCAAGCCCTACCCTCAGCTCCTGGCCGGTGTCATCTTCCAGGTACTCTTGTGTTAATTGAACAACACTCATACATTTTACTTTTTTTGACATTAATTACACAAGGTAAAAAAACCAAATTCAAATAAATAAATAGTGTGTTACTTTTGTCTGGTGATGTTAACATCATCACTGTAATGCCTTTACCGTCTCACACTATTTATTTTTTTACATTTGTTCTTATTATCTTTTGTTTCTAATCTATATAATAAAATAATTATAAATCTTTTAAAATTCCATTTTATTTTATTTTGAATGAGTTACCTAAATTCAATCACACCCAGTGTGACTCTAATTCGATAACTTATGTGAAATAACTCTCTAACTGTGTGTGGGTGAATCTAATTTTTAATTAAAATATTCAAAGTCAAACTAAGTGGCAAGATGCCTCATTATATTGTCTATTAACCGTTCAAGCCACAACAGAGACCTTTTTTGAGAAATCTTGTCTGTTGTTGTGTGAACTCTGTATTTTTTTCCCTCAGCATTTTATGTGTCCTATTGAACCTATATTACTTGTGAAAAAAATAGTACAAATGTGAAATTGTTGTTGTTTCTTATCCCCTTGTGTAAAGATTACACGGATTCCATGAGTTCATGCTCCTCGAGCTATGTGAAATTGTACTGGAATAAGGTGGATTCATTAAGAAATATATCACTTGGTTTAATGGTTCATATCATGAGACCCATAATCAGTTCTACCTTCTTCTATAGGTGGCACCAGTGGTTCAATAACTCTGTGGATCAAGGACAGTTAGAATCATCAAGATCTTATATCCTAGTAACATTTCCTTTCCACACATTGTTAGAAGGAGGAGCTCTGAACATCAGACAGCATCAAACAACACTAACAAGATTTAGAACAGGCCTTGGGGGGTCGGTGGAAGGCTAGTTAAACCGTTTGGTTTTCGACCACTAGGACCCGGGTTCGATTCCCGCATTGGACACTTTTTTCTGTTTAAAAAAAAAAATGCTCCAATGGCCCCCGATTCTTGCAAAAGTCCAACCCCACCAGCGAGTGCAAGTAACCAAACGGGGCTCTGGCATTTGTAAGTGCAAAGTCGAACTGCTTTTCACATGTGTAGACATGTGGTGCACTTACAGTAAAAGCAGTCGCTAACTACCCACCATGATTATCATGGCCTGTACCACGTGTACTAGGGATAAGCAAAAAAAAAAAAAAAGAACAGGCCATCTTAAGCCTTTGAAGATAGAAAATAATAACAAAATCTACCCCACTTGCCCAAAATGTAGCTTGGCACCTGCAGCTCCAGAATACATTTTGGCTTGCATTAGATGCACTAAAAAAGACCTTTGGGAGAGGCCACTGCTTATCATAAAACAGCTTGAGGAGCATGAACTCATGGAATTCGTGTAATCTTTACACAAGGGGATAAGAAACAACAACAAGAATGTTTGAGTCTTATTGGAACCTTGTTCTAACATTCTAATTCTGAAGTAATTGTTTTAACCATGACAAGTAGTAAAAAATCTTGATCCCACTGATGTTGATATAATAAGGTTCGACTATATATTAGAAGTCCTATAATACTCCCTCTTTCTCAGTCATTACAAAAAACACAGGTAACCTTCATTGGAGTTGTGCTGGTGGTGGCTTGAAAGACAAAGGAAAACATGAACAAACTAAAACCTATTATGGCTTGTTTCAAGGACAAATGGACAAAACTTAAGGAAGTTTTATATTTTGATGTCGCCCGTCGTCTATTTTTAAAATATTAATAGATGAGGCAACTTTGTTCACACTTGGTTATTTTGTGTGTCTTCAATAAAGGTCACTGTAATATCTTTCAGAGTTATTGTCTCAATCCCGATATACAAGCTAAAAGGTATAACTTCCTTATGTTTTGTCCATGAGTGTAATTTGATAAAACTGGGAGAACTTTCAAGTCAAAAAGCTTTACTTCCTGGCCCCAATACCAAAAAATAAAATAATTCATAAGGAAATGATATTTTTTTATAATTTTTATTTTCCCTAGCACATGTTGAACAGGCTATGATAATCATATTGGGTAGTAGTTAGCGACTACTTTTTCTGCAAGTGCACCACATGTCATGTAGAAATCAGTTTTGCACTTACAAGTGCATCAGCACTCTGTTGATATTGATACAAGAGATTATTTTATTGAATACATATACACCCATACCTCGCTTTGCATCGGGGTTACATTCCAAAAAAACTCGACGCAAAGTGAAAATATGTGAAGGCGCAATCAAAAACAAAGGTCTTGCCCTATTTTAGGGAAAAAAAAAATTAAAAAATTAAAGACTAGAATCCAAAACAACGCAACTTTGAAAATCTAATGATGCACAGTGAAAATCAGTAAAAATTAAGCAGCGATGCAACTTCGAAAAAAACGCAAAACGAAACGACGTAGAGCGAGGTATTGGTGTATACGTCTATTTAATAGTTACTCATTAAAAATAATTCATTATTGTAAAGAGAGGAACCATTGTCCATTCAGTCGGTCCACATGATTGGTGATGTGTGGTCCAGGTGTTTGAGCATGTCAGGAAGTCAGGAGAGGGCAACAAACTGATCAAAGAGTGGGTGCTGCTCTCCCTCTCCAACTTTGCCCAGAAGACTCCGCTCTCCACGGCCGTCTGGTCCCTCACCTGCTTCTTTGTCAGCGCCTCCTCCAACCCCTGGCTGCACAGCTTGTATCCTTCCTTTCACCTCTGTCCCCCCACAAATATTGGGATTGTTTGGAATGGTGTAATCACACAAAATATGATCAAAACTCACTCGAAGCACTTGGGACCATAATGTTATCTTGTTACAAACATGTTATAACACCACAGTTAAAACAATTGGGACTTTTTGGAAGTAAGAAAGTATAACTAGGTTGCAGTTGTAATTAATTGAACCTAGGTAGTGTAGTGTTAAAGGGGACCAACCAATCTGCCCTGTGTGGTTACCAAAACTGTTGGTTAAACAACCATGGAAGCTCAAGATGGCAAGTGAAGATAGCTGTTAACTGGTTGCCACACTCTAGATGGCTAGAAGGGGTTAAGAAAGCTACCAGAAGGTCACTAGATGAGTTGCGAGTGATGATCACTAACAGATCAAATTGGGGAATATTTGTCCATATAGCCACCAAAAGTTGACTAGATGGAAGTTAACAACAATAACAGATGGCAATATTTTCAGTGAGTTCTGGCATTCAGCCTGATTCTTGTCACATCATTCATTCCTACTACTCTCTCTAAAACTCCGCCTTTGCCGGTCCCAAGACCGGATGAAAAAGGAGGAGGGGGAACAGTAACAAGCTCACTAAAAAACCTGGGCTCAGCTGGTCTGGCTAATAGTAAGGGCTCCTAATCCAGGGATACAGGATGAGCAGCGTTTGTACTCCATGTTAGGAGCGGCTGCACATGGTGTCTGTTCCTCATGTCAGAGGCGGCCATTTCTTTTGGAGCTAAGTCGGCCTGCCACTGAGTAGTGCTCCCAGTCTTAATGACGAAGGCAGACGCATTCTACTTCACCCAGTGTGGAGATAAGAAAGAAGAAGAAGACTCTCTCTAAGGTAGAAGAACAAATGGATAGATGTAATATATAGCTGGAAGTAAACCAGAAGTCTTATACAATATAATGGATCTCCATAAGCGGACACTTCCACTGTAGAAGGCACCTCTATACAATGAACAGTCTCTTCTTTTTTTTTTATCTCCACTCAATCATATTATGGTATCAAGCCTGTAGAGGAAGGACAGTCTTAATTGCCAAAATGACCATTTTTACTAATTAGCTGCTCTATGGTTAGGCAACATCTCTAAAGATCACTTTGACTGTGCAACTTGGTGTTATCCTTTTAGAGAGAGGTAGTTCTACTTTATATTTAAAATCAAACCCACACAATAGTAAAAAAAAAAGAATGCATTTGGTGGCAGCAAAATTTATGCTTTGTGTATGAGGCAAGTATTGTGAATTCATCATTTTGGTTTATCGAAGCATTTTTCTAAGAGTTTTGTGTTTTTGTTCAAATGCTACTAAATCCTAACTTCTGTTCATATAAGGATTGAGTAGAAGAACTACTCCCCAGTAGCCTCAAATAATAAGAGTGGAGGTATTTCATGTGCAAATTTGGAGATTTGTGGCTAATACAAGTTAAACCTGTCTATAGTGCCTTCCTCTCTATAACGCCCGATTTTAAACATAAAAATGTAAACATTTTACATTAAAAGTGACCTCTCTATAGCACCCTATTTTGGTGAGTCCCAAGAGGGGGCACTATAGACAGGTTTAACTGTATATTGTTAAATGGAACAAGTCTTCACATCTAGGTACCAATTGTTGATGAACAGCTACAGAAGGAAATAATCAAGATGGTAAAAGTGAAGCTGTGAATTAGTTGACACTTCATAGATGGTGACCACCGCCTGACATCCTGGCTAGATTATTCTTGTTTCATCTATACTCACAGACAAAACATAAGGAAGTTATACCTTTTAGCCTGTATATTGGGATTGAGACAATAACTCTGAAAGATATTACAGTGATCTTTATTGAATATATACACATGAGATAACCAAGTATGAACAAAATTGCCTCTGTCTCCTTAAAAAAGAAATAGGTGACTGCAGACACCAAAGACGTTTCACTTCTTTAAGTTTGTCCATGAGTGTATTGATTGAGGGAAAATGAAGCACAAAGTAAACCAAATCTTATCCACTTGAGTCTCCCATGAGAGACCATAGTCTAAAAACATTACTATAAGCCCATTCTTTCTGGAGGGGGGTGTTCTCTTGTCAGAGACTGTTTGGCTTATAAGAATTGACTTGGCCTGATGTGACAGTCTTTGATGGGAGGTCCACTGGTGTCTCCACTGTAGAGTATATCCATCTACGAGGGGATCTGTCCTTAACCACACCATCCACCAGGTTCCCAGTGGTGCAGGCCAGGTACGGGAAGCTAGAAGAGTGGGATGAGCAGCTGTTCATTGCCTCAGGCCTGGACTTCGCCAGCCAACTGGACGAGGAGGAGACCAGGCTGCTCCGGGCGGGACTCGGGGGCTCCAACCCCCCTCCCCGGCCCCTGCTCCACCTTCTCTCCCGCCTCTGACACCGCCACCACTGCTGTAAATATGTCAAATAAACTGAATTAGTTTTGTACTTCTTCGTGGTTATTTTACCTCAGAGATAGTTGGTTGGTACACTTGCCTCAAGTCTTTTTTTTTAATTATCCCTAGTATAAGTGGTACAGGCCATGATAATCATGGTGGGTAGAAGTAGGGGACTGCTTTTACTGTAAGTGCACCACATGTGAAAATCAGTTGGACTTTGCATTTACAAATATGCCAGAGTCCCGTTTGATTACTTGCACTCGCTGGTGAGGTTGGATTTTTGCAAGAATCAAGTCTAGTTAGGCTTAGGTTTTGTTCAATGCCCAATATTTGTAGAAGGCTGATATAATGCTTTACAAATTAAATCTTATGCGGGTATTTATGGTACCAAAATTTATGGTAATTTTTAATAAACACAAGAGCTTTATTAAGGCATTCAAAAAAGAAAAAATGAAGTCCAATATTTACATTACATTATTTTTATTTTTTAAACCATATAAGAAGAAAGAGTCAATGTGAATATTGTCATTTACATATTATTCATTAAAATTTACATAGCTGGAAATTTAATTATTTTTTACCAAACTCCAAAATGGCCAAAAATTATCTCTGTATATAAAAGTCAATGTAGGTATGATGAAGTAAAATTTGGATTATGTAACTTATTATGCACTAATGTATCATATTTTTGCTTATCCCTAGTACACGTGGTACAGACCATGATAATTATGGTGGGTAGAAGTAGGGGACTGCTTTTACTGTAAGTGCACCACATGTCTACACATGTGAAAAGCAGTTCGACTTTGCACTTACAAATATGTCAGAGCCCTTTTTGGTTACTTGCACTCGCTGGTGGGGTTGGACTTTTGCAAGAATCGGGGGCCATTGGAGCTTTTTTTTTTTTTTAATCAGAAAAAGTTCTCAATGCGGGAATCGAACCAGGGTCATAGCAGTTGAAAACCAACAGTTTAGACCCTCCTTCCACCGACCCCCCTGTACATCATATTAAGGTTATTGAATGATAACAAATTAATACAACAAATATTTATCTTGAGTTTTATATTTTTTGCTTGGAATTCAAAGGAGATTTGAGATAGGAACCTAAATATTTGGGTCACCTCTTTCATCAAAATATAAGCTTATTGACTGTCTCTGCAAAGTAGTGGCCTCAGTTCAGTGACAGAACCACAACACTAGCTTTGGCAAACTGAGACCATGATAAATTGAGTCACTAATGCTGAACCAATGCTTTTAATTTCATTTTTCCGGATATTTTCAGATTTTTTTTTTTTTTTCTGGATTTAGCCATACACCTATCCCCCGATTTACACGGTACTTGTTTTACACGTTTTCGCTTTAACACGGTTTTCCAAATAAGTTTTTTTTTTGTTTTTATCGCACTATACTAAAAATGCGATATTCTACTCTATACTACCTATGTTGAAAAGAATATTGGGAGGCTCTGATTCATGAGGGGGCGAACACCTATTCAGATTTCACAGTTTAATATACACCTATCCCTCGATTTACACGTTTTTCTCAGGAACGTATCTACCGTGTAAAATCGGGGGATAGGTATATTGGTATCTAAGCCTCTCAATTAAAGATGAAACACAAAGCTAACTGAGAGGTTTGCCAATCTACAAACCATCAATCTATATTTGTCCAGCATCGGAGTCATATTGTGGAGGTCTATAAGTTGGTGACAGAGTAAATTGAAAAAAAAAAAATTTAAAGAATTTAAGAAAATAAAAAGGCATCTCCTTATCGTGCAACTGAAAGTTGTGCTGCATGCGCCATCTATTGGAATAAATATCAACTATTCTCGTTGATTTTTAATTATTCTAGAATTGGCCAAATACCATTTCTTGATTAATCAGGAAAATCTAACCACTTAGGTGTTTCTGGTTGTTGGCCCTTGTCAGCATGGTGCAAGCTGTATCTCAACGACCATAAAAACTGGTCATTCAGACATCCTGAAAAATCATGAAACAGGTAGTTAAGGTCAGAATTGCGTGATAGCGCGAAACAATGTTAAAAAATATTACAATGGCTAGTATAATGGCTTTTTTAAAAGAGAGACTTGCTGCTGTCGAAACGGGCCATCCAAGAACTCCGGTTTTCCAGCAAGAGAATAAAAATTCGGGTAGGCCTCTTATCAAAGTTCCTACCTTTGATGGACAATCATCATGGACCGCCTTCAAAACCCAGTTCGATGTGGTTGCCCAAGCTAACGGATGGAACGTTAGAGATAAGGCAAGCTTTTTGGCTGCTGCACTTCGTGGACCTGCCACTGGTAAAGAATTTACCAGTATTGATCAATGGGGGATACTCTTTATTGTTTGGAGTCTTTCTAACTCCTGACTTGGGAACAGTTCTGGTGGGGCATCATGGTGAAGTTCTCATGCAGCAGTCCTTGCTGCTCCAGCTGCCGGGAGATGTCCAGCAGGGTGGCTGGAGGTAGGACTTCTTCTCGACTCATCACCAGCACTTGCTCTGGACCAACAGTGGTTGTTAGCTCACACTGTTTTTGCTTATCCCTAGTACACGTGGTACAGGCCATGATAATCATGGTGGGTGAAGTTGGTGACTGCTTTTACTGTAAGTGAAACACATATCTACACATGTGAAAAGTAGTTTGACTTTGCACTTACAAATGTGCCAGAGCCCCATTTGGTTACTTGTACTCGCTGGTGGGGTTGGACTTTTTCAAGAATTGAGCGCCATTGGAGAATTTTTTCTATCGGAAAAAAATTACCAATGTGGGAATCGAATCCAGGTCGTAGTGGTCGAAAACCAACGGTTTAGACCATCCTTCAACCGACTCCCTAGCTCACACTGTGGGGGACACAAGTTGGTAGATACCGACCCCACCTACTGTCATACCTCTGAAAAACCTTATAAAACCACAATAACTGACATACCTCTGCCATATCTTGAACTATTCAAATTTAAAATAGCACATGTTGGATTGAAAAATAACCTGAATTTATTGCTTGGTATTTTAAAGATCAGAAAGTTTGTCTAATTGTCAAAATATCATGCAATAAACTCAGTTTATTTTCATATCAAGATGTCTCATTTTTTAATTTAAATTTTATCAATTGAGATACACTCATGGATAAAACTTAAGGAAGTGGAAAGTCTTTATTGTTTTTTTTTATGGAGACGGAGGCAATTTTGTTCACACTTGGTTATCTTGTGTATCTTCAATAAAGCTCACTGTAATATCTTTCAGTTATTGTCTGAATCCTGATATACATGCTAAAAGTTACAACTTCCTTAAGATTTTTCCAGGAATGTATTTCTACAAATAGTGACCGGAAGAAGAGAATGATTCTAAAATAATAATGAGACAAACAACCCCTGTTTTGAGCTATGGTATCCTATGTGTGATTGCACTTGTAAAGACACCTTTGTGACCTTTATGATGAACCTAAGTATACTACGAATTATCCCAAACCCCTCTTAACCTAACCATGCTCCAACCTTTCCCCTTCTAAGCTGCAAAGCTCTGGTGATTGTCTTCTTCTTTCTTATCTCCACACTGGGTGAAGTAGAATGCATCTGCCTTTGTCATTAAGACTGGGAGCACTACTCAGTGGCAGGCCGACTTAGCTCCAAAAGAAATGGCCGCCTCTGACATGAGAAACAGACGTCATGTGCAGCCGCTCCTAACATGGAATACAAACGCTTCTCATCCTGTATCCCTGGATTAGGAGCCCTTACAGGGTACTATCAGCTGGGCCAGCTGAGCCCAGGTTTTTTACCGAGCTTGTTACTGCTCCCCCTCCTCTTTTTTATCCATGCTTGGGACCGGCAAAGGCGGAGTTTCTGGTGATTGTAAGGCCTAGATGTAGCCTTGACAGCACCAAGCCATAGTCTGAGATGGACTCAAACTCCCCTTCCTTGTATTCGAGCTACATTGACCTTTGGTGGGTGACTTGATCCCACCAGTACCCCAAGTCAGAGACCAAAATAGTAATATATTTACAAAAAGGATTTAACGATAAGGCACAATTTGGATTATAGATTATAAACACAAGGTAATAAGACCAAATCCAAATATATAGTGTGTGACATTTTGGTAACAGCGTTGTTACCATCTTCAGACAAGATTACTGAACGAGAAATTTAAAATATGCTGTGGTAAAATTTCTCATTCAGTACTTTTGTTTGAAGATGGTAACAACGCTGTTACTGAAATGTCACACACTATTTATTTATTTGGATTTGGTCTTATTACCTTGTATTTAAAAAGGATTTAATTAAAATATATAACAAATAGATTTATAAAGGTTGCTAGGGAGTATAAAACCTTGATTGGAAAAAAAAAGAGATAACCATTGTTGCCAATGAACCAATCCATCTCAACCCACCTACCTCAGTTATTTGTCACTTCCTGAAGAAAAGGAAAGGTCCAGGATTAAAAAAAAAAAAAAAAGTTCAGCGCGGCCAAACAAAGTTAAACTTCCCCAGCTTCCCTCTTGTTTGTATCACTTTCCTCCTAAAATTCTTCAATAAAAATTGTCCCGCTACTTTCCCGTGTGTTGCTGAACTCGTCCTAAAACTGTCACCATCCTTTCCTATTCAATGAATTAAATATATATTTTTTAAAGATAAAAATTGGGCGGAGGACTATTTTAACTCATCAATTAAACTATATTTTAACCATATTTTTATTATTAAAAAATATAAATGTAATGATCTGTATATAGGATTATGTAACCCCACCACAATCTATATACCATGTATCATCTAAAGGTTCAATAAAAGTTAGGCCTCGCTAGATGGGAAAGAAACAAAGTACAGGATTGCATCATCCAGGAAGTAAAGGTCACTGCCCTGGACCCATAAAACTTAAGTTCAAAGGCCTTCTTCTTCCCGGAGGATTGCAATCATGGCGACAATGGAGGTTCTGAGCCAATCACCTTTAAGCATGACAAATTAATAGCGAAACACCAGAGAGCACGTGTAAGGTTCTTGGCCAATGAGAAGTCCGAGAGAGTCAATGACGATTATTTCGGACAAGAAAAAGGCAGAACGTAGGTGACCGTGCTACGAGCTAGGTGTGCTCAACATAGGCTCCAACCAAGGTAGTGTACGTTCCATAGATGTGAAAGGCCAGCTACCTCTCGCAGGTCCTATTCAAACCCATCCAGGTGTGTTCGTTCTTCCCCTGTGGAACCCTTGTCACCCCACCAAGACTGCACCAGCAACCACAACCAGCCATCCATTTCCCCATAGAGAGTCGACAGGATCTCACATCCCACCCCCACATGAACATAGTAGAATCTGGGCTTTTTGAAGTGTTCTTGAAGTTCCAGGGCCCATGGTGACTGATCACATCTTCAGGGAGAACACCAGCTCCATGACATTGTATAATTATATAATAGGATAAAGAAGAATAGTTACCACAAATTCCATTACATACTGAAATAGCCCCTCAACATGACTGATAACCACGGGACCTGAACTACTTGCTGGTAGATATGGCTGAAGTTACTCACCAGTGTAGTTGAAGAGGTCGCTGAAGCAGGACCAGAGGACGAGGTAGGTCTTCTCGTCAAATGCCACAATCAAACTGTAAGGACGCTTGGGGGAGACGACTGTAAAGCTACCAATATGTCACCAAATTGTCCCACATAATTGAACAGTGACACCTACCTTTCTTTGTAACGTTCTGTACTTCAACTGTGGTCGTGGCATTGAAGTTAATACTGGGCAGGGTTTCCATCTTTCCCAGCTGAGCGTTGCCGTAGACCTTGAAGATAGTCCTACACCAACACCCAGTTATATTTATGAAAATTCAAAACTATTATAGACACGTATGATTCTTTTAAAAATAAAACAATTTCTACTGCCCTTACTGCAATGGAAAAATTAATGGAAGGACCTGGCTCATCAGTGGTGAACCCTCCCAGCGGTTTCGCCAGTTTAATCTACCATACCGCTGTTATATTGCATTTTTCGATCTTCCTTTTATAGTGATACTGATGCTAGATTCTTGGAATGGGTATTTAGATGAACTATGGATATAAGCTTTTGTATATATTATATATATTTATGTAGACATTTTTAACTGGTAGATTGACACTAATCATACAGCGAGGGGGAACTTCGTCCAGCAGAATCTTATTTTATTTTAATTGGTTGGTTTTCAGTATATCTCCTATTTTGATGGGATGAGATTTGACTCTAACCCGAAATTACACCTTACATGAACCTAACAGAAGCCTACACTAACCTAACCTAATCTAACAAGAACCTTACTTAACCTAAAATGAACCTAAGCTAAGGTAAAAATTGTATCCAATGAGGTTAGGTTTAATATCTGTTTAACCTATCTCACGGAATAATTGGGTGTGTTTACTGTTGATTTTTTTTAAAGGTGTGAGGCAAACAAAGGTAGGAATACGACTGTTAACATTTATCTGAACATAGTAGGACAGTCTTCATGCCTTGGGTGGTCCTACCAGACATTTTTCGCCTGTCTTGCCCAAAGTCACCTCCCCGTCACGCTGACGGGTGACCCGGGCTTCGCCCCGGGATTGACCCGTGTGCATATCTACCCGAGTGATATATATTTAGATAAGATTTTTTTTATAATTGTTTGTTATTAGCATTATCTATTTGTTTGCATCAGCATAATTTAATCTAATCTTTGATAGAGGGCGCTGTTCGTGAGCTAAGTAGAATAATTTGAATATATAGTTTTAATAATTGATTTATATATTTTTTAAAATAGCCTATCGTCTTCCCCGTATTTTTTTACCTGTGTATGGAAATTTTGGTTTGAATTAGTGAAATACTGCGAATTTGTATACCGGACATACAAACAAACAAACAAACATACAAACATTGATTTTTATATATATAGATTTAATGGATCGCCTTTTGACTCAAATTAACTAAGTCGACTAAATTAAACTCTTTGAGTTAAAATAGAAAAATAAAAAGGAGATTGAAGAGGAGTATCTTGTGCAAATTTTATTAGCAAGCTTTCGGACGTCCTTCTACAGGCTTTACGATAACTAAACAAAAAATCGTAAAGCCTGTAGAAGGACGCATGCGTCCGAAAGCTTGCTAATAAAAATCGCACATCTTCGTTTTATTTTGCTATTTTAACTAAGTATTAATAAGAATTATTTTACATTGTCAATTGTCTAATGTTTCTATCATTGTAGTAAGACTTCCAGAACCTGCGGAAGAGCATTGCTCGATGAAAATATTTGAATGTAATTCTACTGTCCTATAAGCTTATGTCCATAATTTTCTTGAAAACCATTTCTGAGATTCCATCCTTCAGTGCTGTGTATGTAAGCAGAATCGTCCATTACAGTATTAGAGCTCTTAGAAGCGGTTTGGTGGATTAAATTGGCGAAACCGCTGGGAGGGTTCACCACTGATGAGCCAAGCCCTCCCAATATATTCTTTCCTCGCAGTAAGGACAGTAGAAGTTTGTATTTTATATAAATGAAACATTCGTGCTTTTAAATCCTTTCATTTTATATGTATAGATGGCGCGTTATTGCTTTGTGTTAAAGAACCTGGTGTTGCCCTACTAACGTTGTAGTGTTCTCAGTATATCCGGCTGTAATCCAGGGGTCTACCTACCCATTGAGACGTCCTCGGGTTACCATGTCAAGATGGTCCGATCCAGTTACTGCCTTTATGGTGGCCTGCATGCACTCCGCCTGCATGAACTGGCTGCCTTGGCTGATGTAGGCTTGGGAGAACCATAACCCTTCCAGCTGCTCACACAGTAAATGGTTGTTGAACTTCTCAGGGGAAATTTACTCATTTCTAACATTGTTTGCCTCTTCTTATACTCTACATAAGACAAAATGTCTTAATAAAATATTTCATTCTGGATGGAAAAGCAACATCGTTCGAGATAACTATAAAATAAAAGCTAATTTATCTTTATCCCAATATATTGGCCAACCTATATACACTCGTTGAAACAACTTAAGGAAGTGGAATGTCTTTGATGTCGTCGGTCGTGTTTTTTGAAGGAGACATAGGCAATTTTGTTCACACTTGATCACGAGAGTGTGACTTATAATAAAGGTCACTGTAATATCTTTCAGAGTTATTGTCTGAATCCCGATATAGATGCTAAAAGGTACAAATTCCTTAAGTTTTGTCCATGAGTGTATCTTTCAGAGTTATTGTCTGAATCCCGATATAGATGCTAAAAGGTACAAATTCCTTAAGTTTTGTCCATGAGTGTATATTTCAGAGTTATTGTCTGAATCCCGATATACATGTTAAAAATACAACTTCCTTGCGTTTTGTCCATGAGTGTATATACTGTATTTGGTGAACAAGGGTGGCAACAACATGGCAAACAATATATATTGTATATATAGTGTTTTACGAACGGAAAAATGTGTCCAGGGTAGTCTAGTGGGCATGGCATCTGCCTGGTAAGCGGAACACTGTGGGTTCGATTCCCATCCCTGGGCACTTTATTTTTCCTTTATCATTACTCTTCACAATTCATTATATCATACTTCATCCTTAAGGTTACAAATAATCGTTATATCTCCTTAAAATAAATTTCGATTTTTCGTTCAACAGAAACATTTGCGGTATAATTTTCAAAATGTCGTTCTACAATCATAAGCCGCATTATATTGTGTTATATATAACTAGACGAATGGCCCGGGCAACGCCCGGGGTTTACCCGAGTGCGAATATATTCTAAAAACGTTGACTTGGGTGGTCGCTATTAACAGGGTGGTCTGTATAGACAGGTGGATGTATCACACAGCTGATAACAGGGTTGTCTAGAGTGGTCGCTATAGACAGGGTGGTCTGTATAGACAGGTTTATGAGAGAGGCACAAACTTACAGGTTGTTGACGCCGCAATTCCCAGAGAGAGTGTTTTTTGTTGCATCATGCTGTGACTCACACGCCGACCCAAGGTCAACAGGGGTGGAGCAGCAAGCTTAGGCCTATCACCGTCTGGCGGCGCTGCTTGCGAGTTATATCTACAATTCTGCAAATAACTCTAAGGATATTCAAGATATTCAAGAAATTATTTTTCGAAAACCTTTCCGGGGATATACCTAATAATATCCCAGAATTTCATGGCGATTGGATGTATGGTTTTTGAATAACAGGGTTGTCTAGAGGGGGGCAGGGAGGACACGTGTTCCCTTGCAGCCAATGAGCGCGCATTCTATCCGTGAGCTTCAGACAAACAGACAAACAGACAGAATAAGGCAAATATATAAGTAGATACTAGCGGATGTGTACCCGGCTTCGCCCGGGTTTTATCCGAGTGAAAGTTTGCCTAACGAATATTATATATTATGAAGTATAATAAACAATGTTAAAGATTAGTTTTAATTATTAATCAAGATTGTGTGTGAATATGTGAGAAAGATGTAATATCGTTGTTGTTTTCTTGGCCGACTGTTTTACATATGGTGTTATCTTAAAATTGCTTGTTTTGAATATTTTTTTAGATTGAGTTGAATGAATTGCTGAATTTTTTTTGTATTTATATATAAATAAAATTAACTCTGTTGATTTTTTTTTTTTTTTGTATTTAATCGATAACAGCGAAGTTACGCATGTTAAAGTTAGGAAAAATATTTTGATGTTAAGCAAAACCTGCTCCATCTCGTTTTACATAAATGTTGAAAATTTGGTCGAAATTGATGCATTGTAACGAAAGTTTTTAGCGAACACCACTTATGAAATTTGCATTTTATTAATATAGATAATAAATATAATAAATAATATATATTGTATATTATGGTTGTGTTTATTTCACCAAATATCGATGTAATTATATAGAAATCATAAAATACTCCGATTTTAAAGATTTGTTCTACATAGAAACGATATTTTATATAATACCAGGTTTGTGACTTTATGATCATATTGTAGTGAAATAATTCAATATTTGTATATTTATTAATTAGCACACAATTGTTAATAAAAGAGTCTTCTATTCATGATAAAATTGTGAAAAAAGTATTAAAATTACAAATATATTCTCACAATGAGTATCTTTTTATTTTAAAAAACGCTAGCTTTCAAGCGTTAATCGCTCTTCAACGGGCTTACTATAATATCAACTTTATCCCACCAGAAATTAAATTACAAACCAATTTTAAAAATTTCAGTTATAAATATCCACGCTGCGCGCGTTTGTTTTTGTAAATATTTCTGGTGGAATCAAGTCGATATTATAGTAAGCCCGTTGAAGAGCGATTAACGCTTGAAAGCTAGCGTTTTTTAAATAAAAAAGATACTCATTGTGAGAATATATTTGTAATTTTAAAAGAGTCTACTAATAAGTGGTACTAGAGCACAACGAAGAAATCTGTATTATAGCGATCAAACATAAGTTTTCAACCCTCACAGTTCTTCTACAAGTGGAACTCCAATGAACTTCATGAAAAGACCATTTTTATATAGGAGATATACCATTTTCAGATGGGGGGGAGAGAAGTCCGACCACACCTCCCTGCGGTCCCCCCTGGACCCTTGGAATATTCGACCAAATTCTGGTTCGTTTCCAAAGTGACTAACGTGGCAACGGTGTCAAATTATATTGACAAATATTCGCACGCTTATCTTATCCTATTTCTTTAGTGCGAAGAACGTTGTTTTATCAGATAAGTAATACGTACGGATAAGTACGGATAAAAAAAGAATAGATGCCTTCATGAGGATTTGCTTACGAACCACTATAGGAGCCCCATTCCCCAAGAGATAACAAAAAATTCAAGCCACAAACCAACTTGACAGTAAACTCAAGCACTATTAGTTGGGCCGACCATGCCAAGTATCTTGGTGTCACTTTGGATTCGAAATTAAAATTTAACCTACATGTCCAAAACACCATAAGAAAGGCAAAGATAGCCAAAATATCTCTATCAAGCCTGCTCAATTTTAAAAGTAATTTAACAACAAAGCATAAATTCACGTTGTACAAAACCTGTATTCTACCCATCATCACGTACGCACTACCAGTCTGGGGCAAATATATCACACCTACGGATAAAAAAAGAATAGATGCCTTCATGAGGATTTGCTTACGAACCACTATAGGAGCCCCATTCAATCTTTCAAACAAAATTCTCAAAGAAGATCTCAACCAGCCTAATCTAGAAGAGATTTATCAAGACTCTGCAACAAGACTATTCTCTCAATTTCAAAAATCATCAAATCCAACTATACAAGAAATTGTTCAAAATCAAGGTGACCTCAGCCACCGAATCCGACGACCTGGACCCAATGGCTAGCTGACAGCCAAACACCCAACAACTGCCCTCCTGTAAGGTTCCGGGGGCCACTCCAGCATTACAACTCGCAATGTGTAAATAATCTGGACAAGGTGACTCGCGAGCTGTGCTCGAATGTAACACCTGCAAATTGAGATGAAATAAATAAAAGTCGGCGCCAGTGTGGTGGATTTTCTTGTCGGGACACTTAAAGTGTTCTCTGAGTGCTTTATCCCTGTCTGGCAATCTCGGCGCATACCTGTGTAACCCCGGTCCGATCCCTACCTAAGCAGCAATAAAGCTAAGTACTGTTTTTTATTTTATTTAACAAATTGTGGTTTATTATTTACTTTTTTTTTGTGTTGTACTTTTGAGTCCACGATTTTTCTGTGTTTAAGTTACTCTTACTGTAGGCCCTAGTATATTGTATTTGTGTGTTAACCCGTAAATAGTAACCATTTGTCATTGGCGAGCCCTGCCAGGATTACTGGTGTTTTGCACGTGTAAATTCCGGTAAATTTTACGTGCGTTTTTTTTTTCTTTGATTGTGTGGTTTATTACTATTTTTTGTACTCCATCATGTTTGTGAACTCTATGCTTAACCTGTCAGTGTTTAATGGGGTTGATCTCGAATCTTTCATTCGGGAAGTCGAGCTTAAAGCTCGAGTAGGCAAATGGGATCCTGAGGTCAAAGCACTGCTCATGTTCGAGGCTCTATCCCCTGAAGTTAGGTTTAGCTTAGAGGAGATGGGTATCCGTAACGATAGCAGTTTCAAAAGTATTGCTAGTAAACTGAACATATTGTACCCTAAGAAAGCGCGTGGTATTAGGGAATGCCTTAAATTAATAGAAGGTCTTAAGCAGAGAGTTGGGGAAAGTCCTATGGTTTTTAAAGAAAGATTCCTGGCCATTAGAGATAAAGTAGAGTACAGTTTTGACGATAGCCTAGTGTTCGAAATTTTCCTCGAAAATGTGCTCGATAAGTATAGAGAGGCTATTGTTCGCAGTGAAGCTAAATCAATAGACAAAGCAGTCAGTGTCATGGCCACGGAGGATAGTGTAGAACACCGTTGCAGCTTTATGAAAGGGGTATGTTCAGTAGAAGGGGTTGAAGAAATAAATAGCATTAAGAGTGAGATGAAGATGCTTAGTGCCAGTGTAAACAGGATGAAGCACGAAAATGAGCAGTGTATTGCAGATCTTAGAGGGGAGATAGAAAAACTGACTAAATTGTTGGGCGAAATCAGGCTGAGTCCATCTGAGTGTAGATTAGGACATATAGCTAGTGATTGTTGCTCAAGACAGTCTTCTATGTTTGCCAACCGCAATACTCTTGACAATGCCGAGATAGTGAACATACGTTCATATGGCGGAGATTCGTATGGAAATCTGCCAATAGTTAAGGTTAATATTAACGGCAATATGTGGCACCTGTTATACGATACAGGAAGCCAAGTCAGTATTATTGATTCCGAAAAGTGTAAGGTCTTGAAGGAGAATTGGGACGATGCACTTAAAACTTTACGTATAGTGTCAGTGACAGGCCAAGAGCAGACACTTACACGTGTTAAAACCTGTAGAGTTGGTAAGGAAAACGGCATTGAGCTGGGAGAGATAAGGTTTTGGCTAATGTCACTCGGAGATAAGGCCTACGACGGGATTCTGGGAATCAATGATATAAGGAGATTCAATATCCCGTTACCTGCCATACGGGAGCGTTGCAACATGATTTCCTTGAAACCAGAAGACCGAGATTATGTAGACCTTAGCTACGTTGCCAGTGTGCCTAGACCGATGGTTTCAAGCTCCTTCGAGGAGAAATCAGTGAAGCGCATTGAAAACGAGGCTGTAAAGTTGCCACCTACTGAGTTTAACAGAAACTGTGAGTGTAGTGCTGGGTCTGTTAATAGTTTTAGGAAGCCTACTTGGGCTGAGAGGTTAAGGGTGATGCGGAAAGCAAAGGAGACTGTCAGACATTCTGCTAAAAAGCTTATGAATCCTAGGCCACCTTATTCCAGAAGTTTCGACAGAGGAGATCTGGTAATGCTAGCTGTTCCTAAGACTGAAGGTTACTCCAACGTCTATGGGCCTTTCCGTGTGGAAGCTAGGGTCTCCGATGTTAACTTTAGAGTAAGAGGGGTCACCATGCACGATGTGAAAGTTGTACATGTCGATAGGATGAAAGCGCTTAGAAACAGACGTTAAGAAGAGCTTTTAGCTCTTGGACTTGAGAGAACTGAATGGAATTGGATCGTTCGGTTTCTCATCAAGTGAGCGTCTGTCAGTACCCTAAGTCTCTACCTAACATACCCAGCCGGTCCCAGATGAGAGCTTATTTGGTCCCCCATTAAACTCTGTATACTAAAGCATATTATATATGTGTGTGTTTCGTAATCACTCATGGTAACTCACGTAGTTTGCGCAGATTTTTTTTTTTCAAGTTTCTTTTGGGAGGAGCAAGATGGAAGGCGCCTTTATGGAACGACCCGGATGCCTACTTCTCCTCTCTTTAGTTTTTTTTTTTTTTGTTTGTTTCTTTATAACATGGCTCCCGTGAGCTTTTCCCTCCCGAATAGCGGGAGGTTTTCCTTACGGGACAATAAGAATGTTTGGTAGATTGGTTAGTTTTTTTTTTTTTTTGGAAAGAGACCTTTTGTCAAATTATATTGACAAATATTCGCACGCTTATCTTATCCTATTTCTTTAGTGCGAAGAACGTTGTTTTATCAGATAAGTAAACCGATCTCTCCAGCATTCTAATTGGACGAATGTGGTCATGTTTGTATATAAGGGGGGCTATGGTATGAGTCGGCGCCAGTGTGGTGGATTTTCTTGTCGGGACACTTAAAGTGTTCTCTGAGTGCTTTATCCCTGTCTGGCAATCTCGGCGCATACCTGTGTAACCCCGGTCCGATCCCTACCTAAGCAGCAATAAAGCTAAGTACTGTTTTTTATTTTATTTAACAAATTGTGGTTTATTATTTACTTTTTTTTTGTGTTGTACTTTTGAGTCCACGATTTTTCTGTGTTTAAGTTACTCTTACTGTAGGCCCTAGTATATTGTATTTGTGTGTTAACCCGTAAATAGTAACTTTTGTCAACGGCACCCATTTTCCAATGAAGAGCCCCAAGTTAGTATATATTGCTGCTGCTGTGATGGAGATGCATGGAGACATCTGAGATTCTTCTTTGGACACGACAACAACAAAAACCATTTTCAGATATATAAAAAAGAGTATTTTTGTTTTTCTTTCACTTAAAGTACACTCTGTGTGATAGTGAATTCAGCCAGGACTTTCCACATTACATGTTTTATTGTCCTGTACTGGAGGAGGAGAGAGAAATTCTACGTCAAAATATTGGCTACGAAAACAAGTCGCCATATGTTTTAATAACGAAAGTAGTGAAAAGCAAACTCAATTCATTAGCTTTTCATATATTCTGGAAAACAGCACAGACAATAGACACAACACAGATGTTGGATCCAAATTGAAGAAAGGTTGATGTTAATCTACTACTTTCTGTAGATACCTGCTTTGTTTACTTCTGTATCTGGGAGAATCCTGTATGGTACGAGTACCCTTAATGAAGGTTTTTGTTGTTGTTGTTTTCCTTTTCAAATCCGTGCATCTGTTTAACGTGGTCTGTACCTGTCTTCACCAATTCCCCATCAATGCTTCATCAATTCATCAAAAAGACTAATCTAATGAATCGAGATTGTCCTGAGAGTACAGTTCCCTGTAGGAAATGGGAGCCGGCTTATAAACCTAAAGGTCTGTGAGACCATGTGCTTCTAGCATGTAGGGAATGGGAGCCGGCTTATGGACCTAAAGGTCTGTGAGGCCATGTGCTTCTAGCATGTAAGGAATGGGAGCTGGCTTATGGACCTAAAGGTCTGTGAGGCATGTGCTTCTAGCATGTAGGAAATGGGAGTCGGCATATGGACCTAAAGGTCTGTGAAACCATGTGCTTCTAGCATGTAAGGAATGGGAGCTGGCTTATGGACCTAAAGGTCTGTGAGGCCATGTGCTTCTAGCATGTAAGGAATGGGAGCTGGCTTATGGACCTAAAGGTCTGTGAGGCCATGTGCTTCTAGCATGTAGGGAATGGGAGCCGGCATATGGACCTAAAGGTCTGTGAAACCATGTGCTTCTAGCATGTAGGGAATGGGAGCCGGCTTATGGACCTAAAGGTCTGTGAGGCTATGTGCTTCTAGCATGTAGGGAATGGGAGCCGGCTTATGGACCTAAAGGTCTGTGAGACCATGTGCTTCTAGCATGTAGGGAATGGGAGCCGGCTTATGGACCTAAAGGTCTGTGAGGCTATGTGCTTCTAGCATGTAGGGAATGGGAGCCGGCTTATGGACCTAAAGGTCTGTGAGACCATGTGCTTCTAGCATGTAGGGAATGGAAGCTGGCTTATGGACCTAAAGGTCTGTGAGACCATGTGCTTCTAGCATGTAAGGAATTGTAACTCCCACCTGGGATGGCTGGACGCTGCCCTTGTAGGTGGGACGGGGGCAGGGGCGCTCTTCTGCGGCGACCCAGGCGACCAACAGTAGCAAGACGAGGACCGACATGACTTGACTGTCTTGACATGTTTACTTCTTATATCTCCTGGATGTTGACATCCGTGTCGTGGACAACAACACTGTTTGTTATTGCGGTCTTCTCACGTGGGCGGTGGTTAACTGGAAGATAATGTACAACTCTCTGTGTCTGTGTGGCGAAAGCTACCATCTACAAGTACCATCTTGGTCTTGAGTTAGGTAACGACAACCATCATATCGACCTGCCTACTCTGTGGGAAAGAACTCTTGTAGTCCATCGGTGGCGGAGTCTTTTCCGCGATGGGCGCCACCAATGAAGACCTTGTATATATCAATTATTTATATATTTATGTTTTATATTCCATTTATTCATATCTATTTAACCTCATTATAATTTTACACAAATAAATTTACTGGCAATGCGTTTCTTTTAAATAGCATCTCTACAGACCTTACTGCAATGATGTGAGTTATTGAATGAGCCAAGCCCTCTCATTCAATAACTCACATCATTGCAGTAAGGTCTGTAGAGATGATATTTAAAAGAAACGCATTGCCAGTAAATTTATTTGTGTAAAATTTTAACGATAGATGGCAATAAAATTTAATTTACTAACCTCATTATATTCATATTTATTTATATATTCAATCTTATATAACATTATGATATGATGATAGATATGGAAATGTAATAAAGTTGTTTCAATCTCTTTCTCAAGCCGCTTCTTATCTCGTTCAAGTCCTATAGAGGTAACATTAAAGCTCCGTTTATCTGAACACTTCATGCATGCTTCACTTGACGAAAAAACGGGACAGCTCCTGGATGGAACATCCTTATTTTTCTTTTATTTATATCTTATTTTTGTCTTCTGCTAAAATGCACAAGGTTGAATTCGTTTTTTGGAAGAGTGATAAGCTTCTATTAGATTTAAGAATTAAAATAATTAAGCACTTTATTTTTTAAATAAAACAAACTTCGATTGTCCTTACCATGAAGAAAAGTAGTGAATGGACTTGGCTCATCAGTAATGAACCCTCCCAGCGGTTTCGCCAATTTAATCCACCAGATGGCTTCTTAGAGCTCTAATACTGTATTGGATGATTTTACATATATATGCGGCATTTAAGGGTAGACTCTTAGTTATGGACAATAAAATTACATATAAATATTTTACTTTAATTAAAAAGGCATATATTGGATCAAAATATCATGGATTGCTCTATTTTCCAATAAATATTTGCATATAGAAATTCTCTTACGAAAACATAAATAACACGATAAGCTATCCATAAATATTATTTAATGTTTGCAGAAGACAATTGACAGTTTAAACATTTTAGTGACTCCTAGTTGAAAGTTACAAGAAAAAAAAATGAATGCGGCTCCTCCACCTTGAGAGAGTCCTCCTTCAGACCAGATCTACCTGAACCAGTTGGTCTCGAGGACCACGCCATCACCATCTCCTCAGCGGCGAAGTACGCGATCTACGTATTCTTCGTAGATCGCGAAATGCGTGGTGTCGCTGGAGACCCACTGGCGATTCTCCACCAAACTGCAGCGCTGGCAGTGGCGCCATATTCATTGTATACATAGTATATATAATCCATATTATCTTTTTTTAAATAGTGCAGACTGTGTACTTTGCATGTATTGACAAGATGTCAATAAAATTATTTTAATTGTCAATTGTCTACCTGAACCCTCCCCAGTTCCACGCCGAAGAAGTACTTGTAAACCCGGGTCTTGGCAGACTCCAGGATGGTCAGGGCGTCATCATCCAGGCCTCGCCCGAAGACCCAGCCCTGAAGGTCAGGGGGCCGCTGTTCATGGTGAAGGCCTCCTGGATGAGAGGCCTGATGCAGCGGCAGGACCAGTACCGGCAGACAGGTCGTTGGACCCACAGGCGACCCAGGACTGTCGGGCCGAGCCGGGGCAAGGCGTGCAGAGCCAACCTCACTGCCACATCAGCGTTGTGCCCAGAGAAAGCGCTGCGCCGGAGCAACGACCAGCCGATGTTGATAGGAAGCTTATATATTCCTCCCACCTTCTGGGGAACTGGGTGATGAGCAGGGCACAAGGTGCGGGCGGGTGGTGGTGATACGCCTAAAAGGCGTCCACGTCCCGCGAAGCACCACAACCTCCACGATGGTGCCAACGCAGAAGGTCCTTCGCAGGTTCCCGTCCGCTAGACGTCGGCAGAAGCTGGACAAGGAGGCTGCGTCCGCCAGGACACACCGCGTTGGACGAGTGAGGGGAGCGGTAGGACCCACAAAGTCTACAACGCAGGCGCCAACCCATCGCGAAGGAGCCAGAAGGTCGAGTGACTGTAGAAGGCAGAAGAGCGTTGTTCTATGCAAATATTTGTGTAATTCTATTGTCCTAAAATCCTATGTTCATAGTTTGCCTGAATAACGTTACTCAAGACGTAGAATTAGTCGAAGACGTAGTCTTCAAGAGCGGTTCCCCTGTTTGCCAACCTTACCTAATCATAAGGCTTTTAAATACTTGACGCTAAATTAGAGTTAGTAAACATGGGAACCGGTCCTGAGACCTCCCTTCTTCCCCTAAAAAAATCATCAAAATCTTCTTTGAGAGTAAAACACATAACGAATACATTTCAGAGAATATGATTTATTCTCCTTTAAGAAAAAAAAACTTATCTAAGGAATAATGAGGTTAATATACATGTAGATGTAGAGATGGGATAAAGAGAGAGTATGTAGACAGGCGCTAGTCAGCATGGAGCTGCAGAACATTCCGGGCCTCAGGGAAGAACTCGAGGTCCCCTCTGCCCATACAGAGGTGAGGCCTGGAAGAAGTATAATCCTCCCAGAAGCAGGCATCCTCCAGAAACTGCTTGTAGTCGCTCAGCTTCCGCTTGTTGGTCGAGTCCTTGCCGCGGTTGTAGAGGCGGTATCGGGGGTAGGACTTGGTCTTCCAGAAGTCCCCGGAGTCTTCCAGCAGGAGATGCATGGCCCTGGACACCTCGGGCCATAGGAACGGCTCCTGGTCGTGCTGGGAATCTCTCATATCGGCCGGTGTTGTACGTTGGTTGGATCCTTGTGAACGTGGCCGCGTGGTACCATGCAGCCTACAGGTTTGAAATTTGTGGCTGCCCCGAGATCTTTATTTGATTTCTTGTATAGCATTAGAATGGATCAGTGTTTTAAACACATTTGGATTTTCATCGAGAATGTATCTTGGTTCCTTAGGTCGTCTTTGCTCTTCAGGAGTCTTCGACTTCAGGATGATCTCTGAAATCAGCCATAAATTTCTCTTCGGTGGTCTCGATGGGAACACTAAAGATGTCAAATCTGGGCTTGAATGAAGGATTCGTTTGGACTTATCGGCGCTGATTGGTCAGTTATATTTTCTCAAAAGATCATTTAGAATCGTTTGGCGCGCGCGCCGCCCCCCGTTATGAGTTGTTCACTCATTCATTGGAGGTTACTTTTATTCTTTCGAGTTTAAAAAAAAAATCCATAATTTTTTCATGAGAAAATACCCCTTTTCAACATCTAAAATACTAGCCTTAAAAATTATTTTATTTTTAACGCTTTGCTAAATGTTTTGATTTTTATTCGCTCCTGACGAGGACAAACGATTTTTGTCGAAACGTCGAGACAATAAAAAGATTTACTGGCCGAAATATCTTTGATATTTGAAGAATTATGAATTCCGGCCAGGTAGCCTCTATCTTTACGATATAAAATACTAATTACTTAATTTATTAATTCCTGAATATATAGTATTCATGTACCGAAAAGTGGCACCTCTCCCTTTAGTTATGCATTAAAACAATGCATTATGTTTATTATCAAAGTATTTTACTAAGGTAATAAGGAATAAGCCACAACACCAGTTTTGGAAAACTCAGACAAAAAGCCAACAACCTGTATACCAGCATTTCTGGCTATGGCCCTCATTGGTACAGAGGCAGCTTCGAGAGGATTTCATATTCCTAACCCTTCTCGTAGGGTGTTATGAAATCGAAGCCGTTCCCCGTCGTTAATCGAACATCTCCGTAAAGCGAACAGAAAGTCCAATTGTCCACAACTTCACTATTGACCATAATATTATATGTCTATCTGTACCTAGAGAGACACCTCTCCCTTTACTTATACATCCGAACCATGCATTATTTTCATCACCCTGGTAAAAAAAAACGTTACTTGTGATGGTAAATAATGAGCCACAACACCAGTTTTAGCAGATTCAGACAAAAGCCAACCTGTATACCACGGTTTCAGGCTATGGGCCTCATCAGTACAGGGGCCAAATTTGTCAAAACTGGTGTTGTGGCTCATTCTTCATCATCACTAGTAGACCAATTTGGCCCTGTACTGATGAGAGCCAAAGACATGGTATACAGGTTGGCTTTTGTCTGAATCTGCTAAAACTGGTGTTGTGGCTCATTCTTCATCATCACTAGTAGACCGATTTGGCCCTGTACTGATGAGGGTCAAAGCCCGAAGCCGTGGTATACAGGTTGGCTTTTGTTTTAATTGGTCAAAACTGGTGTTGTGGCTCATTCTTCATTATCACTAATAGGCCAATTTGGCCCCTGTACTGATAAGGGTCAAAGCCCGAAGCCGTGGTATACAGGTTGGCTTTTGTCTGAATTGGTCAAAACTGGTGTTGTGGCTCATTCTTCATCATCACTAATAGGCCAATTTGGCCCCTGTACTGATAAGGGTCAAAGCCCGAAGCCGTGGTATACAGGTTGGCTTTTGTCTGAATTGGTCAAAACTGGTGTTGTGGCTCATTCTTCATCATCACTAATAGGCCAATTTGGCCCCTGTACTGATAAGGGTCTAAGCCCGAAGTCATGGTATACAGGTTGGCTTTTGTCTGAATTGGTCAAAACTGGTGTTGTGGCTCATTCTTCATCATCACTAGTAGGCCAATTTGGCCCCTGTACTGATGAGGGTTAAAGCCCGAAGCCGTGGTATACAGGTTGGCTTTTGTTTTAATTGGTCAACACTGGTGTTGTGGCTCATTCTTCATCATCACTAGTAGGCCAATTTGGCCCCTGTACTGATAAGGGTCTAAGCCCGAAGTCATGGTATACAGGTTGGCTTTTGTCTGAATTGGTCAAAACTGGTGTTGTGGCCCATTCTTCATCATCACTAATAGGCCAATTTGGCCCTGTACTGATAAGGGTCTAAGCCCGAAGCCATGGTATACAGGTTGGCTTTTGTTTTAATTGGTCAAAACTGGTGTTGTGGCTCATTCTTCATCATCACTAGTAGGCCAATTTGGCCCCTGTACTGATAAGGGTCTAAGCCCGAAGCCATGCTATACAGGTTGGCTTTTGTCTAAATTGGTCAAAACTGGTGTTGTGGCTCATTCTTCATCATCACTAGTAGGCCAATTTGGCCCCTGTACTGATAAGGGTCTAAGCCCGAAGTCATGGTATACAGGTTGATTTTTGTCTAAATTGGTCAAAACTGGTGTTGTGGCTCATTCTTCATCATCACTAATAGGCCAATTTGGCCCCTTAACTGATAAGGGTCTAAGCCCGAAGCCATGCTATACAGGTTGGCTTTTGTCTGAATTGGTCAAAACTGGTGTTGTGGCTCATTCTTCATCATCACTAGTAGGCCAATTTGGCCCCTGTACTGATAAGGGTCTAAGCCCGAAGTCATGGTATACAGGTTGGCTTTTGTCTAAATTGGTCAAAACTGGTGTTGTGGCTCATTCTTCATCATCACTAGTAGGCCAATTTGGCCCCTGTACTGATAAGGGTCTAAGCCCGAAGTCATGGTATACAGGTTGGCTTTTGTCTAAATTGGTCAAAACTGGTGTTGTGGCTCATTCTTCATCATCACTAGTAGGCCAATTTGGCCCCTGTACTGATAAGGGTCTAAGCCCGAAGTCATGGTATACAGGTTGGCTTTTGTCTAAATTGGTCAAAACTGGTGTTGTGGCTCATTCTTCATCATCACTAGTAGGCCAATTTGGCCCCTGTACTGATAAGGGTCTAAGCCCGAAGCCATGCTATACAGGTTGGCTTTTGTCTGAATTGGTCAAAACTGGTGTTGTGGCCCATTCTTCATCATCACTAATAGGCCAATTTGGCCCCTGTACTGATAAGGGTCTAAGCCCGAAGCCATGCTATACAGGTTGGCTTTTGTTTTAATTGGTCAAAACTGGTGTTGTGGCTCATTCTTCATCATCACTAGTAGGCCAATTTGGCCCTGTACTGATAAGGGTCTAAGCCCGAAGCCATGCTATACAGGTTGGCTTTTGTCTGAATTGGTCAAAACTGGTGTTGTGGCTCATTCTTCATCATCACTAGTAGGCCAATTTGGCTCCTGTACTGATAAGGGTCTAAGCCCTAAGTCATGGTATACAGGTTGGCTTTTGTCTGAATTGGTCAAAACTGGTGTTGTGGCTCATTCTTCATCATCACTAGTAGGCCAATTTGGCCCCTGTACTGATAAGGGTCTAAGCCCGAAGCCATGCTAGACAGGTTGGCTTTTGTCTGAATTGGTCAAAACTGGTGTTGTGGCTCATTCTTCATCATCACTAGTAGGCCAATTTGGCCCCTGTACTGATGAGGGTTAAAGCCCGAAGCCGTGGTATACAGGTTGGCTTTTGTTTTAATTGGTCAACACTGGTGTTGTGGCTCATTCTTCATCATCACTAGTAGGCCAATTTGGCCCCTGTACTGATAAGGGTCTAAGCCCGAAGTCATGGTATACAGGTTGGCTTTTGTCTGAATTGGTCAAAACTGGTGTTGTGGCCCATTCTTCATCATCACTAATAGGCCAATTTGGCCCTGTACTGATAAGGGTCTAAGCCCGAAGCCATGGTATACAGGTTGGCTTTTGTTTTAATTGGTCAAAACTGGTGTTGTGGCTCATTCTTCATCATCACTACTAGGCCAATTTGGCCCCTGTACTGATAAGGGTCTAAGCCCGAAGCCATGCTATACAGGTTGGCTTTTGTCTAAATTGGTCAAAACTGGTGTTGTGGCTCATTCTTCATCATCACTAGTAGGCCAATTTGGCTCCTGTACTGATAAGGGTCTAAGCCCGAAGTCATGGTATACAGGTTGGTTTTTGTCTAAATTGGTCAAAACTGGTGTTGTGGCTCATTCTTCATCATCACTAATAGGCCAATTTGGCCCCTGTACTGATAAGGGTTTAAGCCCGAAGCCATGCTATACAGGTTGGCTTTTGTCTGAATTGGTCAAAACTGGTGTTGTGGCTCATTCTTCATCATCACTAGTAGGCCAATTTGGCCCCTGTACTGATAAGGGTCTAAGCCCGAAGTCATGGTATACAGGTTGGCTTTTGTCTAAATTGGTCAAAACTGGTGTTGTGGCTCATTCTTCATCATCACTAGTAGGCCAATTTGGCCCCTGTACTGATAAGGGTCTAAGCCCGAAGTCATGGTATACAGGTTGGCTTTTGTCTAAATTGGTCAAAACTGGTGTTGTGGCTCATTCTTCATCATCACTAGTAGGCCAATTTGGCCCCTGTACTGATAAGGGTCTAAGCCCGAAGCCATGCTATACAGGTTGGCTTTTGTCTGAATTGGTCAAAACTGGTGTTGTGGCCCATTCTTCATCATCACTAATAGGCCAATTTGGCCCCTGTACTGATAAGGGTCTAAGCCCGAAGCCATGCTATACAGGTTGGCTTTTGTTTTAATTGGTCAAAACTGGTGTTGTGGCTCATTCTTCATCATCACTAGTAGGCCAATTTGGCCCTGTACTGATAAGGGTCTAAGCCCGAAGCCATGCTATACAGGTTGGATTTTGTCTGAATTGGTCAAAACTGGTGTTGTGGCTCATTCTTCATCATCACTAGTAGGCCAATTTGGCCCCTGTACTGATAAGGGTCTAAGCCCGAAGTCATGGTATACAGGTTGGCTTTTGTCTGAATTGGTCAAAACTGGTGTTGTGGCTCATTCTTCATCATCACTAGTAGGCCAATTTGGCCCCTGTACTGATAAGGGTCTAAGCCCGAAGCCATGCTATACAGGTTGGCTTTTGTCTGAATTGGTCAAAACTGGTGTTGTGGCCCATTCTTCATCATCACTAATAGGCCAATTTGGCCTCTGTACTGATAAGGGTCTAAGCCCGAAGCCATGCTATACAGGTTGGCTTTTGTCTGAATTGGTCAAAACTGGTGTTGTGGCTCATTCTTCATCATCACTAGTAGGCCAATTTGGCCCCTGTACTGATGAGGGTCTAAGCCCGAAGCCGTGGTATACAGGTTGGCTTTTGTTTTAATTGGTCAAAACTGGTGTTGTGGCTCATTCTTCATCATCACTAGTAGGCCAATTTGGCCCCTGTACTGATAAGGGTCTAAGCCCGAAGTCATGGTATACAGGTTGGCTTTTGTCTGAATTGGTCAAAACTGGTGTTGTGGCCCATTCTTCATCATCACTAATAGGCCAATTTGGCCCTGTACTGATAAGGGTCTAAGCCCGAAGCCATGGTATACAGGTTGGCTTTTGTTTTAATTGGTCAAAACTGGTGTTGTGGCTCATTCTTCATCATCACTAGTAGGCCAATTTGGCCCCTGTACTGATAAGGGTCTAAGCCCGAAGCCATGCTATACAGGTTGGCTTTTGTCTAAATTGGTCAAAACTGGTGTTGTGGCTCATTCTTCATCATCACTAGTAGGCCAATTTGGCCCCTGTACTGATAAGGGTCTAAGCCCGAAGTCATGGTATACAGGTTGGTTTTTGTCTAAATTGGTCAAAACTGGTGTTGTGGCTCATTCTTCATCATCACTAATAGGCCAATTTGGCCCCTGTACTGATAAGGGTTAAGCCCGAAGCCATGCTATACAGGTTGGCTTTTGTCTGAATTGGTCAAAACTGGTGTTGTGGCTCATTCTTCATCATCACTAGTAGGCCAATTTGGCCCCTGTACTGATAAGGGTCTGAAGCCCGAAGTCATGGTATACAGGTTGGCTTTTGTCTAAATTGGTCAAAACTGGTGTTGTGGCTCATTCTTCATCATCACTAGTAGGCCAATTTGGCCCCTGTACTGATAAGGGTCTAAGCCCGAAGTCATGGTATACAGGTTGGCTTTTGTCTAAATTGGTCAAAACTGGTGTTGTGGCTCATTCTTCATCATCACTAGTAGGCCAATTTGGCCCCTGTACTGATAAGGGTCTAAGCCCGAAGTCATGGTATACAGGTTGGCTTTTGTCTAAATTGGTCAAAACTGGTGTTGTGGCTCATTCTTCATCATCACTAGTAGGCCGAATTTGGCCCCTGTACTGATAAGGGTCTAAGCCCGAAGCCATGGTATACAGGTTGGCTTTTGTCTAAATTGGTCAAAACTGGTGTTGTGGCTCATTCTTCATCATCACTAATAGGCCAATTTGGCCCCTGTACTGATAAGGGTCTAAGCCCGAAGTCATGGTATACAGGTTGGCTTTTGTCTGAATTGGTCAAAACTGGTGTTGTGGCTCATTCTTCATCATCATTAGTAGGCCAATTTGGCCCTGTACTGATAAGGGTCAAGCCCGAAGCCGTGGTATACAGGTTGGCTTTTGTTTTAATTTGTCAAAACTGGTGTTGTGGCTCATTCTTATCATCACTAGTAGGCCAATTTGGCCCTGTACTGATAAGGGTCTAAGCCCGAAGCCATGCTATACAGGTTGGCTTTTGTCTGAATTGGTCAAAACTGGTGTTGTGGCCCATTCTTCATCATCACTAATAGGCCAATTTGGCCCCTGTACTGATAAGGGTCTAAGCCCGAAGCCATGCTATACAGGTTGGCTTTTGTTTAATTGGTCAAAACTGGTGTTGTGGCTCATTCTTCATCATCACTAGTAGGCCAATTTGGCCCTGTACTGATAAGGGTCTAAGCCCGAAGCCATGGTATACAGGTTGGCTTTTGTCTTAATTGGTCAAAACTGGTGTTGTGGCTCATTCTTCATCATCACTAGTAGGCCAATTTGGCCCTGTACTGATAAGGTCTAAGCCCGAAGCCATGGTATACAGGTTGGCTTTTGTTTTAATTGGTCAAAACTGGTGTTGTGGCTCATTCTTCATCATCACTAGTAGGCCAATTTGGCCCTGTACTGATAAGGGTCTAAGCCCGAAGCCATGCTATACAGGTTGGCTTTTGTCTAAATTGGTCAAAACTGGTGTTGTGGCTCATTCTTCATCATCACTAGTAGGCCAATTTGGCCCCTGTACTGATAAGGGTCTAAGCCCGAAGTCATGGTATACAGGTTGGCTTTTGTCTAAATTGGTCAAAACTGGTGTTGTGGCTCATTCTTCATCATCACTAATAGGCCAATTTGGCCCCTGTACTGATAAGGGTCTAAGCCCGAAGCCATGCTATACAGGTTGGCTTTTGTCTGAATTGGTCAAAACTGGTGTTGTGGCTCATTCTTCATCATCACTAGTAGGCCAATTTGGCCCCTGTACTGATAAGGGTCTAAGCCCGAAGTCATGGTATACAGGTTGGCTTTTGTCTAAATTGGTCAAAACTGGTGTTGTGGCTCATTCTTCATCATCACTAGTAGGCCAATTTGGCCCCTGTACTGATAAGGGTCTAAGCCCGAAGTCATGCTATACAGGTTGGCTTTTGTCTAAATTGGTCAAAACTGGTGTTGTGGCTCATTCTTCATCATCACTAGTAGGCCAATTTGGCCCCTGTACTGATAAGGGTCTAAGCCCGAAGTCATGGTATACAGGTTGGCTTTTGTCTAAATTGGTCAAAACTGGTGTTGTGGCTCATTCTTCATCATCACTAGTAGGCCGATTTGGCCCCTGTACTGATAAGGGTCTAAGCCCGAAGCCATGGTATACAGGTTGGCTTTTGTCTAAATTGGTCAAAACTGGTGTTGTGGCTCATTCTTCATCATCACTAATAGGCCAATTTGGCCCCTGTACTGATAAGGGTCTAAGCCCGAAGTCATGGTATACAGGTTGGCTTTTGTCTGAATTGGTCAAAACTGGTGTTGTGGCTCATTCTTCATCATCATTAGTAGGCCAATTTGGCCCCTGTACTGATAAGGGTCAAAGCCCGAAGCCGTGGTATACAGGTTGGCTTTTGTTTTAATTTGTCAAAACTGGTGTTGTGGCTCATTCTTTATCATCACTAGTAGGCCAATTTGGCCCTGTACTGATAAGGGTCTAAGCCCGAAGCCATGCTATACAGGTTGGCTTTTGTCTGAATTGGTCAAAACTGGTGTTGTGGCCCATTCTTCATCATCACTAATAGGCCAATTTGGCCCCTGTACTGATAAGGGTCTAAGCCCGAAGCCATGCTATACAGGTTGGCTTTTGTTTAATTGGTCAAAACTGGTGTTGTGGCTCATTCTTCATCATCACTAGTAGGCCAATTTGGCCCTGTACTGATAAGGGTCTAAGCCCGAAGCCATGCTATACAGGTTGGCTTTTGTCTGAATTGGTCAAAACTGGTGTTGTGGCTCATTCTTCATCATCACTAGTAGGCCAATTTGGCCCCTGTACTGATAAGGGTCTAAGCCCGAAGTCATGGTATACAGGTTGGCTTTTGTCTGAATTGGTCAAAACTGGTGTTGTGGCTCATTCTTCATCATCACTAGTAGGCCAATTTGGCCCCTGTACTGATAAGGGTCTAAGCCCGAAGCCATGCTATACAGGTTGGCTTTTGTCTGAATTGGTCAAAACTGGTGTTGTGGCCCATTCTTCATCATCACTAATAGGCCAATTTGGCCCCTGTACTGATAAGGGTCTAAGCCCGAAGCCATGCTATACAGGTTGGCTTTTGTTTAATTGGTCAAAACTGGTGTTGTGGCTCATTCTTCATCATCACTAGTAGGCCAATTTGGCCCCTGTACTGATGAGGGTCTAAGCCCGAAGTCATGGTATACAGGTTGGCTTTTGTCTAAATTGGTCAAAACTGGTGTTGTGGCTCATTCTTCATCATCACTAGTAGGCCAATTTGGCCCCTGTACTGATAAGGGTCTAAGCCCGAAGTCATGGTATACAGGTTGGCTTTTGTCTAAATTGGTCAAAACTGGTGTTGTGGCTCATTCTTCATCATCACTAGTAGGCCAATTTGGCCCCTGTACTGATAAGGGTCTAAGCCCGAAGCCATGCTATACAGGTTGGCTTTTGTCTGAATTGGTCAAAACTGGTGTTGTGGCCCATTCTTCATCATCACTAATAGGCCAATTTGGCCCCTGTACTGATAATGGTCTAAGCCCGAAGCCATGCTATACAGGTTGGCTTTTGTTTTAATTGGTCAAAACTGGTGTTGTGGCTCATTCTTCATCATCACTAGTAGGCCAATTTGGCCCTGTACTGATAAGGGTCTAAGCCCGAAGCCATGCTATACAGGTTGGCTTTTGTCTGAATTGGTCAAATCTGGTGTTGTGGCTCATTCTTCATCATCACTAGTAGGCCAATTTGGCCCCTGTACTGATAAGGGTCTAAGCCCGAAGTCATGGTATACAGGTTGGCTTTTGTCTGAATTGGTCAAAACTGGTGTTGTGGCTCATTCTTCATCATCACTAGTAGGCCAATTTGGCCCCTGTACTGATAAGGGTCTAAGCCAGAAGCCATGCTATACAGGTTGGCTTTTGTCTGAATTGGTCAAAACTGGTGTTGTGGCCCATTCTTCATCATCACTAATAGGCCAATTTGGCCTCTGTACTGATAAGGGTCTAAGCCCGAAGCCATGCTATACAGGTTGGCTTTTGTCTGAATTGGTCAAAACTGGTGTTGTGGCTCATTCTTCATCATCAATAGTAGGCCAATTTGGCCCCTGTACTGATGAGGGTTAAAGCCCGAAGCCGTGGTATACAGGTTGGCTTTTGTTTTAATTGGTCAACACTGGTGTTGTGGCTCATTCTTCATCATCACTAGTAGGCCAATTTGGCCCCTGTACTGATAAGGGTCTAAGCCCGAAGTCATGGTATACAGGTTGGCTTTTGTCTGAATTGGTCAAAACTGGTGTTGTGGCCCATTCTTCATCATCACTAATAGGCCAATTTGGCCCTGTACTGATAAGGGTCTAAGCCCGAAGCCATGCTATACAGGTTGGCTTTTGTTTTAATTGGTCAAAACTGGTGTTGTGGCCCATTCTTCATCATCACTAGTAGGCCAATTTGGCCCTGTACTGATAAGGGTCTAAGCCCGAAGCAATGCTATACAGGTTGGCTCTTGTCTGAATTGGTCAAAACTGGTGTTGTGGCTCATTCTTCATCATCACTAGTAGGCCAATTTGGCCCCTGTAATGATAAGGGTCTAAGCCCGAAGTCATGCTATACAGGTTGGCTTTTGTCTAAATTGGTCAAAACTGGTGTTGTGGCTCATTCTTCATCATCACTAGTAGGCCAATTTGGCCCCTGTACTGATAAGGGTCTAAGCCCGAAGTCATGGTATACAGGTTGGCTTTTGTCTAAATTGGTCAAAACTGGTGTTGTGGCTCATTCTTCATCATCACTAGTAGGCCAATTTGGCCCCTGTACTGATAAGGGTCTAAGCCCGAAGCCATGCTATACAGGTTGGCTTTTGTCTGAATTGGTCAAAACTGGTGTTGTGGCCCATTCTTCATCATCACTAATAGGCCAATTTGGCCCCTGTACTGATAAGGGTCTAAGCCCGAAGCCATGCTATACAGGTTGGCTTTTGTTTTAATTGGTCAAAACTGGTGTTGTGGCTCATTCTTCATCATCACTAGTAGGCCAATTTGGCCCCTGTACTGATAAGGGTCTAAGCCCGAAGCCATGCTATACAGGTTGGCTTTTGTCTGAATTGGTCAAAACTGGTGTTGTGGCCCATTCTTCATCATCACTAATAGGCCAATTTGGCCCCTGTACTGATAAGGGTCTAAGCCCGAAGCCATGCTATACAGGTTGGCTTTTGTCTAAATTGGTCAAAACTGGTGTTGTGGCTCATTCTTCATCATCACTAGTAGGCCAATTTGGCCCCTGTACTGATGAGGGTCTAAGCCTGAAGTCATGGTATACAGGTTGGCTTTTGTCTAAATTGGTCAAAACTGGTGTTGTGGCTCATTCTTGATCATCACTAGTAGGCCAATTTGGCCCCTGTACTGATAAGGGTCTAAGCCCGAAGTCATGCTATACTGGTTGGCTTTTGTCTGAATTGGTCACAACTGGTGTTGTGGCCCTTTCTTCATCATCACTAATAGGCCAATTTGGCCCCTGTACTGATAAGGGTCTAAGCCCGAAGTCATGCTATACTGGTTGGCTTTTGTCTGAATTGGTCAAAACTGGTGTTGTGGCCCATTCTTCATCATCACTAATAGGCCAATTTGGCCCCTGTACTGATAAGGGTCTAAGCCCGAAGCCATGCTATACAGGTTGGCTTTTGTTTTAATTGGTCAAAACTGGTGTTGTGGCTCATTCTTCATCATCACTAGTAGGCCAATTTGGCCCTGTACTGATAAGGGTCTAAGCCCGAAGCAATGCTATACAGGTTGGCTTTTGTCTGAATTGGTCAAAACTGGTGTTGTGGCTCATTCTTCATCATCACTAGTAGGCCAATTTGGCCCCTGTACTGATAAGGGTCTAAGCCCGAAGCCATGCTATACAGGTTGGCTTTTGTCTGAATTGGTCAAAACTGGTGTTGTGGCCCATTCTTCATCATCACTAATAGGCCAATTTGGCCTCTGTACTGATAAGGGTCTAAGCCCGAAGCCATGCTATACAGGTTGGCTTTTGTCTGAATTGGTCAAAACTGGTGTTGTGGCTCATTCTTCATCATCACTAGTAGGCCAATTTAGCCCCTGTACTGATGAGGGTTAAAGCCCGAAGCCGTGGTATACAGGTTGGCTTTTGTCTGAATTGGTCAAAACTGGTGTTGTGGCTCATTCTTTATCATCACTAGTAGGCCAATTTGGCCCTGTACTGATAAGGGTCTAAGCCCGAAGCCATGCTATACAGGTTGGCTTTTGTCTGAATTGGTCAAAACTGGTGTTGTGGCCCATTCTTCATCATCACTAATAGGCCAATTTGGCCCCTGTACTGATAAGGGTCTAAGCCCGAAGCCATGCTATACAGGTTGGGCTTTTGTTTTAATTGGTCAAAACTGGTGTTGTGGCTCATTCTTCATCATCACTAGTAGGCCAATTTGGCCCTGTACTGATAAGGGTCTAAGCCCGAAGCCATGCTATACAGGTTGGCTTTTGTCTGAATTGGTCAAAACTGGTGTTGTGGCTCATTCTTCATCATCACTAGTAGGCCAATTTGGCCCTGTACTGATAAGGGTCTAAGCCCGAAGCCATGCTATACAGGTTGGCTTTTGTCTGAATTGGTCAAAACTGGTGTTGTGGCTCATTCTTCATCATCACTAGTAGGCCAATTTGGCCCCTGTACTGATAAGGGTCTAAGCCCGAAGTCATGGTATACAGGTTGGCTTTTGTCTGAATTGGTCAAAACTGGTGTTGTGGCTCATTCTTCATCATCACTAGTAGGCCAATTTGGCCCCTGTACTGATAAGGGTCTAAGCCAGAAGCCATGCTATACAGGTTGGCTTTTGTCTGAATTGGTCAAAACTGGTGTTGTGGCCCATTCTTCATCATCACTAATAGGCCAATTTGGCCTCTGTACTGATAAGGGTCTAAGCCCGAAGCCATGCTATACAGGTTGGCTTTTGTCTGAATTGGTCAAAACTGGTGTTGTGGCTCATTCTTCATCATCACTAGTAGGCCAATTTGGCCCCTGTACTGATGAGGGTTAAAGCCCGAAGCCGTGGTATACAGGTTGGCTTTTGTTTTAATTGGTCAACACTGGTGTTGTGGCTCATTTTTCATCATCACTAGTAGGCCAATTTGGCCCCTGTACTGATAAGGGGCTAAGCCCGAAGTCATGGTATACAGGTTGGCTTTTGTCTGAATCGGTCAAAACTGGTGTTGTGGCCCATTCTTCATCATCACTAATAGGCCAATTTGGCCCCTGTACTGATAAGGGTCTAAGCCCGAAGCCATGCTATACAGGTTGGCTTTTGTTTTAATTGGTCAAAACTGGTGTTGTGGCTCATTCTTCATCATCACTAGTAGGCCAATTTGGCCCTGTACTGATAAGGGTCTAAGCCCGAAGCCATGCTATACAGGTTGGCTTTTGTCTGAATTGGTCAAAACTGGTGTTGTGGCCCATTCTTCATCATCACTAATAGGCCAATTTGGCCCCTGTACTGATAAGGGTCTAAGCCCGAAGCCATGCTATACAGGTTGGCTTTTGTTTTAATTGGTCAAAACTGGTGTTGTGGCTCATTCTTCATCATCACTAGTAGGCCAATTTGGCCCTGTACTGATAAGGGTCTAAGCCCGAAGCCATGCTATACAGGTTGGCTTTTGTCTGAATTGGTCAAAACTGGTGTTGTGGCTCATTCTTCATCATCACTAGTAGGCCAATTTGGCCCCTGTACTGATAAGGGTCTAAGCCCGAAGTCATGGTATACAGGTTGGCTTTTGTCTGAATTGGTCAAAACTGGTGTTGTGGCTCATTCTTCATCATCACTAGTAGGCCAATTTGGCCCCTGTACTGATAAGGGTCTAAGCCCGAAGCCATGCTATACAGGTTGGCTTTTGTCTGAATTGGTCAAAACTGGTGTTGTGGCCCATTCTTCATCATCACTAATAGGCCAATTTGGCCCCTGTACTGATAAGGGTCTAAGCCCGAAGCCATGCTATACAGGTTGGCTTTTGTTTTAATTGGTCAAAACTGGTGTTGTGGCCCATTCTTCATCATCACTAATAGGCCAATTTGGCCTCTGTACTGATAAGGGTCTAAGCCCGAAGCCATGCTATACAGGTTGGCTTTTGTCTGAATTGGTCAAAACTGGTGTTGTGGCTCATTCTTCATCATCACTAGTAGGCCAATTTGGCCCCTGTACTGATGAGGGTTAAAGCCCGAAGCCGTGGTATACAGGTTGGCTTTTGTTTTAATTGGTCAACACTGGTGTTGTGGCTCATTCTTCATCATCACTAGTAGGCCAATTTGGCCCCTGTACTGATAAGGGTCTAAGCCCGAAGTCATGGTATACAGGTTGGCTTTTGTCTAAATTGGTCAAAACTGGTGTTGTGGCTCATTCTTCATCATCACTAGTAGGCCAATTTGGCCCCTGTACTGATAAGGGTCTAAGCCCGAAGCCATGCTATACAGGTTGGCTTTTGTCTGAATTGGTCAAAACTGGTGTTGTGGCCCATTCTTCATCATCACTAATAGGCCAATTTGGCCCTGTACTGATAAGGGTCTAAGCCCGAAGCCATGCTATACAGGTTGGCTTTTGTTTTAATTGGTCAAAACTGGTGTTGTGGCTCATTCTTCATCATCACTAGTAGGCCAATTTGGCCCTGTACTGATAAGGGTCTAAGCCCGAAGCCATGCTATACAGGTTGGCTTTTGTCTGAATTGGTCAAAACTGGTGTTGTGGCCCATTCTTCATCATCACTAATAGGCCAATTTGGCCCCTGTACTGATAAGGGTCTAAGCCCGAAGCCATGCTATACAGGTTGGCTTTTGTCTAAATTGGTCAAAACTGGTGTTGTGGCTCATTCTTCATCATCACTAGTAGGCCAATTTGGCCCCTGTACTGATGAGGGTCTAAGCCTGAAGTCATGGTATACAGGTTGGCTTTTGTCTAAATTGGTCAAAACTGGTGTTGTGGCTCATTCTTGATCATCACTAGTAGGCCAATTTGGCCCCTGTACTGATAAGGGTCTAAGCCCGAAGTCATGCTATACTGGTTGGCTTTTGTCTGAATTGGTCAAAACTGGTGTTGTGGCCCATTCTTCATCATCACTAATAGGCCAATTTGGCCCCTGTACTGATAAGGGTCTAAGCCCGAAGTCATGCTATACTGGTTGGCTTTTGTCTGAATTGGTCAAAACTGGTGTTGTGGCCCATTCTTCATCATCACTAATAGGCCAATTTGGCCCCTGTACTGATAAGGGTCTAAGCCCGAAGCCATGCTATACAGGTTGGCTTTTGTTTTAATTGGTCAAAACTGGTGTTGTGGCTCATTCTTCATCATCACTAGTAGGCCAATTTGGCCCTGTACTGATAAGGGTCTAAGCCCGAAGCAATGCTATACAGGTTGGCTTTTGTCTGAATTGGTCAAAACTGGTGTTGTGGCTCATTCTTCATCATCACTAGTAGGCCAATTTGGCCCCTGTACTGATAAGGGTCTAAGCCCGAAGCCATGCTATACAGGTTGGCTTTTGTCTGAATTGGTCAAAACTGGTGTTGTGGCCCATTCTTCATCATCACTAATAGGCCAATTTGGCCTCTGTACTGATAAGGGTCTAAGCCCGAAGCCATGCTATACAGGTTGGCTTTTGTCTGAATTGGTCAAAACTGGTGTTGTGGCTCATTCTTCATCATCACTAGTAGGCCAATTTAGCCCCTGTACTGATGAGGGTTAAAGCCCGAAGCCGTGGTATACAGGTTGGCTTTTGTTTTAATTGGTCAACACTGGTGTTGTGGCTCATTCTTCATCATCACTAGTAGGCCAATTTGGCCCCTGTACTGATAAGGGTCTAAGCCCGAAGTCATGGTATACAGGTTGGCTTTTGTCTGAATTGGTCAAAACTGGTGTTGTGGCCCATTCTTCATCATCACTAATAGGCCAATTTGGCCCCTGTACTGATAAGGGTCTAAGCCCGAAGTCATGGTATACAGGTTGGCTTTTGTTTTAATTTGTCAAAACTGGTGTTGTGGCTCATTCTTCATCATCACTAGTAGGCCAATTTGGCCCTGTACTGATAAGGGTCTAAGCCCGAAGCCATGCTATACAGGTTGGCTTTTGTCTGAATTGGTCAAAACTGGTGTTGTGGCCCATTCTTCATCATCACTAATAGGCCAATTTGGCCCCTGTACTGATAAGGGTCTAAGCCCGAAGCCATGCTATACAGGTTGGCTTTTGTTTTAATTGGTCAAAACTGGTGTTGTGGCTCATTCTTCATCATCACTAGTAGGCCAATTTGGCCCTGTACTGATAAGGGTCTAAGCCCGAAGCCATGCTATACAGGTTGGCTTTTGTCTGAATTGGTCAAAACTGGTGTTGTGGCTCATTCTTCATCATCACTAGTAGGCCAATTTGGCCCCTGTACTGATAAGGGTCTAAGCCCGAAGTCATGGTATACAGGTTGGCTTTTGTCTGAATTGGTCAAAACTGGTGTTGTGGCTCATTCTTCATCATCACTAGTAGGCCAATTTGGCCCCTGTACTGATAAGGGTCTAAGCCCGAAGCCATGCTATACAGGTTGGCTTTTGTCTGAATTGGTCAAAACTGGTGTTGTGGCTCATTCTTCATCATCACTAGTAGGCCAATTTGGCCCCTGTACTGATAAGGGTCTAAGCCCGAAGTCATGGTATACAGGTTGGCTTTTGTCTGAATTGGTCAAAACTGGTGTTGTGGCTCATTCTTCATCATCACTAGTAGGCCAATTTGGCCCCTGTACTGATAAGGGTCTAAGCCCGAAGCATGCTATACAGGTTGGCTTTTGTCTGAATTGGTCAAAACTGGTGTTGTGGCCCATTCTTCATCATCACTAATAGGCCAATTTGGCCCCTGTACTGATAAGGGTCTAAGCCCGAAGCCATGCTATACAGGTTGGCTTTTGTCTGAATTGGTCAAAACTGGTGTTGTGGCTCATTCTTCATCATCACTAGTAGGCCAATTTGGCCCCTGTACTGATAAGGGTCTAAGCCCGAAGCCATGCTATACAGGTTGGCTTTTGTTTTAATTGGTCAACACTGGTGTTGTGGCTCATTTTTCATCATCACTAGTAGGCCAATTTGGCCCTGTACTGATAAGGGTCTAAGCCCGAAGCCATGCTATACAGGTGGCTTTTGTTTTAATTGGTCAAAACTGGTGTTGTGGCTCATTCTTCATCATCACTAGTAGGCCAATTTGGCCCCTGTACTGATAAGGGTCTAAGCCAGAAGCCATGCTATACAGGTTGGCTTTTGTCTGAATTGGTCAAAACTGGTGTTGTGGCTCATTCTTCATCATCACTAGTAGGCCAATTTGGCCCCTGTACTGATAAGGGTCTAAGCCAGAAGCCATGCTATACAGGTTGGCTTTTGTCTGAATTGGTCAAAACTGGTGTTGTGGCCCATTCTTCATCATCACTAATAGGCCAATTTGGCCTCTGTACTGATAAGGGTCTAAGCCCGAAGCCATGCTATACAGGTTGGCTTTTGTTTTAATTGGTCAAAACTGGTGTTGTGGCTCATTCTTCATCATCACTAGTAGGCCAATTTGGCCCTGTACTGATAAGGGTCTAAGCCCGAAGCCATGCTATACAGGTTGGCTTTTGTCTGAATTGGTCAAAACTGGTGTTGTGGCCCATTCTTCATCATCACTAATAGGCCAATTTGGCCCCTGTACTGATAAGGGTCTAAGCCCGAAGCCATGCTATACAGGTTGGCTTTTGTTTTAATTGGTCAAAACTGGTGTTGTGGCTCATTCTTCATCATCACTAGTAGGCCAATTTGGCCCTGTACTGATAAGGGTCTAAGCCCGAAGCCATGCTATACAGGTTGGCTTTTGTCTGAATTGGTCAAAACTGGTGTTGTGGCTCATTCTTCATCATCACTAGTAGGCCAATTTGGCCCCTGTACTGATAAGGGTCTAAGCCGAAGTCATGGTATACAGGTTGGCTTTTGTCTGAATTGGTCAAAACTGGTGTTGTGGCTCATTCTTCATCATCACTAGTAGCCAATTTGGCCCCTGTACTGATAAGGGTCTAAGCCCGAAGCCATGCTATACAGGTTGGCTTTTGTCTGAATTGGTCAAAACTGGTGTTGTGGCCCATTCTTCATCATCACTAATAGGCCAATTTGGCCCCTGTACTGATAAGGGTCTAAGCCCGAAGCCATGCTATACAGGTTGGCTTTTGTTTTAATTGGTCAAAACTGGTGTTGTGGCCCATTCTTCATCATCACTAGTAGGCCAATTTGGCCTCTGTACTGATAAGGGTCTAAGCCCGAAGCCATGCTATACAGGTTGGCTTTTGTCTGAATTGGTCAAAACTGGTGTTGTGGCTCATTCTTCATCATCACTAGTAGGCCAATTTGGCCCCTGTACTGATGAGGGTTAAAGCCCGAAGCCGTGGTATACAGGTTGGCTTTTGTTTTAATTGGTCAACACTGGTGTTGTGGCTCATTCTTCATCATCACTAGTAGGCCAATTTGGCCCCTGTACTGATAAGGGTCTAAGCCCGAAGTCATGGTATACAGGTTGGCTTTTGTCTGAATTGGTCAAAACTGGTGTTGTGGCCCATTCTTCATCATCACTAAAAGGCCAATTTGGCCCCTGTACTGATAAGGGTCTAAGCCCGAAGCCATGCTATACAGGTTGGCTTTTGTTTTAATTGGTCAAAACTGGTGTTGTGGCTCATTCTTCATCATCACTAGTAGGCCAATTTGGCCCTGTACTGATAAGGGTCTAAGCCCGAAGCAATGCTATACAGGTTGGCTCTTGTCTTAATTGGTCAAAACTGGTGTTGTGGCTCATTCTTCATCATCACTAGTAGGCCAATTTGGCCCCTGTACTGATAAGGGTCTAAGCCCGAAGCCATGCTATACAGGTTGGCTTTTGTCTAAATTGGTCAAAACAGGTGTTGTGGCTCATTCTTCATCATCACTAGTAGGCCAATTTGGCCCCTGTACTGATGAGGGTCTAAGCCTGAAGTCATGGTATACAGGTTGGCTTTTGTCTAAATTGGTCAAAACTGGTGTTGTGGCTCATTCTTCATCATCACTAGTAGGCCAATTTGGCCCCTGTACTGATAAGGGTCTAAGCCCGAAGTCATGGTATACAGGTTGGCTTTTGTCTAAATTGGGTCAAAACTGGTGTTGTGGCCCATTCTTCATCATCACTAATAGGCCAATTTGGCCCTGTACTGATAAGGGTCTAAGCCCGAAGCCATGCTATACAGGTTGGCTTTTGTTTTAATTGGTCAAAACTGGTGTTGTGGCTCATTCTTCATCATCACTAGTAGGCCAATTTGGCCCTGTACTGATAAGGGTCTAAGCCCGAAGCCATGCTATACAGGTTGGCTTTTGTCTGAATTGGTCAAAACTGGTGTTGTGGCTCATTCTTCATCATCACTAGTAGGCCAATTTGGCCCCCTGTACTGATAAGGGTCTAAGCCCGAAGTCATGGTATACAGGTTGGCTTTTGTCTGAATTGGTCAAAACTGGTGTTGTGGCTCATTCTTCATCATCACTAGTAGGCCAATTTGGCCCCTGTACTGATAAGGGTCTAAGCCCGAAGCCATGCTATACAGGTTGGCTTTTGTCTGAATTGGTCAAAACTGGTGTTGTGGCCCATTCTTCATCATCACTAATAGGCCAATTTGGCCTCTGTACTGATAAGGGTCTAAGCCCGAAGCCATGCTATACAGGTTGGCTTTGTCTGAATTGGTCAAAACTGGTGTTGTGGCTCATTCTTCATCATCACTAGTAGGCCAATTTGGCCCCTGTACTGATAAGGGTCTAAGCCCGAAGTCATGGTATACAGGTTGGCTTTTGTCTAAATTGGTCAAAACTGGTGTTGTGGCTCATTCTTCATCATCACTAGTAGGCCGATTTGGCCCCTGTACTGATAAGGGTCTAAGCCCGAAGCCATGGTATACAGGTTGGCTTTTGTCTAAATTGGTCAAAACTGGTGTTGTGGCTCATTCTTCATCATCACTAATAGGCCAATTTGGCCCCTGTACTGATAAGGGTCTAAGCCCGAAGTCATGGTATACAGGTTGGCTTTTGTCTGAATTGGTCAAAACTGGTGTTGTGGCTCATTCTTCATCATCACTAGTAGGCCAATTTGGCCCCTGTACTGATAAGGGTCTAAGCCATGCTATACAGGTTGGATTTTGTCTGAATTGGTCAAAACTGGTGTTGTGGCCCATTCTTCATCATAACTAATAGGCCAATTTGGACCCTGTACTGATAAGGGTCTAAGCCCGAAGTCATGGTATACAGGTTGGCTTTTGTCTGAATTGGTCAAAACTGGTGTTGTGGCTCATTCTTCATCATCACTAGTAGGCCAATTTGGCCCCTGTACTGATAAGGGTCTAAGCCCGAAGCCATGCTATACAGGTTGGCTTTTGTCTAAATTGGTCAAAACTGGTGTTGTGGCTCATTCTTCATCATCACTAGTAGGCCAATTTGGCCCCTGTACTGATGAGGGTCTAAGCCCGAAGCCATGCTATACAGGTTGGCTTTTGTTTTAATTGGTCAAAACTGGTGTTGTGGCTCATTCTTCATCATCACTAGTAGGCCAATTTGGCCCCTGTACTGATAAGGGTCTAAGCCCGAAGTCATGGTATGCAGGTTGGCTTTTGTCTAAATTGGTCAAAACTGGTGTTGTGGCTCATTCTTCATCATCACTAATAGGCCAATTTGGCCCCTGTACTGATAAGGGTCTAAGCCCGAAGTCATGGTATACAGGTTGGCTTTTGTCTGAATTGGTCAAAACTGGTGTTGTGGCTCATTCTTCATCATCACTAGTAGGCCGATTTGGCCCCTGTACTGATAAGGGTCTAAGCCCGAAGCCATGCTATACAGGTTGGCTTTTGTTTTAATTGGTCAAAACTGGTGTTGTGGCTCATTCTTCATCATCACTAGTAGGCCAATTTGGCCCCTGTACTGATGAGGGTTAAAGCCCGAAGCCGTGGTATACAGGTTGGCTTTTGTTTTAATTGGTCAAAACTGGTGTTGTGGCTCATTCTTCATCATCATTAGTAGGCCAATTTGGCCCTGTACTGATAAGGGTCAAAGCCCGAAGCCGTGGTATACAGGTTGGCTTTTTGTTTTAATTTGTCAAAACTGGTGTTGTGGCTCATTCTTTATCATCACTCGTAGGCCAATTTGGCCCTGTACTGATAAGGGTCTAAGCCCGAAGCCATGCTATACAGGTTGGCTTTTGTCTGAATTGGTCAAAACTGGTGTTGTGGCCCATTCTTCATCATCACTAATGGGCCAATTTGGCCCCTGTACTGATAAGGGTCTAAGCCCGAAGCCATGCTATACAGGTTGGCTTTTGTTTTAATTGGTCAAAACTGGTGTTGTGGCTCATTCTTCATCATCACTAGTAGGCCAATTTGGCCCTGTACTGATAAGGGTCTAAGCCCGAAGCCATGCTATACAGGTTGGCTTTTGTCTGAATTGGTCAAAACTGGTGTTGTGGCTCATTCTTCATCATCACTAGTAGGCCAATTTGGCCCCTGTACTGATAAGGGTCTAAGCCCGAAGTCATGGTATACAGGTTGGCTTTTGTCTGAATTGGTCAAAACTGGTGTTGTGGCTCATTCTTCATCATCACTAGTAGGCCAATTTGGCCCCTGTACTGATAAGGGTCTAAGCCCGAAGCCATGCTATACAGGTTGGCTTTTGTCTGAATTGGTCAAAACTGGTGTTGTGGCCCATTCTTCATCATCACTAATAGGCCAATTTGGCCCCTGTACTGATAAGGGTCTAAGCCCGAAGCCATGCTATACAGGTTGGCTTTTGTTTTAATTGGTCAAAACTGGTGTTGTGGCTCATTCTTCATCATCACTAGTAGGGCCAATTTGGCCCTGTACTGATAAGGGTCTAAGCCCGAAGCAATGCTATACAGGTTGGCTTTTGTCTGAATTGGTCAAAACTGGTGTTGTGGCTCATTCTTCATCATCACTAGTAGGCCAATTTGGCCCCTGTACTGATAAGGGTCTAAGCCCGAAGCCATGCTATACAGGTTGGCTTTTGTCTAAATTGGTCAAAACTGGTGTTGTGGCTCATTCTTCATCATCACTAGTAGGCCAATTTGGCCCCTGTACTGATGAGGGTCTAAGCCCGAAGCCATGCTATACAGGTTGGCTTTTGTTTTAATTGGTCAAAACTGGTGTTGTGGCTCATTCTTCATCATCACTAGTAGGCCAATTTGGCCCCTGTACTGATAAGGGTCTAAGCCCGAAGTCATGGTATACAGGTTGGCTTTTGTTTAAATTTGTCAAAACTGGTGTTGTGGCTCATTCTTCATCATTACTAGTAGGCCAATTTGGCCCTGTACTGATGAGGGTCAAACCCCGAAGCCGTGGTATACAGGTTGGCTTTTGTTTTAATTGGTCAAAACTGGTGTTGTGGCTCATTCTTCATCATCACTAGAAGACCAATTTGGCCTGTACTGATAAGGGTCTAAGCCCGAAGCCATGCTATACAGGTTGGCTTTTGTTTTAATTGGTCAAAACTGGTGTTGTGGCTCATTCTTCATCATCACTAGTAGGCCAATTTGGCCCCTGTACTGATGAGGGTTAAAGCCCGAAGCCGTGGTATACAGGTTGGCTTTTGTTTTAATTGGTCAAAACTGGTGTTGTGGCTCATTCTTCATCATCATTAGTAGGCCAATTTGGCCCTGTACTGATAAGGGTCAAAGCCCGAAGCCGTGGTATACAGGTTGGCTTTTGTTTTAATTTGTCAAAACTGGTGTTGTGGCTCATTCTTTATCATCACTAGTAGGCCAATTTGGCCCTGTACTGATAAGGGTCTAAGCCCGAAGCCATGCTATACAGGTTGGCTTTTGTCTGAATTGGTCAAAACTGGTGTTGTGGCCCATTCTTCATCATCACTAATAGGCCAATTTGGCCCCTGTACTGATAAGGGTCTAAGCCCGAAGCCATGCTATACAGGTTGGCTTTTGTTTTAATTGGTCAAAACTGGTGTTGTGGCTCATTCTTAATCATCACTAGTAGGCCAATTTGGCCCTGTACTGATAAGGGTCTAAGCCCGAAGCCATGCTATACAGGTTGGCTTTTGTCTGAATTGGTCAAAACTGGTGTTGTGGCTCATTCTTCATCATCACTAGTAGGCCAATTTGGCCCCTGTACTGGTAAGGGTCTAAGCCCGAAGTCATGGTATACAGGTTGGCTTTTGTCTGAATTGGTCAAAACTGGTGTTGTGGCTCATTCTTCATCATCACTAAGTAGGCCAATTTGGCTCCTGTAATGATAAGGGTCTAAGCCCGAAGCCATGCTATACAGGTTGGCTTTTGTCTGAATTGGTCAAAACTGGTGTTGTGGCCCATTCTTCATCATCACTAATAGGCCAATTTGGCCCCTGTACTGATAAGGGTCTAAGCCCGAAGCCATGCTATACAGGTTGGCTTTTGTTTTAATTGGTCAAAACTGGTGTTGTGGCTCATTCTTCATCATCACTAGTAGGCCAATTTGGCCCTGTACTGATAAGGGTCTAAGCCCGAAGCAATGCTATACAGGTTGGCTTTTGTCTAAATTGGTCAAAACTGGTGTTGTGGCTCATTCTTCATCATCACTAGTAGGCCAATTTGGCCCCTGTACTGATAAGGGTCTAAGCCCGAAGTCATGGTATACAGGTTGGCTTTTGTCTAAATTGGTCAAAACTGGTGTTGTGGCTCATTCTTCATCATCACTAGTAGGCCAATTTGGCCCCTGTACTGATAAGGGTCTAAGCCCGAAGCCATGCTATACAGGTTGGCTTTTGTCTGAATTGGTCAAAACTGGTGTTGTGGCCCATTCTTCATCATCACTAATAGGCCAATTTGGCCCCTGTACTGATAAGGGTCTAAGCCCGAAGCCATGCTATACAGGTTGGCTTTTGTTTTAATTGGTCAAAACTGGTGTTGTGGCTCATTCTTCATCATCACTAGTAGGCCAATTTGGCCCCTGTACTGATAAGGGTCTAAGCCCGAAGCCATGCTATACAGGTTGGCTTTTGTCTGAATTGGTCAAAACTGGTGTTGTGGCCCATTCTTCATCATCACTAATAGGCCAATTTGGCCCCTGTACTGATAAGGGTCTAAGCCCGAAGCCATGCTATACAGGTTGGCTTTGTTTTAATTGGTCAAAACTGGTGTTGTGGCTCATTCTTCATCATCACTAGTAGGCCAATTTGGCCCTGTACTGATAAGGGTCTAAGCCCGAAGCCATGCTATACAGGTTGGCTTTTGTCTGAATTGGTCAAAACTGGTGTTGTGGCTCATTCTTCATCATCACTAGTAGGCCAATTTGGCCCCTGTACTGATAAGGGTCTAAGCCCGAAGTCATGGTATACAGGTTGGCTTTTGTCTAAATTGGTCAAAACTGGTGTTGTGGCTCATTCTTCATCATCACTAGTAGGCCAATTTGGCCCCTGTACTGATAAGGGTCTAAGCCCGGAGCCATGCTATACAGGTTGGCTTTTGTCTGAATTGGTCAAAACTGGTGTTGCGGCCCATTCTTCATCATCACTAATAGGCCAATTTGGCCCCTGTACTGATAAGGGTCTAAGCCCGAAGCCATGGTATACAGGTTGGCTTTTGTTTTAATTGGTCAAAACTGGTGTTGTGGCTCATTCTTCATCATCACTAGTAGGCCAATTTGGCCCTGTACTGATAAGGGTCTAAGCCCGAAGCCATGCTATACAGGTTGGCTTTTGTCTGAATTGGTCAAAACTGGTGTTGTGGCTCATTCTTCATCATCACTAGTAGGCCAATTTGGCCCCTGTACTGATAAGGGTCTAAGCCCGAAGTCATGGTATACAGGTTGGCTTTTGTCTGAATTGGTCAAAACTGGTGTTGTGGCTCATTCTTCATCATCACTAGTAGGCCAATTTGGCCCCTGTACTGATAAGGGTCTAAGCCCGAAGCCATGCTATACAGGTTGGCTTTTGTCTAAATTGGTCAAAACTGGTGTTGTGGCTCATTCTTCATCATCACTAGTAGGCCAATTTGGCCCCTGTACTGATGAGGGTCTAAGCCCGAAGCCATGCTATACAGGTTGGCTTTTGTTTTAATTGGTCAAAACTGGTGTTGTGGCTCATTATTCATCATCACTAGTAGGCCAATTTGGCCCCTGTACTGATAAGAGTCTAAGCCCGAAGTCATGGTATACAGGTTGGCTTTTGTTTAAATTTGTCAAAACTGGTGTTGTGGCTCATTCTTCATCATCACTAGTAGGCCAATTTGGCCCTGTACTGATGAGGGTCAAAGCCCGAAGCCGTGGTATACAGGTTGGCTTTTGTTTTAATTGGTCAAAACTGGTGTTGTGGCTCATTCTTCATCATCACTAGAAGACCAATTTGGCCCCTGTACTGATAAGGGTCTAAGCCCGAAGCCATGCTATACAGGTTGGCTTTTGTCTGAATTGGTCAAAACTGGTGTTGTGGCCCATTCTTCATCATCACTAGTAGGCCAATTTGGCCCCTGTACTGATGAGGGTCAAAGCCCGAAGCCATGGTATACAGGTTGGCTTTTGTTTTAATTGGTCAAAACTGGTGTTGTGGCTCATTCTTCATCATCACTAGTAGGCCAATTTGGCCCCTGTACTGATGAGGGTCTAAGCCCGAAGCCATGGTATACAGGTTGGCTTTTGTTTTCATTTGTCAAAACTGGTGTTGTGGCTCATTCTTCATCATCACTAGTAGACCAATTTAGCCCCTGTACTGATGAGAGCCAAAGCCTGAAACCATGGTATAGAGGTTGGCTTTTGTCTGAATCTGCTAAAACTGGAGTTGTGACTTATTCATGACTATATCATAAGTTTTTTTTTACTGAGGGGATAAACATAACCTCAGGGAGAGGTGCCTCTTTTGGCATATATAATTAAACAACTATATTCGTCTGCTATAAATGATTTCATTGCTTGTTTATAGAATTCGCGCTATGTTACGCGCTAAGAATACCTTATTGGTCTTTCGTGTAGTATTTGCAAAAAAGCATTGCCCGGTGTAGGTATTTATACAGTTAAACCTGTCTATAGCGCCCCCTCTTGGGACTCACCAAAATAGGGTGCTATAGACAAGTCACTTTTAATGTAAATCGCACCGTACTACGTATTTGAAATCGGGCGCTATAGACAGGTTCAACTATATATTGCCTTCTAAGTTTATGTCCATAGATTTGTTTAATGTCTTAGCCAAGAATTCCTTTCAAGTGATGGTATGGCCAAATACATGCAATATTAGAACGGTTTAATATATTGTCCAAGCCGTTGGGAGGATTCACCACTGATGAGCCTAGTTTCTTTCTTATATTTCCTCATTGTAGAAAAAAAGTAGTGTTTTAATCTTAAAAGAGCAAAAAATCTTGCTACAAATGGTGTTTAATAAAGTCAAAATGCAATCCAGAGCTATGTTTATTTAACTACTAGCCGAATGACCCAGGCAACGCCCGTGTTTTACCCGATTGAATGTTTTAATTCAAATACTATTTGTTACAATTATAAATTGGCGCCTTAAATAAATGAATATGTTAGTTAATAACTATAGCCTATGTGCTTTATCTGTCTATGTACTGTTGGCTTCCGTAGGCGTCTCTTACAGGGAAAAAGAAAGAGAGGATTCCATTTGGTTATTAACTAATATATGCATTTATTTAAGGAGCGACCCGCTCCAACACAATAATTACATAAACGAAAAGGCGAGGGGGGGGGGGCAAAGGTGGCGTGACCGTAGCCAACCAATAGGAGGGCGCCATTCCAAAAAGCAAACGGTGACAGAGATGAAAACTGATGACTGATTGTTGATTAGGAGATGAGGAATGACGCTCGTAACTGTATATAGAATTGTTATTTCTCTAGCTGTAATGGGGGGGGGGGGGGGTACCATTGCCCCGTTAGTCAGCCACATTTCAGAGTTCCCTGTAGACCTTTAAGGTTACCGTGGACAATGAACAAGACAATCACCACAATTTGTTTAGCTTTCAGGTCAACATACCCTTCAACAGGAGAATATGTGACTTCCAGATAGAGAAATAAAAATGGTGAAAGAAACCTAACCATGGATTGCTTGTTTACATTATTAAATTGTAAAGGCAGGGGATGTTTGTGTGTGTGGGTGAACATGCAATACAAATGGTATTAACATTGTTTGTCGGGGGTCGGTGGAAGGATGGTCTAAACCGTTGGTTTTCGACCGCTACGACCCGGGTTCGATTCCCGCATTGGGCACTTTTAGATTGAAAAAAAAAATGCTCCAATGACCCCCAATTCTTGCAAAAGTCCAACCCCACCAGCGACTGCAAGTAACCAAACGGGGCTTGACACATTTGTAAGTGCAAAGTCGAACTGCTTTTCACATGTGTAGACATGTGGTGCACTTACAGTAAAAGCAGTCGCCAACTTCTACCTACCATGATTATCATCATGGCCTGTACCACATTGTTTGTCTATAGTTGGTGTGCCTTATGTAACAATGTGTTGTGTTCAGACAAAAGCACAGAAGGGTGACACACAAAACTTTACTGCTGAGGCTGACGTAAGAAAATCTTGAGATTCTGGCAGAAGACGGTGTCTCCAGAGTCCTGGAACATCTCCATGCGGTAGCAGTACTCGGTACCTTTGTACTCCGCCAGTTCCGGGATGCTCATGGCGTACTTCTTGAGGCTGTACTTGCCCTGGACCATATCACAACTTACATCATGATTTAGTGCTACTTTCCCCAAGGTTCCCAAAGGGGACAAGTTGCTATACACATAAAGATAAAGATATATAAGGTACTTTCATTAAATTCATGGAAATTTTGAATATAAAAAATAATACAAGAAAAAATAAACATTTTTTTTAATATAAGTTTGTCCCAAAAGTTCGTGTTTTTTTTTTTAACTCTTTTTTTTTTTCTTATTACTTGGCGAATAATATTATTAAGGCGAATACATAATAATACATGAAAAAAACGAAAGAAAAAAATAAAAGATAAAAAGATCAGGTGTTGAAATCAATATTAAAAATGGCATATCCTGACCAGGAGCACATGTGCTTTACAGAAGGCAGAGCGCCATCTGGTGGAACAGAAATCAACTAAACATTGATTTAGCCTGTTCCCTGATAAATCAATAAATTGGGTTGGCCAAATATCAGGGAACAGGCTAAATCAATGTTTAGTTGATTTCTGTTCCACCAGATGGCGCTCTGCCTTCTGTAAAGCACATGTGCTCCTGGTCAGGATATGCCATTTTTAATAATAATAATACATAATACAATTATTTTATACATAATACAAAGATATTATATATAGCGGCGAATAATATTGATATTTCTTTTCTTTTTTTTTTTTTTTGCAAGTGTAACCAACTTTTGGGACAACCTTGTAATCTTCGAAATAACCCCTTATCGTATCTAAACACCTATGTCATCTCGCTTCCCAATTTTCGTAGCATTTTTATTGTCGCCTTATTTCATGCCTCTGGGAACTTTATTGGTTTTTCTACTATGACTCCCCATGACTCGAATCGCTGCCCTTTAAAAGACATTTTCATTTTAATGTATAGTAAAAAGTCATTTGGGGTAAGAACCGGTGAAAATGAGGCCTGAGGAAGTATAAGAACTTTGTTCTTGGCAAAGAAATTCAAACAAATAAAACATTAAGATACGAATGTCTCTTTTCACAAATAAATCAAACTTCTAATGTCTTTACTGCGATGGAAAGTATTGGGAGAGCTTGGCTCATCAGTGTTGAACCTTCCCAACGGTTTCGCCAATTTAATCTACCAGACCTCTTCTTGAAAGCTCTAATACTGTATTGGATCCCTCTGCTTAAATATACTTCACTGAAGGGTGCTATAAAGGAATGACAATATATCCATAGGATGACTCGCTTTGACGGTCAATAAATGGGGCTTAGTTTTAGCCTATATTTTGACGGGAGAGATTTATTTTTATAAACCAATATTCCTTCGGTAAAAGTCTCTCCAATGCTAGACAGCGTGTTATAAAAATGATTCAGATAGGATGACTCACTTTTTTAGGCGGACAGTCACAGCGGCTAGTGGTGGAGAGGAAAGGCGAGCATGGCGTCGCCATGTTCTTGCAGATGTCACGGAAGGAGCATGTGCCGAAGGAATAGAAGCACTGGTCAACCACGTCCTGACAGACGCCTTCCGTAGCTAGGGACAGCGTCGTGTTGAGATGGATGGGGCCGGCAATGTTTGCCGTCACCTTGTAGCGCAGGTTGAGGTAGAATACCGAGGCTAGGTGAACGACCTGAGGTATGGTGGTCATCTCTTCCACCTCCAGGACCTGCTTCTCCGACCCGCATTTCTCCAGCAGTACTGTGAATGGTCTTCCTTCGCCCACGATAGGGAACATCTCCTGGACAAACTCCAGAACTTCCAGAAACCATCGTTGACTTTTACCTCTCAAAATATGTCAATACAATAGAATCTCCCTGTAAAGGACAACACCTAATTGCAGAGCCAAAGTGTCTTTTGAGGAGAGGTGTCTTCTTACCGTAGAGTTGCTAAATAGTAAAAATGGTAATTTTGCAAATGAAAACTGTCCTTTGTAGAGAGGTGTCCTCTAGCGCGAGTGTCCTCTTATGGAGGTTCTACTGTATATACACTAGATTTGTATGTATCATCATTATAAATAGTGTAATAGACCCAAAATGTATATAAAATTCAACACGTCAGCTTGGTGTGTGTGATCATATATTTACAAAAAGGATAACAATGAAGTTTCAAAAATATAATTCAGAGACCCAGGCAAGACCCAAGTACAATTATTGTCGATATTACATCAGAAAAAAATGGAAATTTCCTAAATTATCACGTGGATCCTTTCCGGGGATCTTCCACAAGTCGTTAGCGAGTTTTACGACCAGCCGCTGGACGACTCTCATATCAGATTTTAATGGACCTTGTCCGTGTCGTTAGTCTCTGGTCTCTCTTAGATACCATCCAACCTGCCTCGTTCTTTGTGTGTTAACCCAGACGCTGAAACTCTGAGCTCCTGACCGCTCCTGCACCCCCTATAGCTCTCACTCCTGAGGGCGATGTGGACATAGAAAAGTTACTCATCCGATTGAAGGATCGAGAATTCCTGCACTCCATATATAACAAGAATAATGTGGTCAGGATGGATATCGCGGTCTATTACGAAGAAGAAACGGAGCACCTCCTCGGGCTACTCACGCCTGAAGACAAGATTCTTCTCGACAAATTCTTCGACATTTTCATCCAACATGTTCCGAACATGAACTCCCCAAATGGCAGGGATCTGTCTAGATTCAAGGCGGCTTTAAGCTCCTGATCTGGACGTTCCCTCGGAGAGGGCTACGTCGATTGTATATATATCTCTTCATTCCTACCATTATTATTACCTTATAACTCCCTTTGAGTGTAAAGATTGACGAGATGTCAATAAAGTTGTTTAATTGTCAATTGTCACGTGGCCAATGACTGCATTGATCACAATTTTAATTCTGAAGACATTAGAGAAAATATTTCAATAGAATTTAAATTTACTATCAATAATAGTAATCGAAAATCTAGTAAATTGTTGTTTCTGGATTTTTCATTTATAAATAAGTCAACCGCATATCTTGAACAATCCAATATCTCCCATATTAGCAATTCTCGTTTAGAATATTTTAGATATAATTTTTGTTCTGATAAAGGAAAAGTTTATATATCTTATAGAAAAAATAAGAAATTGATATTTAGATAATACAGAAGGGCAATAGTACTTTCAAACAGCATTGAAACTAGTTTGAATTTTTTAACGCGTTTCAATTTATTTTAAGAGAAAGAATGAAAAAAAAAAAAGGTTCTTAACCGATATTTGATATTAATCATAATCAAATTCACCCATACCTCGCTTTGCGTCGGGGTTACGTTCCAAAAAAACACGACGCAAATTGAAACGACACAAAGTGAAAATAAAATGTTGATGGCATGGCGCAATCAAAAACAAAAGTGTTGCCATATTTTAGAGGAAAAAAATTAAAGACTCGAATCCAAACAACGCAACTTCGAAAAAAAACGCAAAACGAAACGACGCAAAGCGAGGTATTGGTGTATTATATATTAATCATCATATTGGAAACCAAGGCGTTTATACAGAAATCCATACCATACCATTTCCAATACCCATACCTACTCTTTTGGAGACCCAGCTCATATTTTAAAAAAATCTTGGTTAAAAAGCTATTACAAACGCTCTAACCTTTGCGTTCTACTTTCAAGCAATTTGTTTAAAATAGAAAGATTAACATAATTAAAAATAATTTATAGAAACAAGAAACAGGAAGGATTTCATAGAAAGCTACAAATGTAGATCCAATAAGTCACTAATTGAAACATAATGATCCGTAAAAATATATTAAATAATAATGAAGAGGTGTTAAGACAGATAGTAAGAATTTTGAGACATTCCAATACTGCTGCTACCAATGTAACAGCTCTCAATCACTTCCCAGAAATTCCATCCTCAAACAAAGAGATAACAGAGAAACAACAAAAGATTTGTAAATACAGAATTCCGTGTAACAATTGCAACGTTATCTAAAAAGAAAAAAGCTATCTCTCCCGTCAAAATTCACCTACGACCATACC
>CP092871.1:12755846-12790633 GCA_030710605.1 Cordylochernes scorpioides | reverse complement strand
AGAAAAACATTTAGCCATTATGCAATCAGATAAAGGTTCACAAACGGTTATCATGAATACTACAGATTATAAAGAAAAATTACAGGTTGTTCTCGCCGACATCTCCACTTTCAAACCCATCTCTACCCAAAACAGGTCCACCATATACTCCTCCGTCCGAAAAGAACTTAACCGTCTGAAAAGAAACCTGATCATTACACCAGAAGAGCACAAGTCCTTTCTCCCCGATACCAACACTGAATCCTATATATATGGCCTACCCAAACTCCACAAGCCCGGAATCCCGTTAAGACCAATCGTGGCCCACTTCCTATCCCCCATGGCTCCAGTTGCCAAGTTCATTTCGTCGTTCCTCTCGTCCCTCCTAAAAGGTACTTCTTCCCTTACTTCCATCTCCTCCACCAGTACTTTCATTAATGATGTGCATGGTACCCCTCCTTGTCCGAGCCTTGTCATGGTTTCTTTTGATGTGGTTTCCTTATACCCTAGCCTACCCCATGGTTTAATTATAGACTCCCTCAGATCCTTCCTAGTTAATTCCCATGTTGATAGCCATACCTCATCCAAAATTATAGAACTCACCCATCTCTGTTTACAATCCTCAATCTGCTCCTTCAACTCCCAGTTTTTTCTACAGATAAAAGGGTCCCCAATGGGGAACCCTCTTTCCTCAGCTGCTGCTGAGATTGTTATGCGGTCTATAGATATGCAGATCACCTCAGATTTTCCATCCGATATCCGCCTTTGGCGTAGATACATAGATGATGTGTTCTGCATATGCACAAAAAGCCAGGTTGAAAATATCCTCTCTAAACTCATTAGTTACCATCCTGACCTTGCCTTCACCCATGAAACCGAGACCTACAACGCCCTCCCTTTCTTAGATTTCCTAATCATCCGGACCCCAACCAGATACCACTCCACAGTACATTATAAGAACTCGTTCAGACCAAATTATATTCACTTCAACTCCTTCTGTCCCCTTAGCCACAAAATCAACACAGTCAAAACCCTGTCTAAACGAGTTCACACCCACTGTTCCACCTCTGATTTCAAAACCATGGAAACCAATAGAGTCATAGCTAATCTCATAAAATTCCAATACCCGAAGTCTTTTATATTACGCCATTTCCACAACCCCAACCACACTGCTCCCAACCCCGTTTATAAATCCATATGTGTCCTCCCATATTCCCCCACTAGCTCCTCCATAGCCCGAGCCCTAAGCAAGTTTGGAGTCAGGACCCTGTACTCCAACTCCCCTAACATCAGTTCCCTCATTAGGAACCCGGATACTAAAAGCAATAGCCCATTTAACCCATCTCTCTTGTCTGGCTGTGTCTACTCCATTCCCTGCGCTGACTGCGATGTTGTCTACGTTGGTGAGACGGGCAGGAGCGTAGGGACAAGACTCGAGGAACACAGAAAAAACATCTCCAGACAAGATGAGAAATCAGCCATATACCAGCATATCCGAACCACCAACCACTCTTTCGACCTGGCCAATCCATCTGTGCACTATAGCCGCATACACAACAAGCAGCAGCGCCTCACCTTGGAAGCTCTCGTTTCCCAGGGCTTCCACGCCATCAATAGACATATCGACCTTCCTGAATCCTACCAATCTCTGTTCCCATAGCCCTGTTTCCTCCATCTGTGTAGATTCCCCCCCTCCTTTCTCATAGACAGTATAAGATATTACAGGCTCTACTATATCTAATATCTATTATCATACATGTCAATTTCTACTGTCCATAATTTACTATTATGTTAATTATTCCTCCCGACTTTGCTTAGTTATGCAAAATCCCTATAAAAAGTTTTAAAAATTTTAATTTTTGAATATGTAAATAGTCCGATTATTATATAGTACCTGATGTGCCATTGTTCACTTATCTCCTGTAGAAGGGCCGGTCAGCCCGAAAGCTTGAGCGATTTAAAATAAAGCTTCCTACAAAAGACACTCGTCCCATGATTCTCGTATTTGTTTTCTAACTGTATTGAATGGGATTCCAGTACTTATAATAACAACACACTCGTCAATTGGCTGTTTCCATTAGATGGTGGTGTAGTTAGATCTTAACCCTACTATAGAAGGAAGACCTGTAATGAGCTGGCTAGAAGGGATCAAGAAAGCTACCAAAAGGTCCCTAGATTAGCTGCAAGTGATGGTCATTAACAGATCAAATTGAAGAAGGGTATCGAGGCCTGGAGCCTATATAAATAACCTATCCCTGGAGGGTCATCTGACACAAGGGTTATCATTATTATTAATAAAGTAACAAATATTCTGGTAGCTTTCATGACCTTTTCTAGTCAGCTCATTGGAGGTCTTCTTCTCCTTCTTCCATTTTAGGTTTAACTGTACTTGGAATTTAAAAATATATATATGTTTTAGGCCCTTTATTACTTCTTGTTGTTGATCTTGGGGCTTTTTAAAACCCTCCTTTATCCAAAGAGAACACTGAATGGTATTCCCAGTAGCTAAGAAGGAACCCCTTGAAAGTAGATCTCCCAGTAGAATTGTGTCCACACCACTGCTACATGTGTGTGTTGCAGGGCATGTGGCAGCTGCCAGAGGAGGATGTCCACCAAGTGCTGACCCTGCTCTCCCTAGTGCTCCACGAGCCCGGACTCTCTGCTGTGCTGGGACTCAGTGCCCCCTGGACCTGCCTGGCCACTGCCAGCCTCCACTCCCTGCTGCTCCACTGTAAGACATGTTTGTCAGACATGAGTGTGTTTTGTTGACCAATATTGTAGAGGAATATATGAAATACATTTGTAATGTGTGAGAGATGGAATCTTTTATGTGACCAAGAGATGTCTCGCCAGTACTCCATAGTATTCTGTGAATACCATGTGTGTCTCAGACCGAGGGACCTCACCTGGCAAACATCTCCCAGAGGCACCGTTCCCTGAACACCTGGTCAAAGACCCCACAGGTCAGTTCTCTTTAAATTTTTTGTATCTATAAAGTAGAAGAAACTCCATGAGAGGACACTCTCATTAGAGGATACCTATCTAAAAAGGACAGTTTTCATAACCCAAAATTACCAATTTTCCTAAATAACAACTGTCTGGTTAGAGGACACCTCTCTCCAAAGGATACTTTGGCTGGCAACTAGGTGTTATCCTTTACAGAGAGGTAGTTCTACTTTATTATTTTCACATTTCATTTTTTAGAGGGTTGGCGGAGAAATGGAATACCTATTGATGTTTGACAACCATGACTCAGAATCAAATCCGTAAAGGGAAAAAATGTTTTAATTGCGCCAAATTCTTGTAAATTCTCAACCCCACCAGTAAGTGTAAGTAATCAAATTGGGTTCTGGCACATTTGTAAGTGTAAATGTTAAACTACTAAGTTGATCTACTTCACTTTTTTTCTTCCCTACCCTGTTACCTACTACAATTTAGCCAACTATTATCCAACACAGACCTCAATTTAAAACAGAAAGTATCTTGTACCTTGGGGTAAAGTTCTTCTTCTTTCTTATCTCCACTCAATCATATTAGGGTATCAAGCTGGTAAAGCTTGTTGATGGTGTCTGCCGGGGATGAGTAGAGCTCATCAATGGATGAGTCAATACAGTCAATAATGTATTTTGGAGTTTCAGTTTGAGAATTGCACTTAGTACATAGTGGGATAACCTTGCAACCATTCTGTAAAGTCATTGTCCCTAGATGACCAAACTTTAAGCCTGGAAATCAAAGACTGTTGTTCTCTTGGGGGTAAAGTTGATGAGTTGTAGTGTATGCAGGGTCCTGTGTACATAGTATGTGTCTATGTCTGTGAGTGAGGGGCTGTGTACAGAAGCCCACACTGCTGCCCAAACTGCCTGTTCCCAAATGGCCCAGATGATCAGCTGGCTGGAACTGGAGCCCAACCCTGACATTCCCAAGTTTCTCTGGACCCCACTGAAGAGTTGCATTATTGGTGAGACAACTCCCCTTCCTTCTTAACTTGGCTTATTTCTTATTTCTCTATTCACTTATATTGTGATGGGTATTTGAAAGATTAACTCTTTGAATCCCTCATATTAAAATATAAGAACAGGGGAGAACCCCAAAATTCCAGCCATTTCCATCATTATATAATCAATATATATATATATAATACACTGCGGCCTGTGATTGTAAAACGACACTAGAAGTTAAACCGCATGAGTTTCTTTTCAACGAAAATTAAAATTTTATTTCAAGGTAAAATTTCGACTATCTCTAACCTTTTTGGATGAGGTATGAAAGGGTGAATTATGAAGAGTAATGATGAACGGAAAAATAAAAGTGTCCAGGGATATGTCTGACATATACCATGTCTGTATTCACATTATTTCTCTCCCTTCCATCTACTTCATAACACTAATCAATCAGGATTATATAAAAGGGCGTACCTGGATCTGTAAAGAAAAAAAAATATTTTTTTTTTCTTAAAATATTTTGAGAGATTGCCTTTTGACTCAAACTAATCAATCAGTTTTAATATATTCATTTCTAGCCTGAGCTTTCCCTAGTTAGATTTAATTCTTTTTTTTTTTTATGTTTTTAAATATATTTTATTATAAAATTTGATATGGTGTATATTTGTCAATCATACTACCATATATACATTGTTTACTTCTAATTCTTTGGTTTGTTGAAGAAAGAAGGATCTCTGTGATTTTAAAAAATAAATCAATTGTCCACAGTTTTGATATCTGATAAGGTACAATTTGGATTATAGATTATAAAAACAAGGTAATAAGACCAAATCGAAATAAATAAATAGTGTGTGACATTTCAGTAAAAACGCTGTAATAGAATAATCACACACTATTTATTTATTTAGATTTGGTCTTATCACCTTGTGTCTCTCTAGTAAAATTGTTATTACTGTATGAGAGGAGGTGCTAACAGTCAGGTACACACCAGGCTGTGCCCGGCTGCCCCTGGTGAATGGGTTTGCCCGCACCCCACCGGAGCTCTGGAGACTGGGCTGGCAGCCCGCTGAGCTGAGTGGAGATCTGCAGACCATCCCCCCTCCTCTACCTGGGGAGTTTCTACAAGAGCGGGATGTTCTCACCCAGTATATCTTCCGCATCAACTTGCTAGGTAGGTAACACCCTAGTCAGCAAATTGGGACGATGTGCTGTTGCTATCACACATTGTCTCATGTTGTTGTTTCCTATCCCCTTGTTCAAAGATTATACAAATTCCATAAGTCCATGCTCCTCGAGCTGTTATATGATAAGCAGCGACCTCTCCCCCAAAGGTCATATTTATTGCATCTAATGCAAGCCAAAATGTGTTCTGGAACTGCAGGTGCCAAGTTATATTTTGGGCAAGTGGGGTAGATTTTGTTGTTATTTTCTATCTTCAATGGCTTGAGATGGCCTGTTCTAAATCTTGTTAGTATTGTTTGGTTCTATTTCTGAGGTTCAGAGCTCCTCCTGGGTCCATTCCACTGTACCAACTATGCTTAAGTGAGATCTTCCAGTTCATTTTTGTTTCTTTAAAAGTAAGTTTTTTATTCCATACAAGGGTTCATTCGTGCCTTTTTTTTTTTTGCTAGCGTGTCAGCAGCTTTATTGCCTTAAATGCCAACATGTTAGGGTATCCATTGAAGATGAATTTTTGTTTTTAGAGATAAATAGCCAATTATGTTTCTGCTTATTTTCTCTCTCAAAATTTCCCGTTGTGTGATTCAAGGGTTGTGTGGCACTTCTACCACCAGTAAGTATCCAGATATCTTATACATTGTCTAGTTGATATTTGATTTGTAATAAGTTTGTTGCTGAGACAAATTGTCTTTAATTGACATTTCTACAGTAGTACATCCTCTTTAATTTCAGCTGACTATAATCCAATCCATTTTTTTCCAATCTCCAACTATTTCTTTTCTTCAGTTCAACCAATTTTAGGTCCCTCCATGCTGACTCTCCCTCTATAATCTAAACATGTTTCAAATCTTCCATCCAATTATTTTCCTTTTAATTCAATCAACTACACTGGTGTCCAAAAAATAAGAAACTTAACCAATATTGAAATTTCTCAAAAGCTAATTTATTAAAAAATATAAAATTTAGTATACAAATAGTGTAAACTATGGAGAATTTGACTAGCTATATGAAAATTTAAAAAAATATTTGAAGTTATGAAATATGCAAATTATTACCAACATACCCAAAGCTAAGGTTCCAGATCTTAAAGAAATAAGATATCAATAGGGAGTATGATCACCTCTAACAGCTATCAAGGTCTCACAGTGAGCCCTCATACTGTTTACCAGGCTTTGGAGGAGGTCCAGGGGTAGTAAACCCCACTCCTCCAATAGAGCAGTTTTTAGCTCAACGAGGCTTTTAGGAGAGGGGTGACGAGCTCCAATACGCCTCCCTAGAGCATCCCACACATGCTCTATTGGATTCAGGTCCGGAGATCTGGCTGGCCAATCCATCCTTCGAATATTCTCACTCTGGAGATATTCATTGACTAGCCTAGCCCTATGCGGACGAGCATTATCGTCCATAAAAATTAAATTGTGACCAATTTGATCTCTATAAGGTCTTAGATAGGGCTCAAGGATCTCGTCCCTGTACCTTTGGGCAGTTAAAGTGCCCCCAGAAAAATGTGGAGGGGTGTGCGTCTGCTAGAACTGATGCCAGCCCAGAATAAGAGACTGCCCCCTCTAAAACTGTCTATTCCCCTGATGTTACTGGGATGATAGCGGGTTCCAGGCTCCCTCCAGATGAAAACTCATCGAGAATCTGTGTTTAAACTAAATCTTGACTCGTCACTGAAGAGAACAACATTGGCCCACTGATCATGAGTCCAGGCATGATGTTCCAAGTACCAATTCAAGCGGGCTCTCCTGTGAGCAGAGGTTAAAGGGATACAGACCATTGGTCGTCTTGCATAAAGAGCACCTTCGTGAAGCCTTCGGTAAACAGTTTGTCTTAATTCTCGTTCCAGTAGCACTTGAGAGTTCATTAAAGAGTTGAATAGCTGTCATCTCCCTATGGCGCTTGGCAGTTACGACCAGATAACGGTCTTCAGAGGTAGCTGTTTTTCTTTTTCTACCAGAACATTCTTTTCTTTTGATGGTTCCTGTCTCAATGAACTGTTTCCATATTTTGCTGACCACAGATTTATTCACATTTAGCCATTTTGCTACTTTAACTTGTGATTGCCTCGCCTCCATTCTTCCAACAGCTCTCCATTTTAAATAATCTGCTAAAATTTTCGTAAACTCATAATTAACTAAGGATTAAATAAAATTATAATTGGACAATTCTTAGATGGGGTAAACGACACGCCAAATAGCCCACCTATAAAGACAAGCAAAAATTTGCATATTTTCAATTTTACCGAATCGAATGGTTGCGATAAATAAATTCTACGACTTAAAATACCTAATTAAATTACTTCTCAGCTTTTAGCGTTGTATATTTTAAAACTTATCATTAAAAAACAAAAGTTTCTTATTTTTTGGACACCAGTGTATATTTTCATGTTGATGATAACAGGAAGCATTTTAAGTCTTGTAATAAAGAAGTTTATTGTATTTATATTGTGTTGTTGTTGTTTCTTATCCCTTGTGTAAAGATTACATGAATTCCATGAGTTTATGCTCCTTGAGCAATTTATATTGTAGCAATAAGTAGAAAATAGAAGGTGGGCAGCTTTATTATCATTCGCGTGTTCATTTTTAGAACATAAAGAGGAAATAATGTTACAGTAGAACCTTCCTGTAAAGGACAACACCTAGTTGCAGAGACAAAGTGTTCTTTACAGAGAAGTGTCTTCTTACCAGAGAATTGCTATTTTAAATATTTTTAAATAAAGTTAAACCTGTCTATAGCATCCCCTCTTGGGACTCACCAAAATAGGGTGCTATAGACAAGTCACTTACATTTTAATGTTTAAAATCTGGCGCTATAGACAGGTTTAACTCTATATGTTAAAATAAAAAAAATCTTTATGAGCATTATACTTGGCATTAAAAACTGTCCGTTGTTTAGAGGTGTCCGCTAAGGGAGGTTATACTCTACTTGAAAATGTTCAAATTGTGTATGACCATACAAATCTATAGCTACCATTCACTGACAGCATCATCACCAGAGAGAGTAGTACTCACTGAGTAGGTTACCACAGATTATTCTGTAACACCCTCCCAGCAATCAAACAACTCGGATGTTTGTGTGGTGCATGCAGGCTGGACTTCCCGGCAGCAGTTTGAGGAGACGTGGATGTCCCTCCTGGGAGTGCTGAGTGCCACCCCGCTGGTGGAGAGCACAGAGAATGAGGTTAGTGAATCTACGACCGCCAACTCTGCCATGGCTACTTGGTTGTTCCCCCAGGAGGAGGACCAGGAGCGGGTGAGGTGCAGCTGCCTGGCTGTGAAGAGTATCACAGCCCTGTTGCTGGGAACACTGTTGGAGCCCCAGCCCGGCAACCCCCACAACTCCCAGTACCTGCACCACCCCCGGGACACTCCCCTGGCCTTCCTCTCTACCCCGTGAGTACAGCCACTCATTATTCTATAAAGGCATAGGGCGCCTCTACCTTCATAATAGACATCAAAACTAGACTTCATCTATAGACCTTCGCCGCAAACTTGGGTCGGTGACAACGCTACAACACCAGCTTTGAACAATTTATAATTGTATGTAATTCTGCTGTCCTCAAAGCTTATGTCCATAGTTAATCTAAAATACCCATTCCAAGAGTCTAGCATCCGTATCACTATTAAAGGAAGTTCCAAAAATGCAATATAACAGAGGTATGGTAGATTAAACTCACGAAACCACTGGGCGGGTTCACCACTGATGAGCCAGGCCCTCCCATTTATTTTTTCATTGCAGTAAGGGCATTAGAAATTGTTTAATTTTTTAAAGAATCATACACGTCTATAATAGTTTCGCATTTTTGTATGATAATTTTGTAACATATAAATTGTTGCAATCACAGAGTTAACTTTCTAATAAAACCTCAACTTTGAATGAGAACCCAGTCTGGGCTACGGTAAGACCACTGAACAAAAACCTGGTCTGGGCTGTTCTACGGCAAGACCACTGAACAAAAACCCGGTCTGGGCTGTTCTACGGCAAGACCACTGAACAAAAACCTGGTCTGGGCTGTTCTACGGTAAGACCACTGAACAAAAACCTGGTCTGGGCTGTTCTACGGTAAGACCACTGAACAAAAACCCGGTCTGGGCTGTTCTACGGTAAGACCACTGAACAAAAACCCGGTCTGGGCTGTTCTACGGTAAGACCACTGAACAAAAACCTGGTCTGGGCTGTTCTACGGTAAGACCACTGAACAAAAACCTGGTCAACCCTCTACATCACAGGCTGGTGTAACACATATGTCCACCATAGTTGTATTGGGAAGATTGGAGTGGGTAGTTTTTTTTTCCTTCATCAAAAAACAGAAATTCTAACTGAGAGAAAATGTGTCCAAAGTTTGATGTTGTCTAGATGCGGCATCAAGTTCCGGGACCTGCAGAAACCCATCCAGAAGAAAGTCCACCAGCTCCTTCAACTGGAGTAAGTCCATACAACACTGGAGCTGCACTGGACTGAGCCTGTTGTTGCAGGGAGCCTGCTGAGGTCAACATTGAAAGAGCTTCTTGCCCCCACAACTATGGCTTCGGCCAGGTATGTGTTCTACATTTACACAAACATATAGAATGAAGAATTCAAAATCAACTCTTTCAAATAGTATGAAAAAATACTACAAATGTGAAATTGTACTGGGATAAGGTGAATAAATTAAGAAAAAGGCATCTCCTTATTGTGCAACTTTCATTTGCACGATAATATTTCTTTTTCTTCATTTTTTTTTGCTTATCCCTAGTACACGTGGTACAGGCCATGATAATCATGGTGGGTAGTTAGCGACTGCTTTTACTGTAAGTGCACCACATGTCTACACATGTGAAAAGCAGTTCGACTTTGCACTTACTAATGCCAGAGCCCCGTTTGGTTACTTGCACTCGCTGGTGGGGTTGGACTTTTGCAAGAATCGGGGGCCATTGGAGCATTTTTTTTTTTCTTTAAACAGAAAAAAGTGTCCAATGCGGGTTCGAACCCGGGTTCTAGTGGTCGAAAACCAAACGGTTTAACCAGCCAAATAGTCCAATTGAATTTGTATTTCTAAGTTAACATTACACATCATCTTTATCTGCCCATAAGTAGGGTTTTCACATAACCCACTGGAGAATTGATTTTACTTTTATAAACACAAGGTAATAAGACCAAATATATTTGAATATCCATATTTGGACTTATTACCTTGTGTTTATAATGTATAATCTCCAAATTGTGCCTTATCATCTCTCCTAAAAGTGTTATTACCTTATGAAAGTGGCAAGGAGCTAACAGTCAAGCACACACACCATTGAACTTTGTTACATACATTGTAATATATTAGCTAATTAGTTTAATATTTGTTTTTATTTAATTGTTTTGCACAGAGTTAATGATAATAATAGTGTGTATATGTATAGTGTTTGTGTATATAGACGTTCGTTGTATTTTAGTGTGGAATCGTGTTAACTATGTTTGTTGTTTGCATTGAAAATAAATAATATTTTCAAGTCTTCTTGCTAGAATATATTGCATACACAAACTACATTGAGAGATCAGCCAACCTGGAAGAGGGCAGTATGTTCCTCAACCCATAGGTCCAGCCTGGCTTCTTAGAGCTTCCTTTCTAGGGCTAGTCTTTTGATAGTATTTTCTCTAGAAACTGTCCAAGAATTCCATTCTCAGCCATCCTGGTTTTCCTTTCATTCATTAATCCAGTAATTATATCCGCTAAAAGGTACTAGAAGGTTTAAGATGTCAATTAAAGTTGGGCATATATTAGGCCCTAGGGTAAACTGGGTGTTTCCTGAAGAGTTATCAGGATGAATGTGTGGCTAAGCAGCTGAAGTGTCCAGGTGTCCCTGGAATACCTGAGGGCAGCGGTGGGGTCTGAGAGTCCAGGAGATGGACCCAACCAGGGCTCCCAGGGCCGGCAGCTGCAGGAGGAGCGGCTGGTGGCAGCCGGACTGGACATCCACTCCTGTCTACACTTCCTGCTGGATCTGTACAGTCAGTGGCTGGCTCCCCTGGCCTGCTGCCGGACCCCGCTGTCCCTGCTAGCTGAGGTGGCTCGATCTGTAAGTCTCTCTGTCTATCTTTGTCTTCACCTCCTCACTGTCTGTCTGTCTGTGTCAGGTGGTGATTCTCTCAGACCTCTTCATGGTACGCTCCCAGCATGAGTGGATGTTGGACACGCTCCTGGAGCTGCAGAGGATCCACCCAGTGGAGGATGAGGTGGTGTCCCAGTACCTCATCCTGGCTCTGTGCAAGGCTGCAGCTCTGCTGGGGATGGTTGGTAGCTGCTGTCACACCATCACACTGCATCATTCTGTGTATGGTGTAGGAGCAAGAGCTGCTGGGCCAGCTGCGCAAGCTGGTGGAGATCTCCCTCCAGAGTGTCTTCCTGGGCACCCGGGTGTCTTCTCTCCACGGACTGCTCTACCTACTGCAACACCACGAGGCTGCTCCGCTCCTCACTGTGGCCACGGATTACCTGGAGAGGCATCTAGTCACTGTGGACCTGTCCATGCCCCAGTAAGTCCGCTTACTGATGTCAACAATCGCTCTACCCTAGAATGCCCATTGTTATCTCCCCATGGCATGTTCAGTAGATCACCAATTTTAGTTGATTTCAGCTTTATTTCACCTATTTCAGTCATTTCTCCTTATTTATACTCCCAAAAATAATATACACTCGTGGACAAATATGAATGGCATAATGGCTCAATGATCGTTTATATGCATTAGTTTTTACAACTATCCTTTGCCTGTAGAAGGACGTCAAGTCCGAAAGCTTGCAGAATAAAATTTTGAAAGAAGCTCCTCTTAGTCTTTTTATGCTTATTCCTTTAACCAAATTTTAAGAGTTCTTATCGTTTAATGAATGGATGTGGAAAGTCAATTTTGTTCACACTTGGTTATCTTGTGTGTCTTCAATAAAGGTTACTGTAATTTCTTTCAGAGTTATTGTCTGAGAATCCTGATATACATTCTAAAGGGTACAACTTGCTTATATTTTTTCCATGAGTGTATGTGTTTCTCTGATATAATTAAATAATATATAGTTTAACTTCTATCCCATGTGTGAGGTGTTGAAGAAGTTAACTACTGTATCTCAATTATAAAAGGAGAAGAATGATAAAGCACAATTTGGATTATAGATTATAGCTACAAGAAAATAAGACCTAATTCAAATAATTTAATAGTGTGTAACGTTTCAGTAACAGCATTGTTATCATCATCAGACAAAAGAATTAAAAAAAAAAAATCTAAATGAAGAAGAAATTTGATGGAATATTTATTATCCCCCCTCTCCTTTGTTAGTACTCTCATTTGGAAACCACTGAAATTCTACGAGCCACTTTTTCTGCTCAGCTTTAGTTTATAAATTTTTAAACAAGGTAAAATCCTCTGGAGTAACTTGGTAAAGAAAACATTCAAAGACAAAGAGGATGAGTATCTTTTTATGAACAAGCGTTCGAGCTTTCGAGCACAATGTCGCCCTTCAACAGGAATGAAACAGTTTTATTCCTGTTGAAGGGCGACATTGTGCTCGAAAGCTCGAACGCTTGTTCATAAAAAGATACTCATCCTCTTTGTCTTTGAATGTTTTCTTTACCAACTTAGTTTATAAATGCTCTTTTTGGCCCAGAGTCAAGTGGGACTACATTTCCACTAAGAGGTATGTGTGTCAGGTCTTCACTCCACATGGAGGAGCACATGCTAGCCATGTGGGCCCTGGGGTTCTACCTGATGGAACACCTGCTGCTGGATGACCACCCCACATTCCAGGCCTTGCTCCAGACTGCTGCCCAGTGGTGCGCCGGCCCGGAGCATCTAGTTCCCACCCCCATCTACCTCTGTATACTGCACGGCCTGCAGCGCCTCCTGCTGGCCCAACGTCTCGGCCCCAAGTCTACAGACACTGTGCTCAAAGTTACTGCGACCAGGTAACACAGGGGAACTTTCTTCTCTGCTATAGAGAAGTGGAATCTTAGAAATCTATTGATATTGTCCTTTCATTCAAGGGAATGCATTGCAAAAGTCCAACCCCACCAGCGAGTGCAAGTAACCAAATGGGGCCCTGGCACATTTGTTAGTGCAAAGTTGAACTGCCTTTCACATGTGTAGACATGTGGTGCACTTACAGTAAAAGCAGTCGCCAACTTCTACCCACCATGATTATCATGGCCTGTACCACATGTACTAGGGATAAGAAAAAAAAATTCAGGGGAAGGTGGTCTCCACCAGTTTAGTTGAATGCACTATCATCCAATCCTCCTTACATAGCTCCAATATCTATATCCAAATAGATTTAAATTGATACTATTGGTTTAGCATTAGGGGTACAACAGTAGCTAGAATAGTATAGACTGGTGATCAACCGTCACCTGGGACTCTATCCAACATTCAGCACTGTTTCTAACAACAACAAAAATCTTCAATTGCCTCCTGATATTTGCACAAATCCAATCCAGTGAGTGCAGGTACAGTGCAGTCACAGCAATGTCAGGAAATCAAGCACACTTGATGTAGCTATTCATCTGGCTACAATTGACACTTGATTTATTTATAATTACAAAAAAATAAAATTGCTTCTGAGGATGACTTTCTTACGTTATTATACATTTATTGACTGTATTGACTCATCCATTGATGAGCTCTACTCTTCCCCGGCAGACACCATAAAAAATCTCAAGCTTTACAAGCTTGATACCTTAGTGTGATTGAGTGAGATAAGAAAGAAGAAGAAGATTATACATTTTCTTCTCAAGCTTTTTGGTTTTACAAATCCTGTATACTCCTGTAGAAGGGTTTGTAAAATCTTGAAAATAAAATAAGGCAAGAACTCATCCTCTGAAGCTTTTTTAAAATTATTTTTCTATATATTACTGAGGGTTTTACTTTTTGAACTTCCTTCAATTCATTAGTTCTTCAAATCCCAATCAGGCTCTTCACTTTAGCCAACTATATAATTCAACGGTAAGGCACAATTTGGATATAGATTATAAACACAAGGTAATAAGACAAAATCCAAATAAATAGTGTGTGACGTTTCAGTAACAGCGTTGTTATCATCTTCAGACAAAATTTCTCATTCAGTACTTATGTCTGAAGATGGTAACAATGCTGTTACTGAAATGTCACACACTATTTATTTATTTGGATTTGGTCTTATTACCTTGTGTATATAATTCAACTAAATTCAACCAAAACAGCTCGAGGAGCATGAACTCATGGAATTTGTGTAATCTTTACACAAGGGGATAAGAAACAACAACAACAAATTCAACCAAAAATTCTGATCCCTTTGGATGTTGGATTAAAGAAGTTGGAGGACTATTCTTCTTTTAAACCAACTCCCAACCAACAATTGATTTGGCCACAAGAAAAGTATATGGCTGATAACAGTAGGATACCCTTGGCAGAGCTGATTGCTACACAGCATGTCCCCAGGTGGCGAATAGGGGAACAACTTCAGATATCAAGACCAGCTGTGAAACAAGCAGAATAACTGATGAATAGATAGTCGCAGATCAAGAGTAAAATGGTTAGAAAGAGGAGAAAGACGTCTCTAAAAATCCTGATTTTAACTAACCAGGTTTATAGACCCCAGTAAGTGTTCCTCCCAAAGGATATAGAGGAGCTGTCTACTCATGTTAGAGTTGGCGGCAAAGGCTTCCATGTTAGGAATGTCTCAAATTACAGGCAAAGTATGACCAAAGTGTGCCTGGATGATCAACAGTATGATCCACCATTGGTCTGACTGATGGCTCTGTCTCCAGGTTGGTCCAGGGCAGCCCTCCCCGAGCTCTCTCAGCCCTGGAGGTGATGTTTGCCGCCATGTACCTGCAGAAAGGCAGCGACACCTGGGGACCTCTAGCAGAATCCAACCCGGACTACATGCTGGCCGGACTGGAGAAGGTCTCTGCCCTATTTGATCGGTGAGTGGTGCTCTAGACTCTATGAACCTGGGCTATTGGGGGTGATGGCTGTCAGGATCAAGAGTGGACTGCCCTTTGAGTCCGAGCTCATCTGCCAGGTGTTGCCCAACTTTCTGCTGGACTTCTTCCCGCTCCAGGATGTCCTCAACAAGGTGATTGGGGAGTTCCTAGCCAAGCCCTACCCTCAGCTCCTGGCCGGTGTCATCTTCCAGGTACTCTTGTGTTAATTGAACAACACTCATACATTTTACTTTTTTTTACTTTAATTACACAAGGTAAAAAGACCAAATTCAAATAAATAAATAGTGGGCTACTTTTGTCTGATGATGTTAACATCATCACTGTAATGTCATTACCATCTCACACTATTTATTTTTTTAGATTTGGTCTTATTATCTTTTGCTTCTTTTTTTTTTTTGCTTATCCCTAGTACACGTGGTACAGGCCATGATAATCATGGTGGGTAGTGAGCGACTGCGTTTTACTGTAAGCGCACCACATGTCTACACATGTGAAAAGCAGTTCGACTTTGCACTTACAAAGGTGCCAGAGCCCCGTTTGGTTACTTGTACTCGTTGGTGGGGTTGGACTTTTGCAAGAATCGGGGGCGATTGGAACATTTTTTTTTTTTTAACAGAAAAAAAGTGTCCAATGCGGGAATTGAACCCGGGTCGTAGTGGTCGAAAACCAAAGGTGGATAAATTAAGAAATATATCACTCGATTTAATGGTTCATATCATGAGACCCATAATCAATTCTACCTTCTTCTCTAGGTGGCACCAGTGGTTCAATAACTCTGTGGGTCAAGGACAGCTAGAATCATCAAGATCTTATATCCTAGTAAAATTTCCTTTCCATTGTTAGAAGGAGGAGCTCTGAACATCAGACAGCATCAAACAACACTAACAATATTTAGAACAGGCCATCTCAAGCCATTGAAGATAAGAAATAATAACAAAATCTACCCCACTTGCCCAAAATGTAGCTTGGCACCTGCAGCTCCAGAACACATATTAGATGCACTAAACAGGACCTTTGGGAGAGGCCACTGCTTATCATAAAACAGCTCGAGGAGCATGAACTCATGGAATTTGTGTAATCTTTACACAAGGGGATAAGAAACAACAACAACAAGAATGAATCTTATTGGAACCTTGTTCTAACATTCTAACTCTGAAATTTTATTGTTTTAACCATGACAATTAGTAAAAAAATCTTGATACCACTGAGGTTGATATAATAAGGTTCGACTATATTAGAAGTCTTATAATACTCCTTCCTTCTCAGTCATTACAAAAAAGATGCACACAGGTAACCTTCATTGGAGTTGTGCTGGTGGTGGCTTGAAAGACAAAGGAAAACATGAGAGAACTAAAACCTATTATGACTTGTTTCAAGGACAAATGGACAAAACTTAAGGAAAATTATATTTTGATGTCGCCCGTCGTCTATTTTTTAAAATATTAATAGATGAGGCAATTTTGTTCACACTTGGTTATTATGTGTGTCTTCAATAAAGGTCATTGTAATATCTTTCAGAGTTATTGTCTAAATCCAGATATACATGTTAAAAGGTACAACTTCCTTGTGTTTTGTCCATAAGTGTAATTCGATAAAACTGGGATAACTTCCAAGCCAAAAGGCTTTTCTTCAAGGCCCTAATACCATAAAATAAAAGAGCTCTATAGGAAATAATATTTTTTAAATTTATATTTTCCCTAGTACATATTACACAGGTCCATGTTGGGTTATCAGCTACTTTTACTTCAAGTGCCTATGTGCCTACATAGGGGGAAAGAAGTTTTGCACTTACCAGTGTATCAGCGCCCCATTAAAAAATCATTTCTTTTATATATGTATGTTATATTCAATTTAATTTTTTTTTAATATATAAATATTTTTTTAAATTTTACCAAAAAACAAAAAAACTTTTTTAAAATTATTTTTTTGTTCTTTTGTGTAAATATAGATTTGTTTTTTTCTTTTGGGTTGGTTAAATGTGTTTTTTTTTTTTTTAATAAACTCATTTGCCAAAAATATAATATTATATTTGTTTTGAAAATAGAGCAATCCATATTTAATTCATTAGATAATAAAAAGGCATATATTGGATTTAATAAAATATTTATTTTGCCAATATTTCGGCTGGCTGAACGCCAACCTTTATCGAGGCATTACATTTTTGTATAATATACAAAGGTTGGCGTTCAGCCAGCCGAAATATTGGCAAAATAAATATTTTATTAAATCCAATATATGCCTTTTCATTATCTAATAATATTATATAGTTACATTTGTTTAAAATAAGCATATTTGCTAATATTTGATATTTCATTCTTCTTTTTTTTTTTTGTAAGTAAAATTTGCATTCGACAATCTAAACATTACTTAATAATTAGTTACTTTTTTTTTATTCCCTCACCCCGAATATAAGATATACATCTATTTAATATATAGTTATATGCACATTTAAAAATAATTTGTGTTCTTATTGTAAAGAGAGAAACCATTGACCATTCAGTCGCTCAGTCCACTCAATGTTGGTGATGTGTGGTCCAGGTGTTTGAGCACGTGAGGAAGTCTGGAGAGGGCAACAAATTGATCAAAGAGTGGGTGCTGCTCTCCCTCTCCAACTTTGCCCAGAAGACTCCGCTCTCCACGGCCGTCTGGTCCCTCACCTGCTTCTTTGTCAGCGCCTCCTCCAACCCCTGGCTGCACAGCTTGTATCCTTACTCTCACCTCTGTCCCCCCACAAATATTTGGGGCCATAATGTTATCTTGTTACAAACATGTATAACGCCACAGTTGTTATGACACCACATTTAAAACAATTGGGACTTTGTAATTAAGAAATGATAGTAGGTTGCTGTTGTAATTTGAACCAAATTTTATCCACTTGAGTCTCCCATGAGAGACCATAGCCTAAAAACATTACTATAGACCCGTTCTTTCTGGAGGGGAGTGTTCGCTTGTCAGAGACTGTTTGGCTTATAAGAATTGAATTGGCCTGATGTGACAGTCTTTGATGGGAGGCCCAGTGGTGTACACTGTAGAGTATATCCATCTACGAGGGGATCTGTCCTTAACCACACCATCCACCAGGTTCCCAGTGGTACAGGCCAGGTACGGGAAGCTGGAAGAGTGGGATGAGCAGCTGTTCATTGCCTCAGGCCTTGACTTTGCCAGCCAACTGGACGAGGAGGAGACCAGGCTGCTCCGGGCGGGACTCGGGGGCTCCAACCCCCCTCCCCGGCCCCTGCTCCACCTCCTCTCCCGCCTCTGACACCGCCACCACTGCTGTAAATATGTCAAATAAACTGAATTAGTTTTGTACTTCTTCGTGGTTATTTTACAACCTCAGAGATAACTATTTGGTTGGTACACATGCCTCAAGTCTTTTTTTATTTATTATTATCCCTAGTATAAGTGGTACAGGCCATCATGGTGGGTAGAAATTGGCGACTGCTTTTACTGTAAGTGCACCACATGTGAAAATCAATTGGACTTTGCACTTATAAATATGCCAGAGTCCCGTTTGATTACTTGCACTCACTGGTGAGGTTGGATTTTTGCAAGAATCAAGTCTAGTTAGGCTTAGGTTTTGTTCAATGCCCAATATTTGTAGAAGGCTGATGTAATGCTTCACAAATTAAATCTTATGCACGTATTTATGGTAATTTTTAATAAACACAAGAGCTCTATTAAGGCATTCAAAAAAGAAAAAATGAAGTCCAATATTTATATTATTTTTATTTTTTAAATCATATAAGAATAAAGAGTCAATGTGAATATTGTGTTGTTGTTTCTTATCCCCTTGTGTAAAGATTACACGAATTCCATGAGTTCATGCTCCTCGAGCTGTTTTATGATGAGCAGCGGCCTCTCCCAAAGGTCCTGTTTAGTGCATCTAATGCAAGCCAAAATGTGTTCTGAAGCTGTAAAATAAGATAACATTAAAATTTACATAGCTGAAAATTTAATTATTTTTTACCAAACTCGAAAATGGTCAAAATTATCTCTCTGTTCGTGGCTTGAATGTTCAGTAAAAGATACTAAGAAGCACTTTGCCACTTGTCTTGAATTATTTTATTGTCTTTTGGTTTTAGAGTTAGGAGTAGCTACCACATGATTTTGAATACATGAATTTTACTTAGATTTTGATACTAGTGGTAGAGAGAGTGAGAAAACAAAAAAGCTATTAATTAACCAAACTGGAAATTTACATACATGTTGATTGCTTTAAAATTTACATATTAAAGATTTATATTGTACAATTGAATTTAGAATATTTTGGCTTAATTTTCATATATAAAATTGAATTTAAGGAAATTATTAACTATAGGATCCAACATACTCCCCCGGCTGGGAAGAGATGACCAGAAAATAAAAAATAAAAAAAAATAATAATAAATAAAAATAAAAAAGAGTTCCAATAGTATAGATGCTGGACTAATTGATTCCGACTATGTAGCTAAGATTACAATTCTCATTGTTTGAAAGGTAATGGAATCAGCTTCCATCTTTGAGTATCCGATTGAGGTGAATCTTGGATGAGATTTTCAGATTCGTTGGCCAGTTCTCTTTCGGGAACTGCTGGATTATCAGACTCTGTGGCTGCTAAGTCAGATTCAATAGGATCTTCCCAAGTTTTTGATTCAGCTTTTATGCATGAGCCTTGTTCGGTCGATTCCTCTAAATGTTCTTTGGAGAGTTGTCGACTTTCTGCCGCCTTCTCAAAATCTTCCAGATTGACTGCCTTTTCTAAAGCTTCGGGTCTTAAGACAAGATTTCTGGCCATTCTATATATGCCGATGAACTGTAATTTTCATCGTCGTCTTCAGATTCCTTGACGTCTTCCAAGCATAGAGAATCGATGGGTTTCCAGCGGGATAATTTTGCCTTTTCACCGCTCTGTAGATAATCCTTTGTTGATGTATCCACAATTTCAACAGGTACAACTTTCTCTTTGCTTGACGATTCATTAGCTTCTGTATAAACATTGATTATGCCACTGGTAGCCTCTTTAGGTCGATTAAGATCAGCTTCAACTACATTGAGGTGAGCTGAGTCATCATGGCACAGTTCTTTCTTATCCAGAGCTTCTACACTGACCACTGGTTCTTTCGAATATTTGCCTTCCGATTTATCAATAACCGAAACTTCGGAGAATTCAATTTTTGGAGTCCCGATATCTTTGTTAGACTCTTCGTCTTCAATGATAAAAGTGGTCTCCAAAATCGAAGAATCTTCCTGATTCTCATTGATAGCCTCAGGAATGTCGGCATTCTCAGTTAAGAGATTTTTGATAAGTGATTCCTGGCGTGGGGGTTTTGGTTGTAAGAGAGGGAATTTTTGATTTTCATTTAAATAGGAATACTTGAGTCTACCTCCAACTCTTAGAAGTCCTTGAGTGTCTAAAAAGGGATTTAGAGAAGTTAGCTTGTTGGACAGAGGTAGTTGTTTGTTTGACTTCAGTAATTTTATTTCTGTGCAGAATTCAACTTGCTGGATTGATTTGACTAAGACTTGAATTGCCTTTGTTAATTCTCTTGTTGTCAAAGGTCCTTTCTGACGAATTGGATCAAAGAGGAGGCAATTGTAGTAGAATCTCCAACACCAAGCTGTTATTCGGATCAATTTGGTCATTGTGGAATACCTTTCAATGAATTCTAGATTTAACATAGTTTCTGAATTTTGAATTAAGGTTGTTTGATCCAACACTTGACCCTCACCGACTTCTTCTTGAATGATATTGAGATTTACTTGGGTTGGTGAAGAAGGAATATATCGAACATTATTTTCTTGAAGCCAAATAGGACCCCGCCACCAAATTCTATGATTGACCAAGTCTTGAGGCATGATTCCTCTTGATGCGCAATCAGCTGGATTATCTTGACTGGATACATGGAACCAATCAGTGATTTGAGTTAAATTTTGAATTGACGACACTCTGTTCGAAACAAAGGCCTTCCATCTGCTGGCATCTGATCTTATCCAATCTATGCAGATTTGTGAATCAGTCCACAAAAAGGTTTTGTCAGGTTGAAAAGGAAATGATTCAAGAATGACTTGATTCAGTTGAGCCAAAAGCAATGCTGCACTTAGTTCAAGTCTTGGAATTGTAATGGTCTTTAATGGTGCAACCTTAGTTTTTGAGGTTATCAGATTGATTTTGATCTTTTGAATTTTGAATCTAGTTTTCAAGTAAAAAACTGCTGAATAAGCATTAAGGGATGCATCACAAAATCCATGTAGTTGTAATTCTTCTATTTCAGAAGATGAACTGTTCAGGTATCTTGGTATTTTGATTTCCTTTAGGCACGATAGTTGAGTTTGGAATTTATTCCAATTTGACTTTATATCTGATTCAATTGGTTCATCCCATGAAGTTTTCTCAGCAGGAAGTTGACGTTTTCGCCTATAATAGGGTGGTGGCTTTATCTTAGGAATAATCGAAGTTTCTTTCTTAGATGAGAGTGGTTCACTTGACTGAGAAGCGAGAGGTTGTTCTGGAGTGGATGGTTGACTTGATTCAGAAGGAAGTAATTGGTTTTGTTTAGAAGTAATTTGTGGAGTTAACTTGGAGATACGTGACTTTTTAGATTTACTTGGAATTTCTTCAGATTTACTTGGATTATCTTCGGATCTACTTAGATTTTCTTCAGATTTACTTGAATTATCTTCAGATTCTTCTATAGAGGAGCATGAAAAATTGGAGTTCTGAGACATCTGTGGCTCTGTATAATCCCCAGAACATCGGCAACTCTCTGAACCTCTGGTGGGAGATGTAGGGGACTTGGGCCCACTTTGGGCCTTGAAATCTTCAACAGAAGCCGATGAGAGAGTGTAACTCTGCTCTGGGCTCATCGGGTAGGATGGCAGATTATCAACTCGGTTCTGGCTCTCTATAGAGTCTTCTTCTATAGGAATTGGAATCTGCTTGGAGCACCCAGGGCTTGATGGCATTTCGACCAAAGGGGACATGGCCTCTTTCAGGCTGTGAACTGATACTTGTAAGGGGGTTGGAGAGTTGTGTTTGGAGCTCTGTAGGCTCAAAGTTAGAGACGGTGACCCTTGAACAGAGTCTGGTAGACTTGGAGAGGTCTGAATGGACTCTTGTAGACTTGGAGAGTTCTGAGTGAACTTCTTTAGACTTGGAGAGTTCCGAATGGACTCTTGTAGACTTGGAGATGGGGCATTCTTTATACCCAACTGGGCCTTAGAAATTGGGACATCTTCAAGTTCCCAGAATTTTCTTATGCTGGAATCAAGTTCAGTGGTACAGTGATTGATTACCGAAGTATTCGACTCAATAGTTGAATGGATTCTCCCAGAAACAAGCCAACCTAACTTGGTATTAAGTGCTATAGGATGGTGCTTTAAATCTGTTTTATGACCTAGAATTATTTCTACAAAGGTATCTGCACCCAAAATTAGGTCTATGGGCTTGGTGACATAGAATTCTGGGTCTGCCAAGAGCAAATTTTCTAAATGAGGAAAGTCTGCTGACTGAATTTGGAAGTTTGGAAGGTCTGCAGTTACCCTCCCAACCACAAATGCTCTGGCAGAAAATAATTGATCATTATGATGTGGGGTGAACTCTATTTCAACCTGCGATGTTGTCCTGTTGACAACAATGTCACCTACACCTTTTAGTGTATAAGAATTTTTCCTTTTTTCAAGTCCCAACTTGTGGCAACATTGTTCTGAAATTAGGCTTATTTGGGACCCATTGTCCACTAATGCTCTACATAGCACAAATGAGCCATCCTTCGCCTTGACTTTAATAAGGGCTGTTGACAGTAGAATATTTGTTTCCGTTTCCAAAGGCATCGCATTACAGATGGTATTTGTTGAAATCAACATCTCTTGAGAGGTTGTTGGTTGTGGAATGGATGGTTCAGAGTTGTATTCATGCAGAAGAGTATGATGGTTCTGCTTGCAGTTTTTACATCTTGATGTGATGAGACATTTGGATATCTCATGATTTGCTCTAAGGCAATTTTGACAAAGTTTATGTTTTTTAACTAATTCCCATTTTTTAGGCAAGGGAAGATTTATGAATCTCTGGCAGTCATTTAGTTTATGAATTTGATGACATAAAATACAATTTTGACCTTTGTTGACATAAAGGCCATGAGCCATCATATTTTTGCTAGAGGTTTTTTGTTCCTGGAACAAAGGAATTCTCATACCTTACAGGCTTCTAGCATGTTTTTCTAAAAAATTCACAAAGTTTTCAAATGTTGGATATTCTTCATTTTGAAGGGTTAATTCCCATTCTTTCCTGAGGGCTTCACCAATTCTTTTTTCAAAAAAATTGATCAGGATTAGATCTGTTAATGTGTTTTTCTCAAGTCCTAGCACTGAGAGATTTCTAATGCCTTCATTGCAAACATCAAGGATTTCATAGAGAGAACCAGCCGAAATAGATTTTAATGGCCTTATGGAGAATATTTTGTTGATTTGTGAAAAAGCCAATTCTCTTCTGTTATTAAATCTATTGCATAAGGTATCCCATGCTTGCTGGTAGTTTTTGTCAGAAATGGGAAAACCCCGAATCAACTTTTCCGCAGGACCCTTAACAGATGCATTTAGATATTGAAATTTTTGTATTTCAGTTAGTGTTTGATTTGAATTAATGGTGGAGTTAAATATTTCTCTAAAACTAAGCCAATTGGCTGAATCACCATTGAAAATGGGTAAATTTATCTTAGGTAAATTAACATTGGATTCGGGCAGTTGTTTATCACTATGAGTATTTTCTTTGGTTTCAATCAAAGATAAAGCCTCTTCAATAGACACCAACATATTAAAAATATCCTTCTTGGCCTTTGAATAATCGTCATATTGTGTATCATCTAACTCTGATTCTAATAATGTGTTGATAACTTGATTTAGGCTAATTTTCCTTTCATTAACTTCTTGTTGGAATAGCTTTAATCCATGTATGTTTTTGGATTCTACAATAGCTTTATTCTCTGATTCCAGATCCTTTATTTCCTGAATAATAAAGTTGAATTTGTGCCGAATTTTAACTTCAGATTTGGGCATGACTTTATTTTAAGAATTTTAAGTTTTCAAATGGCTTACCTTAATTTTTTAAAGTATCCGGCTCGATGAGGGACCATAATGTTCGTGGCTTGAATGTTCAGTAAAAGATACTAAGAAGCACTTTGCCACTTGTCTTGAATTATTTTATTGTCTTTTGGTTTTAGAGTTAGGAGTAGCTACCACATGATTTTGAATACATGAATTTTACTTAGATTTTGATACTAGTGGTAGAGAGAGTGAGAAAACAAAAAAGCTATTAATTAACCAAACTGGAAATTTACATACATGTTGATTGCTTTAAAATTTACATATTAAAGATTTATATTGTACAATTGAATTTAGAATATTTTGGCTTAATTTTCATATATAAAATTGAATTTAAGGAAATTATTAACTATAGGATCCAACACTCTCTATATAAAATTCAATGTAGGTATGATGAAGTAAAATTTGAATTATGTATCATATTATGCACTAATGTATCATATTTTTGCTTATCCCTAGTACATGTGGTATAGACCATGATAATCATGGTGGGTAGAAGTAGGCGACTGCTTTTACTGTAAGCGCACCACATGTGAAAAGCAGTTCGACTTTGCACTTACAAATATGTCAGAGCCCTTTTTGGTTACTTGCACTCACTGGTGGGTTTGGGCTTTTGCAAGAATCAGGGGCCATTGGAGCTTTTTTTTTTTTTTTAATCAGAAAAAAGTGCCCAATGCGGGAATCGAACCTGGGTCGTAGCGGTTGAAAACCAACGGTTTAGACCACCCTTCCACCGACCCCCCCTGTACATCATATTAAGGTTATTGAATGATAACAAATTAATACAACAAATATTTATCTTGAGTTTTATATTTTTTGCTTGGAATTCCAAGGAGATTTGAGATAGGAACCTAAATATTTGGATCACCTCTTTCATCAAAATAGAAGCTGTCTCTGCAAAGTAGTGTCCTCAGGTCGGTGACAAAGCCACAACACCAGCTTTGGCAAACAGAGACCATGATAAATTGAGTCACTAATGCTGAACCAATGCTGTTAATTTCATTTTTCCGGATATTTTCTGATTTTTTTTTTTTTCTGGATTTAACCATATTGGTATCTAAGCCACTTAATTAAAGATGAAACACAAAGCTAACTGAGAGGTTTGCCAATCTACACATCATCAACCTTTCTATATATATTTTTATTTAACAATTGCAGAATACACGCTATATCCACAAATCTGATATTTGTGTGTGAAATATATAAATTTGAATGAAAAAAAGAAAAAGTAGTTTAAAGGGATATATACATATTTGCATATCAGTATTGATTACATTAGTAGTCACTTATTTAGTTAAGTACATTCTGCAGAATTTGTTGAATCTTTGGTGTATGTCCTTAGTGTAGACCAGATGTTGCATATTTGTTATGGGAAGCTGATTTAGTTCCCTAAGGTCAGCGGGCAGTCAGTTAATAAGCGTCTGGGGTTCTGTTCCACACGAGCATCCAGGTGATTCAGCTTTGCCAATTTTAAACAGGTGTGAGTTGAAGTCGCCATGTCCAGTGAAGAATTGCACATTATAGAAGTTAGGTTTGATATAATTAGGAATTTTTGGGCCACTGAAGAAACTTTTGAAATTTTCATTGACGCTTCGTAGTATTCCTGTTGTTTCTGGTTTATAAAGTTAGATATTATGATTCTTTTTGCTGGGACAACTCGGTTTTAATCTATATTTCTTTTCAATATAATTGATTCAATGAAGTGAGTGAGCTTCGGTGTTCTAGCAATGATATGCGATTGGTGACAGAGTAAATTGAAAAAAATAAAAAAAATTTAAAGAATTTAAGAAAATAAAAAGGCATCTCCTTATCATGCAACTGAAAGTTGTGCTGCATGCGCCATCTATCGGAATAAATATCAACTAATTGTTGATTTTTAATTATTCCAGAATTGGCCAAATACCCATTCTTGATTAATCAGGAAAATCTAACCACTTATGTGTTTCTGGTTGTTGGCACTTGTCAGCATGGTGCAAGCTGTACCTCAACAACCAAAAAAACTGGTCATTCAGGCATCCTGAAAAATCATGAAACAGGTAGTTAAGGTCAGAATTGCGTGATAGCGCGAAACAATGTTAAAAAATAGTACAAATGTGATATTTAAAGAATTTACCAGTATTGATCAATGGGGGATACTCTTTATTGTTTGGAGTCTTTCTAAGTCCTGACTTGGGAACAGTTCTGGTGAGTCATCATGGTGAAGTTCTCGTGCAGCAGTCCTTGCTGCTCCAGCTGCCGGGAGATGTCCTGCAGAGTGGCTGGAGGTAGGACTTCTTCTCGACTCATCACCAGCACTTGCTCTGGACCAACAGTGGTTGTTAGCTCACACTGTTTGTGCTTATCCCTAGTACACGTGGTACAGGCCATGATAATCATGGTGGGTAGAAGTTGGTGACTGCTTTTACTGTAAGTGCACCACATATCTACACATGTGAAAAGCAGTTTGAATTTGCAATTACAAATGTGCCAGAGCCCCGTTTGGTTTCTTGAACTCGCTGGTGGGGTTGGACTTTTTCAAGAATTGAGAGCCATTGGAGATTTTTTTTTTTTTATCAAAAAAAATTACCAATGTAGGAATTGAACCCAGGTCGTAGCGGTCGAAAACCAACAGTTTAGACCATCCTTCCACCGACCCCCTAGCTCACACTGTGGGGGACACAAGTTGGTAGATAACTGACCCCACCTACTGTCATACCTCTGACAAACTTGTAAAACCACAATAACTGACATAACTCTGCCATATCTTGAACTATTCAAATATAAAAAAAATGGCACATGTTGGATTGAAAAATAACCTGAATTTATTGTTTGGTATTTTGACAATCAGAAAGTTTGTCTAATATCATAAATAAACTCAATTTATTTTTCTATCCAAAATGTACAGTTTTTTTATTTGAATTTAAAATTTTATGAATCGGTGGAAGGCTGGTTAAACCGTTTGGTTTTCGACCACTATGACCCGGGTTCAATTCCCGCATTGGACACTATTTTCTGTTTTAAAAAAATAATAATTAAAAAATGCTCCAATGGGCCCCCCTGATTCTTGCAAAAGTCCAACCCCACCAGCGAGTGCAAGTAACCAAACGAGGCTATGGCACATTTGTAAGTGCAAGGTCGAACTGCTTTCACATGTGTAGACATGTGGTGCGCTTACAGTAAAAAAGCAGTCGCTAACTACCCACCATGATTATCATGGCCTGTACCACGTGTACTAGGGATAAGCAAAAAAAGAGATACACTCATTGACAAAACTTAAGGAAGTGGAAAGTAATGTCGCCAGCCATCTATGTTTTTTTTTTTTTTTTTAAGGAAACAAAGGCAATTTAGTTCACACTTGATTCTCTCGTATGTCTTCAATAAAGGTCACTGTAATATCTTTTAGAGTTATTGTCTGAAGCTAGAGGTTGCTTGGCCCGCATTCATATTTCTGTGATAAATAGACACTTCGGCCAGTTAGAGTTTTTTATTTTCTCAACGTTTCAACCAAAATCTTTGTCTTCGTCAGGAGAAATAAATAAAAATAAAACATTTGGCAAGGTGTTAAAAATTGTTCTCTTTACGCCTTTTTTTAATACCTTGCCAAATTTTTTATTTTTATTTATTTCTCCTGACAACAAAAGAATTTTGTTGAAACATTGAGAAAATAAAAAACTCTAACTGGCTGAAGTGTAATTTTTCAGAGTTATTGTCTGAATCCTGATATACAAGCTAAAAGGTAAAACGTCCTCTAGATTTTTCAATGAGTGTATTTCTACAAATAGTGACCGGAAGAAGAGAATGATTCTAAAATAACAATGAGACAAACAACCCCTGTTTTGAGCTATGGTATCCTATGTGTGATTGCACTTGTAAAGACACCTTTGTGACCTTTATGATGAACCTAAGTATACTACAAATTATCCTAAACCCCACCTAACCATGTTCCAACCTTCCCCCTTCTAAGCTGCAAAGCTCTGGTGATTGTCTTCTTCTTTCTTATCTCCACACTGGGTGAAGTAGAATGCATCTGCCTTTGTCATTAAGACTGGGAGCACTACTCAGTGGCAGGCCGACTTAGCTCCAAAAGAAATGGCCGCCTCTGACATGAGAAACAGATGCCATGTGCAGCCGCTCCTAACATGGAGTACAAACGCTTCTCATCCTGTATCCCTGGATTAGGAGCCCTTACAGGGTACTATCAGCTGGGCCAGCTGAGCCCAGGTTTTTTACCCAGCTTGTTACTGCTCCCCCTCCTCCTTTTTTATCCAGGCTTTGGACAGGCAAAGGTGGAGTTTCTGGTGATTGTAAGGCCTAGATGTAGCCTTGACAGCACAAAGATATAGTCTGAGATGGACTCAAACTCCCCTTCCTTGTATTCGAGCTACATTGACCTTTGGTGGGTGACTTGATCCCACCAGTACCCCAAGCCAGAGACCAAAATAGTAATATATTTACAAAAAGGATTTAATGATAAGGCACAATTTGGATTATAGATTATAAACACAAGGTAATAAGACCAAATCCAAATATATAGTGTGTGACGTTTTGGTAACAGTGTTGTTACCATCTCCAGACAAAAGTACTGAACGAGAAATTTAAAATATGCTGTGGTAAAATTTCTCATTCAGTACTTTTGTTTGAAGATGGTAACAACGCTGTTACTGAAATGTCACACACTATTTATTTATTTGGATTTGGTCTTATTACCTTGTGTTTAAAAAAGATTTAATTAAAATATATAACAAATAGATTTATAAAGGTTGCTAGGGAGTATAAAACTTGATTGAAAAAAAAAAAAGAGATAACCATTGTTGCCAATGAACCAATCCATCTCAACCCACCTACCTCAGTTATTTGTCACTTCCTGAAGAAAAGGAAAGGTCCAGGATTTAAAAAAAAAAAAAAAAAAAAGGAGTTCAGCGCGGCCGAACAAAGTTAAACTTCCCCAGCTTCCCTCTTGTTTGTATTACTTTCCTCCTAAAATTCTTCAATAAAAATTATCCCGCTACTTTCCCCTGTGTTGCTGAACTCGTCCTAAAACTGTCACCATCCTTTCCTATTCAATGAATTAAAAATATATTTTTTTAAAATAAAAATGGGGGGAGAACTATTTTAATTCATCAATTAAACTATATTTAACCATATTTTATTATTATTAAAAATATGAATGTGATAATCTGTATATAGGATTATGTAACCCCACCACAATCTATATACCATGTATCATCTAAAGGTTTAATAAAAGTTAGGCCTCGCGAGATGGGAAAGAACAAAGTACAGGATTGCATCATCCAGGAAGTAAAGGTCACTGCCCTGGACCCCCATAAAACTTAAGTTCAAAGGCCTTCTTCTTCCCGGAGGATTGCAATCATGGCGACAATGGAGGTTCTGAGCCAATCACCTTTAAGCATGACAAATTAATAGCGAAACACCTGAGAGCACGTGTAAGGTTCTTGGCCAATGAGAAGTCCGAGAGAGTCAATGACGATTATTTCGGACAAGAAAAAGGCAGAACGTAGGTGACCGTGCTACGAGCTAGGTGTGCTCAACATAGGCTCCAACCAAGGTAGTGTACGTTCCATAGATGTGAAAGGCCAGCCACCTCCGCCGAACTTTTCTTCTCCTCCCTCTCGCAGGTCCTAGTCAAACCCATCCAGGTGTGTTCGTTCTTCCCCTGTGGAACCCTTGTCCCCCGACCAAGATTGCACCAGCAACCACCACCACAACCAGCCATCCATTTCCCCACAGAGAGTCGACAGGATCTCACTCTCACATCCCACAACACACCCCACCCCCACATGAACATAGTGGAATCTGGGCTTTTTGAAGTGTTCTTGAAGTTCCAGGGCCCATGGTGACTGATCACATCTTCAGGGAGAACACCAGCTCCATGACATTGTATAATTATATAATAGGATAAAAAAAGAAGAATAGTTACCACAAATTCCATTACATACTGAAATAGCCCCTCAACATGACTGATAACCACGGGACCTGATCTACTTGCTGGTAGAGATGGCTGAAGTTACTCACCAGTGTAGTTGAAGAGGTCACTGAAGCAGGACCAGAGGACGAGGTAGATCTTCTCGTCGAATGCCACAATCAAGCTGTAAGGACGCTTGGGGGAGACAACTGTAAAGCTACCAATATGTCACCAAAGTGTCCCACATAATGAAACAATGACACCTACCTTTCTTTGTAACGTTCTGTACTTCGACTGTGGTCGTGGCATTGAAGTTAATACTGGGCAGGTTTTCCAACTTTCCCAGCTGAGCGTTGCCGTAGACCTTGAAGATAGTCCTACACCAACACCCAGTTATATTTATGAAAATTCAAAACTATTATAGACGAGTATGATTCTTTCAAAAACAATTTCTACTGCCCTTACTGCAATGGAAAAATTAATGGGAGGACCTGGCTCATCAGTGGTGAACCCTCCCAGCGGTTTCGCCAGTTTAATCTACCATGCTGCTGTTATATTGCATTTTTCGATCTTCCTTTTCTAGTGATACTGATGCTAGATTCTTGGAATGGGTATTTTAGATGAACTATGGACATAAGCTTTTGTATATACTATATATATTTATGTAGACATCTTTAACGAATAGATTGACACTGAATCATACAGCGAGGGGGAACTTCCTCCAGCAGAATCTTATTTTATTTTAATTGGTTGGTTTTCAGTATATCTCCTATATTGATGGGATGAGATTTGACTAACCCGAAATTAAACCTTACTGAACCTAACATTAGCCTAGACTAACCTAACCCTAACCTAATCTAGCAAGAACCTTACTTAACTTAAAATGAACCTAACCTAAGGTGGGAATTTAATCCAATGAGGTTAGGCTTAATTTCTGAGTGCCTATCTCACGGAGTAATTGGGTGTGTTTCCTGTTGATTTTTTTAACGTGTGAGGTACACAAAGGTAGGAATATGACTGTTAACATTTATCTGAGCTTAGTAGGACAGTCTTCATGACACCCTACCAGACATATTTCGTTTGTCTTGCCCAAAGTTACCTCCCCGTCACGCTGAGGCAGTTAACAGGACTTGGGGAAGGAATTAATGATATTTGACTATCACCAAATTGTAAATAATAATAAGTTTACGAGGTGTGTTCAAAAAGTAACGCGACTTTTGTGTTTTTTTCAAAAATTATTTATTTATTCATGAATACCTATTTTGTCCCCTTCAAAGTAATCCCCATGAGATATTATACACTTGTGCCAACGGTTTTTTCCAATCTTCGAAGCACTTCAAAAAATATATTTTAAAAAAATCTTTTTCAGCTCCTCCTTCGAGGCCGTCTTTATCTCGTCAAGCGTAGCGTAACGTCGTCCTTTCATGGGCCTCTTCAGTTTAGGGAACAAGAAAAAGTCACAGGGGGCCAGATCTGGGGAATACGGTGGCTGCGGCATCATTAGTGTGTTGTTTTTGGCCAAAAGGTCGCGCACAAGCAACGATGTGTGAGCAGGGGCGTTATCGTGGTGCAAAAGCCAATTTTTGTTCTTCCACAAATCCGGGCGTTTCTGGCGGATTGCTTCGCGAAAATTGCGCATAACTTGCAGGTAATATTCCTTATTGACCGTTCTACCCGTGGCAAGAACTCATGATGCACCACGCCCCTGCAATCGAAGAAAACTGTCAGCAAAACTTTCACATTCGACCGAACTTGGCGCGCTTTTTTCGGTCTTGGTTCGTGCGGCAGCTTCCATTGAGATGATTGAGCTTTGGTTTCCACGTCATAACCATAAACCCACGCTTCGTCACCAGTTATGACTCTCTGGAGCAAATTTGGGTCGTCGCGGACAGAGTCCAACATCTCATTAGCAATGTTCATGCGATGCTGTTTTTGGTCGCAATTGAGCAATTTTGGTACGAATTTCGCGGCGACCCGTCTCATGCCCAAATCTATATATATAAAAATGAATGTATGTGTGTGTGTGTGACAATTGAAAAATATTTATTGTCATCTAGACAATTTTACAATTCAGCGAGAGAGAGAGAGCAAGAGAAATATATACAGGAGAAAGATAGAATACATAATTTTTACAAAGTGATGATGGAGGATGAAGGAAGGCATCCCCTGCGCACGAGGGTCCTCGTCCAGGCGATGAGCGGGTCCTCCACCCCACCGAGCCCAACCTGGACAAAGTGGCGATAGACGCGCAGCTTTGCCGACGCCAGGATGGTCAGGGCGTCGTCCTCAAAGCCGGACCCGCCGAAGATCCAGGCCTGCAGGTCAGGGGGCCGCCCGATGATGTTGAAGGCCTCTCTGATGAGAGGCCTGATGGAAGAGCAGCTCCAGTAGCGGTGGCCGAGGGAGCGGTCGACGGACCCACAGGCAGGACACGAGTGTGTGTGTGTGTGTGTGTCCTTTATGCCTGACCAAACCACTCATTGGAACGCCATGAAACTTTGGGAAGTTATTTAGTATAGTACTGGGAAGGATTCTAGCAAATAAAATTTTTGAAATAACTTTTCGCCTAAAAATAATCAAGATAAATATTCTATTTTTTCTGTTATAATTCAACAATCTGCTCTAAATATTATCATGATTAAACGATGATTTTGTAATGTAGAAAATTAGGAAAGACAAAATTCAGGATGACACGGCAATTTATTTGAGACAAGAATAATGATTAAATAAAAACAAACGATAGCAATGCGTCTCTTGGGAAGGCCCCTTTCGAATTGTGAAGAAGTTAAACGATGTCGTATTTAGGATACAACGCTCATCCCACTCTAAACCAAAGGTTGTTCATTTCAACAGACTAGCCCCGTTCAAAGAGCCATTGATCAGCGCTGCTGGGGAAGTCAGTCCTTTTCGGGACGAAAAGGATTGAGAAGGGGGCAGTGAAGCGATGCAGAAAAGTAGAAGAGAAGAAGTGGGAAGGCCAAGGGAGGCAAGGGAGGTAATGATACAATTCCAAAGCAAGATACTATTCCTTTAACTTCCAATTACCGAGGTAACCAATCAATATTGGTTTTATTCAACTTATCGAGTATTTTTCAAGGGACCGGGAAAAAATGTTCACTTTATCGAGAGATTCGTTAGACAAACCTTTACTCGGGTAAAACCCGGGCGAAGCCGGGTACGTCCGCTAGTCATTGATAAAAATCGAATGGCACGAGCCAATCGATATGTTTAGGTCCTCAGCAACTTCTCTAACGGTGATTCGACGATTGGCCAATATCATTTTCTCCACTTCATTAATTTTTTCGTCTGTTGTTGAAGTGCTCGGGCGTCCGGCACGCTCTTCGTCGTTCACATCTTCTCGGCCTTCTGAGAACATTTTGTACCCCCGATAAACGTTGCTTCGGTCCAAGGTAGCTTCTCCGTATGCCACAGTCAACATTCGGAATGCATCCGCGCACTTAATTTCGTTTTTCACACAAAATTTGATACAGGTTCTTTGATCCATTTTTTTTAATAGGTAAAAATCGAAGACGATCCAAAACACCTGCAAGCAAAGCAGCTGTCAACAATTAAGTGAACATTCAAAATGGCCGAGATTGTCGGCATAAGTGAGAGACATGAGTACCAACATAAAGCCACAAAAAGATCGAAATTCAAATATACGTAACCCGCGAAAATTCAAAAGTCGCGATACTTTTTTAACACACCTCGTATTAGGTAGACCAGTGATATTTGGTAAGTGAAGCATTTTCTTACAAGAAACTTTGTAAGTTATGGTTAAAGCAAATTTCCGTTTTAATAAATGTTACTTAATGTATATACGTATAATCAAAGATAAATATTTAGAATATACGTATTCAAAGTTTCTATTCAAATTTTGTAGATACGTTAATTACATAGTTCGTAAAAGTTTTAAATACTTAAAATATACTTCTTTAACACAAAAGGGTCGTGACCAAAGTAAGTCTTGAGAAATGTAAACATAATTTTATCAAAAGATGGCGGCCTAAATATAAAAGGGCGTACCTGGATCTGCAAAGAAAAAAAAAAAAAACATTTTTTTCTCAAAATATTTTGAGAGATTGCTCCCTCTTTAACGATTTATTGCACTGTGCAATCTCTCGAAATATTTAGAGAAAAAATTTTTTTTTTTTTTACAGATCCAGGTACACCCTTTTATATAAACTTATTTAATGGATTGCTTTTTGACTCAAATTAAATAATTCGACTAAATATATTAAACTCTTTGAGTTAAAATAGAAAAATAAAATGGAGATTGAAGAGGAGTATCTTGCGCGAATTTTATTAGCAAGCTTTCGGACGTCCTTCTACAGGCTTTACGATGACTAAACAAAAAATCGTAAAGCCTGTAGAAGGACACATGCGTCCGAAAGCTTGCTAATAAAAATCGCACAAGATACTCCTCTTCAATCTCCATTTTATTTTGCCATTTTAACTAAATATTAATAGGAATTATTTTACATTGTCTAATGTTTCAATCATTGTAGTAGGACTTCCAGAACCTGCGGAAGAGCATTGCTCGATGCAAATATTTGAATGTAATTCTACTGTCCTATAAGCTTATGTCCATAATTTTCTTGAAAACCATTTCTGAGATTCCATCCTTCAGTGCTGCGTATGTAAGCAGAATCGTCCATTACAGTATTAGAGCTCTTAGAAGCGGTCTGGTGGATTAAATTGGCGAAACCGCTGGGAGGGTTCACCAATGATGAGCCAAGCCCTCCCAATATATTCTTGCAGAAGTTTGTATTT
>CP092871.1:12731399-12755746 GCA_030710605.1 Cordylochernes scorpioides | reverse complement strand
TATATTAAAAAAAACATTCGTGCTTTTAAATCCTTTCATTTTATATGTATAGATGGCGCGTTATTGCTTTGTGTTAAAGAACCTGGTGTTGCCCTACTAACGTTGTAGTGTTCTCAGTATATCCGGCTGTATCCAGGGGTCTACCTACCCATTGAGACGTCCTCGGGTGACCATGTCAAGATGGTCCGATCCAGTTACTGCCTTTATGGTGGCCTGCATGCACTCCGCCTGCATGAACTGGCTGCCTTGGCTGATGTAGGCTTGGGAGAACCATAGCCCTTCAAGCTGCTCACACAGTAAATGATTGTTGAACTTCTCAAGAAGAAATTTACTCATTTCCACCATTGTTTGCCCCCTTTTTATACTCTACATAAGGCAAAATGTCTTAATAAAAGATTTCATTCTGGATGGAAAAGCATAATCGTTCGAGATAACTATAAAATAAAATCTAATTGATCTTTATCCATATATATTGGCCAACCTGTATACACTCGTTGAAACAACTTAAGGAAGTGGAGGGTCTTTGATGTCGCCGGTCGTGTTTTTTGAAGGAGACAGAGACAATTTTGTTCACACTTGGTCACGAGAGTGTGACTTATAATAAAGGTCACTGTAATATATTTCAGAGTTATTGTCTGAATCCCGATATACACGTTAAAAGGTACAACTTCCTTAAGTTTTGTCCATGAATTTATATACTGTATTTGGGGAACAAGGGTGACAACAATATGGCAAACAATATATATTGTATATATAGTGTTTTACAAACGTAAAAATATGTCCAGGGTAGCCTAGTGGACATGGCATCTGCCTGGTAAGTGGAACACTGTGGGTTCGATTCCCATCCCTGGGCACTTTATTTTTCCCTTTATCATTACTCTTCAGAATTCTTCCTTTCATACTTCATCCTTAAGGTTACAAATAATCGTTATATCTCCTTAAAATAAATTTCGATTTTTCGTTCAAAAGAAACATTTGCGGGATAATTGTCAAAATGTCGTTCAACAATCATAAGCCGCATTATATTGTGTTATATATAATATATATTGTATATTATGGTTGTGTTTATTTCACAAAATATCGATGTAATTATATAGAAATCATAAAATACTCCGATTTTAAAGACTTCTTCTAGAAACGATATTTTATATAATACCAGGTTTTTGACTTTATGATCATATTGTAGTGAAATAATTCAACATTTGTATATTTATTAATTAGCACACAATTGTTAATAAAAGAGTCTACTATTCATGATAAAGTTGTGAAAAAGTATTAAAATTACAATTATATTCCCACAATGAGTATCTTTTTTATTAAAAAAAAACGCTAGCTTTCAAGCGTTAATCGCTCTTCAACGGGCTTACTATAATATCGACTTTATCCCACCAGAAATTAAATTACAAACCAATTTTAAAATTTTCAGTTATAAATATCCACGCTGCGCGCCATTGTTTTTGTAAATATTCCTGGTGGGATAAAGTCGATATTATAGTAAGCCCGTTGAAGAGCGATTAACGCTTGAAAGCTAGCGTTTTTTAAAATAAAAAAGATACTCATTGTGAGAATATATTTGTAATTTTAAAAGAGTCTACTAATAAGTGGTACTAGAGCACAACGAAGAAATCTGTATTATAGCGATAAAACACAAGTTTTCAACCATCACAGTTCTTCTACAAGTGGAACTCCAATGAACTTCAGGAAAAGACGATTTTTATATAGGAGATATACCATTTTCAGATGGGGGGGAGAAGTCCGACCACACCTCCCTGCGGTCCTCCCTGGACCCTTGGAATATTCGACCAAATTCTGGTTCGTTTCTAAAGTGACTAACGTGGCAACGGCACCCATTTTCCAATGAAGAGCCCCAAGATAGTATATATTGCTGCTGCTGTGATGGAGATGCATGGAGACATCTGAGATTCTTCTTTGGACACGACAACAACAACAGCAACCATTTTCAGATATATAAACAAGAGTATTTTTGTTTTCCTTTCACTTAAATTACACTCTGTGTGATAGCGAATTTAGCCACGACTTTCCAGGCTACATGTTTTATTGTCCGACACTGGAGGAGGAGAGAGATTTTCTCCGTCAAAATATTGGTTATGAAAACAATTCTCCATATGTTCTAATAGCGAAATTAGTAAAAAGTGTTGAAAAGTGACTCGCACCTCGGCTGTCGCTTAGCAACGGCCACTTCCCCCAGACATTACGTAACTGTATATAGGTTTCAGTTTTGCTTATTGACTCACACGGCTTACCTTCTTCTTTTAACTCTCCTTGTTTGTCATCTAAATATAATCTATTTGATAATTAAACATACTTTCTGAGATCCAACCTCTGTTTTATTCTTACATGGCAGCAGAGCTTGGTTGGTATCAATTTTTTTTAATTATCTAAGCTGAAATTCGTTTGCTTGCTCAAGATGACAACTGAACTTCCACAAATTCAAAAATTCAACGGCGATAATTTTCATCTATGGAAATTTCAAATGAAGATTATTCTAGAAGCAAAAGATCTTCTCAGTATAACTGATGGCTCTGAGGTAAAACCTGAAATAGAGGATATTGCAAAATTCTCTAACTGGAAAAAGAAAGATGCAAAATCCAAAATGCTGATCACTACTACTCTAGAGTTTAAATATCTTCAACAGATTGTTAACTGCCAGACTTCAGCAGAAATGTGGAAGAAATTATCAACAATATATGAACTGAAATCTGAAACAAACAAATATTTGCTGCAACAAAGATTTTTCGAATATAAAATGAATCCAAATGATAACATTGCTACTCATATTTCCAAAGTTGAAACTCTGGCACAACAAATGAAAGATCTAGGTGAGCCAATCTCTGATGTTGCCCTAATTACAAAGATAATTTGCAGCTTGCCTGATAAATACAAGAATTTCATAACAGCATGGGATTCAGTTTCATCAGAAGAAAAGACACTAGAAAACTTGACGGCAAGATTACTGAAAGAAGAAAGCTTACAGGATCATTGGGATTCTTCAGGAAATTCTAAACCAGATAATGCCTTGATGACTTTTTCAAAGTTCAACAGAAATTCAACAGCTTCCAACAAACAACAGCAGCATCAACAATCCATTAAAGATAAAAAGAAGAACACACACTGTGGATATTGCAAGAAGAAAGGACATTGGTGGAAAGAATGCTATAAAAGAAAGGAAGAACAAAAAGGACAACAGCCAAGTTCTTCATCCAGAGATGATAGCTGTGCTTTTTCAGCTGAAACAAGTGCCTTCCTCGCTGAAACAAAGGATTCCTGGATTGCAGATTCTGGAGCAACGGATCATATGACTTTCAGAAGAGAATGGTTCTCTACGTTCGAAGAAATACCAGAAGGTGTTCATCCTGTGTGCCTTGGAGATGGAAAGCAGATCTATGCAAAAGGTAAGGGAAATATTGATATTCTCTCTTATGTTGATAGTCAGAAAATTAATGCAACTCTTTTGGATGTTCTCTATGTACCTGAATTGGAGACTAATCTTTTCTCAATATCTACTGCAACAAAACATGGTTTGACGCTCATTTGTAAAGGAAATCAGATAAAATTGACTAAAAATTCGAAGGTGCTAGTTACTGGAATAAAGGACAATTCAAATCTTTATAGAATTTTTATTAAAGCAAAGCAATCTTCGCAAACTCATGTTGCTCAGTTAAGTCTAGATATATGGCATCAAAGAATGGGTCATGTAAATCCTATAAAATTAACCCAAATGTTTGAAAATAATGTTTTTGAAGACGACATTAAAATTAGAGAAAAGCCTGATTCTTTACTATGTGAAGCATGCATCTATGGAAAACAAAATAGAAAGATTTTTCACGCGTCAACAAGTCCAAATTCGACCTATCCAGGAGAGCTGATCTATTCAGATGTTTGTGGACCAATGAGTAAAAGATCACCAGGTGGATCATTATATTTTGTATCATTCAAGGATGATTTTTCAAGATTTAGAGTGGCCTACTTCATTAGGCATAAATCAGATGTTCTTGAGAAATTTAAAGAATTTGTAAAAAGGGTTAGGACTGAAACTGGAAATAAAATAAAAAGATTCAGAACAGATAATGGCACAGAATTCTTAAATAAGAATTTTTCTGATTATCTAAAATCTCTAGGAATTGTTCATGAACTCACTGCTCCATATACCCCAGAACAGAATGGAATTGCTGAAAGAGATAACAGAACAATAGTTGAATCAGCTAGATGCTTGTTACATGGAAGAAAAATGCCGCTTGAACTGTGGGCTGAAGCCGTAAACACAGCAGTCTATCTCTTAAATAGATGTACTACTAAAGTATTGGGAAATTCTACACCTTATGAAATATGGTACAAGAGAAAACCCTCCATCTTACATTTGAAAACTTTTGGATGTAACGCTTATGTGCATATACCAAAAGATAACAGAAAGAAATTAGACAAAAAGAGTATTCGTACATTTTTTGTTGGATATACTGAAACTAACAAAAATTATAGAATGTGGGATCCTATTGCTAGAAAAATTATCATAAGCAGAGATGTAATATTTACTGAAGCTAATACATCAGAAAATATTCAGGATAACCAACAAGAGCAGGTAACCATATACAGTGAAGAAAGTGTTGATAACACAAATACCAGTTCCAAACCAGAAGAATCATGTCGATACCCTCTCAGGAATAGAATCAGAGAAAATGAACAAACATCAACCAGCTGTACAAGAGCTATTTCATATGCTTGTTATGTCCATGACCAAGAACCATTGAACTATGAAGATGCAATTGTAGGACAAAACTCAAAACAGTGGGAACTAGCTATGGACGATGAATTCAATTCCTTGATGAAAAATCAAACATGGACGTATGTGACACTACCATCAGACAGAAAAGCTATTGCATGCAAGTGGGTATACAAAATAAAGCAAAATGCAGATGGATCAAATAAAATGTTTAAGGCTAGACTAGTTGCGAAAGGTTATTCACAAAAACCAGGACTTGATTATGGTGAAACTTTTTCTCCAGTAGTAAAATTCGATTCAATTAGAACAATCTTATCACTTTGTGCATCACTTGATATGGAAATGATTCAGTTAGATGTAAAATCTGCCTTCTTGAATGGTGATTTGGAAGAAGAACTTTACATGGAACAACCCCAAGGTTATGAAAACCCAGATTTTCCAAATCATGTTTGCTCTCTTCAGAAAAGCATCTATGGTCTTAAGCAATCCCCCAGAATGTGGAACAAGAAATTTAATGAGTTTTTAATTAAGTTTGATCTCAAACCTAGCATATCAGATTCATGTGTCTATACAATGAAATGTAAACAGGCTTACATATTACTTGCAATATATGTAGATGATTGCTTAATCTGCAGTGTAAATAAACAACTTTTAGATGATATAGTACAGTACTTAAATTCCAATTTTGAAATAAAAACTTTTACTGCCGATTATTTCCTTGGCCTACAAATATATCGAGATAGAACAACTAAAATGTTATTTCTGCATCAAGCCTCATACATTGAAAGAACACTTGAACATTACAACCTTCTTGATATTAAGTTACAATCTGTACCTTCTGATCCTTACTCAAAACTAACAAAAGAGATGTGCCCAAAGGATGATCAGGAAATTGAAGAAATGAACAAGATTCCACATACAGACAGACAATTGGTAGTTTAATGTACCTCATGACTGGAACTAGACCTGATATTGCCTACGCAGTCAGCAGGGTTAGCCAATTTATGAACAACCCAGGACCTTCACATTGGACCGCAGTAAAGAAAATATTTGGATACTTAAAAGCTACGAAAAACATCGGTATTTGTTTTGGTGGGAGTTCCTGCACTACATCTCTGATAGGTTTTTCCGATGCTGAGTTTGCTGCAGACATATTTACGAAAGCTCTACCTCCAGAAAGGTATAGAAGACTAAGGAGCCAACTTGGACTGTTTGAAACAACGGAGTGCTCGTCAGGTGGGAGTGTTGAAAAGTGACTCGCACCTCGGCTGTCGCTTAGCAACGGCCACTTCCCCCAGACATTACGTAACTGTATATAGGTTTCAGTTTTGCTTATTGACTCACACGGCTTACCTTCTTCTTTTAACTCTCCTTGTTTGTCATCTAAATATAATCTATTTGATAATTAAACATACTTTCTGAGATCCAACCTCTGTTTTATTCTTACAAAAAGAAAACTCAATTCATTAGCTTTTCATATATTCTGTAAAACAGCACAGACAATAGACACAACACAGATGATGGATCCAACTTGAAGAAAGGTCGATGTTAATATCCACTTTCTGTAGATAACTGGTATGTTTACTTCTGTTTAACTATGCATGGGATGAGTATCCTTAATGTAGTCTTGTTGTTGTTTTCCTTTTCAAATCCGTGCATCTGTTTAACGTGGTCTGTACCTGTCTTCACCAATTCCCCATCAATGCTTCATCAATTTACCAAAAAGACTAATCGAATGAATCAAGATAGTCCTGGGAGTACAGTTCCCTGTAGGAAATGGGAGCCGACTTATGAACCTGAAGGTCTGGGGGGAAATTTGCTTTTAGCATGTAGGGAATGTAACATGTAGGGGATCTCCCACCTGGGATGGCTGGACGCTGCCCTTGTAGGTGGGACGGGGGCAGGGGCGCTCTTCTGCAGCGACCCAGGCGACCAACAGCAGCAAGACGAGGACCGACATGACTTGACTGTCTTGACATGTTTACTTCTTATATCTCCTGGATGTTGACATCCGTGTCGTGGACAACAACACTGTTTGTTATTGCGGTCTTCTCACGTGGGCGGTGGTCAACTGGAAGATAATGTACAACTCTCTATGTCTATGTCTGTGTGTGTCTGTGGCGAAATCTACCATCTACAAGTACCATCTTGGTCTTGAGTTAGGTAACGCCAACCATCATATCGACCTGCCTACTCTATGGGAAAGAACTCTTGTAGTCCATCGGTGGCGGAGTCTTTTCCGTGATGGGCGCCACCAATGACGACTTGTATATATTTATATCAATTATTTATATATTTATGTTTATATTCAATTTATTTATATTTATTTAACCTCATTATATTCATATTTATTTATATATTCAATCTTATATAACATTATGATATGATGATAGATATGGAGATGTAATAAAGTTGTTTCAAGCTCTTTCTCAAGCCGCTTCTTATCTCGTCCAAGTCCTATAGAGGTGACATTAAAGCTCCGTTTATCTAAACACTGCATGCATGCTTCACTTGACGAAAAAACGGAACAGCTCCTGGATGGAACTTCCTTATTTTTCTCTTGTTTATATCTTATTTTTGTCTTCTGCTAAAATGCGCAATGTTCAATTCGTTTTGTTAGATGATAAGCTTCTATTAGATTTAAGAATTAAAATAATTAGGCACTTTTTTCTTCTTCTTCAAATAAAACAAACTTCGATTGTCCTTACCATGATGAAAAGTAGTGGATGGGCTTGGCTCATCAGTAGTGAACCCTCCCAGTGGTTTTGCCAATTTAATCTACCAGACGGCTTCTTAGAGCTATAATACTGTATTGGATGATTTTACATATATATGCGGCATTTAAGGGTAGACACTTAGTTATGGACATATAAATATTTGCATATAGAAATGCCCTTCCGAAAACATAAATAACACGATAAGCTATCCATAAATATTATTTAATGTTTGCGGAAGACAGTTGACAGTTTAAACATCTTAGTGACTCCTATTTGAAAGTTACAAGAAAAGAAAGGAAAATATACAGTAATTAAAAATGAGTGCGGCTTCTCCACCTTGAGAGAGTCCTCCTCCAGACCAGATCTATCTAACCAGTTGGTCTCGAGGACCACGCCATCACCATCTCCTCAGCGGCGAAGTACGCGATCTACGTATTCTTCGTAGATCACGAAATGCGTGGTGTCACTGGAGACCCACTGGCGATTCTCCACCAAACTGCAGCGCTGGCAGAGGCGCCATATTCATTGTACATAGTGTATATAATCCATATATATTTTTTTAATAGTGCAGACTGTGTACTTTGCATGCATTGACAAGATGTCAATAAAATTATTTTAATTGTCTAATTGTCTACCTGAACCCTCCCCAGTTCCACGCCGAAGAAGTACTTGTAAACCCGGGTCTTGGCAGACTCCAGGATGGCCAGGGCGTCATCATCCAGGCCTCGCCGGAAGACCCAGCACTGAAGGTCAGGAGGCCGCTGGTCATGGTGAAGGCCTCCTGGATGAGAGGCCTGATGCAGCGGCAGGACCGGCGACAGGTCGTTGTACCCACAAGCGACGCGGGACTGTCGGGCCGAGCCGGGTGGGCTGGATGGGGCAGGGCGTGTATAGACAGCCTCACCGCCACATCAGCCTTGTGCCCGGAGAAAGTGCTGCGCCGGAGCAACGACCAGCCGATGTTGATAGGAAGTTTATATATTCCTTCCACCTTCTGGGGAACTGGGTGATGAGCAGGGCACAAGGTGCGGGCGGGTGGTGGTGATACGCCTAAAAGGCGTCCACGTCCCGCGAAGCACCACAACCTCCACGATAGTGCCAACGCAGAAGGTCCTTCGCAGATTCCCGTCCGCTAGACGCCGGCAGAAACTGGACAAGGAGGCTGCGTCCGCCAGGATACACCGCGTTGGACGAGTGAGGAGAGCGGCTGGACCCATAAAGTCTCCAACGCAGGCGCCAACCCATCGCGAAGAAGCCAGTAGGTCGAGTGACTGTAGAAGGCAGAAGAATGTTGTTCTATGCAAATATTTGTGTGCAATTCTATCGTCCTAAAATATTATGTTCATAGTTTGCCTGAATAACGTTACTCAAGACGTAGAAGTTGTCGAAGACGTAGATTTCGAGAGCAGTTCCCCTGTTTGCCAACCTTACCTAATCATAAAGCTTTTAAACACTTGACGCTAAATTAGAGTTAGTAAACATGGGAACCGGTCCTGAGACCTCCCTTCTACCCCTCCAAAAAACCATCAAAATCTTCCTTGAGAGTAAAACACATAACGAATACATTTCAGAGAATATGATTTATTCTCCTTTAAGGAAAAAAAATGTTCTAAGGAATAATGAGGTTAATATACATGTAGATGTAGAGAGGGGATAAAGAGAGAGTATGTAGACAGGCGCTAGTCAGCGTGGAGCTGCAGAACATTCCGGGCCTCAGGGAAGAACTCGAGGTCCCCTCTGCCCATACAGAGGTGAGGCCTGGAAGAAGTGTAATCCTCCCAGAAACAGGCATCCTCCAGAAACTGCTTGTAGTCGCTCAACTTCCGCTTGTTGGTCGAGTCCTTGCCGCGGTTGTAGAGACGGTAGCGGGGGTAGGACTTGGTCTTCCAGAAGTCCCCGGAGTCTTCCAGCAGGAGATGCATGGCCCTGGACACCTCGGGCCATAGGAACGGTTCCTGGTCGTGCTGGGAATCTCTCATATCGGCCGGTGTTGTACGTTGGTTGGATCCTTGTGAACGTGGCCGCGTGGTACCATGCAGCCTACAGGTTTGAAATTTGTGGCTGCCCCGAGATCTTTCTTTGATTTCTTGTATAAGATGAAAATGGATCAGTGTTTTAAACAGAGTTGGATTTTCATAGAGAATGTATCTTTGTTTTTTACGTTCCTTAGGTTGTCTTTGCTCTCCAGAAGTTTTTCGACTTCAGGATGATCTCTGAAATTAACCATAAATTTCTCTTCGGTGGTCTCGATGGGAACACTAAAGATGTCAAATCTGGGCTTGAATGAAGGATTCGTTTGGACTTGTCGGCGCTGATTGGTCAGTTATATTTTCTCAAAAGATCATTTAGAATCGTTTGGCGCGCGCGCCGCCCCCATTCTGAGTTGTTCACTCATTCATTAGAGGTTACTTTTATTCTTTCGAGTTAAAAAAAATATATAATTTTTTTTATGAGAAAATACCCCTTGTCAACATCTAGAATACTATCGTGAAGATAGAAGCTGCCTGGCCGGCATTCATAGTTCTTTGAATTAAAGACACTTCGACCAGTAAATATTTTTCATTGTTTCGACTAAAATCTTTTGTCTTCGTCAGGAGCGAACAAAAATCAAAACATTTGGCAAATGTCGAGACAATAAAAAAGATTTTCTAGCCGAAATATCTTTGATATTTGAAGAATTATGAATTCCGGCCAGATAGCCTCTATCTTTGCGATCTAAAATACTAATTAATAAATTCCTCAATATATATTAATAGTATTCATGTACCGAAAACTAGCACCTCTCCCTTTAATTATGCATTAAAATAATGTATTATGTTTATCACCTAAGTATTTTACTATGGTAATAAGCCACAACACCAGTTTTGGAAAATTCAGACAAAAAGCCAACAACCTGTATACCAGCAGTTCTGGCTATGGCCCTCATTGGCAGAGAAGTGGCTTCGATTTCAGAACATCCTTCGAGAGAATTTCATATTTATAACCCTTCTCTTAGGATGTTATTAAATCGAAGCCGTTTCCCGTCGTTAATCGAACATCTCCGTAAAGCGAACAGAAAAGTCAAACTGTCCACAACTTCTCTATTGACCATAATATTATATATAAAAAGCACATGTGCCCGTGGTCAGGAGATGCCTTCTTTATTTTTAATATACATATATATGGAAAATTTGCCGGGAGGAAATTGATCCATAGAAGCATAGGGCGCCTCTCCCGTCAAAATAAACGTCAAAACCTGACGCCATCTATTGACCGTCGCCGCAACTAGCGGCCTCGGGTCGGTGACAAAGCCACAACACCAGATTGACGAGGGCCATTAGCCCGAAACCATGGTCTCTCGGTGGACGCTTCTCAGTTTGCCAAAGCTGATGTTGTGGCTTTGTCACCGACCCGAGGCCACTAGTTACGGCGACGGTCAATAGATGGCGTCAGGTTTTGACGTTTATTTTGACGGGAGAGGCGCCCTATGCTTCTATATATATCTATCTGTACCTAGAGATGGCTACTTGCAGCAGTCTTCAGGCATCAAGACTCCTTAGGCATCAAAATCCATAGAGAGTTAACCATATCGTCCAAATTCCCCGAATCCATCCCCTGAATCCATTCTCGCGGAACTTACTGGAAGGATCTATGGCCATCTCACCACTCTGGCAGACCTACCTACACAGTTCCAAGGACCTCAGGGACAACCTCTAGCGTACCCTCCTCCTTCACCAATCTTACCTCGAGCTGCAAGTCCCTACATGTCCTACGTGTCTTCCACCAGTGCCCTTGTCTCGATGCATTATGATCATCACTCTGGTAAAAAAACGTTACTAGTGATGTAAAGAGCCAACCTGTATACCATGGTTTCAGGCTTTGGCCCTCATCAGTACAGGGACCTAATTTGTCAAAACTGGAGTTGTGGCTCATTCTTCATAATCACTAGTAGACCAATTTGTCTCTATACTGATGAGAGCCAAAGCCTGAAACCATGGTATACAGGTTGGCTTTTGTCTGAATCTGCTAAAACTGGAGTTGTGGCTCGTTCTTCATCATCACTAGTAGACCAATTTGTCTCTATACTGATGAGAGCCAAAGCCTGAAACCATGGTATACAGGTTGGCTTTTGTCTGAATCTGCTAAAACTGGAGTTGTGGCTCGTTCTTCATCATCACTAGTAGACCAATTTGTCTCTATACTGATGAGAGCCAAAGCCTGAAACCATGGTATACAGGTTGGCTTTTGTCTGAATCTGCTAAAACTGGAGTTGTGGCTCGTTCTTCATCATCACTAGTAGACCAATTTGTCTCTATACTGATGAGAGCCAAAGCCTGAAACCATGGTATACAGGTTGGCTTTTGTCTGAATCTGCTAAAACTGGAGTTGTGGCTCGTTCTTCATCATCACTAGTAGACCAATTTGTCTCTATACTGATGAGAGCCAAAGCCTGAAACCATGGTATACAGGTTGGCTTTTGTCTGAATCTGCTAAAACTGGAGTTGTGGCTCGTTCTTCATCATCACTAGTAGACCAATTTGTCTCTATACTGATGAGAGCCAAAGCCTGAAACCATGGTATACAGGTTGGCTTTTGTTTTAATTGGTCAAAACTGGAGTTGTGGCTCGTTCTTCATCATCACTAGTAGACCAATTTGTCTCTATACTGATGAGAGCCAAAGCCTGAAACCATGGTATACAGGTTGGCTTTTGTCTGAATCTGCTAAAACTGGTGTTGTGGCTTATTCCTTATCACCATCTTCTACATCATAAGTTTTTTTTTTTACTGAGGGGATAAACATAACCTCAGGGAGAGATGCCTCTTTTGGCATATATAATTAAACAACTATATTGGTCTGCTATAAATGATTTCATTGTTGTTTATAGAATTCGCTCTATGTTTAAAAAAATACCTTATTGGTCTTTCGTGTATTTTTTTGCAAAAAAAAAAAGCCTTGCCCGGTGTAGGTATTTATATATATTACAATCAGGGGGTCAGTGGAAGGATGGTCTAAACCGTTGGTTTTCGACCGCTACGACCCAGGTTCGATTCCCGCACTGGCCACTTTTTTTCTGATAAAAAAAAATGCTCCAATGGCCCCCGATTCTTGCAAAAGTCCACCCCCACCAGCGATTGCAAGTAACCAAACGGGGCTCTGGCACATTTGTAAGTGCAAAGTCGAACTGCTTTTCACATGTGTAGACATGTGGTGCACTTACAGTAAAAGCAATCGCCTACTTCTACCCACCATGATTATCATGGCCTGTACCACGTGTACTAGGGATAAGCAAAAAAAAAAAAAACATTTAAGTAATGTTCATATAGATTTGTTTAATACCTTATCTAATTCCTTTCAAGTGATGGTATGGCCAAATACATGCAATATTAGAACGGTTTAATATATTGTCCAAACCGTTGGGAGGATTCACCACTGATGAGCCTAGTTTCTTTCTTATATTTCCTCATTGTAGAAAAAAAAGTAGTGTTTTAATCTTAGAAGAGCCAAAAATCTTGCTACAAATGGTGTTTAATAAAGTCAAAATGCAATCCAGAGCTATGTTTATTTAACTACTAGCCGAATGACCCGGGCAACGCCCGTGTTTTACCCGATTGAATGTTTTAATTCAAATACTATTTGTTACAATTATAAATTGGCGCCTTAAATAAATGCATATGTTAGTTAATAACTATAGCCTATGTGCTTTATCTGTCTATGTACTGTTGGCTTCCGTAGGCGTCTCTTACAGGGAAAAAGAAAGAGAGGATTCCATTTGGTTATTAACTAATATATGCATTTATTTAAGGAGCGACCCGCTCCAACACAATAATTACAAAAACGAAAAGGCGAGTGGGGGGGGGGGGGGGCAAAGGTGGCGTGACCGTAGCCAACCAATAGGAGGGCGCCATTCCAAAAAAAAAAAAAGCAAACGGTGACAGAGATGAAAACTGATGACTGATTGTTGATTAGGAGATGAGGAATGACGCTTGTAACTGTATATATAATTGTTATTTCTCTAGCTGTAATGGGGGGGGGGGGGGGGTGCCATTGCCCCGTTAGTCAGCCATATTTCAGAGTTCCCTGTAGACCTTTAAGGTTACCGTGGACAATGAACAAGACAATCACCACCATTTGTTTATCTTTCAGGTAAACATACCCTTCAACAGGAGAATATGTGACTTCCAGATAGAGAAATAAGAATGGTGAAAGAAACCTAACCATGGATTGCTTGTTGACATTATTAAATTGTAAAGGCAGGGATGTTTGTGTGTGTTGGTGAACGTACAATACAAATGGTATTAACATTGTTTGTCGGGGGTCGGTGGAAGGATGGTCTAAACCGTTGGTTTTCGACCGCTACGACCCGGGTTCGATTCCCGCATTGGGCACTTTTAGATTGAAAAAAAAAATGCTCCAATGACCCCCAATTCTTGCAAAAGTCCAACCCCACCAGCGACTGCAAGTAACCAAACGGGGCTTGACACATTTGTAAGTGCAAAGTCGAACTGCTTTTCACATGTGTAGATATGTGGTGCACTTACAGTAAAAGCAGTCGCCAACTTCTACCTACCATGATTATCATCATGGCCTGTACCACATTGTTTGTCTATAGTTGGCGTGTCTTATGTAACAATGTGTTGTGTTCAGACAAAAGCACAAAAGGGTGACACACAAAACTTTACTGCTGAGGCTGACGTAAGAAAATCTTGAGATTCTGGCAGAAGACGGTGTCTCCAGAGTCCTGGAACATCTCCATGCGGTAGCAGTACTCGGTACCTTTGTACTCTGCCAGTTCCGGGATGCTCATGGCGTACTTCTTGAGGCTGTACTTGCCCTGGACCATATCACAACTTACATCATGATTTAGTGCTACTTTCCCAAAGGGGACAAGTTGCTATACACATAAAGATATATAAGGTACTTTCATTAAATTCATGGAAATTTTGAATATAAAAAATAATACAAGAAAAAATAAACATTTTTTTAAATATAAGTTTGTCCCAAAAGTTCGTGTTTTTTTTTTAACTCTTTTTTTTTCTTATTACTTGGCGAATAATATTATTAAGGCGAATACATAATAATACATGAAAAAAAAAACGAAAGAAAAAAATAAAAGATAAAAAGATCAGGTGTTGAAATCAATATTAAAAATGGCATATCCTGACCAGGAGCACATGTGCTTTACAGAAGGCAGAGCGCCATCTGGTGGAACAGAAATCAACTAAACATTGATTTAGCCTGTTCCCTGATAAATCAAGAAATTGGGTTGGCCAAATATCAGGGAACAGGCTAAATCAATGTTTAGTTGATTTCTGTTCCACCAGATGGCGCTCTGCCTTCTGTAAAGCACATGTGCTCCTGGTCAGGATATGCCATTTTTAATAATAATAATACATAATACAATTATTTTATACATAATACAAAGATATTATATATAACGGCGAATAATATTGATATTTCTTTTCTTTTTTTCTTTTTTTGCAAGTGTAACCAACTTTTGGGACAACCTTGTAATCTTCGAAATAACCTCTTACCGTATCTAAACACCTATGTCATCTCGCTTCCCAATTTTCGTAGCATTTTTATTGTCGCCTTATTTCATGCCTCTGGGAACTTTATTGGTTTTTCTACTATGACTCCCCATGACTCGAATCGTTGCCCTTTAAAAGACATTTTTATTTTAATGTATAGTAAAAAGTCATTTGGGGTAAGAACCGGTGAAAATGAGGCCTGAAGAAGTATAAGAACTTTGTTCTTGGCAAAGAAATTCAAACAAATGAAAACATTAAGATACAAATGTCTCTTTTCACAAATACATAAAACTTCTAATGTCTTTACTGCGATGAAAAAGTAATGGAAGGGCTTGGCTCATCAGTGTTGAACCTTCCCAGCGGTTTCGCCCATTTAATCTACCAGACTGCTTCTTGAAAGCTCTAATACTGTATTGGATCCCTCTGCTTATATATACTTCACTAAAGGGTGCTATAAAGGAATGACAATATATCCATAGAATGACGGTCAATAAATAGCGCTTAGTTTTAGCCTCTATTTTGACGGGAGAGATTTATTTTTATAGACCAACTAGACGGGTGACCCGGGCTTCGCCCCGGGATTGACCCGTGTGCATATCTACCCGAGTGATATATGAGCCCCTCAATGCACAGATTGATTAACTCCATAAATAATCGGGAAAAAAATGTTTAATTTTTGTTGAAAGTCTAAAAATCTATATGACATATAGATTTTTAGACTTTCAACAAAAATTAAACATCTTTTTCCCGATTATTTATGGAGTTAATCAATCTGTGCATTGAGGGGCTCATATATTGTAGCGTAGAAATCAAGCCTTGAAATATCCTAAGATGTAAAAGTATTTATTGATGACGTCACAGCGACGAGTCGACAATTATTAACAAGTCAGCCAAACTATTTACAGCTAGAGAATCTTAAGCCAGCAAGCAAAGAAATATTTAAAAGACGATTTCACAAATACAGAGTAATATATATTTTTATAATCTGTTGAATATATTTTCATTGAATAATAATAAATTAAATAATAAAATATTTCTTCGCCACAATATTTTGATAAGATTTTTTTATAATTGTTTGTTATTAGCATTATCTATTTGTTTGCATCAGCATAACTTAATCTAATCTTTGATAGAGGGCGCTGTTTGTGAGCTAAGTAGAATAATTTGAATATATAGTTTTAATAATTGATTTATATATTTTTTTAAAATAGCCTATCGTCTTCCCCGTATTTTTTTACCTATGTATGGAAATTTTGATTTGAATTAGTGAACTCTACTGCGAATTTGTATACCGGACATACAAACAAACATACAAACATTGATTTATATATATATAAGATATTCCTTCGGTAAAAGTATCTCCAATGCTAGACAGCGTGTTATAAAAATGATTCAGATAGGATGACTCACTTTTTTAGGCGGACAGTCACAGCGGCTAGTGGTGGAGAGGAAAGGCGAGCATGGCGTCGCCATGTTCTTGCAGATGTCACGGAAGGAGCATGTGCCGAAGGAATAGAAGCACTGGTCAACCACGTCCTGACAGACGCCTTCCGTAGCCAGGGACAGTGTAGTGTTGAGATGGATGGGGCCGGCAATGTTTGCCGTCACCTTGTAGCGCAGGTTGAGGTAGAATACCGAGGCTAGGTGAACGACCTGAGGTATGGTGGTCATCTCTTCCACCTCCAGGACCTGCTTCTCCGACCCGCATTTCTCCAGCAGTACTGTGAATGGTCTTCCTTCGCCCACGATAGGGAACATCTCCTGGACAAACTCCAGAACTTCCAGAAACCATCGTTGACTTTTACCTCTCAAAATATGTCAATACAATAGAACCTCCCTGTAAAGGACAACACCTAATTGCAAAGCCAAAGTGTATTTTGAGGAGAGGTGTCCTCTTACCGTAGAGTTGCTAAATAGTAAAAATGGTAATTTTGCAAATGAAAACTGTCCTTTGTAGAGAGATGTCCTCTAGCGCGAGTGTCCTCTTATGGAGGTTCTACTGTATATACACTAGATTTGTATGTATCATCATTATAAATAGTGTAATAGACCCAAAATGTATATAAAATTCAACACGCCAGCTTGGTGTGTGTGATCATATATTTATAAAAAGGATAACAATGAAGTTTCAAAAATAGAATTCAGAGACCCAGGCAAGACCCAAGTACAATTATTGTCGATATTACATCAGAAAAAAATGGAAATTTCCTAAATTATCACGTGGATCCTTTCCGGGGATCTTCCACAAGTCGTTAGCGAGTTTTACGACCAGCCGCTGGACGACTCTCATATCAGATTTTAATGGACCTTGTTCGTGTCGTTAGTCTCTGGTCTCTCTTAGATACCATCCAACCTGCCTCGTTCTTTGTGTGTTAACCCAGACGCTGAAACTCTGAGCTCCTGACCGCTCCTGCACCCCCTATAGCTCTCACTCCTGAGGGCGATGTGGACATAGAAAAGTTACTCATCCGATTGAAGGATCGAGAATTCCTGCACTCCATATATAACAAGAATAAAGTGGTCAGGATGGATATCATACTCGCGGTCTATTACGAAGAAGAAACGGAGCACCTCCTCGGGTTACTCACGCCTGAAGACAAGATTCTTCTCGACAAATTCTTCGACATTTTCATCCAACATGTTCCGAACATGAACTCCCCAAATGGCAGGGATCTGTCTAGATTCAAGGAGGCTTTAAGCTCCTGATCTGGACGTGCCCTCGGAGAGGGCTACGTCGATTGTAAATATCTCTATTCATTCCTACCATTATTATGAGTGTAAAGATTGACGAGATGTCAATAAAGTTGGTTAATTGTCAATTGTCACGTGGCCCATGACTGCATTGATCACAATTTTAATTCTGAAGACATTAGAGAAAATATTTCAATAGAATTTAAATTTACTATCAATAATAGTAATCGAAAATCCTAGTAAATTGTTGTTTCTGGATTTTTCATTTATAAATAAGTCAACCGCATATCTTGAACAATCCAATATCTCCCATATTAGCAATTCTCGTTTAGAATATTTTAGATATAATTTTTGTTCTGATAAATGAAAAAAGTTTATAAATCTTATAGAAAAAAATAAGAAATTGATATTTAGATAATACAGAAGGGCAATAGTACTTTCAAACAGCATTGAAACTAGTTTGAATTTTTTTAACGCGTTTCAATTTATTTTAAGAGAAAGAATGAAAAAAAAAAGGTTCTTAACCGATATTTGATATTAATCATAATCAAATACACCCATACCTCGCTTTGCGTCGGGGTTACGTTCCAAAAAAACACGACGCAAATTGAAACGACACAAAGTGAAAATAAAATTTTGATGGCATGGCGCAATCAAAAACAAAAGTGTTGCCATATTTTAGGGGGAAAAAATTAAAGACTCGAATCCAAACAACGCAACTTCGAAAAAAACGCAAAACGAAACGACGCAAAGCGAGGTATTGGTGTATTATATATTAATCATCATATTGGAAACCCAGGCGTTTATACAGAAATCCATACCATTTCCAATACCCATACCTACTCTTTTGGAGACCCAGCTCATATTAAAAAAAATCTTGGTTAAAAACTATTCCAAACGCTCTAACCTTTGCGTTCTACTTTCAAGCAATTTGTTTAAAATAGAAAGATTAACATAATTAAAAATAATTTATAGAAACAAGAAACAGGAAGGATTTCATAGAAAGCTACAAATGTAGATCCAATAAGTCACTAATTGAAACATAATGATCCGTAAAAATATATTAAACAATAATGAAGAGGTGTTAAGACAGATAGTAAGAATTTTGAGACATTCCAATACTGCTGCTATCAATGTAACAGCTCTCAATCACTTCCAAGAAATTCCATCCTCAAACAAAGAGATAACAGAGAAACAACAAAAGAATTGGTAAATACAGAATTCCGTGTAACAATTGCAACGTTATCTAAAAAGAAAAAAGCTATCTCTATCGTCAAAAATTCACCTACGGCCATACCACGTTGAAGACAACGGTTCTCGTCCCGTCAAAAAAGACGCAAACACTATGCTCCATGTATTGAACGTCTCTACAATTTAACAGACAAGGGACGGTTACAAAGTTGCAACGTCAGCTTTGATAAATCCAGAACCGGAGGCCGTGGTTTCGGACTAATGACCCTCATCAGTCCAAAGGGCGGGTTTTCATTTCACGAAAGCTAGAAGGAATCCAAGAAATACCAAAAATTTGTCAAAGAGGTGTTTATTTCAATCATTTCAATTCGATAGCCAAAACATAGACTCATGGACAAAACTTAAGGAAGTTGTACCTTTTAGAATATATATCGTGATTCAGACAATAACTCTGAAATATATTTGATATACAGTGACTTTTATTGAAGACACACGAGATAACCAAGTCCGTCTCCTTAAAAAAAAAAAAAGAAATAGGAGACCGTCGACATTAAATATTTCCACTTTCTTAAGTTTTGTCCATGAGTGTTTAGATGGAATATTTCCCCAGACGATAGCTCTATATAGAGCTACCTCTCTCTCCTGTCGTTCTATACCACCCTGAGAGGAAGGATGTCCTCGAGATAATCTCGTCTGAACACAAGGAAATTCTGTGTGAATTCCTCAACATTGCCATTGAGCATGTTGGGGACAAAAACTGCATAATAAGCAAGAGCCTGTCCACAATCAGGGCGACTTGTAGATCCTGATCCCGATGTCCCTTCTGAGAAGGCTTCGTCTGATGTAAATATTTCCTATTTCTATTACAATACTGTATTTTAATTTTTCTCTAAATTTGTTATTTTGCTATTGACTAGGAGTTAATAAAGTTGTTAATTGTCAATTGTCTCTCTCGTCAAAATAAAGGTGAAAATTATGTGCTATATATCGAACACCTCTGTTTCGGGTCATTATTTCAGCCCGAAAGCATGGTCTCTGGTAACTGATGTCGTAGATTTGTCATCGACCAGAGTCTGATCGATCGCAAAAACGGCCAAAAGCTAGTATACAATTTTCGCTTCTTTTTTTTTTTTTCAATATTTTCTTTTTATATGTGTCAATTTCTTCCCAGCAAAATTTCCCTCAATAATGGAAACGTTAGTTATTGATATAAGTATCACCTAATAACCAGAATCAAAAAGCGTCTTTGGAATATACCATTGGAAGGTTTGCCATGGAGGAACATGGCCTAGACATTGTTGGACCGTACATCTGCATATTTACTATAAAGAGGGATCTTGAATGCTATATAGAGAAAATCTTATAGAGGCATCAACATCTATAAAAGATTCTGAGTTCAGACAAGTTCAAAGAACTTCCATAAGAGTACAGTAGAACCTCCCTGTAAAGGACACCTAATTACAGAGCTAGTGTCCTTTAGGGAGAAGTGTCTTCTAGCGCGAGTGTCCTTTCATGGAGGTTCCACTGTATGTATATAAATTTTGAGTTAATTATTGTAAAAGGAACTTCGCGTGCTTTTATTGCTTCACAGTTGATATACATTCATTGACAAAATTTAAGGAGTTTCATATTTTAAGTGAAAGTCTTTGAGGTCACTGGTAGCGTCTGTTTTTTGAAGGAGACAGAGTCAATTTTGTTCACACTTGGTTATCTCGTGTGTCTTCAAAAAATGTTACTGAATATCTTTCAGAGTTATTGTCTGAATCCCGATATACATGCTAAAAGGTACAACTTCCTTAAGTTTTGTCCATGAGTGTATCTTTCAGAGTTATTGTCTGAATCCCTATATACATGCTAAAAGTTGCATATTACTTTGTTTATGAGAGTATTTTATTTATATCGCTTTTTAAACTACCAATTGGAAATATTATTTCCAGAAAGCCGGTAACGACTAGACTTTTCAATCATACGTGTTTGGTTCTTCTTGATTTATCAAGAAAATTGATTGGCGAAAATAAATAATGAAATACGTTTATATCAACGTTTAGTTGAAATTTATTCCGATAGATGGGGTCTAAAATGACGAGCTGTCTGATATGTCTCTATATCACCTTTACTACTTGACTTTTTTTTTTTACTTTTTCGTCTATTTTTCAATTATTCATCTTACATTATTTAACTGTTTCCACGTGGCAAGAGGTTTGTAAACATACACTCATGGACAAAACTTAAGGATGTAATGCCATCGTTTTTTTTTTTTTCTTAAGGAGACAGAGGTAATGTTCACACTTGGTTATCTCGTGTGTCTTCAATAAAGATCACTATGTACCAAATACACAGTTAATGTCTGAATCCCGATATACGTGCTAAAAGGTACAACTTTCTTAAGTTTTGTCCATGAGTAAGTTAACTAATCATGATTTAAGATTAATTTGGGTGAAAGGTGATTAAGATGATATTCTCAAAAATGTATTTTATTTTTATTAGAAAATCTAACTTTAAAGCGAAAATTTTTCTTCAAAAGGCTTAAATAGTGCAAAGTTAGAAATGGTAGATTTTCTAGTCTGTCAAAGAACGATTATCGCCTGAAAGCTGGCGTTGCTAATTGGAAAAAAAAAAAGGAAACCCATTGTGAAAAAAATTTATAACTTGAACATTACAGGCTTTAAAGCTGACCATACAAGACCGCTCCTTTTCCAGGATGGTGTAAAAACCTTCCCACACTACACCATCTGCAGGACCAAAGAGGCCTCACCAGACCACCTCTTGGAATACATTGAAGCCTCAAGACAAGACCTTCTATTCCAAACCCTACCATGATTGTAAATTTAATTCTTTTTTTTTTTCAATTTCCATGACCTTGTATACAATAGGAGACAATTAAAAAATAATAATTTGATAAGTTAACTAAAATGAGACAAAGAGAAGGCAAATATTCGTTTTTTTTTTTTATAATTTCACCCTTTTTTTTCATAGAGAGATCACAAGATACGCTTTTTTTTAATTCTTCTTTAAAAAATTCCCAATCGACTGTAAATTCTCAGAAAGTTGGGAGTGGCTGAGATCCTGTTTGACAGCTGTCGAGATAACTTATCTGCTCCCAGGGTTGTTGAGATTATTTGTGAGAGCAGGTTGTTAGTTACACTTACAATTGACCAAAGCCTGGAGCTATTCTGGAATATGGGATGAACCGACATGCTGTATTTCCAGGCTCAAAACTGGCCATACTAGACCGCTCCTCTTCCAGGATGGCCTTCCCACAATGCACCATCTGCAGGACCAAAGAGACCTCACCAGACCACCTCTTGGAATGTATGGGAGCCTCAAGACAGTACCTATATTCCAACCCTACCAAGATCGTAAATTTGATCTATGAATATAGTCTCCATGACCTTGTACAATAGGATTTGGATAGGATACAATGGGATAAAAAAAAAAAACACTCACAATTTCCATCTTAATACTGAAGATGGTTCTCTCTAAAACTAAATTGTTTCTGTAAATACAGGTTAAAAAACCTATACCTTTTCATTTATTTTTCATTCAATATATATTTCATAGTTAGAAGGCGATCCAGTAAATATACACTCATGGACAAAACTTAAGGAAGTTGTACTTTTTAGAATGTATATCAGGATTCAGACAATAACTCTGAAAGTTATTACAGTGACCTTTATTGGAGACACGCGAGATAACCAAGTGAAAACAAAATTGCCTCAGTCTCCTTAAAAAAAAACGGCGACATCAAAATATGAAACTTCATTAAGTTTTGTCCATGTGTGTAATTCTAAGCTGTACAGTATTTTAAACAATAAAATTATTTGATGATGATGATTTTAAAAAAATCTTTTATAGAATAAAAGCGATTAAGCATTGATAGAAGATATTTGGAAATCCTTGCCTATATCATGACCATACCCTTCCAAGCCAGCTTAAAATTTTGCAATTTTTATATGCTCATATTTGGTCTGAATTTGAAATATGCTTAGTGAGCCTATAGATTTTATACATTGTATCTTGGAGAATATCCTTTCAACTTTGGAGACTTTTTTATTATTCCTAGTACACGTGGCCACGATAATCATCGACTACTTTTACATATGTAAAAGTGTTCAAGTGTAAAAGTTACACATGTCTACATATGTGAAAAGCAGTTCAACTTTTGCACTTACAAAGTACCAGAGCTCCGTTTTGGTTACTTGCATTCGCTGGTGGGGTTGGACTTTTGCAAAAATCAGAGCCACACACATATTGGAGAATTTTTTTAATTAGGAAAAAAAGTGCCCAATGCGAGATTAGATCCCGGTTCATAGCGAACCCCTTTGGAGATAATATAAAACAATAAAAGCCTATGTAAACAACTTTATTTACCAATAGATATGGACGAAGTTGTCGTATATTTTTTTTTTTTATTTATTGTTACAAAAGCACGAAGTCCAAAGGACTATTGTGCTGTGCTGGTATTATTTACATATATATGATTAATTATTTACACGATGGATTAGTATTGTTTTGTAAATTATTGTACAAATAGTTCTAAACTTGACAAAGTTCTCATAAGATAGAGTATATACACAAAGAGAATTTGGTAATGTTTCAAAGTATCTACATACAATTTGATTAGTCAGAGGGCAAGATAAAAGAAGATGCTCTGGTGATTCAACATCTAAGCGGCATTCACATGTTGGATCATTGATAGCATTCAGTTTCAATAGGAAACTTAAGAAGGGTCCTTTGCCAGTTAAGAATAAAGTAGTGAATTTATCAGAAGAAATGAAATTTGGGACAGCAATTGGAAAGAATTTCTTGAACAGTCGTATTTAACTATGGATTCAACTTAAACCACCTGATATTTGCATAAATTGTAATTTTATATATGAAGGTCAATATGATTTGAGATTGTGCAAGAAATAAGGTCTACAACTGAAGAAATCCAAACCTAGTAAATATGTAAATAAAATCATTTAGACCCATGGACAAAACTAAAGGAAGTTGTATCTTTAAGCATGTATATCGGGATTGAGACAATAACTCTGAAAGATATTACAGTGACCTTTATTGAAGACACATAAAATAACCTCTGTCTCCTTAAAAAAAGAAAAACAGACGACCGGCGACATTAAAATATTAAACTTCCTTAAGGTTTGTCCATGAGTGTAAGATCTAGATTTCTTGGGCATTTCGATGTTGGTTGCCGAAAGTTTACCATCTTCAATATAGAAACTTATTCTGTTTAGTGTTTTTGGGAATGTTTCGATTCATATTTCTATTGTTTAGTTATTATTAATTATTTTGCTATAGATGTCAATTTAGATTTGATAAACTTTCAAGTTTCTTCCCGACACATAATGAGAACAAATGGATTCGAAAAGTTGCTGATGTTGGGTAAAAATAGAAGAAAGAAGAAAGAGGAAGACCTTCAATGAGAGATGGCTGGAGCCATTGGGTCAAAGGAGCTACAGGAAGGTGAATAGATGAGCTGTGACTGATTGTCACTAACA
>CP092871.1:12693734-12730568 GCA_030710605.1 Cordylochernes scorpioides | reverse complement strand
TCTATGAAGAGTTACACAGCATTCTTAAGGTCTTCCTCTTGGCATGCTCGGTGACAGCATCACAGATCATATTCTCAAGGAACACCTTAAGAATGCTGCATGTTTCTTCATAGATAAAACCAGAGATTTGCTTCACATCAGCCCTAAGTGCGAGACGACGAATGGTTGACTTGGCAATTCCCTGGATATTGTCACAGACTTTGCGATGGCACTTGGCACTACCCTTTCCAAGTCCCTTGCCTCCTTTGCCAGGTCATCCAGTTATGGTTCTTTTGTAGAGAGGTTTCCTCACATGGAGTTTGTTCTACTGTTCTCTCCTCAAATTATATATCGCTCAGGGATAAGTTTCTTTTGATTCGCTAATATGAAATCATCAGCCTTGAAACCAGTTACTTCTTGTTGCTAATATAATCTTTCCATTCTTCTCAAGCTGGTTGCTTGGTTGGCAGAATCATCAAAATATATCAAGCAAACAATAAATCTATAATACAATACGGTTCTCTCCTACCTTATACAATATCTGTCATAAGTTGTCTTAATTATAAAATTTTTAAAATATCCCAGGGGGGTCGGTGGAAGGATGATCTAAACTGTTGGTTTTCGACCACTACGACCCGGGTTCGATTCCTGCATTGGGCACTTTTTTTCTGATTAAAAAAAAAAATGCTCCAATGGCCCCGATTCTTGTAAAAGTCCAACCCCACCAGCGAGTTCAAGTAACCAAACGTGGCTCTGGCACATTTGTAAGTGCAAAGTCGAACTGCTTTTCACATGTGTAGACATGCGGTGCACTTACAGTAAAAGCAGTCGCTAACTACTACCCACCATGATTATCATGGCCTGTACCACGTGTACTAGGGATAAGCAAAAAAATATATATCCCAAGTACACATGGTCATAATAAAAATGTTAGGTGATTAGTGACTTGTTTTTACTGTATGTACACCATATGTTGAAAACAGTTTGACTATTTCACTCACAAGGTGTTAGAGTTCAGTTTGATTACTTGCACTGTTTGGTGGAGGTTACTTTTGCAAGAATTGGAGGCCACTGAAGCAATGTTTTCTTTATAAAAAGTGTCCAATGCAGGATTCTACCCCTGGTCATGGCTGTTATATATCACTCTATCAACCTGAATCAAAGAAAGAATGGCTCTTGGAACCAATGCTACACTTTTTATTTTAACTAATATAAATACGAGGTGTGTTCAAAAAGTATCGCAACTTTTGAATTTTCGCGGGTTACGTATATTCGAATTTCGATCTTTTTGTGGCTTTATGTTGGTACTCATGTCTCTCACTTATGCCGACAAGCTCGGCCATTTTGAATGTTCACTTAATTGTTGACAGCTGCTTTGCTTGCAGGTGTTTTGGATCGTCTTCGATTTTTACCTATTAAAAAAAATGGATCAAAGAACCTGTATCAAATTTTGTGTGAAAAGCGAAATTAAGTGCGCGGATGCATTCCGAATGTTGACTGTGGCATACGGAAAAGCTACCTTGGATCGAAGCAACGTTTATCGGTGGTACAAAATGTTCTCAGAAGGCCGAGAAGATGTGAACGACGAAGAGCGTGCCGGACGCCCGAGCACTTCAACAACAGACGAAAAAATTAATGAAGTGGAGAAAATGATATTGGCCAATTGTCGAATCACCGTTAGAGAAGTTGCTGAGGACCTAAACATATCGATTGGCTCGTGCCATTCGATTTTTATCAATGATTTGGGCATGAGACGGGTCGCCGCGAAATTCGTACCAAAATTGCTCAATTGCGACCAAAAACAGCATCACATGAACATTGCTAATGAGATGTTGGACTGTCCGCGACGACCCAAATTTGCCCCAGAGGGTCATAACTGGTGAAGAAGCGTGGGTTTATGGTTATGACGTGGAAACCAAAGCTCAATCATCTCAATGGAAGCTGCCGCACGAACCAAGACCGAAAAAAGCGCGCCAAGTTCGGTCGAATGTGAAAGTTTTGCTGACAGTTTTCTTCGATTGCAGGGGCGTGGTGCATCATGAGTTCTTGCCACAGAGTAGAACGGTCAATAAGGAATATTACCTGCAAGTTATGCACAATTTGCGCGAAGCAATACGCCAGAAACGCCCGGATTTGTGGAAGAACAAAAATTGGCTTTTGCACCACGATAACGCCCCTGCTCACACATCGTTGCTTGTGCGCGACTTTTTGGCCAAAAACAACACACTAATGATGCCGCAGCCACTGTATTCCCCAGATTTGGCCCCCTGTGACTTTTTCTTGTTCCCTAAACTGAAGAGGACCATGAAAGGACGACGTTACGCTACGCTTGACGAGATAAAGACGGCATCGAAGGAGGAGCTGAAAAAGATTTTTAAAAAATGATTTTTTGAAGTGCTTTGAAGATTGGAAAAAACCGTTGGCACAAGCGTATAATATCTCATGGGGATTACTTTGAAGGGGACAAAATAGGTATTCATGAATAAATAAATAATTTTTGAAAAACACAAAAGTCGCGATACTTTTTGAACACACCTCGTATAATTATTCCATAGCAGTAACTAGAATATTTATTTCTCCTTTTTAGTGCATTTTATGCCTACGGCCATACCACATTGAAAGCACAGGTTCTCGTCCGATCACCGAAGTTAAGCAATGTCGGGCCCTGTCAGTACTTGGGAGGGTTACCATCTGGAAACACCGGGTGCTGTAGGCTTTTAAAGAAAGGGGGTCGGTGGAAGGCTAGTTAAACCGTTTGGTTTTCGACCACTACGACCCAGGTTCGATTCCCGCATTGGACACTTTTTTTCTGATTAAAAAAAAAAAAATGCTCCAATGGCCCCCGATTCTTGCAAAAGTCCAACCCCACCAGCGAGTGCAAGTAACCAAACGGGACTCTGACACATTTGTAAGTGCAAAGTCGAACTGCTTTTCACATGTGTAGACATGTGGTGCGCTTACAGTAGAAGCAGTCGCTAACTACTCACCACGTGTACTAGGGATAATTTAAAAAAAGTGCATTTTAGTAAAATAAAAAAACAACTAGTTTTTTAATTAGCTACAACAACCAATAATTTATTTAATTTATTCATGAATACCTATTTTGTCCCCTTCAAAGTAATCCTTCAAAAGTTTTTTTGTCAATAAATGATGATGAAATATTGCTATATCATGTTTTATGCACAAAAACAGTTAGTGACCTTCCAATAGCCTTCTTGATCCCTTCCAGCCAGCTCATTGCAGGTCTTCCTTCAATTTTTCTTAACATCAACATATTTTCTAAACTATTTTCTCTCATTATGTGTCTGACATTGGAAGACTTGATGATTTAAACCCATTTGATTAAAATGTGTATAACTAACAGAATGGTTAGGCCAATGCCCAAGTACTCTCCAAATGTGTGTAAATGTTTCTCACTGAATAATGCTTCAGCAAATATTACTTATTATAATCTATATACAAGGTATGTCCCATAAGTTCCCGGACTGGGTCCATAAAAAAATAAATAAATGAAAAATGTAAATAAATTTGACAGTTTATTATAGAAAAAATATCAGGCAACATGCTGGTACCAATATCGAGGCGGTACATTAGCGCACGCCAAGGTCATTCGAATTTATTTAAAGGTCACACCTAGCGCTGCGGCGATTTTACGATGGAACAAAAATTGAAGCAGAGGATTTGCATAGAATTTTGTGTGAAACTTCAAATATCTGCAACCGAAACTTTTGAAATGCTTAATAAAGTATTCCCCAATGACTCTCCAAAGAGAACAACTGTTTTTGAATGGCATTCTAGATTTAAAGCTGGCAGAATTTCCATTGAAGATGAACCTCGGCAAGGACGCCCAAAATGTGCAAAAAATCACCTATTTGATAAAAGAAAATCCTCGAACCACTTTGCTGGAGCTATAGCAAGACACAGGCATCTCTAAAACAACGATTGGAAGGATCGTAACCAAAGATTTGAAGCTCAAAAAGACTCCTGCAAAATTCATCCCAAGATTCCTCACTAATGAGCAAAAACTGTGTCGGCTTGCAACCTGTGAGAACATGTTGGAAATGACAACAACGGATCCGGAATGGAAAGACAAGATAATCACAGGCGACGAGACATGGGTCTATGACTATGACCCTGAAACCAAGCGTCAATATGCCGAGTGGAGAGGTCAGGGTGAGCCTAGACCAAAAAAATCCAGGATATTGAAATCCAGAAACAAGGTGTTGCTGGTCGCTTTTTTGGATAACAAGGGCATTGTTCATCACGAGTATCTTCCTGCAGGCCAAACGGTTATTAAGGAAATGTATTTGGACATTCTTCGCCATCGAAGGGAAGCGATTCGAAAAAAAATGCCAGAAAAATGGCCTAATGGTGACTGGATCCTACACCATAACAATGCCCGCCCTCACACAGCGCACTTAGTGACGAGTTTTTTTGGCTAAAAACGGGACAGAAATCCTACCTCAACCACCCTATTCCCCAGACATCGCACCAAATGACTTTTTCCTGTTCCCCAAACTTAAAGCAGTTCTAAAAGGAAGACATTTTGACACCAGGGATGACATAATAGAAAAATCGCCGTTAGCATTGAAGAGCATTCCAAAAGAGGCTTATAAAGACTGTTTCGACAATTGGGAGAAACGATGGCGCTGGTGCGTTGAAGCAAGGGGGGATTACTTTGAAAAGTTAAAAAAAAAAATTTTTTTTAAATCTTACCTTTTTTTTTTTTATGGACCCAGTCCGGGAACTTATGGGACATACCTTGTATATATATAATTGAATGTCTGTCTGTACTCCATAGATTCAAAAACCATACATCCAATCGCCGTGAAATTTTGGGATATTATTAGGTATTTCCCCGGGAAGGTTTTTGAAAATTAATTTCTTGAATATCTTGAATATCCTTAGAGTTATTTGCAGATTTGTAGATTTAACTAAATGATGATGATTATTTATCAAAAGTAAGATTTTCTACCTATTAATTGCGCACAAGTCAAAGTTAGTTTTATCATTTATCTACAACATATATATTGGGAGAATAGATAAAATGATGATTTTGTAATGTAGAAAATTAGGAAAGACAAAATTCAGGATGACACGGCAATTTATTTGAGACAAGAATAATGATACAATTCCAAGGTAAGATACTATTCCTTTAACTTCCAATTACCGAGGGAACCAATTAATATTGATTTTATTCAACTTATCGAGTATTTTTCAAGGGACCGGGAAAAAATGTTCACTTTATCGAGAGATTCCAATTTACGAGTTTCAAATTATCAAAATATATCTAAGTTTATAGAGAATTGTTTTAACAAATGTTCGTTAGACAAACCTTTACTCGGGTAAAACCTGGGCAAAGCCGGGTACATCCGCTAGTTACAGTTAAACTATAGCACCCCCTCTAAATAGCGCTTTCCTCTCAATAACACCCGATTTTAAACATTAAAATGTAAACATTTTACATTAAAAGTGACCTGTCTATAGTACCCTATTTTGGTGAGTCCCAAGAGGGGGCGCTATAGACAGGTTTAACTGTATATCTTAAAAAGTATTTCTATTTATAATTTGAAAAGGAAACAAAAAATTATCCTGATAATAATAATGTTATAATTAAAAAAAAAGAGTTAAAATGATATATAATCATAATAAATACCATTTATAAAACCATATTTGACTGATAAATGCTCAGTCAGTCGGGGAGTAGTCAGGGAAAACTGGGTCATATTCAGTAAGTATATATTAATTATGGTCATTATGAAGCTCCAAGATATGCAAAATATCTCGTGCAATATATAAAATCAATAATGATAAGGCACAATTTGGATTATAGATTATAAACACAAGGTAATAAGACCAAATCCAAATAAATAAATAGTGTATGACATTTCGGTACCAGCGTTGTTACCATCTTCAGACAAAATTACTGAATGAGAAATTTTACCACAGCATGTTTTAAACATACAAGGTGCGTTCATTAATTTCCAGGACTGGTTAAAAAATAAAATAAATAAAAAAGCTAGAGAAAATATTTTTTACAGAGTTGAATATTGGACATTCGACCACACCTGACTGAAAGCACGAGTCTCGTGGCGCACGCGCCGATCTAAAAATAGAACAAAACAACTTCCTTGTAAGGTTCGCATTTCTAATTTTAAAATGGCCATTTTCGAAGAGCAGAGAATCTGCATTAAGTTTTGTTTTAAATTGAAAAAAAAGTGATACTGAGACGTATGAATTGATTAAAGAAGCTTTTGGCGATGCAGCTTTATCCCGTTCAAGAACTTTTGAATGATTTTCACGCTTCCAAAAAGGTCGGGAAAAGGTAAACGATGATCAGCATACTGGGCGTCCAAGAACATTTCGTTGCGAGGAAAACAAGCTCAAAATAAAGGAGTTAATTAAATCTAACAGAAGAATTATCTTCAGTGACTGGACTATCTGTTTATTTGGGGATAATGAGGTGCTTAAGGGAGGCAGTGCGCCTTAAAAGACCTGAAAGATGGCAAAACAATGACTGGATACTTCACGTCGGTAATGCGCGGCCGCACACAGCCCATGTTGTTTTGCAGTTTTTGGCCAAGCATTCAACCATACAGATCCCTCATCCACCCTATTCCCCCGACTTAGCCCCCAATGACTTTTTCCTCTATCCTAAATTGAAAATAAACTTGAAAGGACGGAAATTTGACAACGTTGATATGATACAAGCTGAATCGAAGGCAACCTTGAGGAACCTCTCAAAAAGTGATTTTATCTCCTGCTTCGACAATTGGAAAAAAAGATGGAACGGGTGTATTGAGGCAGGAGGGGCATATTTTGAAAAATATTGAATTAGTTTTTTTATTTGTTTTATTTTTTCAAAGATACAGAGCAGTCCTGGAAATTAATGAACGCACCTTGTATATCTGTTATCTTGTTTACACACTTGATAACAGTAACTATTTAAAACATGCTGTGGTAAAATTTCTCATTCAGTACTTTTGTCTGAAGATGGTAACAACGCTGTTACCGAAACGTCACACGCTATTTATTTATTTGGATTTGGTCTTATTACCTTGTGTATAAAATTGTTTAGAAGTGTCCACTAGTGAGAACAAATTTTAAATGGGAGGGATATTTTAGTGATGAAAACTGTTCGTTGTTTGGGTTCGTCGTTTATCGGCTAAGGAAGGTTCTACTGTGCCTAGAGGAATTCCAAACGTGAACAGGTCTTAATGATAAATTTAACTAAATCAATAAACAATCCAGGGCCAGGTCTCTTCTAACCACTCTTTATTTATCAAGTCAATATGTACAGGAGACCTAGAACTTCCAGCCAATTATACACATATTTACACACATTTGTTTATAATTGGCTGGTACTTCTAGGTCTCCTGTTGAAGGACATATTGGACCGAAAGCTATAAAAATAGAGTGGTTAAAAGAGACCTGGTCCTGGATTACTTCTTTCTTATCTCCACTCAATCATATTACAGTATCAAGCTTGTAAAGTTTGAGACTTTTGATGGTGTCTGTCAGGGAAAAGTAGAGCTCATCAATGGATGTGTTTTGGGGTTGCAGGTTGACACTTAGTACATAGTGGGAAAATCTTGCAACCATTCTGTAAAGTCATTGTCCGTAGATAACCAGACTTAAGTCTGGAGAACAAAGACTGTTGTTATCTTGGGAGGACAGAGCCGGTGCTTGTCCCTCCTGCTCTGTAGCAGTCATGTGCAGCATTAGATGGATTGCTTATTGATTTAGTTAGATAGTAAAGGCAGAGATGAACATGTATTAATGATAAATGGCTGCAGATAAGACGTAGTTGGAAGTGTGTCATGTGGGTTTGTATCTACAATTGAGGGACCATTTATATGAAAACACTTTTATTCAGCAAAATAAAATTTCAATACTGCAAAATGAAACATCAGAAAAAACGGAACAGTGGTGGCTGGGCTAAGACAGGGTTCCTTCCCAGGCATCGTGCCTCTTCCTGGAGGCTGCTTTCTTCTTCTCTGTAAACACAGCCCTCACACTTGTAACATTTCACACTAATAACTTGGACAGGTTTTAATATATCATACCTGTTTAAACTACAACTAATAAGGAACCATAGAGATAGTTTCCATCATTTTTGGTACCAGGTAGAAAACCCCAAAAAACAGACCCTCCAACTAAACAGAAGGGAATTGACACAGTTGGCCAGATGGAAATCTGGTCACCTGCACCCTCTAGTCTATAAAGAGGGAGCCAAAAGCTTCCCCATGTGCACTAGGTGCAAAACCGAAGAGGCCACTCCCCAACATTTACTGAATTGCATTGGAAAGGACAAAAGATCCCTGTACAGAGAACCAAGAAGAGTTCTTGAGCTTCTTTACGAGCACGACCTCCAAGATCTTGTCTAATTTAGACTAAAAGGTTAAGTAAAAAAATAATAATAATACCTGTTTAAACAATAGCACTATTATAACACTGGTACACAGGTTTTTAACATTGTTACACATCTTTTTAACATTGTAACCTGTGAAAAAAAAACAGCTTACCTTTGGCTTCTGCTATCTTCTTCCTCTCCAGCTCTCTCTGCTCGCGGGGCACATCCACCCTAAGTCCCAGAGCGCTGGAGACCATGCGACGCGCTGTGGTGACGGAGGTTTCAGGACGGGGCCGGTAAGGCTGGACAAACTCCTGACAGCGTTTTGCCTTGCGCTTGGACTCGGGGTTGGCCTTGGACAGAGGTCTCAGCTTCACCATGGGGTGGTGGAGCTCCAGCAACTGGAGGGCTGCCGCACCATGGCACAGTCAACTACATCCACCGACTGATGGAACTTTGTGGATGAGATGGATGGTTTCACCTCAGTACAACAATATTTGTGCATAGAGACCGGTAGTCACCATGTCCTTCTACTGGTTGCCATAGAGGATCATTAGGCCGGTCACCATGACCTTCTTCTGATGCCATTTAAGCCACTGGTTCTAAACCACAGTAGAACCTTCACGAGAGACAACACTCATGCTAGCTGACACTCAAAGGGCAGTTTCATTGCCAAAATTACCAATTCTAACAATAAACTGCTCTCTGGTAAGTTGAAACTTTGGCTCTGCAACTGTCATTTAGAGAGTTGCAGCAACATTGAGAAGTGGTTCAATCTTGTAGTGAACACTTCAGAAGAGCCCTGACAACTTGGAAGGGAGGTTAGCAGTTTTGTAGTGGAATTAATCTGAGTGGATCGACATCTGCCATTAATTCTTTCTTTCACTGTAGCTATCACCCCAATACTTGCTGTGATGGACTACGGTAGTCTCTCATCAGAGGCTATGTTTGAGTTGAAATCCTCCTCATGACTTGGCCTGACATGGCAGTCTCTGATGACAGACCACCTCCAGGTGAGTCATGTTTTTACACTATGTTCTCTCAAGGAAGACTACCTCCAGTGTAGTAGCTCAGGAAGTCCACTCACCATCGTAGGTGCTGGAACAGACTGCAAGGGCAATGGTGTCATCTACCCACTTGATGGACAGATCTTGTTTCCTGCACACCACATCCATGTCTGGTGGAAGTTTAACTACATAGTAGGTCCCATTAAAGTAAGAGCTAAAAAATGCTCCAATGGCCCCCGATTCTTGTAAAAGTCCAACCCCACCAAAGAGTGCAAGTAACCAAATGGGACGCTGGCATATTTGTAAGTGTAAAGTCAAACTGCTTTCACATGTGTAGACATGTGGGACGCTTACAGTAAAAGCAGTCGCTAACTACCCACCATGATTATCATGGCCTGTACCACGTGTGTTGTTGTTGTTGTTTCTTATCCCCTTGTGTGAAGATTACACAAATTCCATGAGTTCATGCTACTCGAGCTGTTTTATGATAAGCAGCGGCCTCTCCCAAAGGTCCTGTTTAGTGCATATAGTACAAGCCAAAATATGTTTTGGAGCTGCAGGTGCCAAGCTACATTTTGGGCAAGTGGGGTAGATTTTGTTGTTATTTTCTATCTTCAATGGTTTGAGATGGCCCATTCCATACATCCATGTCTGGTGTAAGTTTAACTACACAGTAGGTCCCATCTAAGTAAGAGCTATCAGAGAGAATCCTCCATAAACACAGATGGGGAAAGACACTCCCATCAAATGCTGCTATAGACTCCCATCATATTCTCAATCACTCCAAGAGACTACCAAAACACAAGGTAATAAGACCAAATCCAAATAAATAAATAGTGTGTGATGTTTCTGTAACAGTGTTGGTACCATCTTCAGACAAAAGTGCTGAAACCTTGTCTGAAGATGATAAAGCTGTTACCAAAATGTCACACACTATTTATTTATTTGGATTTGGTCTTATTACCTTGTGTTTATAATCCAAATTGTGCCTTATCAGAATACAAAAATAAAAACAAGCAGACCTTTCAGTTCTTTTATTATAAGGTTGATAAGGCACAATTTGGATTATAGATTATAAACACAAGGTAATAAGACCAAATCCAAATAAATAAATAGTGTGTGACGTTTCAGTAACAGCGTTGTTACCATCTTCAGACAAAAGTACTAAATGAAGTACTTCATTATGTGCCCCATAATGCACCTTTTTAATATTGTTGTTGTTTCACACAAAAGGGGCATATAATGAAGTCATTCAGTACTTTTGTCTGATGATGGTAACAACGCTGTTACCGAAACGTCACACACTATTTATTTATTTGAATTTGGTCTTATTACCTTGTGTTTATTATAAGGTTGTTTGAAGACTTCCAGGTTATCCTAAACAGACAACACTCTACTCAACACTATTGGACTAAGGACAAACAATGATTATTGTTGGCTACCCAATAGATGTCTGGAACAGAAGTACAGCCTTCAAAGACTTCAATCAGATAGAGAACCAACAGTTACTCTATCTCTTCATTCTAGTTCTAGAGGGGATCGGTGGAAGGATGGTCTAAACGTTGCTTTTCGACAGCTAAAACCCGGGTTTGATTCCCGCATTTGGCACTTTTTTCTGATTAAAAAAAAAAAAAATGCTCCAATGGCCCCCTATTCTTGCAAAAATCCAACCCTGCCAGCGAGTGCAAAGCCGAACTGCTTTTCACATGTGTAGACATGTGGTGCACTTATAGTAAAAGCAGTCGCCAACTTCTATCCACCAAGATTATCCTGGCCTGTACCACGTGTATAGGGATAAGCAAAAATAAAAAAATTATAGTTCTAGTGTTGGTGACATCTGTAGATTTTACATATCAATTCCTTTATTGTATGTAAATAGGATTATACATCCAACCCACAAGGTATATGCAAAAGTAATAGTTTAGTATTAATCTTGTGTATGCAAATAGTTCAGCCATATATATATTAAAATCATAAAAGACATATCCTGACCACGAGCACATGAGCTTTTAAGATGGCAGAGCTCCATCTAGTGGAACAGAAATCAACTAAATGTTGATTTAGCCTGTTCCCTGATATTTGGCCACCATTTTATTGATTAATCAAGAAAAGCCATCCATGAACGTGTTTCAGGCTGTTGGCCCTCATCAGCGTGGTGCAGACTACTGCTGTGACCAAAAATGTTTTGGTCCCAGAGGCTTCTTGAGAAACCAAGAAATGGGTATTTAAGGCCAAACCTGTGTAAATACGCTGATCATGTTAAAAAATAATTAAAAAGGTCAGGTATTGGTATTAAAATTAAAAAAAAAAAAAGGGCATATCTTGACCAGAAGCATATGAGCTTTTAAGGTGGTAGAGCACCATCTAGTGGAACAGAAATCAACTAGATGTAGATACTATAGTATCAACTATATATAGAATATTAATCTTTTGTAGCGTTGTTTTAAGGCCTGTTTGTTAAAGTAGCTTTAGCAAAAAATTCATTGTCCCATACCTTTTAATAAAGATACCATTGTTTTCAAATGTCTATTCAATTATTGATATATACAGTAGAACCTCCCTTTAGCTGACCCTCCCCCCCCACTAGCGGACACCTCTCCACAAAGGACAGTTTTAGTTTGCAAAATTACCATTTTTACTATTTAGCCACTCTCCGGTAAGAAGACAACTCTCTCTAAAGGACACTTTGTCTCTGCAAATAGGTGTCCTTCACAAGGAGGTCCTACTGTATATAGATATTTGTAAAATTTTTGCCCACTTGTGATAAATTTGAATGGTGCACATAATTGAAGTGAAAAGAGCTGCCAATGCAAATTAAATGGTGAAATGGGGGAACTTGAGCTGACCTACAATCCTGGCCAATTCATAATGGCGGCTGCCCTCCTAAAGACATAACCACACTCCGACTTACTGTTGTGTTCCCTGACAATGTCACTTCTAATGTTGGTGTTCTAACATTGGAAAAGTGATCACAAGTATTGATAAGGTACAATTTGGATTAAAGATCAGAAACATTAGGTAACAAGACCATATCAACACAAGGTAATAAGACCAAATCCAAATAAATAAATAGTGTGTGACGTTTCAGTAACAGTGTTGTTACCATCATCAGACAAAAGTACTTCATTATATGCCCCTTTTGTGTGAAACAACAACAATATTAATAAGGGGCACTATGGCGCACATAATGAAGTACTTCATTCAGTACTTTTGTCTGAAGATGGTAACAACGCTGTTACCGAAACGTCACACACTATTTATTTATTTGGATTTGGTCTTATTACCTTGTGTTTATAATCTACTAGCCGAATGACCCGGGCAACGCCCGTGTTTTACCCGATTGAATGTTTTTATTCAAATACTATTTGTTACAATTATAAATTGGCGCCTTAAATAAATGCATATATTAGTTAATAACTATAGCCTATGTGCTTTATCTGCCTATGTACTGTTGGCTTCCATAGGTAAGACGCTCGTAACTGTATATAGAATACCGCCATGCGCGCGCACAGGGAGGTCACGTGCTCGCCGGCAGCCAACGGGCGCGCGCCGCCGGCAGGGGGGGGGGAGGGGGGCATTACGTCACTCAAGGTCACCGTCGCGCCAACGATGACATGTGATCGTAGCCGTCCAATAGGAGGGCGCCGGCCATCCGTGACAGAGGCGGCCGATGACGCCCTAGATGGCTAGTGACTGACTGATTAGGAAAGACGCTCGTGACTATATATAGCGATAATCCAAATTGTGAAAGACTTTACTCCTCCTTTGCCGGAGTTACTGTAAGGACTCCTGATCCAGGGATACAAGATGAACAACATCTGTACTCCATGTTAGGAGTGGCTGCACATGGCGTCTGTAGTTCATGTCAGAGGCTGTCATTTCATATAGGAGCTAAGTCGACCTGCTACTGAGTAGTGCTCACAGTCTTAATGTGACAAAGGCAGACCTATTCCACTTCACCTAAACCAAATTATAAAGAGAGAGAATGCTCATACATAGATGGGAAAGGAATGGCTAGCTGGCTAGAAACATGTTCAGGAAGAGAAACCCTCAGGGCTTACCTTTGGGAGGAGAGGATGGTCACCAGGTCCTGGGTCTTGAAAGAAGAGGAAAAGCCATAGATTTCCACAATATGGCCAAATTCTGGGGCACAATAGCGGCAACACTAGTACATGCAGCAAGTAGCTACTGGGATACAAGGTTGACACTTCCAGACATGTTAAAGTTGGAGAAAATTCAGTAAACTGTCTACAACATTGACATCACAAGGCATTAAAACTTGAAGCAGAAACTAACATTAATAATCTTCGGCACTGCTACAGGGCATGTCCCCAGGTGGCGGAACAACCTTCAGATATGAAGGCCAGCTGCGAAACAAGCAGAATAACTCTGACGAATAAGCAGTCGCGGACCAACAGCAGCATTGCTAGAAGATGAGAAAGACCTCTTTAAAAATCCTGAGTTCAACTGACTTGATTGATGGACCTCAGCAAAGGTCCCACTCCAGGGATACAGAGAAGCTGTGTCTGTGCTCATGTTAGAGTCAGCAGCAAAGGCGTCTGCTTCCATGTTAGGAACAGCCTCAAAATACAGGCAAAGTCATACTTTTGCCCAAGTGTGCCTGGATCATGGTGCCATGATCAACGAAAGCTACACCCCTACACCCCATTCCATGAGATCAGGCTCATGAAGCATGAACTCATGGAATTTGTGTAATCTTTACACAAGGAGATAAGAAACAACAACAATATTAAGAAGAGGCACAAACCTGGGACAAGAAGTTAACACCCTGCCAGTTGGACAAATTGTTACTAATGGGAGGGACACAATGCTCACACAAGAACATGCAGGTTTGGAGTATAAGAAGCCCTACATTACCACAATGCAACCGTCTTCTTCTTCTTTCTTATCTCCACTCAATCACACTAAGGTATCAAGCTTGTAAAGCTTGAGATTTTTGATGGTGTCTGCCAGGGAAGAGTAGAGTTCATCAATGGATGAGTCAATACAGTCAATAATATGTCTTGGAGTTGCAGGCTGAGAATTGCACTTAGTACATAGTGGGAAAACCTTGCAACCATTCTGGAAAGTCATTGTCCGTAGATGACCAGACTTAATACAATGCAACCGTTAAGTCTGGGAACACAATGTTCACACTAGGCACATACAAATTGGCATGGGATACGCTATAAAAGACTAAAACAGGATCAATATTATTGGGCTACAATGTTACATAAGGTCATACAAGCTGTTGTGGGATAAGCCTTAAAAGGCTGAAACAAGGCCAAAATCTGGGCAATATATGGTTGCAAAGTATTTATTATTTTATTAACAGAGATACAGTAGAACCTCCATGAAAGGACACCTCTCTATAAAGGACAGTTTTCATATCTGAAGATCGTTACATCACATTGTTCCTACCCTGTAGGAAGAAATCCAAAATTTTAGGTTTCGAGTTCAACTCTCCTTGGAGTTACAAGCCAAAAACAATCATTTATACAGGTAAATCAGAGGTACAATGGGCAAGCATGCACACTCAACATGACTTTCCTGCTTCAGCTGTTTCCAAAGCCAATTTTATTTATGAAGGAATTATTCTGATTTTCTAATTCTACCAAATTTTTCTAGACACAGATGGTCGAAATGTTTTGGAGTCAACGTTTGTCGTATCACAGCATATATTTTTCCTCATTCAGTTTTTATCTGATGATGGTAACTGTTACCGAAACGTTGCACACTATTTATTTGGATTTGGTCTTATTACCCTGTAGTTCTAATCTATAATCCAAATCATGCCTTATTATGCCTTTAGTGGATATTTATTCTGAAAGATGGCACAAGCCATAGGCAACTTTTAGATGCACGATAAGGGGAGGCCTTTTTCTTAATTTTTAAGGGTAGGTTATTTAGATTAAACTAGGTACGATCTTTCACGGCAAAAGGCTTTTTTTCACTGCCTTAATAAGATGGCTGTTATATATGCTCCTAATCAACTTTTCAAAAAATGGATTTTTCACAGGAACTTTCAATCGCAGGGAAGAAGGTGTAAAGCATGTCGCTTGGTACAGTAAAACCTCTATGAGAGGACACTCGCACTCGACAACACCTCTCTACAAAGGACAGTTTTCATTTGCAAAATTATCAAGTTTACTATTTTTACCAACTCTCCAGTAAGAGAACACCTCTCCCTAAAGAACACTTTGGCTCTGCAATTAGGTGTCCTTTATAGGGAGGTTCTACTGTATATTCGATTGAAAGCTAGGATCCATTTTGTCAAACTTTTAAGATTTCCTATGTAGCTGCTTCATAGAAAAACTCGGGGGTCGGTGGAAGGCTGGTTAAACCGTTTGGTTTTCGACCACTACGACCCGGGTTCGATTCCCGCATTGGACACTTTTTTTATGATTTAAAAAAAATGCTCCAATTTTCCCCAATTCTTGCAAAAGTCCAACCTCACCAGCGAGTGCAAGTAACCAAACGGGGCTCTGGCACATTTGTAAGTGCAAAGTCGAACTGCTTTTCACATGTGTAGAAATGTGGTGCACTTACAGTAAAAGCAGCCGCTAACTACCCACCATGATTATCATGGCCTATACCATGTGTTGTTGTTGTTGTTGTTGTTTCTTATCCCCTTGTGCAAAGATTACACGAATTCCATGAGTTCATGCTCCTCGAGCTGTTTTATGATGAGCAGCGGCCTCTCCATACCATGTGTACTAGGGATAATTAAAAAAAAAAAAATAGAAAAACTGGAGGTGAAGTGAAATAAAACTCCATAGTTATGATAAAGATAATACAAGTAGCTTCTTTATTTGGTCTTAGGCCAACTTTTAGAACGGTCATTTCCTAAGATTAACAACCTGTAGCACATTCGGGGAAATCATTTCCAAATCCCCACATATGGCTAACAGTAAATTGCCTCCTAACACTACTTGAACACAGCCAGGTCAGCTTAGCATCCATCAAGATCTTCCCTTCTATAGAGTAGATTTAGAACATGCCATCTCAAGCCATTGAAGATAGAAAATAATAACAAAATTTATCTCACTTGCCCAAAATGTAGTTTGGTACCTGCAGCTCCAGAACACATTTTGGCTTGCATTAGATGCACTAAACAGGACCTTTGGGAGAGGCCGCTGCTCATCATAAAACAGCTCGAGGAGCATGAACTCATGGAATTCGTGTAATCTTCACACAAGGGGATAAGAAACAACAACAACAATGATTATCATGGCCTGTACCACGTGTACTAGGGATAAGCAAAAAAAAAAAAAAAACCTATAGCACATTCGGTGAAATCTTTTCCAAATTCCCACATATGGCTTACAGTAAATTGCCTCCAAACAACCCCGCTACTTGAACATAGCAAGGTCAGCTTAGCATCCATCAAGATCCTCCCTTCTGTAGAGTAGACCTCCTTTCTCAATAAAGACAGAATTGAGGTGCAGTCTTCCAAGAGATGCAACACAGCTCTTTTGGAAGGATCAACTCACCGTCTTCTGTGATAACAGGTTCCTTCGGTGCAAACTCCAGGTAGTTCTGAGTGGGCTTGGTGATTTTGACATGGCCAACTGCATCTGTGAGCTGCAACCATCATCATGCTCTGTCAGAGAGGGGCCAGCAGTGAGGAGAGACTAACAATCCACAACAATTACCAAGGTAGTCTCAGTAAGCATCCCTGGTACTGGCATTGGAACAACTTCTGTCCTGAAGAGAATGCTTACAATACAACACTGGGACGAGGAAGACAACAATAGGAAACTATCCTGTCCCAGAGAATGCATTTGATATGGATGATGATACAAGCAGAAGAATGTGAAAGTTCATTATCAAAGCAGTTAACCAGTCAAGAGACTGACCTCAACACTGGGACAAGGTACAACAATGGGAAGCTACCCTATCAACATCCTCAAGAAAACATTAGATGATGATACAAGCAGAAGAATGTGAAAGTTCATCATCAAAGCAGTTAACCAGTCAAGAGACTGACCTCAACACTGGGACAAGGTACAACAATGGGAAGCTACCCTATCAACATCCTCAAGAAAACATTAGATGATGATACAAGCAGAAGAATGTGAAAGTTCATCATCAAAGCAGTTAACCAGTCAAGAGACTGACCTCAACACTGGGACAAGGTACAACAATGGGAAGCTACCCTATCAACATCCTCAAGAAAACATTAGATGATGATACAAGCAGAAGAATGTGAAAGTTCATTATCAAAGCAGTTAACCAGTCAAGAGACTGACCTCAACACTGGGACAAGGTACAACAATGGGAAGCTACCCTATCAACATCCTCAAGAAAACATTAGATGATGATACAAGCAGAAGAATGTGAAAGTTCATTATCAAAGCAGTTAACCAGTCAAGAGACTGACCTCAACACTGGGACAAGGTACAACAATGGGAAGCTACCCTATCAACATCCTCAAGAAAACATTAGATGATGATACAAGCAGTGAATGTGAAAGTTCATCATCAAAGCAGTTAACCAGTCAAGAGACTGACCTCAACACTGGGACAAGGTACAACAATGGGAAGCTACCCTATCAACATCCTCAAGAAAACATTAGATGATGATACAAGCAGAAGAATGTGAAAGTTCATTATCAAAGCAGTTAACCAGTCAAGAGACTGACCTCAACACTGGGACGAGGTACAACAATGGGAAGCTACCCTATCAACATCCTCAAGAAAACATTAGATGATGATACAAGCAGTGAATGTGAAAGTTCATCATCAAAGCAGTTAACCAGTCAAGAGACTGACCTCAACACTGGGACAAGGTACAACAATGGGAAGCTACCCTATCAACATCCTCAAGAAAACATTAGATGATGATACAAGCAGAAGAATGTGAAAGTTCATTATCAAAGCAGTTAACCAGTCAAGAGACTGACCTCAACACTGGGACGAGGTACAACAATGGGAAGCTACCCTATCAACATCCTCAAGAAAACATTAGATGATGATACAAGCAGAAGAATGTGAAAGTTCATCATCAAAGCAGTTAACCAGTCAAGAGACTGACCTCAACACTGGGACAAGGTACAACAATGGGAAGCTACCCTATCAACATCCTCAAGAAAACATTAGATGATGATACAAGCAGTGAATGTGAAAGTTCATCATCAAAGCAGTTAACCAGTCAAGAGACTGATCTCAACACTGGGACGAGGTACAACAATGGGAAGCTACCCTATCAACATCCTCTAGAAAACATTAGATGATGATACAAGCAGTGAATGTGAAAGTTCATCATCAAAGCAGTTAACCAGTCAAGAGACTGATCTCAACACTGGGATGAGGTACAACAATGGGAAGCTACCCTATCAACATCCTCAACATTAGATGATGATACAAGCAGAAGAATGTGAAAGTTCATCATCAAAGCAGTTAACCAGACTAGACCAACCAGATCAATTTGAATGAGAGAGATCCAATTTAAAGGGGGACGAGAGTTTTACTGCCATCTACCCTGACCAATATTCTAATTTATTTTCTCTTATATCTAATGCAATCAATTATTTTCTTACCATTCTGAGGGCAATTTGAGACTCGCAAAAAGTTTCAAATCAAGAAAACTGTGGCTAATTTTGAAAATCACAAGTTTTAAACTTGGTCAAAATGACTGGGGAAACTCAAAATTATATTAGCCCATGGAGTAGAACAAACAAGCTCAGATAATCCTGAATCAGCAATAGCAGCCATTAAGAGGGCAGTAAGCACACTATTGCTGCTGGAGGTAAACAATGACCAAGTGATTAGATAAGCTGATATGTTTGACATCCCAGCCAAATTGGAAAGTTGAAAAAATGCTCAACAAATGAGGTGTGGAACATAAATTCAAAAAGAAAATCACCATCTTTCTTTTATACACAAAACAAACTTTCTAGAGTCCTTACTATGATGAAAAAATATTAGGAGGGCTTGGCTAATCAATGGTGAACGCTCCCAGTGGTTTTGCCAATTTAATCTACCAGTTTGCTTTGTGTATAAAAGAAACCTTCGTGTTTAAATGCTTTCATTTCCTGTATATAGATGGCAGGCTTTGTATTAATCTACTAGCCGAATGACCCGGGCAACGCCCGTGTTTTACCTGATTGAATGTTTTGATTCAAATACTATTTGTTACAATTATAAATTGGCGCCTTAAATATATCCCTAATGATAATAGTACTTACATATGTACATAAGTATGTACATGTCAATGGATACCCTCACATGTTGGAATTGAAGGCAATGAAGCTGCTGATGTGCTAGCGAAAAAAGGCACAAAAGAACCCTTGCCACAGAAAAATAAACTTACTTTTAAAGAAATAGAAACAATAGCCAAAACAAAAATAAACAAGAACTGGAGGATCCCACCTAAGCACAGTTGGTACAGTGGAGTGAACCCAGGAGGAGCTCTGAACATCAGAAATAGACAGCATCAAACAACACTAACAAGATTTAGAACAGGCCATCTCAAGCCATTGAAGATAGAAAATAATAACAAAATCTACCCCCCTTGCCCAAAATGTAGCTTGTCACCTGCAGCTCCAGAACACATTTTGGCTTGCATTAGATGCACTAAACAGGACCTTTGGGAGAGGCCGCTGCTCATCATAAAACAGCTCGAGGAGCATGAACTCATGGAATTTGTGTAATCTTTACACAAGGGGATAAGAAACAACAACAACAACAACAGTATGTGTATATATATATACCTTAATAGTACAAAAGCTACATACCTATACTTTCGATATTTGCGGACCTATAATGAGGTATTGTTAACAATAGATTATTTAAGGAGCGACCCGCTCCAACACAATAGTTACAAAAACAACAAAGCGAGTGGGGGGGGGGGGGCAAAGGTGGCGTGATCGAAGCCAACCAATAGGAGAGCGCCATTCCAAAAAAAATAGCAAACGGTGACAGAGATGAAAAAGAATTGATGACGCTCGTAACTGTATATAGAATACCTTGAAGAATGGGTGCAGAGAAATTACAGTGGTCACCACTACATGGCTACTGAAAGTTACCTCTTGTAATATGATCTGGTTTGTGAGGGATGAGATTCTCTTGTGGGATTTATCAGGAAACAATGGGTCCCTATTATGATGGCCATTTAGCCAAACCTATCCTTACCTCCTTGACCAGTTGAGGTTTAAGACATTCCCCTTCTTCATTGAACATGGTGTCCCAGGAGTCCTCTGCTTCTTCTGGGTGAGGTGAGGGTGCTCTCTCCTCTGCACGGGTTGGTTGAGCACGGCACTGTTTCACTGGAGTGTTAGCCGCAGACGGTTGAGGAGGCTGGGCACTGCACTGTTTCACTGGGGTGACAGCCTCAGATGATGGAGGGGTTTGAGCACTGCACTGTTTCACTGGGGTGTGAGCCGCAGACGGTGGAGGAGGTTGGACACTGCACTGTTTCACTGTGGTGACAGCCTCAGATGATGGAGGGGTTTGAGCACTGCACTGTTTCACTGGGGTGACAACCTCAGATGGTGAAGAGGGTTGGGCACTGCACTGTTTCACTGGGGTGTCAGCCTTAGATGGTGGAGGGGGTTGTGCATCGCACTGTTCTCCTGTGTTGTCAACTGGAGTGGAGCACTGTGCTATTGTGTTTTCAAGCACTAGCAAAGAAGAGGGTTCTTCTGGTTGTCTCTCTGCTATCGTGTCATCGGTAGGTGGAATACTATCCTGGGTGCCACTGGGTGAGTTTCCTGATGGATAGGATCCAAAACATGTGTATTTAATTTGTGAGTCAGTGGGCAATGGATCTTCCACTGCCATGTGGTAAGTTGGTGAATGAAGGGACCTTAGGTCCTGCTCTTCCACTGCCATGTGTTCTGTTGGTGAATTAAGGGGCTTTGGATCCTGCTCTTCCACTACCATGTGGTCTGTTAGTGAATTAAGGGGCTTTGGATCCTGCTCTTCCACTGCCATGTGGTCTGTTAGTGAATTAAGGGGCTTTGGATCCTGCTCTTCCACTGCCATGTGGTCAGTTGGTGAATGAAGGGACCTTAGGTTCTGCTCTTCCACTGCCATGTGGTCTGTTGGTGAATTAAGGGGCTTTGGATCCTGCTCTTCCACTACCATGTGGTCTGTTAGTGAATTAAGGGGCTTTGGATCCTGCTCTTCCACTACCATGTGGTCTGTTAGTGAATTAAGGGGCTTTGGATCCTGCTCTTCCACTGCCATGTGGTCTGTTAGTGAATTAAGGGGCTTTGGATCCTGCTCTTCCACTGCCATGTGGTCAGTTGGTGAGTTAAGGGGCTTAGGATCCTGCTCTTCCACTGCCATGTGGTCTGTTGGTGAATTAAGGGGCTTTGGATCCTGCTCTTCCACTGCCATGCGGTCTGTTGGTGAATTAAGGGACTTAGGATCCTGCTCTTCCACTGCCATGTGGTCTGTTGGTGAATTAAGGGGCTTTGGATCCTGCTCTTCCACTGCCATGTGGTCAGTTGGTGAATGAAGGGACCTTGGGTCCTGCTCATCCATTTCCATGTGGTCAGTTGGTGAATGAAGAGACCCTGGATCCTGATCTTCTACTGCTATATGGCCAGTTGATGATTGAGGTGATTTTGGATCCTGCCCTACAACCATTTGGTCAGTCTCTGGCAATGATTGGTGACCCTGCTCCATCAACATGCTGTCTGTGGTAGTTGGTGATGTTTGACCCTGCTCTAATGCTTGATTATGTTCTGCTTCCATGTGGGCAGTCTCTGGCAATGATTGGTGAGCCTGATCCTTCAATATGTTGTCTGGGGTAATTATAGATGTTTGACCCTGCTCTATTGATGCTTGACTCTGTTCTGCTTCCATGTGGGCAGTCTCTGGCAGAGATTGGTGAACCTGCTCCAACAGCATGGTATCTGTGGTAGTTAGTGATGTTTGACCCTGCTCTATCACCATATTGTCTGTGGTAGTTAGTGATGTTTGACCCTGATCTAATGATGTTTGACTCTGTTCTGTTGCGATGTGATCAGACTCTAGTAGGGCTTGATGACCCTGCTCCATCAACGTACTGTCTGTGGAAGTCAGTGATGTATGGCCCTGCTCTATCGCCATATGGTTGGTCTGATCTGCTATTATAGAGTCTGTCGGTGGTGGAGGCTGCACTATCGACACAGAGGCAGGTAATGGTTGACGATGCTTCTCTTCTGACAGGTGAGGAGAGAGGTTGACAGTCTGACATTCCTCTACCGCCATGCTGCCATGTTCGGCAGGAACTGAGCAGGGTTCCTCAGGCCTATTAGAGGTTGCAGGAGGCTGAGGTTCTGAAGGCCTTTGTGGTGGGAGAGGAGCGGCCTCTGGAGGCAACCGCGGGGTGAATGACTCTGGTGGGATGATGATCCCTGGGTGGGACGGGGCTTTCTTTTGGGCGGCGGGTGGAGTCTTCTTGCTGCGCAGAGGTCTGGCCACATAGTACTGCTTCTCAGGCCTCTTTGGCTTGGCCCTGCAAGACATCAGCCAGGTGTCACAGCTCTGTGAAGGACAGTTGCAGAGCCAAAGTGTCATTTAGAGGGAAGCGTCCTCTTACCAGAGATCAGCTAAATAGTTAAAAAAACAGTAAATATGGCTATGAAAAATAGTTCTTTGTAGAGAGGTGTTCTCTAATGTGAGTGTCCTCTCATAGAGGTTGTTCTACTGAATATATGAATCCTGTTCAAACATGGCAAGATCTTAAAACAGCCAAAGCTTCTTGAATACAATAAAAATGAGAACAGCTCTCAAACCAGTGACTCTTCATTAAAGCCCTAGGTGCAATAAATATAACTTCGGAATCGGAAAAACTAACCTAATTTAGCCAATTTGAATCTAGCCTAACCTAGCATATTACACATACACATGCTTAATATATATATTTTTTTAAATAAAATTTCTTGTTGCCATGTTTGTATTTGATAACTATTACAAATGTTATGATGCACTAGCGCGCCATCTGTTATCAAAATTTGAAACTATTTTAAAGGTGTAAGATTCTTTTTGAAATTAAACAATTTCTACTGCCCTTACTGCAATGGAAAAATTAAAGGGAGGGCCTGGCTCATCAGTGGTGAACCCTCCCAGCGGTTTCGCCGGTTTAATCTACCATACCGCTGTCCATAGTTCTTCTAAAATACCCATTCCAAGAGTCTACCAACAGTATCACTATAAAAGGAAGTTCCAAAAATGCAATATAACAGCGGTATGGTAGATTAAACTGGAGAAACCGCTGGGAGGGTTCACCATTGATGAGCCAGGCCCTCCCTTTAATTTTTTCCATTGCAGTAAGGACAGTAGAAATTGTTTAATTTCAAAAAGAATCTTACACCTTTAAAATAGTTTCGAATTATTACAAATGTAATAAGGCACAATTTGGATTATAGATTATAAACACAAGGTAATAAGACCAAATTCAAATAAATAAATGTGATGGATGATGGAAACTGTCCTTTGAAGAGAGATGTATTCTAGCGGGAGTATCCTCTCATGGAGGTTCTACTGTATTGGTGAAGAATACTGTCCTTTGTAGAGAAGTGTCCTCTAGCGGGAGTATCCTCTCATGGAGGTTCTACTGTATTGGTGAAGAAAACTGTCCATTGTAGAGAAGTGTCCTCTAGCGGGAGTATCCTCTCATGGAGGTTCTACTGTATTGGTGAAGAAAACTGTCCATTGTAGAGAAGTGTCCTCTAGCGGGAGTATCCTCTCATGGAGGTTCTACTGTATTTATTTATTTGTATTTGGTCTTACTACCTTGTGTTTATTACAAATGTATGTCAACTATTATCTCCACAATGTGGGGGGTTATATTTTCTTCATGTTGATATTACTGTCATGAAGAATAGATGACACATGCGTGGTTTAATTGTTGTTATGTCTGTACAGGTTAGTTCCTTTGTTACTGTCATGCGTTAACCATGTATACTCGACTATCCATTTGCACCAAAGAAGAGCAACAATCAATGATTTATTTTTTTGTGGTTGGAAAGTGTATCAAGGATTGAAATTCAGTGAAGACTTTCAGTACAGTAGGGGAACAGTGTGTTGCCTCAACAGAATGTGTATGATTGGATTGAAATATGGCCTTATGAATGTTACACAAGACAAAGGTGCTGAATCATAATTTACTGCCACAAATGAGGAAAACATTGAACATACACGTGACTTGATTCTGTTAGACAGATGAAGTAACTATTGATAAATTGGCCCATTGTCTGCAAATTAGTTATAGTTCTGCCTACGAAATCATCCACAACAGACTTGGGTTTCATAAAGTCTATGCAAGATGGGTTCCAAAACTACTCACACAGTTGCATAAACAACAGCTCTTGGACATCTGCCAAAAACATTTGGATCGCTATGGTAATCAACTTGACATCTTCTTATACAGAATTGCCACTGGTGACAAACGTGGATAAATCATTAGGAGCCGGAGAGTACATGGCAGAGAATGGGATGGAAACATCCAAATTTGCCCCGCAAGGAAAAGTTTAAAAGCCAATCATCTAGAAGAATACTGATGCTTAGATTTTTGGGACTAACAAATCAGGTTTGATAGTTTAAGAGAGGTTAAATTAGATTAGTTTCCGTCAAGTTATAGGTTAAGTTGTTTGAAATTTTATTTTTAAATTAAAAAAAAAAGTATAAACGAAAATATTTTAATTACATAATGTATGTTTAAATAGTGATGTGATATTATACACAATGCCACTTATTTGTTCACATTTTTCAAACTTTGCCAAAAAAATCTCTCACTCTATCCCTTTGTATAAAGGTGTCCTCTCATGGGGGCTGTTCTATTGTATTGGTGATGGAAACTGTCCTTTGAAGAGAGGTCTCCTCTAGTGGGAGTGTCCTCTCATGGAGGCTGTTCTATTGTTTTGGTGATGAAAACTGTTCTTTGTAGAGAAGTGTGCTCTAGCGGGAGTGTCCTCTGATGAAGGCTGTTCTACTATATTGATGATGAAAACTGTTCTTTGTAGAGAAGTGTGCTCTAGCGGGAGTGTCCTCTGATGAAGGCTGTTCTACTATATTGATGATGAAAACTGTTCTTTGTAGAGAAGTGTGCTCTAGCGGGAGTGTCCTCTGATGAAGGCTGTTCTACTATATTGATGATGAAAACTGTTCTTTGTAGAGAAGTGTGCTCTAGCGGGAGTGTCCTCTGATGAAGGCTGTTCTACTATATTGATGATGAAAACTGTTCTTTGTAGAGAAGTGTGCTCTAGCGGGAGTGTCCTCTGATGAAGGCTGTTCTACTATATTGATGATGAAAACTGTTCTTTGTAGAGAAGTGTGCTCTAGCGGGAGTGTCCTCTGATGAAGGCTGTTCTACTATATTGATGATGAAAACTGTTCTTTGTAGAGAAGTGTGCTCTAGCGGGAGTGTCCTCTGATGAAGGCTGTTCTACTATATTGATGATGAAAACTGTTCTTTGTAGAGAAGTGTGCTCTAGCGGGAGTGTCCTCTGATGAAGGCTGTTCTACTATATTGATGATAAAAACTGTCCTTTGTAGAGAAGTGTGCTCTAGCGGGAGTGTCCTCAGATGGAGGTTGTTCTACTATATTGGTGATGAAAACTGTCCTTTGTAGAGAAGTGTGCTCTAGCGGGAGTGTCCTCAGATGGAGGTTGTTCTACTATATTGGTGATGAAAACTGTCCTTTGTAGAGAAGTGTGCTCTAGCGGGAGTGTCCTCTGATGGAGGTTGTTCTACTATATTGGTGATGAAAACTGTCCTTTGTAGAGAAGTGTGCTCTAGCGGGAGTGTCCTCAGATGGAGGTTGTTCTACTATATTGGTGATGAAAACTGTCCTTTGTAGAGAGGTGTCCTCTAGTGGGAGTGTCCTCTGATGAAGGCTGTTCTACTATATTGATGATAAAAACTGTCCTTTGTAGAGAAGTGTGCTCTAGCGGGAGTGTCCTCAGATGGAGGTTGTTCTACTATATTGGTGATGAAAACTGTTCTTTGTAGAGAAGTGTGCTCTAGCGGGAGTGTCCTCTGATGAAGGCTGTTCTACTATATTGATGATGAAAACTGTTCTTTGTAGAGAAGTGTGCTCTAGCGGGAGTGTCCCTCTGATGAAGGCTGTTCTACTATATTGATGATGAAAACTGTTCTTTGTAGAGAAGTGTGCTCTAGCGGGAGTGTCCTCTGATGAAGGCTGTTCTACTATATTGATGATGAAAACTGTTCTTTGTAGAGAAGTGTGCTCTAGCGGGAGTGTCCTCTGATGAAGGCTGTTCTACTATATTGATGATAAAAACTGTCCTTTGTAGAGAAGTGTGCTCTAGCGGGAGTGTCCTCAGATGGAGGTTGTTCTACTATATTGGTGATGAAAACTGTCCTTTGTAGAGAAGTGTGCTCTAGCGGGAGTGTCCTCAGATGGAGGTTGTTCTACTATATTGGTGATGAAAACTGTCCTTTGTAGAGAAGTGTGCTCTAGCGGGAGTGTCCTCTGATGGAGGTTGTTCTACTATATTGGTGATGAAAACTGTCCTTTGTAGAGAAGTGTGCTCTAGCGGGAGTGTCCTCAGATGGAGGTTGTTCTACTATATTGGTGATGAAAACTGTCCTTTGTAGAGAGGTGTCCTCTAGTGGGAGTGTCCTCTCATGGAGGTTTTTCTATTGTATTGATGATGAAAACTGTCCTTTGTAGAGAAATGTCCTCTTGCGGGAGTGTCCTCTCATAGAATATGTTCTAACGTACTAGATAGGGGTGTAGGTTATTTATATATATATAAAGAAATCTCAGGGTGTGTGTTCTATAGGTTACCTGGCCCTTTGTTCGACAGAAGTAGTCGGGGACTCCTCCTCTCTGCCTCCCATCGCTGTTTTCCTACAACAACACATCACATCCTTGCACAACCAGCACACATATTGTAACAAATAACAATAATAGAGCATCGTAAAGATAGAGGCTGCCTGGCCAGCATTCATAGTTCTTTTTTAAAAAATAGACACTTCGGCCAGTTAGTTTTTTTTATTTTCTCAATGTTTCAACAAAAAATCTTTTGTCTTTGTCAGGATAAATGCAACAACAACAACAACAAAAAGCCTTTATTCAGGGTCACTGACCCTATACAGGATTCACCAGAGGTATGCATAAGAACAAATCAGTGAGACAAAGGAAATAACGATATATACAGAAGAAAAAGAAAAAAAAAAACAAGAAAGAGAAAGAGGGAAGCAAGAAAAACAACACAAAAAGAGGAGCAGTAAGAAAGTGAGGAGTGAGTGTCACTTGGCCTTCTTCTGAGATACGGACTTGTGGAAACCATAAAACGCCGTAGCAATATACTTATGTCAGGATAAATACTTTATTTTTATTTCTCCTGACGAAGACAAAATATTTTTGTTGAAACATTGAGAAAATAAAAATTTAACTCTGGCAGAAGTGTCTATTTTTAAAAGAAATAACAGAGCAGTAAGCTGTCAACACATGTAAAGGAACATTCCAAGAATAACATCACCTATAAAGAATATGTCAATGTAATAAAATTTATCTATTGTTACCCCGTTAAAAATTACCATTACAGAAAAAGGAGATCAAGCACCATCACCCTACGATACAAAGATTTAAAAAACCTACAATCAAAATAGGATTTGTAAATGCAACTTGGAAATAAATTTGAATTGTTAAAAAGATAAAAATATATATTTTTTAGAGTACACTCATATACACTCATGGACAAAACTTAAGGAAGTTTTAGCGATTCAGACAATAACTCTGAAAGATATTACAGTGACCTTTATTGAAGACACACGACCAAGTGTGAACAAAATTTCCCCGGCTCTCTAAAAAAAATATATATAACCAACTTTCCACTTCTTAAGTTTTGTTCATGAGTGTATATATATATATGTAATATTGTTGCAAATGATCCTGTCGACGTATGGATAAACTGACAGTCATGTAGGTGAGGTGAGTGTTGATGTTCTTCCCACACGCGGACAACAAGAAGCAGAGGCAGGGCTAGATGTTAGCACCAAGAGTGATTGAGGACAGCCCACGGAACAGAGGTAGAGGCCATGACACAAACTTGGATGCCTATCACCGAGACATGGAGAGAGAGACTGCGAGAGACAGAAGCGGCTTGCCGATGGACACACTGTAGAACATACTGCCGCTGACCCCCAGCTGCCACCATCCGACTGCTCTGGCTTTTTATTTTGACATCACCAATTTTAGTTTTACATACAAATAAGGGGGGGGGGGGTACAGGTTATATTAATAAAAAGATATAGCATATATACAAAATATGGGGGTGGTAGTAAATAGGAACAGTGTACATTTTAAAAGAAGAGTAGGATCTAATAAAGTATCGGCTCTAACTAATTGGAAGATATGTGATATATACTAAAAGTGTCATCATTATACAGTTTAAAATATACTATATATATATATAAAGCATGAATTGAACCCACACTATAGCATGTAATATCTGAATGCAATGAAAGGGATATAAATTAGGAGTTTGGTGTTACCTTTTTTCCCCCTCAATTGAATCATTGAGCTAAAACACACGGATTGGCTGAATAAGATCATGTGATACATAGTAGTGTTCTATGAGAAGACCAAAAGCTTTAAAAAAAGGATAAGAACAGTCTCTCTCTTGAAGGTCTTTCATCAGAGACTGTTTCAAATGAAAGACTCCTCATGACAAATGCGGGAATCGAACCCGGGTCGTAATGGTCGAAAACCGTGGTTCGTCGGTGGAAGGCTGGTTAAACCGTTTGGTTTTCGACCACTACGACCCGGGTTCGATTCCCGCATTTGACACTTTTAGGGGGTCGGTGGAAGGCTGGTTAAACCGTTTGGTTTTCGACCACTACGACCCGGGTTCGATTCCCGCATTTGACACTTTTAGGGGGTCGGTGGAAGGCTGGTTAAACCGTTTGGTTTTCGACCATTACGACCCGGGTTCGATTCCCGCATTTGACACTTTTAGGGGGTCGGTGGAAGGCTGGTTAAACCGTTTGGTTTTCGACCACTACGACCCGGGTTCGATTCCCACATTTGACTCCTCATGACTTTACTGACATAACAAAGTTTCTGATAAGAGACAACTACCTCCAGAAGAGATTGGATTTAACTATGTTTTTAGCTTATGGTCTCTCACGGTAGACTACTGTAGCAGTCACAAAATTGGATATTTTTTTACACTCATGGACAACATTAAAGGAAGTGGAAAATCTTTGATGTCCCCCGTCTTCTTTTTTTTTTTTTTGAAGGAGACAGAGGCAATTTTGTTCACACTTGGTTATCTCGTGTGTCTTCAATTAAGGCACTGTGTATCAAATATCTTTCAGAATTATTGTCTGAATCCTGATATACATGCTGCAAGGTACAACTTCCTTAAGTTTTGTCCATGAGTGTATATAATTAAAACCTACTTCTATAGCCCTTATACTGCAATGATTAAAAATAACAAATATTGATGATGTGGTAACAACGCTGTTACTGAAACATCACACACTATTCATTTATTTGTATATGGTCTTATTACCTTGTGTCTATAATATAAATTATGCCTTATCATTTTTGATATACTTTAATAGACCTAAGAAGTTATTCTTCCTATGAGCTGAAGAATTCCAAAGTAAATATCAATGTTGATGATTCTATTGAAGATTATATTTTAAAGAGTTCAGGATCTCAAGCTCTCCTCTATTTTTGATGATGGTAACAATGCTGTTACCGAAACGTCACACCCTATTAATTTATTTGGATTTGGTCTTATTACCTTGTAGGTATAATTTATAATTCAAATTATGCTTTATTATTTATGAAAGAAGGAGGGTTCACCACTGATGAGCCATGCCCTCCCTATTTTAATTCTTAATCATGTTGTTTCTTATGCTCTTGTGTTAAGATTACATGAATTCCATGAGTTCATGCTTCTCAAGCTAATTTTTAATCATTGCATATATAGTTAAACCTGTCTATAGCGCCCACTCTTGGGACTCACCAAAATAGGGTGCTATAGAGAGGGGGTACTATAGACAGGTCACTTTTAATGTAAATCACATCGTACTACGTATTTAAAATCGGGCGCTATAGAGAGGAAGGCGCTATTTAGAGGGGGTGCTATAGACAGGTTTAACTATATATAAGTGGTGCTATAAATATATTTCCAAATTTCAGTGATGAAGAGTGTCAAGTTGATAATTTAGGATGTTACACTTGTACAAGGGGGAAGGAAAAGATGTTGGGTAGAGAGGGTGGTAAAGCGTATAGAGGAAATAATACATTGCTGCTTGGTGAGTTTGGGTTGGTTGATGTGGAAGCTAGCTGTGAAATGGCAGTTTTTATTATGGGAGGGTGGTGATAATAAGATTTTACTTTATGGAAAAACTCCGCCTTTGCCGGTCCCAAGCCCGGATGAAAAAGAAGGAGGGGGAGCAGTAACAGCCTCACTAAAAAACCTGGGCTCAGCTGGCCTGGCTGATAGTACCCTGTAAGGGCTCCTGATCCATGGATACAGGATGAGTAGCGTTTGTACTCCATGTTAGGAGCGGCTGTACATGGCACCTGTTTCTCATGTCAGAGATGCATTTTACTTCACCCAGAAAAAATTATTGACTGTATTGATTCATCCATTGATGAGCTCTACTCATCCCCGGCAGACACCATCAAAAGTCTCAAACTTTACAAGCTTGATACTCTAATATGATTGAGTGGAGATAAGAAAGAAGAAGACTTTATAGAAACATAAGGTAACAAGGCCACATCCAAATGAATAAATAATGTGCGAGAATATTCAGTAACAACAATGCAGTTACTGAAAGGTGACGTTTCGGTGTAACAGTGTTGTTCCCATTATCAGACAAAAGTACTGAATGAGATAATAAGTCTGATAATGCTAACAATGCTCTTACCGAAATGCCATACACTATAAACACAAGGTAATAAGACCAAATCCAAATAAATAAATAGTGTGTGACGTTTTGGTAACAGCATTGTTACCATCTTCAGACAAAAGTACTGAATGAGAAATTTTACCACAGCCTTATCCACACACTATTATTTTATTTGTATTTGGTCTTATTACCTTGTTTTCAAATCTATAATTCTAATTGTACCTTATCCTGTCTGTAGAGATTATATTTGTGATAATGCACAAAACAAATAAAAACAATAATTACAAAGGATTAAGAAGAGAGGAAATTTACTCAATCAGAAGAAATGTCCAAGCATTTGGGTTCTGCTTCATTCGTCATCAAGTTAAAGAACAAAAGCCGAGGCATCTCACCAACCTTGGGAGTTGTTTGGAATGAACCACAACACGGCGCTGGTCTCCAGCTCCTATGGAGAAGCTGCCCAGGGTGGCGCCGTAGTAGGACTCGATCACCTCGTGGAGCAGCCAGCGCACATAGGGCTCGAAGGGTGGGAACAAGAGCACTCTGTGGCACCAGCATTCGATTGGTAGATGCACATCACAGGGCTGGAGGCCTTAGTTCCCTCTATTTCAATGGAGTGGATTTCATTCGGATGAAATTGATTCAATCCTAGCTATATAAATTTGTTGTAAAATATATTTGTGTGTTTCAGGAAACTGATCCTTTTTTTAATTGGTAAGGACTTCAGAATGAGCGCTACATTTTTAGGCTACCTTCTGAACTTTGCCTTCGGAAATGGGATAGATGATGGATGCCAACACCATTCATGCGTCAACAAAGGCAGCGTCCATTTACAAGTTCTTCCTAAGCCTTGAGATTTTTTTTTTTTTTGCTTATCCCTAGTACACTTGGTACAGGTCATGATAATCATGGTGGGTAGAAGTAGGCAACTGCTTTTACTGTAAGTTCACCACATGTCTTCACATGTGAAAAGCAGTTCGAATTTGTACTTACAAATGTGCCAGAGCCCTGTTTGGTTACTTGAACTTGCTGGTGGGGTTGGACTTTTGCAAGAATCGGGGCCATTGGAGCATTTTTTTTTTTAATCAGAAAAAAGGGCCCAATGCAGGAATAGAACCTGAGTCGTAGCGGTCGAAAACCAACGGTTTAGACCATTCTTCCACTTACCCCTTGAGGGGAGATAACAAAGACCCTCTGATTATCTGGAGGAAGACTCTTTGTCCTTGGGGAAGACTCCTCAAATGTTTATAATTGTTAAAAAACATGATTATAGCTTTCTATGGAGGTTCTCTACTGCATTAAAGAACTATTATATAAGTTAATTGTAACACAAATTCAAAATTTGGGATTCTAATGTCTAAAATTAAGGCATTAATATAAATATATTTATACAGTACGACCTCCCTGTAAAGGACACCTAATTGCAGAGCTAAAGTATCCTTTAGGGAGAAGTGTCCTCTTATCGGAGAGTTGCTAAATAGTAAAAATGGCAATTTTGCAAATGAAAACTGTCCTTTGTGGAGAGGTGTGTGCTCGCTATTATATACAAAATTTTATTACAATTTTTTTTTAATAGATAATTTGTGTTTTAAAATGTGTCAATAGATTAAAAAACTCTTAAAGAGACTGGTAAAAATTTGCTGTGCATCAGTCCATCACCGGCCCAGCAGTTGTGAATCACTGGTAGAGAGGATGTTGACGGGTGACACAGAACTTCAAATAAATAAAGGAGATTGCTGCAAGTAGAGGAGGTGTAGCTTTCAACACAGAGGAGGTAGTTGTTTATAAGCTTGTCAATTCTCCCGTGGGAATGATAGCTATTCTTTAGGTTTCTGCAGTTATACTTTATGGCAGCACATTCCATGCTTCCATTCTCACCCAGATTGAATCTTGGATATCATTCCTATAATCTCTCTTATCTCCTTTCTTCTATACACATGTTCAGTGAATAGCTCTTCATACACACACACACACACACAAAAGCCTTTATTAAGACACACAGGTCTTACAGAGGATTCTCCTTGGGGTTACAAGACAGAGAAACCTATGAAAGTGGGAAATATACAAAGGGGCAAAAATGGAGAAAGATTATATACATATGGTAAATATATACAGATTATTATTTGAATAATCCTATGGAAAATTAAAAAAAAAAATGGAAATATGGATGGGAGAAGTGGAGAGCGAAGAGAGGAAAGAAAACAGGTATTTACACATGGAACATACATATAATGGAACAAGTCAATTTAAGCTAATAGCTCTTCATACATGATTAGATACAATTTGTATTATAGATTAGAAACTCAAGGTAATAAGACCTTCTGTATATTACCTTCTGTAGCTCTTCATACACATAGATTATCACTTCACTCAAATGCTTCATCATTTTAGCAAAATGGTTTGGTTGTTGTTGTTGTCATGTCCAATGAAGATCCTCAGATGTCTTCATCTTGGGTGTGTATACTGCATTGCTACAGTTGTCTGTTCAATGAAGATCCTCAGATGTCTTCATCTTGGGTGTGTATACTGCATTGCTGCAGTTGTCTGTTCAATGAAGAGCCTCAGATGTCTCCACATGCATCTCTATCACAGCAGTTGCAATGTCCTCTATCTTGGGTGTGTATACTGTATTGTTGTTGTCGTGTCCAATGAGGAGCCTCAGATGTCTCCATACATCTCTATCACAGCAGTCGCAATGTTCTCTATCTTGGATGTGTATACTGTATTGTTGTTGTTGTCGTGTCCAATGAGGAGCCTCAGATGTCTCCATACATCTCTATCACAGCAGTCGCAATGTTCTCTATCTTGGATGTGTATACTGTATTGTTGTTGTTGTCGTGTCCAATGAAGAGCCTCAGATGTCTCCATACATCTCTATCACAGCAGTCGCAATGTTCTCTATCTTGGATGTGTATACTGTATTGTTGTTGTTGTCGTGTCCAATGAAGAGCCTCAGATGTCTCCATACATCTCTATCACAGCAGTCGTAATGTTCTCTATATTGGGTGTGTATACTGTATTGTTGCAGTTGTTGTGTCCAATGAGGAGCCTCAGATGTCTCCATACATCTCTATCACAACAGTTGCAATATTCTCTATCTTGGCAGTGTATACTGTATTGTTGTTGTTGTTGTGTCCAATGAAGAGCCTCAGATGTCTCCACATACATCTCTATCACAACAGTTGCAATGTTCTCTATCTTGGGAGTGTATACTGTATTGTTGTTGTTGCAAGGCTGCTGCTATTGCTGGACATGAGAATATGTGGGTAGGTGTTAGTTCCACACCAAGACAATTGTTGAATGTCCTGTAGGTTCTTGTGCCATTCCTTGTGTCATTCCTTTATAATGCTTCATTCTGAGTCTTGTAAGTTTGGTGATGATAACGTGAAAACTGGTGGGATAAGGTACATTTTGGATTATAGATTAGAAACAGAAACTCTCTTTAAAGGACAACACCTAGTTGTAGAACCAATGTGTCCTTTAAGGAGAGCTGTCCTCATACTGAGAATTGCTAAATAGTAAAAATGGTAATTTTGGTGAAGGAAATTGTTCTCTGTAGAGAGATGACCTCTCATGGAGGTTGTTCTACTCTTTTACCATTCCCCCACACACAGCTACACCATTGCATCCAAATGAATAAATTGTGTGGTGTTCAGTTCCAGTTCTTTTGTCAATGCTGTCACTGAAATTTTACATTGAATTTATTAATTTGGATCTGCTCTTGTTGATACCTTGTGATAAAAGCTGGTGGTTTGGCCTATTACCCAGTGTGAAGGTCACTTATTTGATGAAGATCTTCCACATTCCGCTAGTGTCATCAAATATTTATAGTTCAACAATCTCTTTAATCACCTCAAGGGCTAGAAAGGTACTTCCTCTTCTTCTTCTTTCTTATCTCCACTCAATCATATCAGGGTATCAAGCTTGTAGAGATTGAGACTTTTGATGGTGTCTGCTGGGGATAAGTAGAGCTCATCAATAGATGAGTCAATACAGTCGATAATGTGCTTTGGGGTTGCAGGCCGAGAACTGCATATATAGTTAAACCTCTCTATAGCACCCCTTCTTGGGACTTACCAAAATAGGGTGCTATAGAGAGGGGGTGCTATAGACGGGTCACTTTTAATGTAAAATGTTTACATTTTAATGTTTAAAATTGGGTGCTATAGAGAGGAAGGCGCTATTTAGAGGGGGCGCTATAGACAGGTTCAACTGTATATATATAGAAAGGTACTTCCTGTTGAATTAAAGTTAGGTTGTGCTGAATTATAGACTTGTTAAATGGATGTAAATAACTTGGTTGGGATTCTAAAAAAAACCTTTGATTTACAATGATAATGTATTGAATCATAGTTAGCTGAATTAAAGAGGCTAGCTGTGTGTGGGAGAATGGTAAAAGAGTAGAACAACCTCCATGAGAGGTCATCTCTCTACAGAGAACAATTTCCTTCACCAAAAAATGATCATTTTTTTACTATTTAGCAATTCTCAAGTATGAGGACAGCTCTCCTTAAAGGACACTTTGGTTCTGCAACTAGGTGTTGTCCTTTCAAGAGAGGTTCTACTGTACATAGTTGTGGTTTATAAAAATACAGTAGAACCTCCATGAGAGGACACCCGCGTTAGAGGACACCTCTCTACAAAGGACAGTTTTCATTGCCAAAATTACCATTACTACTATTTAGTAACTCTCCGGTAAGAGGACACCTCTCCCTAAAGGACAGTTTGGCTCTACAATTAGGTGTCCTTTACAGGGAGGTTTTACTGTATTTAGCAGATCTCTGGTAAGAGGACACCTCTTCCTAAAGGATGCTTTGCCTCTGCAATTAGGTGTTGTCTTTTACAGAGAGGTTCTACTGCCTAAAATATTTTATATTTATGTGTTCCGATAAGGCACAATTTGGATTATAGATTATAAACACAAGGTAATAAGACCAAATCCAAATACCTGTAAGGTCTCCTAATCCAGGGATACAGGATGAGCAGCGTATGTACTCCATGTTAGGAGCGGCTGCACATGGCGTCTGTTCCTCATGTCAGAGGCGGCCATTTCTTTTGGAGATAAGTCGGCCTGCCACTGAGTAGTGCTCCCAGTCTTAATGACAAAGGCAGACGCATTCTACTTCACCCAGCTTGAAACCCTAATATGATTGAGTGTAGATAAGAAAGAAGAAGAAGAAGACACTTTCTCAAGTTTTGTTCATAAAGTCGGTGACCGGCGGTATAAACCGTCAATTTCCGATAGCCATGAACATGGATCGAATCCCATATTGGACTTTTTTTTTTAAATATGTGAGGAACCTGTTCTTATTCATTGTAAATAACATAAGCTAGGTTGTTCTTTTTGAGCGGTACCTAATAAAGTTATTATGGAACAAAGTTTTGTCCATGAGTGTATTTATAAATGAATAAGTAGAGCTCAATTTGCCTGGTGTGATTTGGACTCCTCACACCACCCCATTCCAATAAGGATTCTACGGCATTAGAAATATCTGTGGGCAAATAAACTTGCTACCTGACAAGCCCAGATGTGAAGTTGCACAATATTGACCACCGTCACAGGTGGGATGGCTAATTAAAGCCGGGGCCAGTTTATCCTGTTATCTCAGCTACCTCCCTCCCTCCCTGGTAGTAACTGTTATGTTATTAAAGTAAATAA
>CP092871.1:12683084-12693634 GCA_030710605.1 Cordylochernes scorpioides | reverse complement strand
ACAATTATCATCATTAACTCTGTTCAAAACAATTAAAAACAAACAAATATTAAACTAATTAGCTAATATATTACACCATCTTCCCCCTACATGCTTTGATATCGTATAGGAGGTCTCCGATCCCTTGGAGGGTTTCTTCTTGGCAGGGCCTTTCCTCCGTCCGGGCTTCTTTGTCTGAGGAATACGCAGACTCCCATGGATTGCTTTCAATCTCCACACCTTGGTCCCCGGACCCTGGATCCTGCGGCAGTCCAGCTGTTTCCGACGAAAACGATTCTCTGTCCCTCCGGCTGTTCATACTCTCAGGAGCCATCCATATTGGGTCATCTTCCTCCTCTCTTTTCTCTCTGGCCTCATCTCCACTTTCACCACTACTCCATCTTCTCCTTATCTGATCTCGGTGATAGGTCTTCACCTGTCCATTTATCAAAACTGTATAGACTCTGCTCCCCTTTCTGCCCACTATTCTTCCTATGATCCATCCGACACCTCTAAAATTCTTACACCACACCTGATCGTCCACCTCGAACTCCTCTTTGCCTTTTCCTCGATCATACCTCATCTGCCTGGCCTGTCGTTCCCTCACCCTATTGTCCAGACTCTGGTGTATTAATGTCAGTCTGGTCCGCAGAGACCGTCCCATAAATAGCTCTGATGGGGTCTTCCCAGTTGTCTCATGCGGCGTGCATCGATACGTGAGGAGAATTCTTGACAGTGTATCTTGAATGGTATCTTCAAACTTCCTTTTATTTTTTCCAAGGCCATCTTTATCAATTGAACTGCTCTTTCCGCTAAACCATTACTCTGTGGATGGTATGCTGGAATCAGAGTTTGCTTGACTCCATTTCTTTCGAAAAAACTCTTCATCTCTACCCCTGTAAACTGTGGGCCATTATCCGACACCACTTCCTCTGGTAACCCATACGCTGAAAACAATCTTCTTAACTGCTCAATCGTCTTTCTTGCGGTTATCTCTCTCATCGGGATCGCCTCGAACCATTTTGAGTGGCTATCCACCACAATTAACAAATTCACTCCATCTTTAAATGCAAAATCCATATGGATCCGTTGCCAGGGCCTGGTTGCCCGCACCCACGGTCTCCACTTTACTTTACTTGGGCCTGTCTGAGTTTGCTGGCAATTTTTTACACCCATTTACTATGCATTCAATCTGGTTGTCAAGATTCGGCCACCAAAAATGCGACCTAGCAACCGCCTTCATTTTGCCCATCCCCGAATGGGTCTCGTGTAGACAACTCAACATATTTTTCCTAAGACGGGATGATCACTCGCATTCCCCACACACATTAAGCATTCCCCGTCCATAGTTAACTCTAATTTTCTCTGAAAGTAGGGCCTGAGGTGTTCCCCAACTCTTTCAGGCCAGCCTTACTGCGTATAGCGCTTCACCACTGACAATACTTCATCTTTTTTAGTTTCCACACCTATTTCTTCTGCTGTAACCGGCAAATCTTCCACGTATGATAATATGAACGTTTGATTCAAAACCTTTTTTCGTCACTCTCTACTGGCAACCGTGAGAGAAGGTCTGCATTTCCACGATCTTGAGTTCTTCGGAACTTAATTTCATATGTATAAGCCGCCAAAGTCAGTCCCCATCTCTGCAATCTTGAAGTAGACAAAGTGGGAATCCCTGCTCTCTGCCCCAAAATAGACACCAAGGGTTTATGATCTGTAATCAGGGTAAATCGTCTTCCATAGATAAACTGGTGAAACTTGGTCACACCATATATTATTGCGAGAGCTTCTCTTTCTATTTGTGAATAATTAGGTTTGGCCCCGGAAAGTGTTCGTGAGGCAAACATGATTGGTTTCTCTTGGCCCTCGATAACATGGGACAGCACCGCCCCCACTCCAATCTGAGATGCGTCCGTGGCCAAAGATAAAGGTAACGTGGCATCATATGGCACCAACACTTTCTCGGAGGTAATTCTTTTTTTACAACTCCGAGATCGCCTCCTCACACTCCTTTGTCCACTTCCAACAACTATTCTTTTTCAGCAGCTTGTGAAGTGGCTCCAACAGCTCTGGCAAATTCGGAATAAACTTTCCATAATAGTTCACCAATCCCAGAAAAGATCTCAATTCCAAGACATTTGTTGGGCTTTTGGCTTTCTGTAACCCTTGTATCTTGTCATCTAAAGGCTGAATACCATCTTCTTTGATGAGATGTCCCAAATACTGTATTTCTCTTCGCAGAAATTCACATTTTTCCCTTTTTAATTTTATGTTGTGCTTCTGAAACTGAACAAAAATAGTTTTTAATACCGCTATATGTTCCTCCACTGACGCCGTGGATACGAGTACATCGTCAATGTAACAAATAACCCCATTAATTCCCGCCAATATTCTATCCATAACTGACTGAAAAAAAAACCTAGGGGCATTTGCCAATCCAAAAGGCATTCTTTTAAACCTAAAAAGCCCCTTATGCGCATTAATAGTCAGGAGTGGCTGGGTGCTAGGGTTTACCTCTAATTGAAGGTATGCATTGCTCAAATCTAGTTTAGAGAAATACTTCCCTCTAGCCAAGACGGAAAACAGGTCCTGCTGAGTAGGTAGTGGATAGGCCGCAGTATCCAAGAACCTATTTAAAGTTACTTTGAAATCACAACAAATCCTAAACTCTTTATTCTTCTTGGGCACAACCACCACTAGAGTTGCCCACTTGCTGCTTGGTACCTGATACAAATAGCCCTTCTCCACCATTCTTTCTAGTACCTCGTTTACCGCCGTTTTAATCGCAAAGGGTACTGGTCGGGCCTTATGAAATATGGGGTTTACATCCTGAATATTCACTGCAAATGTGAATCCCTTTATTGGATCTGTTGTCTCCCCGAACACAACCTGGTGTTCACTCAATAATTCCGCCAACGTGTCCTTCAAAGGCATCTCTGATTTACAAAATAATTTCCAATTTTCAACACATTGATCCATTCTCTCCCCAACAAGGCCTTCCTTTCTCCTCTCACCACGACAGCTCTAAGCTTAGCGATCGTTCCCCGAAAATCGACCTTGACATCTATTTCACCGTCATAGGTCTTAACAATTATTCCCGCTTCTTTTACCTGCACGTCTGGGAGGTATCTCTTTAAATCCTTCTTCGATATTAAAGTCTGACAGCTACCCGTTTCGATTTCAAAAGTCATCAAAGTATCCTCTACTCTCACCTTAATCACATAGGGAGGGTCATTCGTAGCATACTTGACTCTATAATCATACGTCCTCATGAAGACCATTCTTTGAATGGATTCTTCCTCCTCCTCCTCTTGATCTTCGATCCGATGAATCTTTCTCTGGTTCAGAAACCGGCTCACCTGTCTTTCGCTTGTATGTTCCTCACGGCTCCTGCAGATGGTTGCCAAGTGACTTTTTTTCCTGCATCTGAAACAGGTCGCCTCTCTAAATCTGCATAAGTCTTTATGCAACCTCCCGCAATGTATGCACTTTCTCTTTTGCTTCTCTATCATATCTATTCCTGACTTCTGCGTGTATTTTGTCCACGCTATCTGCAAGCTCATTGACATGGAATATTCTGGTATTTTTTTCTGCTGCCTCCATCGACAACGCAATTTCAACTACTCTTGCCAACGGCACATCTCCTTCAGACAAGATATCCTCTGAATTTTTGCATTTCTCAATCCGCACACCAATTTGTCTCTTAAAGATTCCTTCAAAAATTCGCCAAATCCACAAGTTGAGGCTAGCCGCTTGATTTCCACCAGATATTCTGAAACACTTTCCGTTTCCTTTTGTATTCTTCCAAAAAAACATAAATCTCTCTACGATTATAGATCACCTTGGGGAAAAATATTCGACAAGTTTCTCAATCAATTCTTCATACTTATACTCTTTAGGTAACTTCGGGCTACATAAATTCTTCAATGTATCATACGCCTTCCCGCCAATTAGAGTCAACAAATAGGCTCTTTTCTTTTCTTCATTTGCCTCTTCTAGAATTAGAAACTGCTCCAAACGCTCGATAAATGAACAAAAATTTTCATTTTTTTTTTCAAATTCCTTAAAATGGTAATGAGCCATCATGAAACAATTTTTCTTATGTAAATTTCCAATAAATTCTTTTTTCTTTAATTTTAAACAAAATTCTTCATATTACCTCATACTATTGCTTGGGTACTTACTCTTAAATACTCGTCGCCAATGCAATGTATTCTAGCCAGAAGACTTGAAAATAGTATTTATTTTCAATGCTAACAACAAACAAAGTTAACACAATTCCATATTAAAATACAACCAACCTCTATATACACAAACACTATATCTATCTTCCATCTATATATCTTCTATATATATATAAATGAATGTTTGTATGTATGTCCGGTATACAAATTCGCAGTAGTTCACTAATTCAAACCAAAATTTCCATACATAGGTAAAAAATGACGGGGAAGACGATAGGCTATTTTAAAAAATATATAAATCAATTATTAAAACTATATATTCAAATTATTCTACTTAGCTCATGAACAGCGCCCTCTAGAACGCTTTAGAACAAAAAGCAGGCGACCTGCCGGCGAGCACGTGACTTCCCTGTGCGCGCGCATGGCTGTCGGCGAGGGCAGTTTCACGCGACCGCCCGCCAGCGAGAGAAGCTTTTTCTTAATTACAATGCAAGTCCTTAACTATATTTACAGGTTTTCTAATTATTAACTATTTCACATATTTACATATATATTTTCATTTTTGCTATAACTGATCTAATTCGCCGTTTAAAATAACTGCTCTTGCAATATTTGCTATGTTTTATTTATTTATAATTTTCATTTTTAGATCTAACTTATCTAATTCGTCATTTAGAATAACTGCTCTAATTCGAAATATTTGGTATGTTTTATTTGTGTTCACTCTATTTATTTGAAATATTATAATTTCCATGTTTCAAATATGTAAGGCCTGAAATAGCTTTACATGCTAATATTTATGATGCCGAGCGTAGCTTAATGGTTAGGTGTATGGCTTCGTATTTCCACAACCTTAGTTCGAAACTTAGCCTGGGTGTTTTTTTTTTATATTATTGAAGCAAAGTTTTTTTTACAGTACCAAAATTTCCATACATAGGTTAAAAAAAAAAAATTAAGTTTGCCCTTTTGCTCGCGAGCAGCGCCTCTAGCGGTGAAGATGGGAGGTAATATCAGCTGACCTAATGTACATGTACAGTTTGGACGGGACGTTTCGCGGTCATTCGTCTAGTATATACATATACACACAATTATCAGCATTAACTCTGTGCAAAACAATTAAAAACAAACAAATATTGAACTAATTATCTAATATATTACAAATAGTGTGTGACGTTTCGATAACAGCGTTGTTACCATCTTCAGATAAAAGTGCTGAATGAAGATGGTAACAATGCTGTTACTGAAACATCACATACTATTTATTCGTTTGGATTTGGTCTTATTACCTTGTGTTTATAATATATAATTCAAATTGTGCCTTATCATATTAATTATATTTGTATTTTATCTTATGTAAAGAGGCAAAGGTCGCCTCTTCAGTCAAAATAGATGGCGTCTGTTTTGACGTCTATTTTGATGGGAGGGCGACCTTTGCCTCTTTAGATCAATATCCTCCCACCAAAATTCCCACCTATATTATCTAATGTATTATATTATTCTGATACTTTTTTTTCACTACTTAGTCTAATTTGATATGCTTTGTTATTCTGACTTTTTTACTATTTGTGGTGTGAAATTCCAAAACGTTTCATGTCCATTTTTTTTAGAATTTTTCTATTATCATTTTGCATCTATGTGGCTACCTCTAACTGAAAGTGAAGACAATGTCACAAATCCTGAAGAAAACCTAGTTTAAGAGGAAACCCCAGTATTTATAAAAACTTGTCTTTTGGTATTTGGGTCTAGCAACTAATTCCAACTGCGGAAACAATGAAAGAATCAGATGATTCTAGTTCTTCTTGACATGTGATTGCGCCCTTCCCCAGCTTCCATTAGTAGAGTTGATGCACTTTATGTGGATGTGTTATGAATTCTAATTTATTTCATGATAACCATGGACCTGATCCTAGAGACATTTCCATCATTTATGCAAACTTCTTGAGATCCACAAAACAAGAACCACACCATTACACCCACAGACTAATGGCATGGTTTAAATTTTTAATAGGTCTTTAACATCTTTGCTTAGATCAAAATTAAAGAAACTGGGACAGATATCTCTCAGTTCTTCTAATGAATTGCCAATCCATGAATACACAGAGTAGTTGCTTACTGGTTGCCTTTTATCGCAGTTCTATTTCCTATCACGAAGGGCTCCAGCACTTGGACTAGGAGTGCCCCAACTAGCTAGATCTTCACGTGCACCTCAGGATCCCTGTAGCCCAGAACAAAGACAATAAAAACGCCAAGGTGGACTGGTTGGCCTTTACCACAGGTCTCGATTCAGTTACATGTTTCTAGCTAAGTTCATCATTAAGTCTGGTTTCAATTGCATTCTGGCCTTAGTTTTTGGACAACTCGGCATCACATTATAAAATTTATCCATGTAGGGACACTTTGAACTTATGCATCTAAATCGCCCACTGGCCAAAGCGAACTATTACATATACATATCATTACTGTCCAGAGAGAGGTGATTTCTTTATTTATTATTTAAAGACCTTGAAGTTGTTCCTGAAATTTGGAGAAAAATTATTAAGATAGTATAAAGTTGATTTCTGTTGTGTCAATCTTTGATGCATTTTAATGAGAATAACAGCCATAGTATGTTGGAAAAAATGGATAGCAATGTTTTAAATAAAATATTATTTCTTCTTTTGATATAATAGCAAATATGTATAAATACGTTATACTTTTATTTACATCTCATAAAACATCTTAGTAATAAATAGTACAATTGAACTGTTTAGATGTATTTTTGATTAAAAACAAAATAACTTGGTCACATTTTATCATCACGAAACAAAGTATAAATAACATTATTTATTCAAGTGTTCGTTCGTTCGTTCTTCTTTATATTTTCTTGTAATCTAATTCTACTAAATCTTTAAAATCAAAGCTGGCACATTATATACACAACAGATATTTAAACGCAAAAGACGATGAATTTGTTAATCTTGCGTGTGACGATATAGATAACTTTGCCAAAATTCTCGAACTAAATTCAGAATTTGATAGGTAAGGTATTGTTTTGTTTACATTGTTTATACACAACACTACCGAGGCAATTATTTGTTTAGCTGTCAAAAAAATTTAATATTTAGCTGCGACTTTTATATTTTTTATTCAAAAACACAACAAAAGCATATTATGTAATAATTTGATTCGTGTAAAAAAATATATAACTTGAGCGTAATAATTATTCATTGTTTTTATTACATACGCACTCTTTGATTTGATTCTATAAATTGAATTTCTAAATGAAAAAATATAAAATATATATATTTTTTCTATTTATTTAAAATTATATATTGTAATATTTTGGAAGAATGATTTTTTATATAATTAGAAAATTCACAGATGCAGTGACATTATTCTGATGAATAGTTCCATCAAAGGGAGAATAATCTTTTGATGGAATTGGGGAGGGATTAAACATCAGTGATCATCTTCCTATATCTTGGCCTACTTACCTTTTTTTTTTTAGAAAGAAAATAATAATTAAAGAGATTCAGAAGATTATATCAAGTTTACACTTATTTAAATGACATTAATCAGATTTTTTGCATAAACTACTTCATCTTCCTCAAATAACAAAGTATAAACAGTTATTTTGAAAGTTAAATTTATATTTGACACTTGTGATACCTTTTTTACCTTTATTTGGCAATGTAAAAAATGGATTCAAAATGTCAAAAGTAACTACTGCCAAAAATAAAGCCCTTTCTATACTTTCTTTGTACTCTTTGGTGAAAAACTTAAGTCTTTTGTGATTCTATGTTCTTTTGTCATCTTCTTTCTTATCTCCACTCAACAATCATATTAGGATTAAAAACAAAACAAAAACTAACGGCTATTAGTTTCTTTATTACATTTCTACTAGGCGAGTATGCCTGGTATGGAACTAACACCTACCCACATATTCTCATGTCCAGCAATGACCGCAGCCTTTCAGGAAATTGACATGGGCCCAGAACAGCAGCTTTACACACCTAAGATAGTGGACATTGCAACTGCTGTGATAGAGATGTAGGGAGACATCTGAGACTCTTCTTTGGACACGACAACAACAACAATACAGTATACAAACCCAAGATAGAGGACACTGCAACTGCTGTGATAGAGATGCATGGGGACATCTGAGTCTCTTCATTGGACACAACAACAACAGCAATACAGTATACAAACCCATGATAGAGAACATTGCAACTGTTGTAATAGAGATGTATGGAGACATCTGAGTCTCTTCATTGGACACAACAACAACAATACAGTATACACACCCAAGATAGAGGACATTGCGACTGCTGTGATAGAGATGCATGGGGACATCTGAGACTCTTCATTGGACACGACAACAACAACAAGCCTGTGGAGCTTGACATTTTTGATGGTGTCTGCTGAGAATAAATAGAACTCATCAAAAGAATAATCTAATCTAGTCAATGTGATATGGTTTGGGGTTTCATGTTAAGAATTGCACTTACACACCAATTACATACACCAATCACAATGGCTATTGTCATTTTTCTTACTTACAAATTCTGAAGGGGGTCAGTGGAAGGATGGTCTAAAGCGTTGGTTTTTGACCACTACGACCTGGGTTCGATTCCTACATTGGGCACTTTTTTTTCTGATAAAAAAAATGCTCCAATGGCCCCCATTCTTGCAAAAGTCCAACCCCATCAGCGAGTGCAAGTAACCAAACGGGGCTCTGGCACATTTGTAAGTGCAGAGTCGAACTGCTTTTCACATGTGTAGACATGTGGTGTACTTACAGTAAAAGCAGTCGTCAACCTCTACCCACCATGATTATCATGGCCTGTACCACGTGTACTAGGGATAAGCAAAAAAAAAAAAAACAAATTCTGATTAAGGCCATTTAATCTCTTTAGTAAAAATAGGGCTAATATTGTGTGAAGAGAAAAAAAACATAGAATTTCTCACTTGAAAGAACATTTTGATAGACCATGGTACTCTTTCATAACTTGCCTTAGATTGACCCATTATGACATGTGCCACCTAACAATTTAGAAAGAATTTCTGTGAAACACTGTTGCCAAATAGAATAGCAGAACAGGATGCTCTCATTGTCTACAATGAAGGTCTGGCCTCCCATGCTTACCCCTATGTAACTGGCCTGTAGTGCAGTGGACATTGTTGGGAGGTACAGTAAACCCTCTACACGATCAAGTCTTGTTCTGGTAGACTTGATGCTGTAACCACACTCCCTCTTTAAAAATCCTGAGTTCAACTGACCCAGTTGATGGACCTCAGCAATGGTCCCACTCCAAGGATATGGAGGAGCTGTGTCTGTACTCTTGTTAGAGTTGGCAGCAAAGGCTTCCATGTTAGGAACGGCCTCAAACTACAGGCAAAGTCAGACTTTCACCAAAGTGTGCCTGGATCATGGTGCCATGATCAACGAAAGCTGCACCCCTATACCCCATTCCATGAGGTCCCACTCCAGGGATATGGAGGAACTGTGTCTGTACTCATGTTAGAGTTGGCAGCAAAGGCTTCCATGTTAGGAACGGCCTCAAATTACAGGCAAAGTCAGACTTTCACCAAAGTGTGCCTGGATCATGGTGCCATGATCAACGAAAGCTGCACCCCTATACCCTATTCCATGAGATCATGAACTCATGGAATTTGTGTAATCTTTACACAAGGGGATAAGAAATAACAACAGCAGTGAAGGTCTGGTAGATAGTGGATCAGATACCTATTGTTACGACAGCATCCAAAGAAGGATAAAACTGTTCACCACCTGTGGACCAGGGGAGCAAATAGACCAATCAGGAAGAAGCCCATCTTGGCCAGTAGTGAAGTCCCTCTTGTTGACAGCGACTGTTGGATGATGTATGTTACTTACTTGTTCTCCATAATACAGGAAGATAAATAAAGAGAAGTTGAACAGATATCCTCACCAATCCTGCGTACTCATTTGATTGACCATCCCTGACACAACAACACTATTCTTCTTTGATAAGGCACAATTTGGATTATAGATTATAAACACAAGGTAATAAGACCAAATCCAAATAAATAAATAGTGTGTGATGTTTTGGTAACATCACACACTATTAATTTATTTGGATTTGTACTTATTTTCTTGTATCTCATAAGGTAATAAGACCAAATCCAAATATATTTTCTTTATATCTAGAAAGTGTCAATGGCTATTACAAGAAGTGTACTTTGTTGACCGTCTATGTTGGAATATTACACAGAGTAACAATGGCTATAGATGAGCTCGTGTTTGAAAAGGAACTTGAATATAATTATTGTTTTTGTTGTTTTCACGTAAAATAGATACCAAGATTTGTTAAGTATAATTGCTATTAATAATAAATAATATGTAAAGTTATATTGGTTACATCCTTC
>CP092871.1:12596648-12682984 GCA_030710605.1 Cordylochernes scorpioides | reverse complement strand
ACTCTTTAGGCCAGCCTTACTGCGTATAGCGCTTCACCACTGACAATACTTCATCTTTTTTAGTTTCCACACCTATTTCTTCTGCTGTAACCGGCAAATCTTCCATGTATGATAATATGAACGTTTGATTCAAACCTTTTTTCGTCACTCTCTACTGGCAACCGTGAGAGAAGGTCTGCATTTCCACGATCTTGAGTTCTTCGGAACTTAATTTCATATGTATAAGCCGCCAAAGTCAGTCCCCATCTCTGCAATCTTGAAGTAGACAAAGTGGGAATCCCTGCTCTCTGCCCCGAAATAGACACCAAGGGTTTATGATCTGTAATCAGGGTAAATCGTCTTCCATAGATAAACTGGTGAAACTTGGTCACACCATATATTATTGCGAGAGCTTCTCTTTCTATTTGTGAATAATTAGGTTTGGCCCCGGAAAGTGTTCGTGAGGCAAACATGATTGGTTTCTCTTGGCCCTCGATAACATGGGACAGCCCCGCCCCCACTCCAATCTGAGATGCGTCCGTGGCCAAAGATAAAGGTAACGTGGCATCATATGGCACCAACACTTTCTCGGAGGTAATTCTTTTTTTACAACTCCGAGATCGCCTCCTCACACTCCTTTGTCCACTTCCAACAACTATTCTTTTCAGCAGCTTGTGAAGTGGCACCAACAGCTCTGGCAAATTCGGAATAAACTTTCCATAATAGTTCACCAATCCCAGAAAATATCTCAATTCCAAGACATTTGTCGGGCTTTTGGCTTTCTGTAACCCTTGTATCTTGTCATCTAAAGGCCGAATACTATCTTCTTTGATGAGATGTCCCAAATACTGTATTTCTCTTCGCAGAAATTCACATTTTTCCCTTTTTAATTTTATGTTGTGCTTCTGCAACTGAACAAAAATAGTTTTTAATACCGCTATATGTTCCTCCACTGACGCCGTGGATACGAGTACATCGTCAATGTAACAAATAACCCCATTAATTCCCGCCAATATTCTATCCATAACTGACTGAAAAAAAACCTAGGGGCATTTGCCAATCCAAAAGGCATTCTTTTAAACCTAAAAAGCCCCTTATGCGCATTAATAGTCAGGAGTGGCTGGGTGCTAGGGTTTACCTCTAATTGAAGGTATGCATTGCTCAAATCTAGTTTAGAGAAATACTTCCCTCTAGCCAAGACGGAAAACAGGTCTGCTGAGTAGGTAGTGGATAGGCCGCAGTATCCAAGAACCTATTTAAAGTTACTTTGAAATCACAACAAATCCTAAACTCTTTATTCTTCTTGGGCACAACCACCACTGGAGTTGCCCACTTGCTGCTTGGTACCTGATACAAATAGCCCTTCTCCACCATTCTTTCTAGTACCTCGTTTACCGCCGTTCTAATCGCAAAGGGTACTGGTCGGGCCTTATGAAATATGGGGTTTACATCCTGAATATTCACTGCAAATGTGAATCCCTTTATTGGATCTGTTGTCTCCCCGAACACAACCTGGTGTTCACTCAATAATTCCGCCAACGTGTCCTTCAAAGGCATCTGATTTACAAAATAATTTCCAATTTTCAACACATTGATCCATTCTCTCCCCAACAAGGCCTTCCTTTCTCCTCTCACCACGACAGCTCTAAGCTTAGCGATCGTTCCCCGAAAATCGACCTTGACATCTATTTCACCGTCATAGGTCTTAACAATTATTCCCGCTTCTTTTACCTGCACGTCTGGGAGGTATCTCTTTAAATCCTTCTTCGATATTAAAGTCTGACAGCTACCCCGTTTCGATTTCAAAAGTCATCAAAGTATCCTCTACTCTCACCTTAATCACATAGGGAGGGTCATTCGTAGCATACTTGACTCTATAATCATACGTCCTCATGAAGACCATTCTTTGAATGGATTCTTCCTCCTCCTCCTCTTGATCTTCGATCCGATGAATCTTTCTCTGGTTCAGAAACCGGCTCACCTGTCTTTCGCTTGTATGTTCCTCACGGCTCCTGCAGATGGTTGCCAAGTGACCTTTTTTCCCGCATCTGAAACAGGTCGCCTCTCTAAATCTGCATAAGTCTTTATGCAACCTCCCGCAATGTATGCACTTTCTCTTTTGCTTCTCTATCATATCTATTCCTGACTTCTGCGCGTATTTTGTCCACGCTATCTGCAAGCTCATTGACATGGAATATTCTGGTATTTCTTTCTGCTGCCTCCATCGACAACGCAATTTCAACTACTCTTGCCAACGGCACATCTCCTTCAGACAAGATCCTCCTCTGAATTTTTGCATTTCTCAATCCGCACACCATTTGTCTTTTAAAGATTCCTTCAAAAATTCGCCAAATCCACAAGTTGAGGCTAGCCGCTTGATTTCCACCAGATATTCTGAAACACTTTCCGTTTCCTTTTGTATTCTTCCAAAAAAACATAAATCTCTCTACGATTATAGATCACCTTGGGGAAAAATATTCGACAAGTTTCTCAATCAATTCTTCATACTTATACTCTTTAGGTAACTTCGGGCTACATAAATTCTTCAATGTATCATACGCCTTCCCGCCAATTAGAGTCAACAAATAGGCTCTTTTCTTTTCTTCATTTGCCTCTTTTAGAATTAGAAACTGCTCCAAACGCTCGATAAATGAACAAAAATTTTCATTTTTTTCTTCAAATTCCTTAAAATGGTAATGAGCCATCATGAAACAATTTTTCTTATGTAAATTTCCAATAAATTCTTTTTTCTTTAATTTTAAACAAAATTCTTCATATTACCTCATACTATTGCTTGGGTACTTACTCTTAAATACTCGTCGCCAATGCAATGTATTCTAGCCAGAAGACTTGAAAATAGTATTTATTTTCAATGCTAACAACAAACAAAGTTAACACAATTCCATATTAAAATACAACCAACCTCTATATACACAAACACTATATCTATCTTCTATCTATATATCTTCTATATATATATATATAAATGAATGTTTGTATGTATGTCCGGTATACAAATTCGCAGTAGTTCACTAATTCAAACCAAAATTTCCATACATAGGTAAAAAATAACGGGGAAGACGATAGGCTATTTTAAAAATATATATAAATCAATTATTAAAACTATATATTCAAATTATTCTACTTAGCTCATGAACAGCGCCCCTCTAGAACGCTTTAGAACAAAAAGCAGGCGACCTGCCGGCGAGCACGTGACTTCCCTGTGCGCGCGCATGGCTGTCGGCGAGGGCAGTTTCACGCGACCGCCCGCCAGCGAGAGAAGTTTTTCTTAATTACAATGCAAGTCCTTAACTATATTTACAGGTTTTCTAATTATTAACTATTTCACATATTTACATATATATTTTCATTTTTGCTATAACTGATCTAATTCGCCGTTTAAAATAACTGCTCTTGCAATATTTGCTATGTTTTATTTATTTATAATTTTCATTTTTAGATCTAACTTATCTAATTCGCCATTTAGAATAACTGCTCTAATTCGAAATATTTGGTATGTTTTATTTGTGTTCACTCTATTTATTTGAAGTATTATAATTTCCATGTTTCAAATATGTAAGGCCTGAAATAGCTTTACATGCTAATATTCATGATGCCGAGCGTAGGTTAATGGTTAGGTGTATGGCTTCGTATTTCCACAACCTTAGTTCGAAACTTAGCCTGAGTGTTTTTTTTTTTATTATTGAAGCAAAGTTTTTTTTTTTTTACAGTACCAAAATTTCCATACATAGGATAAAAAAAAAAAAAAAAAATACGAGTTTGCCCTTTTGCTCGCGAGCAGCGCCTCTAGCGGTGAAGATGGGAGGTAATATCAGCTGACCTAATGTACATGTACAGTTTGGACGGGACGTTTCGCGGTCATTCGTCTAGTATATACATATACACACAATTATCATCATTAACTCTGTGCAAAACAATTAAAAACAAACAAATATTGAACTAATTATCTAATATATTACAAATAGTGTGTGACGTTTCGATAACAGCGTTGTTACCATCTTCAGATAAAAGTGCTGAATGAAGATGGTAACAATGCTGTTACTGAAACATCACATACTATTTATTCGTTTGGATTTGGTCTTATTACCTTGTGTTTATAATCTATAATTCAAATTGTGCCTTATCATATTAATTATATTTGTATTTTATCTGATGTAAAGAGGCAGAGGTCGCCTCTTCAGTCAAAATAGATGGCGTCTGTTTTGACGTCTATTTTGATGGGAGGGAGACCTTTGCCTCTTTAGATCAATATCCTCCCACCAAAATTCCCACCTATATTATCTAATGTATTATATTATTCTGATACTTTTTTTTCACTACTTAGTCTAATTTGATATGCTTTGTTATTCTGACTTTTTTACTATTTGTGGTGTGAAATTCCAAAACGTTTCATGTCCATTTTTTTAGAATTTTTCTATTATCATTTTGCATCTATGTGGCTACCTCTAACTGAAAGTGAAGACAATGTCACAAATCCTGAAGAAAACCTAGTTTAAGAGGAAACCCCAGTAAATTTAAATACTTGTCTTTTGGTATTTGGGTCTAGTAACTAATTCCAACTGCGGAAACGAATGAAAGAATCAGATGATTCTAGTTCTTCTTGACATGTGATTGCGCCCTTCCCCAGCTTCCATTAGTAGAGTTGATGCACTTTATGTGGATGTGTTATGAATTCTAATTTATTTCATGATAACCATGGACCTGATCCTAGAGACATTTCCATCATTTATGCAAACTTCTTGAGATCCACAAAACAAGAACCACACCATTACACCCACAGACTAATGGCATGGTTTAAATTTTTAATAGGTCTTTAACATCTTTGCTTAGATCAAAATTAAAGAAACTGGGACAGATATCTCTCAGTTCTTCTAATGAATTGCCAATCCATGAATACACAGAGTAGTTGCTTACTGGTTGCCTTTTATCGCAGTTCTATTTCCTATCACGAAGGGCTCCAGCACTTGGACTAGGAGTGCCCCAACTAGCTAGATCTTCACGTGCACCTCAGGATCCCAGTAGCCCAGAACAAAGACAATAAAAACGCCAAGGTGGACTGGTTGGCCTTTACCACAGGTCTCGATTCAGTTACATGTTTCTAGCTAAGTTCATCATTAAGTCTGGTTTCAATAGCATTCTGGCCTTAGTTTTTGAACAACTCGGCATCACATTATAAAATTTATCCATGTAGGGATACTTTGAACTTATGCATCTAAATCGCCCGCTGGCCAAAGCGAACTATTACATATACATATCATTACTGTCCAGAGAGAGGTGATTTCTTTATTTATTATTTAAAGACCTTGAAGTTGTTCCTGAAATTTGGAGAAAAATTATTAAGATAGTATAAAGTTGATTTCTGTTGTGTCAATCTTTGATGCATTTTAATGAGAATAACAGCCATAGTATGTTGGAAAAAATGGATAGCAATGTTTTAAATAAAATATGATTTCTTCTTTTGATATAATAGCTAATATGTATAAATACGTTATACTTTATTTACATCTCATAAAACATCTTAGTAATAAATAGCACAATTGAACTGTTTAGATGTATTTTTGATTAAAAACAAAATAACTTGGTCACATTTTATCATCACGAAACAAAGTATAAATAACATTATTTATTCAAGTGTTCGTTCGTTCGTTCTTCTTTATATTTTCTTCTAATCTAATTCTACTAAATCTTTAAAATCAAAGCTGGCACATTATATACACAACAGATATTTAAACGCAAAAGACGATGAATTTGTTAATCTTGCGTGTGACGATATAGATAACTTTGCCAAAATTCTCGAACTAAATTCAGAATTTGATAGGTAAGATATTGTTTTGTTTACATTGTTTATACACAACACTACCGAGGCAATTATTTGTTTAGCTGTCAAAAAATTTAATATTTAGCTGTGACTTTTATATTTTTTATTCAAAAACACAACAAAAGCATATTATGTAATAATTTGATTCGTGTAAAAAAATATATATAACTTGAGCGTAATAATTATTCATTGTTTTTATTACATACGCACTCTTTGATTTGATTCTATAAATTGAATTTCTAAATGAAAAAATATAAAATATATTTTTTCTATTTATTTAAAATTATATATTGTAGTATTTTGGAAGAATGATTTTTTTTTAAATTAGAAAATTCACAGATATATATGCAGTGACATTATTCTGATGAATAGTTCCATCAAAGGGAGAATAATCTTTTGATGGAATTGGGGAGGGATTGAACATCAGTGATCATCTTCCTATATCTTGGCCTACTTACCTTTTTTTTTTTTAGAAATAAAATAATAATTAAAGAGATTCAGAAGAATTTATCAAGTTTACATGAGTCAGCCTAGCACTTATTTAAATGACATTAATCAGATTTTTTTGCATAAACTACTTCATCTTCCTCAAATAACAAAGTATAAACAGTTATTTTGAAAGTTAAATTTATATTTGACACTTGTGATACCTTTTTTACCTTTATTTGGCAATGTAAAAAATGGATTCAAAATGTCAAAAGTAACTACTGCCAAAAATAAAGCCCTTTCTATACTTTCTTTGTACTCTTTGGTGAAAAACTTAAGTCTTTTGTGATTCTATGTTCTTTTGTCATCTTCTTTCTTATCTCCACTCAACAATCATATTAGGATTAAAAACAAAACAAAAACTAACGGCTATTAGTTTCTTTATTACATTTCTACTAGGCGAGTATGCCTGGTATGGAACTAACACCTACCCACATATTCTCATGTCCAGCAATGACCGCAGCCTTGCAGGAAATTGACATGGACCCAGAACAGCAGCTTTACACACCTAAGATAGTGGACATTGCAACTGCTGTGATAGAGATGTAGGGAGACATCTGAGGCTCTTCATTGGACACGACAACAACAACAATACAGTATATACACCCAAGATAGAGGACATTGAGACTGCTGTGATAGAGATGCATGGGGACATCTGAGACTCTTCTTTGGACACGACAACAACAACAATACAGTATACACCCAAGATAGAGGACACTGCAACTGCTGTGATAGAGATGCATGGGGACATCTGAGACTCTTCATTGGACACGACAACAACAACAATACAGTATACACACCCAAGATAGAGGACATTGTGACTGCTGTGATAGAGATGCATGGGGACATCTGAGACTCTTCTTTGGACATGACAACAACAACAATACAGTATACACCCAAGATAGAGGACACTGCAACTGCTGTGATAGAGATGCATGGGGACATCTGAGACTCTTCATTGGACACGACAACAACAACAAGCCTGTGGAGCTTGACATTTTTGATGGTGTCTGCTGAAAATAAATAGAACTCATCAAAAGGATGAGCTAATCTAGTCAATGTGATCTGGTTTAGGGTTTCATATTAAGAATTACACTTACACACCAATTATATACACCAATCACAATGGCTATTGTCATTTTTCTTACTTACAAATTTTGAAGGGGGTCAGTGGAAGGATGGTCTAAACCGTTGGTTTTTGACTGCTATGACCCGGGTTTGATTCCCGCATTGGGCACTTTTTTTCTGATTTAAAAAAAAAATGCTCCAATGGGTCCCGATTCTTGCAAAAGTCCAACCCCACCAGCGAGTGCAAGTAACCAAACAGGGCTCTGGCACATTTGTAAGTGCAAAGTCTAACTGCTTTTCACATGTGTAGTAGACATGTGGTGTACTTACAGTAAAAGTAGTCGTTAACCTCTACCCACCATGATTATCATGGCCTGTACCATTTTATTTATTTAAGTAACCCAGGTTCTCCTGGAGCGTACAGAAGTCGCCAACTACCCGGGGCCTATACCACGTGTACTAGGGATAAGCAAAAAAAAAAAAATCAGATTGGGGCCATTTAATCTTTAGTGTAAAAATAGGGCTAATATTGCGTGAAGAGAAAAAACATGGAATTTCTCACTTGAAGGAACATTTTGATAGACCCTGGTATTCTTTCATAGCTTGCCTTAGATTGACCAATTATGACATGTGCCACCTAAAAATTTAGAAAGAATTTCTGTGAAACAGTGTTGCCAAATAGAATAGCATAACAGGATGCTCTCATTGTCTACAGTGAAGGTCTGGCCTCCCATGCTTACCCCTATGTAACTGGCCTGTAGTGCAGTGGACATTGTTGGGAGGTACAGTAAACCCTCTACACTATCAAGTCTTGTTCTGGTAGACTTGATGCTGTAACCAGGAGGGACACTCCCTCTTTAAAAATCCCGAGTTCAACTGACCCAGTTGATGGACCTCAGCAATGGTCCCACTCCAGGGATATGGAGGAGCTGTGTCTGTACTCATGTTAGAGTTGGCAGCAAAGGCTTCCATGTTAGGAACGACCTCAAACTACAGGCAAAGTCAGATTTCCACCAAAGTGTGCCTGGATCATGGTGCCATGATCAACGAAAGCTGCACCCCTATACCCCATTCAATGAGATCATGAACTCATGGAATTCGTGTAATCTTTGCACAAGGAGATAAGAAACAACAACAACAGTGAAGGTCTGGTAGATAGTGGATCGGATACCTATTGTTACGACAGCATCCAAAGAAGGATAAAACTGTCGACCACCTGTGGACCAGGGGAGCAAATAGACCAATCAGGAAGAAGCCCATCTTGGCCAGTAGTGAAGTCCCTCTTGTTGACAGCGACTGTTGGATGATGTATGTTACTTACTTGTTCTCCATAATACAGGAAGATAAATAAAGAGAAGTCAAACAGAGATCCTCACTGATCCTGCGTACTCATTTGATTGACCATCCCTGACACAGCAACACTATTCTTCTTCGATAAGGCACAATTTGGATTATAGATTATAAACACAAGGTAATAAGACCAAATCCAAATAAATAAATAGTGTATGACGTTTTGGTAACAACGCTGTTACCGAAACGTCACACACTATTTATTTATTTGGATTTGGTCTTATTACCTTGTGACTATTCTTCTTCCTTCCAAAGTTGTAGATGTTTCCAGTACATATAGACGGTAGGAACATACAGGCCCGGCATTTCATTTACTTACACTCACAGACAAAACTTAAGAAAGTTATACCTTTTAGCAGGTACAGCAGAATCTCCCATGAAAGACTGCCCAATTTTCCTATGTTACAATATTATAGTTAGTCAGGAATAATCCTGTAGAAAGGCTCCAAGGCTCGAAAGCTTGAGTTAATAAAATATTCCTACAAGAAATTTATTCCTAGATTCCCTCCCTTCCCCCCCCCAAATAAACTAGTTTAATATTTTAAAGTAATATTCTTTGTTTGTTCTGTGTAAGCAACACTTTATTTTTCCCCCACCTTTGAAAATGTCAATTCTCACATATATATATAGTGTCATTGATAAAGCACATTTTTGGATTATAGATTAGAACTACAAGGTAATAAAACCAAATCCAAATAACTTAATAATGTGTGACGTTTCGGTAACAGCGCTGTTACCATCATCAGACAAAAGAATGTTACCAAAACATCACACACTATCAATTTATTTGAATTTGGTCTTATTACCTTGTAAAGTGTCATTAAATGGCCATTACAAGAAGTATGCTCTGTTGACAGTACTATGTTGTTACTACCGGAGAGGGAGGGAGGTAGCTGAGATAACAGGATAAACTGGCCCCGGCTTTAATTAGCCATCCCACCTGTGACGGTGGTCAATATTGTGCAACTTCACATCTGGGCTCGTCAGGTTGCAAGTTTATTTACCCACAGATATCTCTAATGCTGTTGAATCTTTATTGGAATGTGGTGGTGTGAGGAGTCCAAAACACACGAGGCAAATTGAGCTCTACCGCAGCGGTACCGCTCAAAAAGAACAACCTAGCTTATTTACATTGAATAAGAACAGGTTCTTCATATATTAAAAAAAAAAAGTCCAATGCGGGATTCAATCCATGTTCATGGCTATCTGACAGTTTATACAGCAGGCCACCGACTTTATGGACAGAACTTTAGGAAGTTTTCTTCTTTCTTATTTCTACTCAATCATATTAGGGTATCAAGCTGGGTGAAGTAGAATGTGTCTGCCTTTGTCATTAAGACTGGACGCACTACTCAGTGGCAGGCCGACTTAGCTCCAAAAGAAATGGCCACCTCTAACATGAGGAACAGACGCCATGTATAGCCGCTCCTAACATGAAGTACAAACACTGCTCATCCTGTATCTCTGGATTAGGAGTCCTTACAGGGTACTATCAGCTGAGCCAGCTGAACCCAGGTTTTTTAGTGAGCTTGTTACTGCTCCCCCTCTTCCTTTTTTATCTGGGCTTGGGACCGGGCAAAGGCGGAGTTAGGAAGTTTTAAAGTCTTTGATGTCATCTTTTTTTTTTTAAAGGAGACAGAGACAACTTTGTTCACACTTGATTATCTTGTGTGTCTTCCATAAAGGTAACTGTGTATCAAATACCCAGAAATGAATCTACTAGCCTGTATCATACAATCCTTTCTCTGTGTGTTGTTGATCACTTCCTATACTAGGTGCTACAGCTCGTAAACGGAACTCTGTGATGGGGAAGTCGCAATAAACATCTCAGGGCAGCAGGACTGGCAAGAGATGACAGACATCTGAATAGATCCTGGCCAGAAGTGTTGGTTACAATATTGCCATGTGATGTGTGGAACACATAGATATAAAATATTTTAGGCAGTTGAACCTCCCTGTAAAGGACACCTAATTGCATAGCCAAAGTGTCCTTTAGGGAGAGGTATCCTTTTACCGGAGAGTTGCTAAATAGTAAAAATGATCATTTTGGCAATGAAAACTGTCCTTTGTAGAGAGGTGTCCTCTAGCGCAGGTGTCCTCTCATGGAGGTTCTACTGTATTTTTATAAACCACAACTATGTACAGTAGAACCTCTCTTGAAAGGACAACACCTAGTTGCAGAACCAAAGTGTCCTTTAAGGAGAGTTGTCCTCATACTTGAGAATTGCTAAATAGTAAAAATGGTAATTTTGGTGAAGGAAATTGTTCTCTGTAGAGAGATGTCTTCTCATGGAGGTTGTTCTACTCTTTTACCATTCTACCACACACAGCTACACCATAGCCTCTTTTATTCAACTAACTATAATTCAATACATTATCATTGTAATTCAAATGTTTTTTTTAGAATCCCAACCAAGTTATTTACATCAATTTAACAAGTCTATAATTCAGCACAACCTAACTTTAATTCAACAGGGAGTACCTTTCTATATATACAGTTGAACCTGTCTATAGCGCCCCCCTCTAAATATCGCCTTCCTCTCTATAGCACCCGATTTTAAACATTAAAATGTAAACATTTTACATTAAAAGTGACCTGTCTATAGCACCCCCTCTCTATAGCACCCTATTTTGGTGAGTCCCAAGAAGGGGTGCTATAGACAGGTTTAACAGGTATATGCAGTTCTCGGCCTGCAACCTCAAAAAACATTATTGACTGTATTGACTCATCTATTGATGAGCTCTACCTATTACCAGCAGACACCATCAAAAGTCTTAAGCTTTACAAGCTTGATACCCTGATATGATTGAGTGAAGATAAGAAAGAAGAAGAGCAAGTACCTTTCTAGCCCTTGAGGTGATTAAAGAGATTTTTGGGCTAAATATTTGATGGCACTAGCGGAATGTGGAAGATCTTCATCAAATAGGTGACCTTCACACTGGGTAATAGGCCAAACCAACAGCTTTTATCACAAGGTATCAACAAGATCAGATCCAAGTTAATAAATTCAATGTAAAATTTTGGTGACTGCATTAACAAAAGAACTAGAACTGAACATCACACAATTTATTCTTTTGGATGCTATGGTGTAGCTGTGTGTGGGAGAATGGTAAAAGAGTAGAACAACCTCCATGAGAAGACATCTCTCTACAGAGAACAATTTCCTTCACCAAAATTACTATTTTTACTATTTAGCAATTCTCAAGTATGAGGACAGCTCTCCTTAAAGGACACTTTTGGTTCTGCAACTAGGTGTTGTCCTTTAAAGAGAGTTTCTGTGTTTCTAATCTATAATCCAAAATGTACCTTATCCCACCAGTTTTCATGTTATCATCACCAAAGTCACAAGACTCAGAATGAAGCATTATAAAAGAATGACACAAGGAATGGCACAAGAACCTACAGGACATGTAACAATTGTCCTGGTGTGGAACTAACACCTACCCACATATTCTCATGTCCAGCAATAGCAGCAGCCTTGCAACAACAACAATACAGTATACACTGCCAAGATAGAGAATATTGCAACTGTTGTGATAGAAATGTATGGAGACATCTGAGGCTCTTCATTGGACACAACAACTGCAACAATACAGTATACACACCCGATATAGAGAACATTGCGACTGCTGTGATAAAGATGTATGGAGACATCTGAGGCTCTTCATTGGACATGACAACAACAACAATACAGTATACACACCCATGATGAGAACATTGCAACTGTTGTGATAGAGATGTATGGAGACATCTGAGGCTCTTCATTGGACACTACAACAACAACAATACAGTATACACACCCATGATAGAGAACATTGCAACTGTTGTGATAGAGATACATGGGGACATCTGAGACTCTTCATTGGACACGACAACAACAACAATACAGTATACACTCCCAAGATAGAGAATATTGTGACTGCTGTGATAGAGATGTATGTGGAGATATCTGAGGCTCTTCATTGGACACAACAACAATACAGTATACACACCCAAGATAGAGAATATTACAACTGCTGTGATAGAGATGTATGGAGACATCTGAGGCTCTTCATTGGACACGACAATAACAACAATACAGTATACACACCCAAGATAAAGGCATCTGAGGATCTTCATTGGACATGACATCAACAACAACCAAACCATTTTGCTAAAATGAAGCATTTGAGTGAAGTGATAATCTATTTGTATGAAGAGCTACAGAAGGTCTTATTACCTTGAGTTTCTAATTTATAATCCAAATTGTATCCAATAATGTATGAAGAGCTATTCACTGAACATGTGTATAGAAGAAAGGAGATCAGAGAGTTTAGAGGAATTTAATCTGGGTGAGAATGAAAGCAGGGGATGTGCTGCCATAAAGTATAACTGCAGAAACCTAAAGAATAGCTATCATTCCCATGGGAGAATTGACAAGTTTATAAACAACTACTTCCTCTGTGTTGATAGCTACACCTCCTCTACTTGCAGCAATCTCCTTTATTTATTTGAAGTTCTGTGTCACCCGTCAACATCCTCTCTAGCAGTGATTCACAACTGCTGGGCTGGTGATGGACTGATGCACAGCAAATTTTGACAAGTCTCCTTAACAGATTTTTAATCTATTCGCACGTTTCATTTAAAAAAAAAATTAGTGATAAAATTTTGTATATACGGTAGAACCTCCCTTTAACGGACACCTCGTGAGCGGACACCTCTCCACAAAAGACAGTTTTCATTTACAAAATTACCATTTTTACAATTTAGAAACTCTCCAATAAGAGGACACCTCTCCCTAAAGGATACTTTGGCTCTGCAATTAGGTGTCCTTTACAGGGAGGTTCTACTGTATATATATTTTTTTACATTAATGCCTTAATTTTAGACATTAGAATCCCAAATTTTGAGTTAGTGTTACAATTAACTTATGTAATAGTTCTTTAATGCAGTAGAGAACCTCCATAGAAAGCTATAAGCATGTTTATTAACAATTATAAAATTTGAGGAGTCTTCCACAAGGACAAAGAGTCCTCCTCCAGATAATCAGAGGGTCTTTGTTATCTCCCCTCAAGGGTGTAGGTGGAAGGATGGTCTAAACCGTTGGTTTTCGACCGCTACAACTCGGGTTCGAATCTTGCATTGGGCACTTTTTTCTAATAAAAAAAAAAAATGTTCCAATGGCCCCGATTCTTGCAAAAGTTCAACCCCATCAGCGAGTTCAAGTAACCAAACAGGGCTCTGGCACATTTGTAAGTGCAAATTCGAACTGCTTTTCACATGTGAAGACATATGGTGAACTTACAGTAAAAGCAGTCGCCTACTTCTACCCACCATTATTATCATGACCTGTACCAAGTGTACTAGGAATAAGCAAAAAAAAAAAAATCTCAAGGCTTAGGAAGAACTTGTAAATGGACGCTGCCTTTGTTGACGCATGAATGGTGTTGGCATCCATCATCTATCCCATTTCCGAAGGCAAAGTTCAGAAGGTAGCCTGAAAATGTAGCGCTCATTCTGAAGTCCTTACCAATTAAAAAAAGGATCAGTTTCCTGAAACACACAAATATATTTTACAACAAATTTATATATTCTAGGATTGAATCAATTTCATCCGAATGAAATCCACTCCATAGAAATAGAGGGAACTAAGGCCGCCAGCCCTGTGATGTGCATCCACCAATCAGAATGCTGGTGCCACAGAGTGCTCTTGTTCCCACCCTTCGAGCCCTATGTGCGCTGGCTGCTCCACGAGGTGATCGAGTCCTACTACGGCGCCACCCTGGGCAGCTTCTCCATAGGAGCTGGAGACCAGCGCCGCGTTGTGGTTCATTCCAAACAACTCCCAAGGTTGGTGAGACACCTCGGCTTTTGTTCTTTAACTTGATGACGAATGAAGCAGAACCCAAATGCTTGGACATTTCTTCTGATTGAGTAAATTTTCCTCTCTTCTTAATCCTTTGTAATTATTGTTTTTATTTGTTTTGTGCATTATCACAAATATCATCTCTACAGACAGGATAAGGTACAATTAGAATTATAGATTTGAAAACAAGGTAATAAGACCAAATACAAATAAAATAATAGTGTGTGGATAAGGCTGTGGTAAAATTTCTCATTCAGTACTTTTGTCTGAAGATGGTAACAATGCTGTTACCAAAACGTCACACACTATTTATTTATTTGGATTTGGTCTTATTACCTTGTGTTTATAGTGTATGGCATTTCGGTAAGAGCATTGTTAGCATTATCAGACTTATTATCTCATTCAGTACTTTTGTCTGATAATGGGAACAACACTGTTACACCGAAACGTCACCTTTCAGTAACTGCATTGTTGTTACTGAATATTCTCGCACATTATTTATTCATTTGGATGTGGCCTTGTTACCTTATGTTTCTTTAAAGTCTTCTTCTTATTTCTTATCTCCACTCAATTATATTAGAGTATCAAGCTTGTAAAGCTTGAGACTTTTGATGGTGTCTGCCGGGGATGAGTAGAGCTCATCAATGGATGAATCAATACAGTCAATAATGTTTTCTGGGTGAAGTAGAATGTGTCTGCCTTTGTTATTAAGACTGGAAGCACTACTCAGTGGCAGGCCAACTTAGCTCCAAAAGAAATGGCCGCCTCTGACATGAGGAACAGACGCCATGTGCAGCCACTCCTAACATGGAGAACAAACGCTGCTCATCCTGTATCCATGGATCAGGAGCCCTTACAGGGTACTATCAGCCGGGCCAGCTGAGCCCAGGTTTTTTAGCGAGCTTATTACTGCTCCCCCTCCTCCTTTTTCATCTGGGCTTGGGACCGACAAAGCGGAGTTTTTCCATAAAGTAAAATCTTTTTATCACCACCCTCTCATAATAAAAACTGCCATTTCACAGCTAGCTTACACATCAACCAATCCAAACTCACCAAGCAGCAATGTATTATTTCCTCTATACGCTTGACCACCCTCTCTACCCAACATCTTTTCCTTCCCCCTTGGACAAGTGTAACATCCTAAATTATCAACTTGACACTCTTCATTACTGAAATTTGGAAATATATTTATAGCACCACTTATATATAGTTAAACCTGTCTATAGCGCCCCCTCTAAATAGCGCCTTCCTCTCTATAGCACCCGATTTTAAATACGTAGTATGATGCAATTTACATTAAAAGTGACCTGTCTATAGCACCCCCTCTCTATAGCACTCTATTTTGGTGAGTCCCAAGAGTGGGCACTATAGACAGGTTTAACTGTATTTGCAACGATTAAAAATTAGCTTGAGAAGCATGAACTCATGGAATTCGTGTAATCTTAACACAAGAGCATAAGAAACAACATGATTAAGAATTAAAATAGGGAGGGCATGGCTCATCAGTGGTGAATCCTCCTTCTTTCATAAATAATAAAGCATAATTTGAATTATAAATTATACCTACAAGGTAATAAGACCAAATCCAAATAAATTAATAGGGTGTGACGTTTCGGTAACAGCATTGTTATCATCATCAAAAATAGAAGAGAGCTTGAGATCCTGAACTTCTTAAAATAGAATCTTCAAGTTATGGCATCAACATTGGTATTCACTTTGGAATTCTTCAGCTCATAGGAAGAATAACTTCTTAGGTCTATTAAAGTCTATCAAAAATGATAAGGCATAATTTATATTATAGACACAAGGTAATAGGACCATATACAAATAAATGGTGTGTGATGTTTCGGTAACAGCGTTGTTACCATCATTAATTTTTGTTATTTTTAATAAAATCAGTATAAGGGCTGTAGAAGTAGGTTTTAATTAAATACACTTATGGACAAAACTCAAGGAAGTTGTACCTTGCAGCATGTATATCAGGATTCAGACAAAAATTCTGAAAGATATTTGATACACAGTGCCCTTAATTGAAGACACACGAGATAACCAAGTGTGAACAAAATTGCTTCTGTCTCCAAAAAAAAAAGATGACGGGGGATATCAAAGATTTTCCACTTCCTTTAATTTTGTCCATGAGTGTAAAAAATATCCAATTTTGTGACTGCTACAGTAGTCTCCCGTGAGAGACCATAAGCTAAAAACATGGAGGTAGTTGTCTCTTATCAGAAACTTTGTTATGTCTGTAAAGTCATGAGGAGTCAAATGCGGGAATCGAACCCGGGTCGTAGTGGTCGAAAACCAAACGGTTTAACCAGCCTTCCACCGACCCCCTAAAAGTGTCAAATGCGGGAATCGAACCCGGGTCGTAGTGGTCGAAAACCAAACGGTTTAACCAGCCTTCCACCGACCCCCTAAAAGTGTCAAATGCGGGAATCGAACCCGGGTCGTAATGGTCGAAAACCAAACGTTTTAACCAGCCTTCCACCGACCCCCTAAAAGTGTCAAATGCGGGAATCGAACCCGGGTCGTAATGGTCGAAAACCAAACGGTTTAACCAGCCTTCCACCGACCCCCTAAAAGTGTCAAATGCGGGAATCGAACCCGGGTCGTAATGGTCGAAAACCAAACGGTTTAACCAGCCTTCCACCGACCCCCTAAAAGTGTCAAATGCGGGAATCGAACCCGGGTCGTAATGGTCGAAAACCAAACGGTTTAACCAGCCTTCCACCGACCCCCTAAAAGTGTCAAATGCGGGAATCGAACCCGGGTCGTAATGGTCGAAAACCAAACGGTTTAACCAGCCTTCCACCGACGAACCACGGTTTTCGACCATTACGACCCGGGTTCGATTCCCGCATTTGTCATGAGGAGTCTTTCATTTGAAACAGTCTCTGATGAGAAACCTTCAAGAGAGAGACTGTTCTTATCCTTTTGCTTTGGTCTTCTCATAGAACACTACTATGTATCACATGATCTTATTCAGCCAATCCGTGTGTTTTAGCTCAATGATTCAATTGAGGGGAAAAAAAGGTAACACCAAACACTCCTAATCTATATCCCTTTCATTGCATTCAGATATTACATGCTATAGTGTGGGTTCAATTCATGCTTTATATATATATAGTATATTTTAAACTGTATAATGATGACACTTTTAGTATATGTCACATATCTTCCAATTAGTTAGAGCCGATACTTTATTAGATCCTACCCTTCTTTTAAAATGTACACTGTTCCTATTTACTACCACCCCCATATTTTGTATATATGCTATATCTTTTTTTATTAATATAACCTGTACCCCCCCCCTTATTTGTATGTAAAACTAAAATTGGTGATGTCAAAATAAAAAGCCAGAGCAGTCGGATGGTGGCAGCTGGGGGTCAGCGGCAGTATGTTCTACAGTGTGTCCATCGGCAAGCCGCTTCTGTCTCTCACAGTCTCTCTCTCCATGTCTCGGTGATAGGCATCCAAGTTTGTGTCATGGCCTCTACCTCTGTTCCGTGAGCTGTCCCCGATCACTCTTGGTGCTAACATCTAGCCCTGCCTCTGCTTCTTGTTGTCCGCGTGTGGGAAGAACATCAACACTCGCCTCACGTACACGACTGCCAGTTCATCCATACGTCGACAGGATCATTTGCAACAATATTACATATATATATATATACACTCATGAACAAAACTTAAGAAGTGGAAAGTTGGTTATCTATTTTTTTTTAGAGAGCCGGGGAAATTTTTTTCACACTTGGTCATGTGTCTTCAATAAAGGTCACTGTAATATCTTTCAGAGTTATTGTCTGAATTGCTAAAACTTCCTTAAAGTTTTGCCCATGAGTGTATATGAGTGTACTAAAAAATATATATTTTTATCTTTTTAACAATTCTCAAATTTATTTCCAAGTTGCATTTACAAATCCTAATTTGATTGTAGGTTTTTTAATTCTTTGTATCGTAGGGTGATGGTGCTTGATCTCCTTTTTCTGTAATGGTAATTTTTAACGGCGTAAGAATAGATGAAAATTTTATTACATTGACATATTCATTAGGTGATGTTATTCTTGGAATGTTCCTTTACATGTGTTGACAGCTTACTGCTCTGTTATTTCTTTAAAAAATAGACACTTCGGCCAGAGTTAAATTTTTATTTTCTCAATGTTTCAACAAAAATCTTATGTCTTTGTCAGGAGAAATAAAAATAAATCTTTTATCCTGACAAAGACAAAAGATTTTTGTTGAAACTTTGAGAAAAGGAAATTTCAACTGACTAAAGTGTAGTAGTAAAGTTTTAAAGAACTATGAATGCCGGCCAGGCAGCCTCTATCTTTACGATGCTCTATCATTATAATTTGTTACAATATGTGTGCTGGGTGTGTAAGGATGTGATGTGTTGTTGTAGGAAAACAGCGATGGGAGGCAGAGAGGAGGAGTCCCCGACCACTTCTGTCGAACAAAGGGCCAGGTAACCCATAGAACACACACCCTGAGATTTTTTTATATATATATGTTATATAAAAATATTATTTTATTTAAAATTATATATCATAGATTCTAATATTCTGTTAAATCGACTGCCAGAGGTCACGCTTTGCATGCTTTGCATATAATAACTTGTTGTTGTTCTTTCCCGATGGCCGGCTCAAAAACTTTTGTACATTATGTAAATAAGTTAATCATTTTTTTATACTTACGCCTTAAGCTAGGCAGTACTTTTACCAAATTATGTATTATATATATTCCTTTAACTCAATTATATTACTGATCAAAACTATTTTTCATTATCATACTTTCAAGATTTTAACCACGACTGCATTGACATAGTATAATCCTCAAGATAATTAAATACAAGCAGAAAAAAAATATTTTTTAATTTATCATATATATGTATATAAATTTGGTCGCAGTGGTACAGCCTACTCCACGCTGACGAGTGCCAACAGCGCGAAATGCGTTCGTGGATGGCTTTTCTTGATTTATCAAGAAATTGGGTTGGCCAAATATCACGGAGCAAGTTAAATAAACGTTTAGTTTATTTTTGCTCCACTAGATGGCGTTCTGCCATCTAAAAAGCACATGTGCTCGTGGTCAGGATATGCCCTCTTTATTTTTAATATATATATACAGTCGAACCTCTTTAATTCAACACCCCAAGGGATCAGAGCTTTCGGTTGAATTAAAGGAAGTGTTGAATTAAGGTTAGATGATTAGCTAATCATCTAACTAGCTAAAATAATATATATATTTTTTTATAAATAGCTTTGTAATATAAATTAATGATATTAATTGAAACCATTGTGTGTGTACTTTTTTATATTTATTTTTTTATTTTCATGATTAACTTTTAGTATCTGGGACAAAATGGCAATAATACATATTTTCGAAACAAATAATATTTTATTCCAATTGTGTGTGTGTGTGTGAATAATAATTTAAAGAAAATAAATATGGAAAATAAAAAGAAAATTAAAAAATATTATTTGAAAAGAATCAAGATTAGAAAAAAAAAATCTTTTATAGATGTCTGTTTTTTCTCTGAAATTCTATTCAGGATGTATTCCAGATAGTCTATTTTTAAAAGACATGCATGCCTTTCTTCCTCAGAAATGTCTTTTAAATAACAAAGAGTTTTTATTGTATTAAAGGCATCCACTGCTGCTGCAGGTGTTATTGATGTTTTGTTTAAATCTTTTTCTGTTGGCTCTACCTCTTCATCATCTTCTTTTCCCATTACCTCATTTACAATTTCTTCAATGGACTGTTCCCCAGCAACTTGCACATCTTTATCAACTTCCAAGAAGTCAATATAGTTGACATCAATGGCTTGATGTTTTTTAATGCCTCAAAACATCTGTTCATTTCTTCTTCAACAACTTCTTCCATTGCTTCATCCATCACAAATCCTGAATGAGAAAAACAATTTTTTATTGTGGAAGAACTAACCCCAACCCATGCAGCCTCTAGCCAGCTAATTGCAAAGAGTAAATGTACTTGAGCATTTTTTTTTTTCTTCCATGCAAGTGAGAAGATACGTTATCATTCGTTTCCTATATTGGTCTTTTAGGGCTTTAATGATACCCATATCACAGGGTTGTAATGCACTTGTAGTTAGGGAGGGCAAAAATCTTATTTCAATGTTCTGTAACCCTTCAGGTATTTGGTGGGCTGGGCAATTATCTAAAATTAATAAAATTTTTCTTTCTCTTCTTTTGAATATTTGGTCCAATTTTTTCAGCCAATCCGTAAAAATTGCCCCAGTCATCCAGGCTTTTTTATTAAAATGATAATTTGAGGGAATATTCATGCCATGGAAGCATCGTGGTCTTCTATATTTCCCAATATAAAGTAAAGGCAGTTTTTCACTTCCATTCATATTACAGCATACCAACACTGTAATTCTCTCTTTAGACTTCTTACCCCCTTCACATTTCTCACCTCTGATAGTCATTGTTTGATTAGGCAAAAGTTTATAAAATAACCCTGTTTCATCAGCATTGAAAATGTCCTGTGGAATGTATTTAGCTAAAAGTGAAGGAATAATCCCGCCTTTCCAAGTGGCTACACTATTGGCATCCACACTTCCAGCTTCTCCATGAAGTCGTTTAAAAGCAATATTCCTTCTGGCCTTAAACTTTTCTAGCCAGCCATTGCTAGCTTCAAAATTATCTTGACCCGTTTTTTCAAGGCCAAGAGTATAGCCTTTTCTTTCAAGATATTGCCATTTATGGCAAGTTTCATGGCATTTGCCTGCCTTATCCACCTAAACAGGGCTTCTTCAATCTCTGGGAATTCCCCGTCACGATCACGTTTCAAGGAAGAGCTAAAATTAGATTTTAAAAAGGCAGATTTTATGGCGAATTTATTTTTAAAAATTGTGCTAATGGTGGACCGTGGAATATTTCTCTCTCTGGAAACTTGACTATGTGATTTTCCTTGTTCTATTTCTTCTATAATTTACATTTTTTCCACATAAGTGAGCTGGTGATACTGACTACGTTTCCAATTTTTTTTGGCAGAACCTGACATTCTTGTCCCACTCATTTATTCAAATTAACACAGAATATTGAATTAAAATGTTATCATAATCATTGTTGGATCATTTTATAAAGATTTATTTATTTAAAAAGAAATTATTTATAAATTTAAAAATAGCTAAAATATTTCAATGTTAAAAATAAAAAAAAATAAAAATTATTATTAGTTAGCGCCTGATCCCGAAATTCCTGCGTAAAAAAAAACAACAATAACATCCGCGAAATTGCGCAACGGCACTGCAAAGTGAAACTTAAACTAACCAGAAACCAAAAGTGCGCAGGCGCGATCCTATCGGCGCCCGCCGATGCCGATCGTCGCCGCCGTAATACCGTTTAGCGGTAAAGTTGCATGTAAAATAACATTCAACTGTCGAAATTCGAATTTTAAAATGGTCGAACTATCGGAACTGTCGTATTATCAATACTGTCGAATTACGGTTTGTTATTTGATAGGCCAGAGGTCGGGACATCGGAACATGGTCGAATTATCGCCGAGTGTCGAATTGGGGTGTGTCAAATTAACGAGGTTATACTGTATATATAACCTACACTCCTATTACATTAGAATAAAATCTATGAGAGACATTTCTCTACAAAGGACAGTTTTCATCATCAATATAACAACCTCCATCATAGGACACCTCTCTACAAAGAGCAGTTTCCATCATCAATACAGTAGAATAACCACCATGAGAGGACACTCCTACTAGAGGATACTTCTCTATAAAGGACAGTTTCCATTAGCAATACATTACAACAACCTCCATGAGAGGACACTTCTCTACAAAGGACAGTTTCCATCACCAATAGAACAGCCTCCATAAGGAGACAATTGAGAGGACATAACAGGCTTTATAAACCCAAGTCTGTTGTGAATGATTTTGTAGGCAGAACTATAACTAATTTGCAGACAATGTGCTAATTTATCAATAGTTACTCCATCTGTCTAACAGAATCAAGTCACATGTATGTTCAATGTTTTCCTCATTTGTGGCAGTAAATTGTGATTCAGCTGCTTTGTCTTGTGTAACACTCATATGGCCATTTTTCAATCCAATCATACACATTCTGTTGAGGCAACACACTGTTTCCCATCTGTACTGAAAGTCTTCACTGGATTTCAATCCTTGGTACACTTTCCGACCACAAAAAAAAATTGAATCATTGATTATTACTCTTCTTTGGTGCAAATGGATAGTGAGGCATCCATGGTTAACAGCATGACAGTAACAAAGGAACTAACCTATGCAGATATAACAACAATTAAACCACGCATGTGTCATCTATGCTTCATGACAGTAATATCAACATGAAGAAAATATAACCCCACATTGTGGAAATAATAGTTGACATACATTTGTAATAAACACAAGGTAGTAAGACCAAATCCAAATAAAAAAATATAGTAGAACCTCCATGAGAGGATACTCCCGCTAGAAGACATCTCTCTTCAAAGGACAGTTTCCATCATCCATCACATTTATTTATTTGGATTAGGTCTTATTATCTTGTGTTTATAATCTATAATCCAAATTGTGCCTTATTACATTTGTAATAGTTATTAAATACAAACATGGCAACAAGAAATTTTATTTTAAAAAATATATTAAGCATGTGTATGTGTAATATGCTAGGTTAGGCTAGATTCAAATTGGCTAAATTAGGTTAGGTTTTCTGATTCCGAAGTTATATTTATTGCACCTAGGGCTTTGATGAAGAGTCACTGGTTTGAGAGCTGTCCCCATTTTTATTGTAATCAAGAAGCTACGGCTGTTTTAAGATCTTGCGTTGTTTGAACAGGATTCATATATTCAGTAGAACAAACTCCATGAGAGGACACTCTCGCTAGAGAACACCTCTCTACAAAGAACTATTTTTCATAGCCATATTTACTGTTTTTTTACTATTTAGCTGCTCTCTGGTAAGAGGACGCTTCTCTCTAAATGATACTTTGGCTCTGCAACTTCACAGAGCTGTAACACCTGGCTGATGTCTTGCAGGGCCAAGCCAAAGAGGCCTGAAAAGCAGTACTATGTGGCCAGACCTCTGCGCAGCAAGAAGACTCCACCCGCCGCCCAAAAGAAAGCCCCGTCCCACCCAGGGATCATCATCCCACCAGAGTCATTCACCCCGCGGTTGCCTCCAGAGGCCGCTCCTCTCCCACCACAAAGGCCTTCAGAACCTCAGCCTCCTGCAACCTCCAATAGGCCTGAGGAACCCTGCTCAGTTCCTGCCGAACATGGCAGCATGGCGGTAGAGGAATGTCAGACTGTCAACCTCTCTCCTCACCTGTCAGAAGAGAAGCATCGTCAACCATTACCTGCCTCTGTGTCGATAGTGCAGCCTCCACCACCGACAGACTCTATAATAGCAGATCAGACCAACCATATGGCGATAGAGCAGGGTCATACATCACTGACTTCCACAGACAGTACGTTGATGGAGCAGGGTCATCAAGCCCTACTAGAGTCTGATCACATCGCAACAGAACAGAGTCAAACATCATTAGATCAGAGTCAAACATCACTAACTACCACAGACAATATGGTGATAGAGCAGGGTCAAACATCACTAACTACCACAGATACCATGCTGTTGGATCAGGTTCACCAATCTCTGCCAGAGACTGCCCACATGGAAGCAGAACAGAGTCAAGCATCAATAGAGCCGGGTCAAACATCTATAATTACCACAGACAACATATTGAAGGATCAGGCTCACCAATCATTGCCAGAGACTGCCCACATGGAAGCAGAACAGAATCAAGCATTAGAGCAGGGTCAAACATCACCAACTACCACAGACAGCATGTTGATGGAGCAGGGTCACCAATCATTGCCAGAGACTGACCAAATGGTTGTAGGGCAGGATCCAAAATCACCTCAATCATCAACTGGTCATATAGCAGTAGAAGATCAGGATCCAGGGTCTCTTCATTCACCAACTGACCACATGGAAATGGATGAGCAGGACCCAAGGTCCCTTCATTCACCAACTGACCACATGGCAGTGGAAGAGCAGGATCCAAAGCCCCTTAATTCACCAACAGACCACATGGCAGTGGAAGAGCAGGATCCTAAGTCCCTTAATTCACCAACAGACCGCATGGCAGTGGAAGAGCAGGATCCAAAGCCCCTTAATTCACCAACAGACCACATGGCAGTGGAAGAGCAGGATCCTAAGCCCCTTAACTCACCAACTGACCACATGGCAGTGGAAGAGCAGGATCCAAAGCCCCTTAATTCACTAACAGACCACATGGCAGTGGAAGAGCAGGATCCAAAGCCCCTTAATTCACTAACAGACCACATGGTAGTGGAAGAGCAGGATCCAAAGCCCCTTAATTCACTAACAGACCACATGGCAGTGGAAGAGCAGGATCCAAAGCCCCTTAATTCACCAACAGACCACATGGCAGTGGAAGAGCAGGATCCAAAGCCCCTTAATTCACCAACAGACCACATGGCAGTGGAAGAGCAGGACCTAAGGTCCCTTCATTCACCAACTTACCACATGGCAGTGGAAGATCCATTGCCCACTGACTCACAAATTAAATACACATGTTTTGGATCCTATCCATCAGGAAACTCACCCAGTGGCACCCAGGATAGTACTCCACCTACCGATGACACGATAGCGGAGAGACAACCAGAAGAACCCTCTTCTTTGCTAGTGCTTGAAAACACAATAGCACAGTGCTCCACTCCAGTTGACAACACAGGAGAACAGTGCGATGCACAACCCCCTCCACCATCTACAGCTGATGTCACAGTGAAACAGTGCAGTGCCCAACCCCTTCCACTGTCTGCAGTTGACACCCCAGTGAAACAGTGCCGTGCTCAAACCCCTCCATCAACTGAGGCTGTCACCCCAGTGAAACAGTGCAGTGTCCAACCTCCTCAACTGTCTTCGGCTCACACCCCAGTGAAACAGTGCAGTGCTCAAACCCCTCCATCATCTGAGGCTGTCACCCCAGTGAAACAGTGCAGTGCCCAGCCTCCTCCACCGTCTGCGGCTAACACTCCAGTGAAACAGTGCCGTGCTCAACCAACCCGGGCAGAGGAGAGAGCACCCTCACCTCACCCAGAAGAAGCGGAGGACTCATGGGACACCATGTTCAATGAAGAAGGGGAATGTCTTAAACCTCAACTGGTCAAGGAGGTAAGGATAGGTTTGGCTAAATGGCTATCATAATAGGGACCCTTTGTTTCCTGATAACTCCCACAAGAGAGTCTCATCCCTCGCTAACCAGATCATATTACAAGAGGTAACTTTCAGTAGCCATGTAGTGGTGACCACTGTAGCCTCTCTGCACCCATTCTTCAAGGTATTCTATATACAGTTACGAGCGTCATCAATTCTTTTTCATCTCTGTCACCGTTTGCTTTTTTTTTTTGGAATGGCGCTCTCCTATTGGTTGGCTTCGATCACGCCACCTTTGCCCCCCCCCCCACTCGCTTTGTTGTTTTTGTAACTATTGTGTTGGAGCGGGTCGCTCCTTAAATAATCTATTGTTAACAATACCTCATTATAGGTCCGCAAATATCGAAAGTATAGGTATGTAGCTTTTGTACTATTAAGGTGTATATATATATATACACATACTTATGTACATATGTAAGTACTATTATCATTAGGGATATATTTAAGGCGCCAATTTATAATTGTAACAAATAGTATTTGAATAAAAACATTCAATCGGGGGTAAAACACTGGCGTTGCCCAGGTCATTTGGCTAGTAGATTAATACAAAGCAATAGCCTGCCATCTATATACAGGAAATCAAAGCATTTAATCACAAATGTTTCTTTTATACACAAAACAAACTGGTAGATTAAATTGGCGAAACCTCTGGGAGGGTTCACCACTGATTAGCCAAGTCCTCCCAATATATTTTCATCATAGTAAGGACTCTAGAAAGTTTGTTTTTTGTGTATAAAAGAAAGATGGTGATTATTATTTTTTTTTTCATTTGTTGAGCATTTTTTCAACTTTCCAATTTGCCTGGGATGCCAAACATATCAGCTTATCTAATCACCTGGTCATTGTTTACCTCTAGCAATAGTGTGCCTACTGCCCTGTGCTATTGCTGATTCAGGATTATCTGAGCTTGTTTGTTCTTACTGAATACTCCATGCACTAATATCATTTTGAGTTTCCCCAGTCATTTTGACCAAGTTTAAAACTTGTGAGTTTCAAAATTAGTCTCAGTTTTCTTGATTTTAAACTTTTTTGCGAGTCTCAAATTGCCCTCAGAATGGTAAGAAAATAATTAATTGCATTAAATATAAGAGAAAAATAATTAGAATATTGGTCAGGGTAGACAGTAGTAAAACTCTCGTCCCCCTTTAAATTGGCTCTCTCTCTCATTCAAATTGATCTGGTTGTCTAGTCAACTGCTTTGATGATGAGCTTTTACATTCTGTTTGTATTATCATCTAATGTTTTCTTGAGGATGTTGATAGGGTAGCTTCCCATTGTTGTACCTCGTCCCAGTGTTGAGATTAGTCTCTTGACTGGTTAACTGCTTTGATGATGAGCTTTCACATTCTTCTGCTTGTATCATCATCTAATGTTTTCTTGAGGATGTTGATAGGGTAGCTTCCCCATTGTTGTACCTCGTCCCAGTGTTGAGATCAGTCTCTTGACTGGTTAACTGCTTTGATGATGAGCTTTCACATTCTTCTGCTTGTATCATCATCTAATGTTTTCTTGAGGATGTTGATAGGGTAGCTTCCCCATTGTTGTACCTCGTCCCAGTGTTGAGATTAGTTTCTTGACTGGTTAACTGCTTTGATGATGAACTTTCACATTCTTCTTACTGTATCATCATCTAATGTTGAGGATGTTGATAGGGTAGCTTTCCATTGTTGTACCTCGTCCCAGTGTTGAGATCAGTCTCTTGACTGGTTAACTGCTTTGATAATGAGCTTTCACATTCTTCTTACTGTATCATCATCTAATGTTTTCTTGAGAATGTTGATAGGGTAGCTTTACATTGTTATACCTTGTCCCAGTGTTGAGGTCAGTCTCTTCACTGGTTAACTGCTTTGATGATTAGCTTTCACATTCTTCTGCTTGTATCATTATCCATTATCAAATGCATTCTCTGGGATAGGATAGTTTCCTATTGTTGTCTTCCTCATCCCAGTGTTGTATTTTAAGCATTCTCTTCAGGACAGAAGTTGTTCTAATGCCAGTACTGCTGCCAAGTACCAGGGATGCTTACTGAGACTACCTTGGTAATTGTTGTGGATTGTTAGTCTCTCCTCACTGCTGGCCCCTCTCTGACAGAGCATGATGATGGTTGCAGCTCACAGATGCAGTTGGCCATGTCAAAATCACCAAGCCCACTCAGAACTACCTGGAGTTTGCACCGAAGGAACCTGTTATCACAGAAGACGGTGAGTTGATCCTTCCAAAAAAGCTGTGTTGCATCTCTTGGAAGACTGCACCTCAACTCTGTCTTTATTGAGAAAGGAGGTCTACTCTACAGAAGGGAGGATCTTGATGGATGCTAAGCTGACCTTGCTGTGTTCAAGTAGCGGGGTTGTTTGGAGGCAATTTACTGTAAGCCATATGTGGGAATTTGGAAAAGATTTCATCGAATGTGCTATAGGTTTTTTTTTTTTGCTTATCCCTAGTACATGTGGTACAGGCCATGATAATCATTGTTGTTTCTTATCCCCTTGTGTAAAGATTACACGAATTCCATGAGTTCATGCTCCTCGAGCTGTTTTACGATGAGCAGCGGCCTCTCCCAAAGGTCCTGTTTAGTGCATCTAATGCAAGCCAAAATGTGTTCTGGAGCTGCAGGTACCAAACTACATTTTGGGCAAGTGGGATAAATTTTGTTGTTCTTTTCTATCTTCAATGGCTTGAGATGGCCTGTTCTAAATCTACTCTATAGAAGGGAGGATTTTGATGGATGCTAAGCTGACCTGGCTGTGTTCAAGTAGCGGGGTTGTTAGGAGGCAATTTACTGTAAGCCATATGTGGGGATTTGGAAATGATTTCCCCGAATGTGCTACAGGTTGTTAATCTTAGTGAATAACCGTTCTAAAAGTTGGCCTAGGGCCAAATAAAGAAGCTACTTGTATTATCTTTATCATAACTATGGAGTTTTATTTCACTTCACCTCCAGTTTTTCTTTTTTTTTTTTTTAATTATCCCTAGTACACATGGTACAGGCCATGATAATCATGATGGGTAGTTAGCGGCTGCTTTTACTGTAAGTGCACCACATTTCTACACATGTGAAAAGCAGTTTGACTTTGTACTTAAAAATGTGCCAGAGCCCCGTTTGGTTACTTGCACTCGCTGGTGAGGTTGGACTTTTGCAAGAATTGGGGGAAATTGGAGCATTTTTTTTAAATCAGAAAAAAAGTGTCCAATGCGGGAATCGAACCCGGGTCGTAGTGGTCGAAAACCAAACGGTTTAATCAGCCTTCCACCGACCCCCGAGTTTTTCTATGAAGCAGCTACATAGGAAATCTTAAAAGTTTGATAAAATGGATCCTAGCTTTCAATTGAATATACAGTAGAACCTCCCTGTAAAAGACACCTAATTGCAGAGCCAAAGTGTTCTTTACGGGAAGTTGTCCTCTTACTGGAGAGTTGGTAAAAATAGTAAACTTGATAATTTTGCAAATGAAAACTGTCCTTTATAAAGAGGTGTTGTCGAGTGTGAATGTCCTCTCATAGAAGTTTTACTGTTCCAAGCGGCATGCTTTACACCTTCCCTGCGATTGAAAGTTTCTGTGAAAAAATCTATTTTATGAAAAGTTGGTTAGAAGCATATATAATGGCCATCTTGTGCCAACTTGTCATTATGCATGTGCCTAGTGGCAACATTGTGTCCCCAGACTTAATGGTTGCATTGTGGTAATGTAGGGCTTCTTATACTCCGAACCTGCATGTGCTTGTGTGAGCATTGTGTCCCATTAGTAACAACTTGTCCAACTCCAATTGGTAGGGTGTTAATTTCTTGTCCTGGGTTTGTGCCTCTTATTAATATTTTTGTTGTTTCTTATCCCCTTGTGTAAAGATTACACCAATTCCATGAGTTCATGCTTCATGAGCTTGATCTCATGGAATGGGGTGTATTTGTTGATCATGGCACCATGATCCAGGCACACTTTGGTCAAAGTCTGACTTTGCCTGTAATTTGAGGCCGTTCCTAACATGGAAGCCTTTGCTGCCGACTCTAACATGAGTACAGACGCAGCTTCTCTGTATCCCTGGAGTGGGACCTTTGCTGAGGTCCATCAATCGAGTCAGTTGAACTCAGGATTTTTAAAGAGGTCTTTCTCCTCTTCTAGCAATGCTGCTGTTGGTCCGCGACTGCTTATTCATCAGAGTTATTCTGCTTGTTTCACAGCTGGCCTTCATATCTGAAGGTTGTTCCCCTATCCGCCACCTGGGGACATGCCCTGTAGCAGTCAGCTCTGCTGAGAGTTATTAATGTTAGTTTCTGCTTCACCTTCTTCAAGTTTTAATGCCTTGTGATGATGATGACAACATCGTAGAGGGTTTTCTCTAACTTTAACATGTCTGGAAGTGTCAACCTTGTATCCCAGTAGCTATTTGCTGCATGTACTAGTGTTGCCACTATTGTGTCCCAGAATTTGGCCATATCGTGGAAATCTATGGCTTCTCCTCTTCTTTCAAGACCCAGGACCTGGTGACCATCCTCTCCTCCCAAAGGTAAGCCCTGAGGGTTTCTCTTCCTGAACATATTTCTAGCCTGCTAGCCATTCCTTTCCCATCTATGTATGAGCATTCTCTCTCTTTATAATTTAGTTTGGGAGAAGTAGAATGTGTCTGCCTTTGTCACATTAAGACTGTGAGCACTACTCAGGCCGCTGACTTAGCTCCAATATGAAATGACAGCCTCTGACATGAGGAACAGACGCCATGTGCAGCTGCTCCTAACATGGAGTACAGATGTTGCTTATCCTGTATCAGGAGTCCTTACAGTAACTCCGGCAAAGGAGGAGTAAAGTCTCTCACAATTTGATAAGGCACAATTTGGATTATAGATTATAAACACAAGGTAATAAGACCAAATCCAAATAAATAAATAGTGTGCGATGTTTCGGTAACAGCGTTGGTACCATATTCAGACAAAAGTACTAAATGAAGTACTGCATTATGTACCCCATAGTGCCCCTTATTAATATTGTTGTTGTTTTACACAAAAGGGGCATATAATGAAGTACTTTTGTCTGATGATGGTAACAACGCTGTTACCGAAACGTCACACACTATTTATTTATTTGGATTTGGTCTTATAACCTTGTATTGATATGGTCTTGTTACCTAATGTTTCTGATCTTTAATCCAAATTGTACCTTATCAATACTTGTGATCACTTTTCTAATGTTAGAACACCAACATTAGAAGTGACATTGTCAGGGAGCACAACAGTAAATCGGAGTGTGGTTATGTCTTTAGGAGGGTAGCCATTATGAATGACCAGGATTGTAGGTCAGCTCAAGTTCCCCCATTTAACCATTTAATTTGCATTGGGGGCTCTTTTTCACTTCAATTATGTGCACCATTCAAATTTATCACAAGTGGGCAAAGATTTTTTAAAAATATATATATACAGTAGGACCTCCCTGTAAAAGACAACACCTAATTGCAGAGCCAAAGTGTCCTTTAGGGAGAGGTGTCCTCTTACCGGAGAGTTGATAAATTGTAAAAAGGTAATTTTGCAAATGAAAACTATCCTTTGTGGAGAGGTGTCCTCTAAAGGAAGGTTCTACTATATATCAATAATTAAATAGACATTTGAAAACAATGATATCTTTAATTAAAAGATACATGACAATGACTTTTTTGCTAAAGCTACTTTAACAAACAGGCCTTAAAACAACGCTACAAAAGATTAATATTCTATATATATTGTAACATAGTATTTATTAATTTTATTTATATAACATAGTATTTCTTAATTTTATTATTTTTTATTTAACAGAGTGGTCATTTTTATTTTTATATCTTGCGACTCTGTAAATTTCCCTCGTGGCTTATCTTTTGTTTACCTTCCTTAGTTTGTCCTTCCCTGAAATAAATTTTGTTTCCTCCTGAAGTTTTTGTCTTCCCTAATCTTCCACGTGGCATTTTGGTGGAGATGCTGGGTAAGTTAGGGAAGACATACTGAAGACCGCCGAGAAGACCTTGAAGCCATGGGTGCTGTTAACTACATTTTCGGAGACTGACATCAGGATTCCACCGTCGTGTCAAAGCCAAGACTTCCCTTGAAGATGACGATGTCCCTATAGACGATACGACGACAAAGCCGCTCCTCACGCCGCAAGAAAATGGACGCAAAGGTACTAGGGACAAAGTTCCAAGACTTTGATGGAATCCTTGGCAGAAGCACGTCAAATCCATGTCAGTATCTACAATAATTGCTAGCTGTGGGTCACAGCTCCCATAGGGAAGAAGCTATGTAACATAGTATTTCTTAATTTTATTTATATAACATAGTATTTCTTAATTTTATTATTTTTTATTTAACAGAGTGGTCATTTTTATTTTTATATCTTGCGACTCTGTAAATTTCCCTCGTGGCTTATCTTTTGTTTACCTTTGATAGTTTGTCCTTCCCTGAAATAAATTTTGTTTCCTCCTGAAGTTTTTGTCTTCCCTAATCTTCCACGTGGCAATATATAGTAAAACCCCTCTATAGTGAACCCCAATGGGACAGAGCTTTTGGTTCACTATAGCCACGGTTTGGCCATTTTTTTTTAATTTTCTAAATTTTTAGACCGTATAATTAAAAAACAGCTATACAAACAGGAAAGGGCAGCCACTTAATAATGGTTACTTTGTTTTAATTCCCTAAATTGACCTATTTCTTTACAGTAATGCTGAATATCAAAAGAAGTCATTTGTTAATAGGTTCTTCTTGTCATTAGCATACATGTTTATATATAAACCTATGTATTATTTAAAAATTAAGCCAAATCCCCTAGGCAAAACATTATTAATTATATATTTAAAAGGTATAATAGTATTTTAGAACATCTTTCTCAAATAATATAATACTATATTTATTTGAAAAAATATGCCTCTAATACCTTGTTGTTTGAAAGTGAAATTTATTTATTTGAATTTGGTCTTATTACCTTGTGTTTTTGTAGTCTCTTGGAGTGATTGAGAATATGATGGGAGTCTATAGCAGCATTCAATGGGAGTGTCTTTCCCCATCTGTGTTTATGGAGGATTCTCTCTGATGGCTCTTACTTTGATGGAACCTACTGTAGTTGAACCCATATGGAACAGGCCATCTCAAGCCATTGAAGATAGAAAATAACAAAATCTACCCCACTTGCCCAAGATGTAGCTTGGTACCTGCAGCTCCAGAACACATTTTGGCTTGCATTAGATGCACTAAACAGGACCTTTGGGAGAGGCCGCTGCTTATCATAAAACAGCTTGAGGAGCATGAACTCATGGAATTCGTGTAATCTTCACACATGGGGATAAGAAACAACATCAGACATGGATGTGTTGTGCAGGAAACAAGATCTGTCCATCAAGTGGGTAGATGACACCATTGCCCTTGCAGTCTGTTCCAGCACCTACGATGGTGAGTGGAATTCCTGAGCTACTACACTGGAGGGAGACTCCCTTGAGAGACCATAGCGTAAAAACATGACTCTCCTGGAGGTGGTCTGTCATCAGAGACTGCCATGTTAGGCCAAGTCATGAGGAGGATTTCAACTCAAACATAGCCTCTGATGAGAGACTACCGTAGTCCTTCACAGCAAGTTTTGGGGTGATAGCTACAGTGAAAGAAAGAATTAATGGTAGATGTCGATCCACTGGGATTAATTCCACTACAAAACTGCTAACCTCCCTTCCAAGTTGTCAGGGCTCTTCTGAAGTGTTCACTACAAGATTGAACCACTTCTCCATGTTGCTGTAACTCTCTAAATGACAGTTGCAGAGCCAAAGTTTCAACTTACCAGAGATTAGCTAATTGTTAAAATTGGTAATTATAGCAATGAAACTTCCCTTTGGGTGTCAGCTAGCAGGAGTGTTGTCTCTCATAAAGGTTCTACTGTGGTTCAGAACCAGTGGCTAAAATGGCATCAGAAGAAGGTCATGGTGACCGGCTTAATGATCCTCTATGGCAACCAGTAGAAGGATGTGGTGACTACCGGTCTCTATGCACAAATATTGTTGTACTGAGGTGAAACCATCCATCTCATCCACAAAGTTCCATCAGTCAGTGGATGTAGTTGACTGTGCCATGGTGCGGCAGCCCTCCAGTTGCTGGAGCTCCACCACCCCATGGTGAAGCTGAGACCTCTGTCCAAGGCCAACCCCGAGTCCAAGCGCAAGGCAAAACGCTGTCAGGAGTTTGTCCAGCCTTATCGACCCCGTCCTGAAACCTCCGTCACCACAGCGCGCCGCATGGTCTCCAGCGCTCTGGGACTTAGGGTGGATGTGCCCCGCGAGCAGAGAGAGATGGAGAGGAAGAAGATAGCAGAAGCCAAAGGTAAGCTCTCAACTTGTGCAGGATTCTTATTTGGTGGAGACTCATCGCATTTGTGTGTAATCTTTCCACAAGGGGATAAGAAACAACAGGATTCTTATTTGGTGGAGACTCATGGCATTTGTGTGTAATATTTCCACAAGGGGATAAGAAACAACAGGATTCTTATTTGGTGGATGTGTTTAATCTTTGCACACAGGAATAAGAAACAACAACAGGGTTATTATTTTGTGGATCATGGAATTGGTGTAATATTTCTACAAGGGGAAAATAGGTATGACAATATTAAAAAACTGTGTGACAATGTTAAAACACTGGAACAATATTAAAACCTATGCCAATGTTAAAACACTGGAACAATGTTAAAAACCTGTGACAATTTTAAAACACTGTGTAACAATGTTAAAATAGGTATTACAATCAGATGTCTTAATTTATCAACCTGATCCCAGTACAATTTCACTTTTGTACTATTTATTTTTCACAGGTATTTCAATGTAAAAACATGTGTGAAATGTTACAAGTACGAGAGCTGTGTTTACAGAGAAGAAGAAAGCAGCCTCCAGGAAGAGGCACGATGCCTGGGAAGGAACCCTGTCTTAGCCCAGCCACCACCGTTCCGTTTTTCTGATGTTTCATTTTGCAGTATTGAAATTTTATTTTGCTGAATAAAAGTGTTTTCATATAAATGGTGGACACTGCTCCCTCAATTGTAGCTACAAACCCAATTCACATGACACACTTCCAACCACATCTTATCTGCAGCCATTTATCATTAATACATGTTCATCTCTGCCTTTACAGTCTAACTAAATCAATAAGCAATCCATCTAATGCTGCCCATGACTGGTACAGAGCAGGAGGGACAAGCACCGGCTCTGTCCTCCCAAGAAAACAACAGACTTTGATTTCCAGACTTAAGTCTGGTCATCTACGGACAATGACTTTCCAGAATGGTTGCAAGGTTTTCCCACTATGTACTAAGTGTCAACCTACAACCCCAAAACACATTATTGGCTGTATTGACTCATCCATTGATGAGCTCTACTCATCCCCAACAGACACTATCATAAGCTTTACAAGCTTGATACTGTAATATGATTGAGTGGAGATAAGAAGTAATCCAGGACCAGGTCTCTTTTAACCACTCTATTTCTATAGCTTTCGGGACAATATATCCTTCAACAGAAATACCAGCCAATTATAAACAAATGTGTGTGAATATGTGTATAATTGGCTGGAAGTTCTAGGTCTCCTGTATATATTGACCCAAAAGCTTGAGAAATAAAGAGTGGTTAGAAGATACCTGGTCCTGGATTGTTTATTGATTTAGTTGAATTTATCATTAAGACCTGTTCACGTTTGGAATCCCTCTATGCACAGTATTAGCCCACCTTCATTAGCCGATAAACGACGAGCCCAAACAACGAACAGTTTTCATCACTAAAATATCCCTCCCATTTGTTCTCACTAGTGGACACTTCTAAACAATTTTATACACAAGGTAATAAGACCAAATCCAAATAAATAAATAGTGTGTGACATTTTGGTAACAGCGTTGTTACCATCTTCAGACAAAAGTATTGAATGAGAAATTTTACCACAGCATGTTTTAAATAGTAACTGTTATCAAGTGTGTAAACAAGACAGCAGATAAGAAGATATATGTTATCTATTTAAAACATGCTGTGGTAAAATTTCTCATTCAGTACTTTTGTCTTAAGATGGTAACAACGCTGTTACCGAAACATCATACACTATTTATTTATTTGGATTTGATCTTATTACCCTGTGTTTATAATCTACTAGCCGAATGACCCGGGCAACGCCCGGGTTTCACCCGATTAAATGTTTTTATTCAAATAATATTCGTTACAATTATAAATTGGCACCGTGGATGTCACTTTTGTGCAACGTCCCGCTCCAAACTTTGTGTCTGAGAAGCGATATTTTTATAGAAAGATGATCTGGCTTTTGTTTTCTGCTCGAATAAATGTTTTTCTGTTAGAATTTTGTTCCTGCGTACAAAATAATGAACTGGTTTCACCCGTGGTCTCTGCTTTTTGGAATTTTTCCCGATATAATTATGTATCTAATAATCAAACATGATACAGCAATATCGTCATCATCATTTTCTGACTAAAAATATATAGTTTTAATAATTGATTTATATATTTTTTAAAATAGCCTATCGTCTTCCCTGTATTTTTTTACCTATGTATGGAAATTTTGGTTTGAATTAGTGAACTACTGCGAATTTGTATACCGGACATACAAACCAACAAACAAACAGACACAAACATACAAACATTCATTTTTATATTGTCGCGGAGATAAATAAAGCAAGGGCAAATTTGGGAATAAATAATTTATTACAAGGGGTATTTGTAGGGAGAGAGAGAGTTTTGTACAACTTACCCAAGTTAAAAGTTAATCCTAATGAACGGCGTTAGCCACCGTCCCGTTTTCCTTATTTACATATCAGCTTCCCCCCTCCCGGGGTCCAGGGATGATTGACAGTTGTTCCATCTGGATGGAGCTATTTGACATTACTCCCTCTTTAGAAAAAACAGCGACCCGCTGATTAGCTTGTCTCAGCCCTTGTTCTGGAAGGAAATCTATCACGGCCTGTGTTCCCTAGCAGAATGGAATGTTGTTCTTCAGGGTCCAGGTAGGGCTTCATCCGAATGACATGAACGATATCCTTGGATTTCCGTGATCGGGGAGACGGGTCCACGGGCTCTACTTCATACGTAACTTCTGAAAGCTTCTTGGTCACCTTGTAGGGACCGAAGTATCTCTTCAGTAGCTTTTCTGAGAGCCCTACTTTTCGGATGGGAGTAAAAACCCACACAAGATCATCCTTCTGGTAATAGACTGGAGTATGTTTCTGGTCGTAAAGTCTACGGTCTTTCGCCTGTGATTGTAGAAGGCGTGATCGGGAGAGTTGACGCGCTTCCTCAGCTCTGGTCACAAGTTCTCCAACGTAGTCGTCAGAGATCTCATCTGGTAGGTAGGGTAGTACGGCATCGATGTAGGTCTCGGCCTCGCGGGCGTGGACAAGAAAGAACGGAGTGTAGCCGGTCGCCTCCTGTTTAGCAGTGTTGTAAGCAAAAGTCACGTAGGGTAAAACTTGGTCCCAGTCCTTCTGCTCGACACCTGTGTACATGGACAACATGTCTCCCAGAGTTTTGTTGAACCTTTCAGTCAGGCCGTTGGTCTGGGGATGGTAGGCCGTTGTAAATCTGTGCACAATTCCGCACAGAGCATTGATCTCTTTTATTACTTGAGAAATGAAATTTCTTCCGCGATCTGTTATCATTTCTCTAGGAGCTCCATGCTTCAAGATAACATCTTCAACCAGGAACTTAGCTGTTTCGATTGCTCCTCCGTCTGGGATCGCTTTCGTTATGGCATACCTTGTCATATAATCGGTGCACACAATGATCCAACGGTTTCCATCTTTAGAAACTGGAAATCTTCCAAGGAGATCGACCCCGACCTTATAGAATGGCTTTTCTACGGGCGGTATGGATACAAGTTGTCCAGCCGGACGTCGAGGTAATTTCTTCCTTCGTTGACACTCCCGACAATGGCTTACATATTGGCGAACAGTTCTATAAAGGCCAGGCCAATAGAATCGTTTCTTGACTTTGTCATACGTTCGGGCGAAACCCAAATGCCCAGCTGTAGGAGCGTCATGTAAATCTGCCATAACTTCCGATCTTAAGTGCTTAGGGATCATCATAAGCCAGGGTCTTCCAGTTGTGCTATAGTTTTTCTTGTATAATATGCCGTCGATAATGCTGAATTCCTTTCTGGTGTAGCCCGAGTTTAAATTATCGATTATTTTAGCTAAATCCGGGTCTTTAGTCTGCTCTATATCGACGTTGGTTAGTGACATCACAGCACTTGGTGGATCGTTCTCAAGCGGGCTCCTTGACAGACAATCGGCATCCTTATGTTTGCGTCAGCTCTTGTAGATAACGGTCACGTCAAATTCTTGCAACTTCAGCGCCCATCTTGCCAAACGGCCAGAAGGATCTTTCTGCCCTACCAACCAACATAGAGAATGATGGTCAGTGACAACCGTGAATGGTCGACCAAACAAATATGGGCGGAATTTGCTAATAGACCAGACTACAGCAAGGCATTCTTTTTCCGTTGTAGAATAGTTATTTTCAGCCTTTGTCAAGCTTCTAGATGCATAAGCTATAGGCCGCTCCTTTCCACCTTGTATTTGTAGAAGAACAGCTCCAATACCATGTCCGCTTGCATCCGTGTGTAGATGGGTATCAGCGGATTCATCAAAGTGTCCTAAGACAGGCTCTGAAATTATAGCTGTTTTAAGGACTTCAAACGCTTTCTCTTGAGCTGCATCCCAATAAAATTGTTTTTCAGTCTTCAGTAGGTCATGCAAAGATCTAGCTTTGTCGGCAAAGTTCTCAATAAATCTTCGGTAATAGGAACATAATCCAAGAAAGCTCCTCAGTTCAGAGATATTCCTTGGCCTCGGAAATTTAGAGACGGCTTCAACTTTATCTGGATCTGGATGAATTCCATTGGCGTCAACAAGGTGTCCCAAAATCTTTATCCTCCTTGATCCAAAAAGACACTTTTTGTGGTTCAAGCTTAGTCCAGCTTTCTGGATGCAGCTTAATACAAGTTGTAGACGACGTAGATGTTCCTCAAAGGTAGGTGCGTAAACTACGATGTCGTCCAGGTAGCAAAGGCACATGTTCCATTTAAGACTGCCCAGAACACTATCTATCATCCTTTCAAACGTTGCTGGAGCGTTACAAAGACCGAAAGGCATTACTTGGAATTCATACAACCCATCTGGAGTGATGAAAGCAGTTTTCTCCCTGTCTTTTTCGTCCACTTCAATCTGCCAATACCCGGACCGAAGATCCATCGTGGAGAAGTAACTAGAGCCGGCTAAACTATCCAAGGCATCGTCAATGCGTGGCAGAGGGTAAACATCTTTTTTTGTTATCTTATTTAATCGACGGTAATCTACGCAGAATCTCCAGGTCCCGTCTTTCTTTCGAACTAGAATAACTGGAGATGACCAAGGACTTTCAGAGGGCTTCACGATGTGATTTTCAATCATCTTGTTCACTTCATCTTGAATTAGTCGTCGTTCACTTGGTGCTACTCTATAGGGCCTCTGTTTGATAGGAGAGTGGTCTCCTGTGTTTATCTTGTGCTTCACAGTACTGGTGGGCTTAATAGAAGTACTCCCAAAGTCAAATATGTCGATAAACTCGTCAAGGCATGAAACAAGCTGTAACCTTTGAATTTCAGACAGCCCTGGATCTAGAGTAAGGTTTATCTTCTGTGACCATTCACGTGACTTTAGCTGCGTTTCTTGTAACTTATCGCTGGATTCAATAAGACTGCAGATATTCCCATTCTCATAACTTTCCATGGTGCACATATTCATTCCTGATGGAATCAGTTGCGGCCAAGACGCTCCATTCGCCACCCAAATGCTACCTCGGCCGTGTCGAAATGTAACCAATGAGTTTGGTATAAGAACTTCTTTTCTTAATAATAAGTCCTTAGAAGTTGAGACTAAAACATCTCTAACACCGCATACTTCTTCGTTTATCACACTGATCTTCTTTATTGATTTAGGCGGGATGACAAAGTCGTCGGAAGCAAACAATCTCTGGTTTTCCTCCTCTCGAGATTCCAGGACGGAGGTTTCCCCGAGATGGAGTTCATTTCTGCCACAATCAATGACGGCTTCGGTGGCCTTGAAGAAGTCCCATCCGAATATGATGTCATGGCTGCATTCCACCATAACAACGAATTCAAAGGATATCTTCAGACCATTAACTTCTATGTTCAGGACACATTTTCCTAGGGTCTCTATTAAATTTTTATTTGCGGCTTTAAGAATGGGACCTGGTTCTTTGAAGAGAGGTGTCTTTAGTTCGCGTCGAAATTTGTCTGAAATAACTGAAAAGTCGGCTCCTGAATCCACCAATGCTTTAATTTTGCGTCCATTTATTTCGACCATAACAAAATTTTCTTTTAATTTAGCGGCGATATACCCTGGAGGATTTTCCTCAATGGCGACCTCACCCCCGTTAGAAGCCGCTCCACTTAGTTTTTCACATTCTGAGGCATGGGAGAACGGCTGAAACGACGGGTTGGCGACTGGGATTGTCTTCGGGCTGGCGACCTTGCGCGGCTTGGATGTGGGGAAGAGCTCCGGTAGAAGTACGTCGAGGTTTGGGGCATTACATAGTCGTCGTCGGCGTCATATCTCGGGGGTCGACTCGAAAATCCAACATTTCTTCCTTCTCCGCCATTCCTTGTCCTGGCTTCAGCGAAGACCTGCCGTCGTTCCCTACAATAACGGACGACATGTCCGGGTCGTCCGCAGTGGAAGCAGATAGGTTTGTCGTCGTAGGTTCTCCAATGTTCCGTCTTCCTGGGTTGGGTTGGTCGGTCGATATTATAATAGGGCGTTCGTGGTTGTTGTTGTACCACGTTGACTTGTGGTCTGGTAGGTTGTAGAGCACGGCTGACCTCTTCCCTCACAGTCTGTTCCAGGGCGTTCACCTCTCGGAGAGGATTGATCACTTCAGGTGCTGAGAAAACCTTTTGTATCTCTTCTCTAACGATGCGGCGAATTAAGCCGGCCAAGTCGTCTGAGTCGTCAACACACGAAATGGGCATTACGTTTGACAACCTGGCGAATTTCGTACGGCCGATCCGGCGCTGCTTGACAGTTGTCAGATGACGGCAGAACTTCAGGATCTCATCTACTGTCTGTATGTCTTTCGCCACCAATACCTGGTATGTGTCCTCCGAAATTCCCTTTATAATGTGAGCAACTATCTCACCTTCTTCCATGCGAGGGTTCACCTGGTGGCAGAGACTAAGAATCTCCTGGATGTATGACTCGCTGGATTCTTCGGCCTTCTGTGCTCTTGACTTCAGAACTTCCTCGGCGCGTCGAGCAGAATCCTCCTGCAGTCCGAACACACCGCGGAATGCGTCTTCAAAGCTTCTCCACGAGTTGAGTGATTCTTCGTTATTATCAAACCACCTTCCAGCAGTTCCGTTCAAATAAAATACGACGTTGGCAAGCTTCATGGTCTCGTCCCATCTGTTGTACTTCGAAACTCTCTCGTACTCTTTCAACCACTGTCCAGGGTTTATATTTCCATCTCCAGAAAAGGTAGAAGGATCTCGTTGGCGTTGACAGGGGAGGTAGGATCCGTTAACAGTAGGTCTGTGGTCGTCTTCCATTTCTATTCGTTGTGGCAAAGGTTGAAGAATTGGTTCACGTCCCTGTAGACGTCGACTTCTTCGAAGTTCCGTCACGCTACCCAGCGTCTCCACCAAAATATGTCGCGGAGATAAATAAAGCAAGGGCAAATTTGGGAATAAATAATTTATTACAAGGGGTATTTGTAGGGAGAGAGAGAGTTTTGTACAACTTACCCAAGTTAAAAGTTAATCCTAATGAACGGCGTTAGCCACCGTCCCGTTTTCCTTATTTACATATCAGCTTCCCCCCTCCCGGGGTCCAGGGATGATTGACAGTTGTTCCATCTGGATGGAGCTATTTGACAATATATATAGATAATCCAAATTGTGCCTTATCATTATTGATTTTATGTATTGCACAAGAGATATTTTGCATATCTTGAAGCTTCATAATGACCATAATTAATATATACTTACTGATTATGACCCAGTTTTCCCTGACTACTCCCAGACTGACTGAGCATTTATCAGTCAAATATGGTTTTTTAAATGGCATTTATTATGTGATTATATCATTTTAACTTTTTTAATTATAACATTATTATTAGGATAATTTTTTCTTGTTTCATTTTCAAATTATAAATAGAAATACTTTTTAAGATATAATAATAAATAATATATAAAAAATATAATAAATAATATTATGGTTGCAAGGTTTTCCCACTATGTACTAAGTGTCAACCTGCAACCCCAAAACACATTATTGACTGTATTGACTCATCTATTGATGAGCTCTACTCTTCCCCGGCAAGCACCATCAAAAGTCTCAAGCTTTAAAAGCTTGATACCCTAATATGATTGAGTGGAGATAAGAAAGAAAATAAATAATATTTGCTAAAGCATTATTCAGTGAGAAACATTTACACACTTGGGGAGTACTTGGGCATTGGCCTAACCATTCTGTTAGTTATACACATTTTAATCAAATGGATTTAAATCATCAAGTCTTCCAATGTCAGACACATAATGATAGAAAATAGTTTAGAAATTATGTTGATGTAAAGAAAAATTGAGGAAGACCTGCAATGAGCTGGCTGGAAGGGATCAAGAAGGCTATTGGAAGGTCACTAGATGAGGTGCAGTGATGGTTACTAACAGATTGATTTTGTGCATAAAACATGATATAGTAATATTTCATCGTCATTTATTAACAAAAAAAAAAAAAGCCAAATTAGTCCAGTGCTTGTTTAATTTGAATTATCCTTTGATGAAAATGTGATAAGAATCCCTTCCAGAACAAAGGCAGATGCATTCTACTGCACCCAGTCATGATGGTTGTCAGACACCATCAAGGGTCACAACATGATACCCTAATATGATTGAGTGAAGATAAGAAAGAAGAAGAAGAAGAAGAGTAACAAAATTTCATACTGATAAAGCACAATTATATAGTTTATAAACACAAGGTATAACACAAAATTTTATTTTTCCGTTTATCATTACTCTTCACAATTCATCCTTTCATACTTCATCCCTAAGGTTATTGTTATTTCTCCTTGAAATAAATTTTGATTTTTCGTTCAAAAGAAACACATGCGGGATAATTTTCAAATGTCGTTTTATAACACACTGTAATAAGACCATATCTAAATAATTAAATTGTGTGTTATACCTTGTGATACAGCACAATTTGGATTATAAACACAAGGTAATAAGACCAAATTCAATTACATAGGGTGTGATGTTTTAGTAACAACGAAGTTACTGAAACGTCACACACTATTTATTTGGTCTTATTACCATGTGTTTAACATTTTACACTAAGTAATCAAAGTTTTAGACATTTATGTTTCTTATTGAGTAAATACTCAAACTACCTCTGTTGACCTTACAGCAATGATTGAAATTATTAGATAAGAGGGCTTGGGTCATCAGGTGGTGAACCATCTCAGCGGTTTCACCAATTTAATCTACCAGACCGCTCTACTATTGTATTGTTTTATTTAATGTTCATAAACACAAGGTCATTAAGATCAAATTCAAATAGTGTGTGACATTTCAGTAACAGCATTGTTACCATCAAAATAGTAAAATTTGTTCAGTACTTTTGTTCGAAGATGTTAACAACACTGTTACCAAAACATCATACACACTATTTGGATTAGGTCTTATTACCTTGTGTTTATAATATACTAGCGGACGTACCCGGCTTCTACCCGAGTAAAGGTTTGTCTAACGAATCTCTCAATAAAGTGAACATTTTTTCCCGGTCCCTTGAAAAATGCTCGATAAGTTGAATAAAATTAATATTAATTGGTTCCCTCGGTAATTGGAAGTTAAAGGAATAGTATCTTGCCTATGAATTGTATCATTATTCTTGTCTCAAATAAATTGCCGTGTCATCCTGAATTTTGTCTTTCCTAATTTTCTACATTACAAAATCATCGTATCATGATAATATTTAGAGCAGATTGTTGAATTATAACAGATAAATTAGAATATTTATCTTGATTATTTTAAAGCGAAAAGTTATTTCAAAAATTTTATTTGCTAGAAACCTTCCCAGTACTATACTAAATAACTTCCCAAAGTTTCATGGCGTTCCAATGAGTGGTTTGGTCAGGCATAAAGGACAGACAGACACACACACACACATACATTCATTTTTATATATATAGACTAGCGGATGTGCCCGGCTTCGCCCGGGTTTTACCCGAGTGAATGTTTGTCTAACGAACATTTGTTAAAACAATTCTCTATAAACTTATAAAACGTACTCGGCTTCGCCCAGGGTTTTACCCGAGTAATGGTTTGTCTAGCGAACAGTTGTTAAAACAATTCTCTAAAAACTTATTAAAAAATAAAAAAGATATATTTTGATAATTTGAAACTCGTAAATTTGAATCTCTCGATAAAGTAAACATTTTTTCCCGGTCCCTGTGTGCCTTGTCATTCTGAATTTTGTCTTTCCTAATTTTCTACATTAGAAAATCATAGTTTTATCTAGTAAACATTTTTTCCCGGTCCCTTGAGAAATACTCGATAAGTTGAATAAAATCAATATTAATTGGTTCCCTTGGTAATTGGAAGTTAAAGGAATAGTATCTTCGCCTTGGAATTGTATCATTATTCTTGTCGCAAATAAATTGCCGTGTCATCCTGAGATAATCTTACTTTTGATAAATAATATTTAAGATAACAAACTTAGTGATAAGAAAACTTGTTATCATCGTCACAATGGGGGCGCTGCTTGCGAGTTAAATCTACAAATCTGCAAATAACTCTAAGGATATTCAAGATATTATTTTTCACAAACCTTCCCGGGGATATACCTAATAATATCCCAAAATTTCACGGCGATTGGATGTATGGTTTTTGAATCTATAGAGTACAGACAGACAGACATTCAATTTTATATATATAAGATAATATAAATGAGTTTTAAAAATTGTAAAAAAAAAAAATGCATCGGCCGGGAATCGAACCCGGGCCGCCCGCGTGGCAGGCGAGCATTCTACCACTGAACCACCGATGCTTAAAAAAATGGCCATATTTAGGTATTCATTCCATTCTGGATTAGTCCGCGTAAAAAAAAGTTCTTCAAATGAAAAAAGATATAGCCAAAAATACTAATCAAAATGCAGCCGAAAATTTTCCTCAGGTTTATAAAAAGCGACATGCAAAATTTGGTACCAATTGGTTCAGTAGTTTTTGAGTTTATCGCGAAACAGACAGACAGACAGAAATTGACTTTTATATATATATAGAGATTTACTCTTCATTGTTGGCTTTTTAACTTACATTCATTCTTCATTGTTGGCTTTTCATATTACATTCACTCTTCATTGTTGGCTTTTTATCTTACATTCACTCTGTTGGCTTTTTATATTACATTTACTCTTCATTGTTGGCTTTTTATCTTACATTCACTCTTCATTGTTGGCTTTTTATATTATATTTACTCTTCATTGTTGGCTTTTTATCTTACATTCATTCTTCATTGTTGGCTTTTTATATTATATTTACTCTTCATTGTTGGCTTTTTATCTTACATTCACTCTTCATTGTTGGCTTTTTATCTTACATTCATTCTTCATTGTTGGCTTTTTATATTACATTCACTCTTCATTGTTGGCTTTTTATCTTACATTCATTCTTCATTGTTGGCTTTTTATATTACATTCACTCTTCATTGTTGGCTTTTTATCTTACATTCATTCTTCATTGTTGGCTTTTTATATTACATTCACTCTTCATTGTTGGCTTTTTATATCATATAGAAAATCATCTTAGTTCTTAGTGATAAGAAAACTTGTTATCATCGTCACAATGGGGGCGCTGCTTGCGAGTTAAATCTACAAATCTGCAAATAACTCTAAGGATATTCAAGATATTCATGAAATTATTTTTCAAAAACCTTCCCGGTGATATAACTAATAATATCCCAAAATTTCACGGCGATTGGATGTATGGTTTTTGAATCTATAGAGTACAAACAAACAAACAGACAGACAGACATTGAATTTTATATAGATAATCCAAATTGTGCTTTATCATCATAGGGTCTGTAAAGCTGATCCAAAATGGACTACAATAGTTATGACAATTTAAGAGTTGAATGAAGGTAAATGAGATATTGATGTGATAAGCACTCTTCCATTTAGCAAGTTAATATATACATTATTTTTCTTTAAAAAACTATAAAAGAACAATTTGTACTGATCACAAGGTAATAAGACCAAATATAAATAAATAGTGTGTGGCGTTTCGGTAACAACGCTGTTACCATCTTCAGACAAAAGTACTGAATGGATAATAAGACCAAATCCAAATAAATATAACGTCACACACTATTAATTTGGATTTGATCTTATTACCTTGTAGCTATAATCCAAATTGTGCCTTATCAATTAGTACTGATGATATCACAGTTTTCATACAATGTTATGCACATTTTTACAGAAAGATAATAATCATGTGGGAAAAAAAACTTGCTACAACATTACACAAGGTAATAAGACCAAATCCAAATTAATAAACAGTGTGTGATATTTTGGTAACAGCGTTGTTACCATCTTCAGACAAAAGTATCTATAATCCAAATTGTGCACTATCATTGGCTAAAATAATCAGCAATTGGAACTCTTGTAATTGCTATACATTTTTTTTTTAAAAAGCTGCTTTGGTTCTGCTATTATTTATTTATTACCAGTTGCAAACAAGACGCGCTATATCCGATCTGGATAATTGCTCGTGAAACTATTTACAATAATTGTAGTAGAGTAGGTAACAGAATTGTCAAAAAGGAAATAAACAATTAAGAAAAAGAGCATTGAATAAACATATACATTAAACAAATAAGCAACAACATAAGCAGATAGAAGAAACCACAAGGTAGTTATTTACAGTATATGCATGTTGTTTTTATAACCCATGATAAAACAATTAGAACTTAAAACTTGGGACCTTAGAATTATGATAACACAATGCTGATAGAAATTAGCCATCTATAACAAGAATCCACTAATTTTTTTTTTTTCCAATGGTTTTTTTTTGCTAGTACACGTGGTACAGGCCATGATAATCATGGTGGGTAGTTAGCGACTGCTTTTTTTTATTGTAAAGCGCACCACATGTCTACACATGTGAAAAGCAATTAGACTTTGCACTTACAAATGTGCCAAATTTCCAATGGTAAATATAGAGAGAGGTTCTACTGTAACACCAAATATTATAAAAGAAAATAAGACCTAATCCAAATAATAATAAATTATGTGTGTGACATTTCTGCAACAACATTGTCACAATCATCTGACAAAATAAATGAAAAAATATATTCTTTTGTCTGATGATGGTGACAATGTTGTTGCCAAAACGTCACAAACTAATAAATTATTTGGATTGGGTCTTATTTTCTTTTATTATAATCTATAATTCAAATTGTGCTTTATCATACCAAATATTATGTATAAGATTATTATAAAGCACAATTTGGATTATAGATTATAGCTACAAGGTAATAAGACCTAATCCAAATAAATTAATAGTGTGTGAGGTTTCGGTAACAGCGTTGTTACCATCATCAGACAAAAGAATAAATGAGAAAAAATATCACAGCAAGTTCATAAATAGTACTGTTTAAGTGTTTAAACAAGATAACAGATAAGGAAAAATAGTTTTTAAGACAAATTGAAATATTCTTCTTAGAATTAAAAGTGGATTTTAAAAAATATATATAATTATAGGCAAATCTGTAAATATCATTTATATTTCCTCTTTCTTCATTCTATTAATTGAAGCACATGTCTTTTGGATGAAAAATTATTTGGATTATGTCTTATTTTCTTTAATTGTGATTTATCATCTAATCCAAATAGTGTGTGACGTTTTGGTAACAGTGTTGTTATCGAAACATCACACACTATTTATTTATTTGGATTTATTACCTTGTAGCTATAATCTATAATCCAAATTGTGCCTTTTAATCATAATCTTACATTTTTAAGTAAACATAATATTTGGTATTACAGTCTTATTACCTTGTGTTTGTCAGTTGGCCAGATGGAAATCTGATCACATGCGCCCTCTAGTCTATAAAGAGGGAGTCAAAAGCTTCCCCATGTGCACTAGGTGCAAAACCGAAGAGGCCACTCCCCAACTTTTTTGGTTAGCACATTTGCTCAGTTTTTAAGTTATGGTCACAATCACTGTTATAAACTAAAAAATTAAAAACAAATCTTAAACCTTCTAGCTGAAATGCCCAAAGTTGAACAAACTTTATCCTTAATAAAATTGCTTGCCTTCACATGAACTTATTATTTATTTTAAAATTATTTTTCACACACATATATTTTTTGTTCTGAAAATAGAGCAATCCATACTTGAATCATTAGATAGTAAAAAGGCATACAGTGGACCCTCGGTTTACGAGCACCTTGGAGTACGAGAAAATTTTTACCTCGGATTAAGAGTGAAATTTCGCATTACGAGCAACTCGTGATGATTGCCCGTAATCGTGATGGATGAAAATTCACTGGGATCCCTCCCTTCAGATCAGATTCGGGAAATATGTAAAATGTGGGAAACTGTGCAATTGTTCGTAGCAAGAAGAATTGCCAGAGTTTCAATTATTAAAAATAAGAAATTAGTTTCGCACTACGAGCGTTTTGGAGTACGAGCATGGCTCTGGAACGGATTATGCTCGCAAACCGAGGGTCCACTGTATATTGTATTGAATAAAAGATTTAATTGCCAATATTTCGGCTGGATGAACATCAACCTTTATCAAGGCATTACATTTTTTTATGTAAAATGTAATGCCTTGATAAAGGTTGGTGTTCAGCCAGCCGAAATATTGGCAATTAAATCTTTTATTAAATCCAATATATGTCTTTTTTACTATTTAACACACATTTATATATTATTTATCATTTTTAGAATTAACCATTTTAATGTTTTAAATATCTTTAAAACTAAATAGGTAATTGAAAGATTCAATTATGAATAATTAGGCTTTTTTAGCTTAATTAGCAATATTCAACCATAAATATGCATTTAAAAAAAAAAAAAGGAAGAATGGTAACAGTGAGCTAAATAAATTAGCACAGCAAACATGAATTTTAATAAATTGAGCTATTTTATTATCTTAAATGTGCTAAAAAATACTGAATATGTATAAAATGTGGGCAGTTTTTATTTTTTGTACAAAACAAATTTGTTTTGAGTATTCTACTAACAAAACAAATAGGTTCAAAAATTTTATTACCACATTTTTAACGGTAAGACTTCTGGTATCTGGCACGAGCTCCAGGTCCACCGAACTTCTTGGGTTCACTGCGGCGGGGATCAGCAACCAGAAGACTCCTGTCGTATTGGGTGAGGATGTCCTTCAGTTCCTTTGTGGTAGCTTCGTCCACGTACTTCTGGTAATAGGTGACGATGGACTTGGAAATTGCCTGCCTGATGGCATAGATTTGGGCAACTTTACCACCACCGCTCACTTTGACACGGATGTCAACGTTAGCGAACTTGGGCTTTCCGAGGAGGAGAACAGGCTCCAGAAGCTTGTATTGAAGGGTTCTTGGCTCAACAAGCTCAAGGGGGCGACCATTTACCTTAATCAGACCTTTGCCAGGCTGACAACGTGCAACTGCAGTGGCGGTCTTTTTACGACCAAACACCTGTACATCTTGAATTGCAGTGGCCATTTTGTGAATTAAATTAACTTCTAATTTTGGTAATTAAGATATTAAAAACTAAAATGGAAAAATCACCATAACCAAAACAAATTAAAGAAAATGTGCTAATGATGATATGGTAATAACAAATTCGTAAAATACTCTGCCTCATTCTTTCTGTGAATATACCATTTTCTATTTTTTTTTTAAATTGTTTTAAATAAAAATATTTAAAACTTTTATATATCATAAAATTTAATATAATTATAAATAATATTATTTTAAATTTATTAAACATCTTAGCGTTTATAAGGCTTCCAACAAATGTATAAAGTTCCTTATAAAATTTACAATATTTAATTTGACAAAAAATAGGTTGTGTGCAAAATTTTAAGACATTTTGAAGTTTAATAACAACCTTTTACAAATTAATAACAAAATTCTCAACATTCTCGATTTTATTTGAAACGTTATCAGTATAATATGTTCTCTTTTCAAAAAATCTTTAAAAGTATTTTTAAAAACTCTTAAAATCTTAAAAACTATTTTAAATTAATAATTTGTTTGTTTTGTCACAAGTTCTAAATCAAATGCTGCTAATCTAGCGTCTATTCTTGGATTAGTGGGAGGAACACGCGTTGTCCTCAGGGAAACTCTTGTCACCATCTCGTGGTAGTCCAAGACTCACATAAAGTAGTGTTGATGCGATATAGAAACACAAAGCACCTGTTAAATGAAGAACAATTGGTTACCTTATCACTCAATAAATGATTATCGTACATTTATTTTTTACTCTTTAAATTCAATATTTCAAAGGCAGTAGTTGAAATATTTGAAATAAAAAATTAGTATTTTTTTCCTGGGGTTATTTAGAATGTTTACATATTTCTGGAAATATTCTCAAAATTATTTATAGCTCTATTTTCATAGTGTAGTGTTTCTTCGGTTTGGAGGTTCCATTTAGCTACAAAATTCTCTCTATCTTAGTGGTGTGAGAATAATTTGGTTTTATTACACTTTAATGCCCATATTTTAGGTTTAATTAATATTGAAAGGTTCCATTGCATGTATGTGTTGTTTTGGTATTCTATAAATGTTGAGTCATCATGACATATTAAAATGCCAATTACGCCAATGTTGTGGAGTTATTCTTGAACACCTGATTATGTATGTAGAGAAAAACCTGAACATCCTTTCTTCTAGTGACAGTTGGGTATGCTGGGGAGATTTGACAACCATCATGACTGGGTGAAGTAGCAGGCCAACTTAGCTCCAATATGAAATGGCCGCTTCTGACATGGGGAACAGACGCCATGTACAGCCGCTCCTAACATAGAGTACAGAGGCTGCTAATCCTGTATCCCTGGAGCCCTTACAGGGTACTATCAGCCTGGCCAGGTTCTTAGTGAGCTTGTTACTGCTCCCTCTCCTCTTTTTTCATCTTAGCTTGGGACTGGCAAAGGCAGAGTTATGTGGGTATGCTGGGATTGGCGGGCAGTGAAGAATGGGAGCAGTTGTTAATGGACAATTGCCAATTTAAAATTGTTTATTTACTTTGATTCAATGATTAAATAAGAGAGAAATTAAAATGATTCAGGGAGGAATATATACAATTTTCTTTCAGCGGGGAAGGCTCCTCCACCTTGAAAGAGTTCTCCTCTTGACACAGAGAAGGTCTTCTTGGACCCTCATCAGTTCCATGGTGGGGATACCTGTATATACACCCCTTGGCAGACACCAGAGCATCCTCACCTGAAGAACCAACACTGCATTGGACCTGCTAATAAAGATCTTAATTATTCAGTAAAACCTTTCTTTAAAATAAATTATCCCTAGTAATTGGTAAGCAGTAGTTAGTGACTACTTTTACTACAAGTTCACATGTCAATACACGTTAGAAAGAATTTCAACATTTGTACTTACAAGTGTGCCAGTTTGGTTACTTGCACTTGCTGGTGGGGTTGGACTTTGGCAATAATCAGGGGCCATTGAAGCAATTTTTTCTTCAGAAAAAGAGTGCCCATTAAGTATTCAATCTCGGGCCGTAGAGGGCTGTGTAAAATAAATAGTTTATACCACTCCTCTCCACCAACATACCAAAAAGGTTTCTTTCTGCAAAAATAGTTTACAACATGTAATTGATGCCCCAAAAATATTTTACTGCCGGGCATTGATTTTAGACAGCTGTAAGTTCACCACAGGTGAAAAGCAGTTCGAATTTTGCGCTTACAAGTGTGCCAGGTCCGTTTGGTTACTTGCACTCCCTGGTGGGTTGGACTTTTGCCAGAATCGGGAGCCATTGGTGCATTATTATTTCTTTTTTTTTTTTGTTAATTAGAAAAATAAGCCGAATGTGGGATTCAATTCAGGATCGGTAGCGGTCGAAAACCAAAGCTTTAGACCATTCGTTCACTGACCCTTCCCAATTTTAGTGATAACCAAAAGTTCAATACCATTAGGTTTCACTATAGTGAATTTTTACTCTATTTTTTTCTAAATATCTACTCTTTTGTGTAAAACATGTACTCTGACTTGGCTGGGAGAACTGTGATGTCTTCATTCCTCTCAGAGGTCATGTTTGGTAGATGGTTTCTACAAAGAGTGATTTCAAGTGTTATTTAATATTCACATTTTTCCTTCCACTGGATTTTGACATGACACATATTTTCCCCATAGTTTCAACAGAAAAGAATCCAAATATATTTAAGTAAAAAAAAAGGGTATTCCTTTATCTTCCATTTGACAAAATATAAAAAAATAATAATTATTTTAAAATATATTCTACAGTAAAATCAGATTTTTAAGTCGAAAACAAGTTGTATGCCATCTATAAGCCATGTGATCCAGGAATATGGATGCGAGTGGCTGCTGTATGATTTTACTCTACATCACAGAGGCCAAATCCAAATAGGTAAACTATGTTTTTGTAACCGCGGTATACATAGGTATATACATTATTTGGATATCTTTAAAGCTGTCTCTGCATTGCACATAAGATGTCAAGTAATGTCTGGGCTTCACCTTGTATTAGAAGGAAATTGGCGCTGCAGACTTTCAGCCCAGGGGTTATCTGACCAGAAAAACCGAGGAAAATTCTTTCAAGAATCTGCCTTATCCACGCTTTAGATAGAGACTTTGGGCTCTATCATTATCCAGACCTTCTATTATGTACTCCCAGTGGTGCTGCTATCTGGATCCAATCGCATCGCCTCCCGAAATGGCACCTACATTGTCTTCGTCAAGCTGGACCCTGAAACAATCGAGGGTTCTCGGACCCCAGGAAGATTGGACGTGGACAGTCATCCACTCGCTACTATAAGAAACCAGCACGAGTTCACTTCAGCTTCTGCGGTTCCAACCCAGATATTCCAGGTGTACCTAACCCTCGGCCATCTGTTGCCACTGTGGCTTCTAGGAATATGAAGACCAAAAGTATTCGTCCAAAAGGGAATAACGGAGGGAAAAATGCGCCAACTGCATCACCAAGGGCTTTCCAACCAACCATGAGGCACGCTACGTCACTTGTGCCACAGCAATTTAACCCCTGGCGCTCATCAAGGCTATTGACCTCATAAACGACCGCATTTTCTGTCACATGATATCTGATATCTGAGATAGCCGTTATTCCTGTCGATTCTCAAGCCCTTCGCAGTCATGGATCTCTTGTCCATTGTAAATTCTGTTGCCTGAACCTAATGCCCTTCAAACACCATCCATCTCTTACGTACCGAATCACAAGGTCCCTTCTCCCATATTAGGTAAATAGAACAGTAATTAACCAATCAGCGACTTAAACAATGAGGAAGTCCCTAAAGGTAAGTTCTACCGAGTTTTTCCCTTGGTTTCCTGGGTAATACAGCTCCAACAATTGGTTTAGGGTCTTGGCCAGGCTAAGAAACGACCGGGTGGTCTAAGCCACCGCCTATGGTAGATGAAGGGATTATGCGAACCATAGCACATCTCATGATCTTAGTTATGCCAGAGGAGTTAAATAGGGACCCCTATAGGTCTCTCCTAAAGGTGACGCGCTGAAGTAGTTACCTCAAGTATGGTATGGAAGTATCCGAAAATAAAGAGAAAAATCAGGCACAATAAATCTATAGATAGAAATTTTGCTGGGAGGAGATTGATCTATAAAAATAAAGTTCGCATCTCATTGTGGATTTCTTGAAATAAAGTCGTGTAAAGCCCACCTTGGACTGAGGAGGGCCATAGCTCGAAACCATGGTTTCAAGGTGGAAGCTTCTCAGTTTGCTAAAGCTGGTGTTGTGGCTTTGTCAACGACCCGAGTCTCCTAGCTTGCGGAAACGGTCAATAGATGGCGCTTAATGTAATATCTGATTTAGTGGAATATGCGATCTTTATAAAACAATAAATCCATATTGTCACGTAAGGATGACAAGGCAATTTATTTCGATCAAAACAATTCTCTCTCTCTGATGCAACCCGGGTTCCTGGAGCCAAGTACTAAAGTCACTATCCGGGTTGAGACTTCACGTCTAAAGGTGGACATCTAGTTTATCAGATGTACTGTACTTGGGAATGTTCTGTAGGTATTCATGGGTAAATATGCTTATTCCTAGGAAGGTGGCTGTTTGGAACCTTTGAAGGTGGTAGGTGGAACAACTGAAGATAAGATGGTTGACAGTTTTGTCTTCCTGGTAGCAATGTGGGGTCGTCTTTTGATATTTTTTCAGCATCGGCTTTGACAAAGCTGTGACCTATGATCAAGAGAGAGATATATTTATAACCCAGGTTCCTGGAGCGCAGAACGCCAACTACCCGGGGAGTCCAGTTCACTAGTATGGACTAGTGTTGAGCGCTTTTACTCGCGTCCTGTTTTGATTACTGAGTTGAACCAGTTGACCAGAAAGTTCCATGCTGAGGTCAAGTCTGGCCATAGATGTAGGGTTGAGATGAGTCAGTCCAAGCAGGATAGTTGTTTGTATCCTATGTCTCAGGAATGCTGGACAACTGAAGAGAAAATGATCAAGTGTCTGTGGACCTATGATCAAAACAATTCAATCTTATTTACATAATATAAATAGAGATAAGAAGAGAATTTAGCTGAGTAATTAAAAAAAATCAAAATTGATATTCCGCGTTACAGTCTTTATAATATTATTATCCTTTGATATACCCAACCTGCCCTCACTGTTCAGAAAAGCCACAGACAGTTGATCATCTCCTCTTCAGTTGTCCAGCATTCCTGAGACATAGGATACAAACAGCTATCCTGCTAGGACTGATCCACCTCAATCCTAGATCTATGGCCAGCCTCCCAAACTCAACTTCAGCATGAAAATTTCTGGTCAATTGGTTCAACTCAGCAATCAAAACAGGACGCGAGTAAAAGTGCTTAGCACTAGTCCATACTGGTGAGCTGGACTTCCCGGGTAGTTGGCGTTCTGCGCTCCAGGAACCTGGGTGGAATCTTACCCTTGGTGGGCGCCACCAATGACGACATTGTATATATTTTCTATATATGTATATTTATCAATCATATATATATTTATTCATATATATTTCTTTATTTAATCTTAATTATTCATATTTATTCCCCTTTTGTATTTCCCCTTATATAATATAATATTAATAAAGATTCTTTCTCTTCCCTGCTTTTACACATATTGTCAGGAGGACAGAGTTTCCTGGTATTCCCTCTTATCTGGACCGACCGGTCGGGGTAAACAGTGGCGTCACGTGGAAGGAGGAAATTTCTCAGTTCTCCCCTCTTGCTCAAACGGCTGGGTCGGTTTGGCTCATGTAAATAGTAACTCTTATTTTATATTTAAAATCTCGCATATAACTCATTAAATAAATATTTAAAGTAACTCGAAGGCCTAGTTAATTATTTTTCCTCGCGACAATTGTGGTGGAGACGCCGGGGAACGAGACAGTCACCAGACGAAGTCGTCGCCTTCAAGGATTGCAACCAGAGCTATCTACAGTGCTTGCATTTCCTGCTCGGAAGAAAATGGAGAGAGAAGAAAACCGACCATTCTGCCATCGGTGGAGAGATCCCACTGTCTTCTCGGGAGAACGTGGAGAAGATTCGCAGCGTTGGCTGAGCGACTTCCAGCGTGTGGCACGTTACAACAAGTGGGATGACTCCATGTGTCTGGCCAACGTCATCTTCTACCTCACTGGCACAGCGAAGTGCTGGTTCGAAAACTTCGAGGAAATCTTGAATTCGTGGGAGGAATTTAAGATAAAGTTTTGTGAAATATTTGGGAACAAGGAAGACACGGCTAGAAAAGCCGAGAACATTCTTCGAACTAGAGCGCAGACGAGTGGGGAAAACATCGAGAGCTACATACAAGAAGTCCTCCTTCTTTGTAAACAGAGCAACCCCAGAATGTCGGAAGGAGAAAAGGTGAGCCACCTGATTAAAGGCGTAGCGGAGGAAGTGTATCAGGCACTTGTTGGGAAGGACATCAGCACGGTGGACCAATTTGTTGCGTTCTGCCGCCGATTCGAGGCATTCAAGAGGATGCGTGTTGCACCGCCCAGGTTCAACCGACTGCCCAATGTGACCACCATCTCGACCGCTGAACCTGAGAACCTAGAAGCCCTGATTAGAAGAATAGTAAGAGAGGAGGTTCAGAAGTTTATGGCTCCTCCTTCTACATTTGCCGCCCAGGATATCGACACTCCACCTCCCGACCTACGGGATGTCATCCGTAGTGAAATCCAGCAAACATTGGCTCCTATCTCTGCCCCTCGTCAGCCCGAGAGCTTCCGCCCTCGGCGACAATACCTCCCCCAGAACGATCAAGGTTACCGACGAAGAACCGAAGGGCCACCAAATAATCAAAGGACTCAGTGGCGTACTGAAGATGACAGACCGATCTGCTTCCACTGGGGGGCCCTGGCCACGTTGCGCGTTATTGCAGAGACAGACGCCAAGCTTTTGCGGATGCCAGACTTGGAAGAGAAACAGTCGATTTCGGAAGACCAAGAACGGAAAATTACACCATGGGCGAATCAGGAAGCGAACTATCCCAAGGAAGATTTAGAAACCCGTCGCCATATCGCCACCGCGGAAGATTCCAAGCTCCCAGAAGAACCTCACATTCCCCTGCTCGCCGTCCCAGCCGCTCACCCAGTCGCCGCAGTGAGGAAAACTAGATGGCGCGCCCTCTGGAGGTGTGGCCGCCACAGACGAAAATCTTCCCTGCCGTATAGCCGCTACAATGGAAAAGAACTGGATATCTGTCAACATACAAGGACGAAATGTACAAGCTCTTGTGGACTCCGGCGCTGATTACTCAGTAATTTCTGAAGCTTTCAGACGTTCTATAAAGGCTCCAGTTTTAAAGAAAATGGACCACTTCTAAGAGCCGCGGACAAGAAGCCTATCGTGACCCTTGGTAAGTGCTCTTTAGAAGTTCAAATCAAAGGACTCGATATTATTTTTGATTTTGTAGTAGCCGCTGAATGTAGCCACGATGTTATACTGGGCTGGGATTTCTTCAGAGCCACAGATGCCATTATATATTGTGGGAAAAACAAATTGTATTTAAGCGAAGCTGAAAAATCCTACGAATGGAAAGACCTGAAACTTTGTGCTGCTTTGGACTGTGTCATACCGCCGAAATCTTTTGGCAAGATAGTTGTCACCAACCAGGATGTATTTGGCAGCAGAGATGTAGTCGTTACAGGTTCCAAACGCCTGCAGTTGGAAAAAGGACTTTTTATTCCCTCTTCCCTCGTTAGGTTCTTACATGGCAGAGCGGTGATGTGGGTGACTAACAGTACTCACCAGTCTCAAGTGATACCTTCGGACATGAAGGTAGGAACAATGCAAGATCTAGAAGTAGGGAGCATATCTAATCTTGACGCTTGTTCTGAAATAACTGGAAAAGACGAAGTAACTTCCCCAGATGTGAGAGAATGTTTAATTTCAATGATTTCTACTGATTTGGAGGAAACAAAGAAAAACAGATTACTCACGTGCCTAAATGAGTTTGCTGATATATTCGACTTTGAGAAAAAGAGCTTCCCTGTATCTGGCGAAATAAAGCATAAAATCGATACGAGTGATTATCCGCCTGTCAGACAGCGTCCTTATAGAGTGTCTCCCGCCGAAAGACGTGTCATTCAGAGTGAAGTGGAGAAAATGATGGAGACTAAAATCATCCGGCCATCATCAAGTCCATGGGCCTCTCCCGTTATATTAGTGAGGAAGAAGGACGGCTCGTTGAGATTCTGTGTCGACTATCGTCGTCTAAACAAAATTACAAAGAAGGATGTTTACCCTCTCCCTCGTATCGATGACGCGCTGGACACCCTCTCTGGATCCAGGTACTTCTCCACTATGGATATGAGATCGGGTTACTGGCAAATCGAAGTAGACGATAAGGACCGGGAGAAAACGGCATTTATCACTCCAGATGGGCTTTATGAATTTAATGTAATGCCATTCGGTCTATGCAATGCACCAGCAACTTTCGAGCGAATGATAGACAACGTCCTACGGGGATTGAAATGGGACATGTGTTTATGCTACATAGACGACATTGTAGTCTATGGATCGACCTTTAAAGAACATTTAACACGTTTATACAAAGTTTTGAGATGCATTCAGCAGGCCGGGCTGTGCCTGAATTATAAAAAGTGCTATTTCGCCTCGAGACAAATAACTATCCTCGGGCACGTCGTTAATGAATTTGGAACGCAGCCAGATCCAGAAAAAGTGAAAGCCATTGTCCACTTTCCAAAACCCCGTAATATCAGTGAGACCAGAAGTTTTCTTGGGTTAAGTTCGTACTATAGACGATTCATCAAAAGTTATGCTAACAAGTCTCGACCCTTGAATAGCCTTTTAAAGAAAGACGAAAAATTCATTTGGGGAGAAGAACAAGATGAATCTTTCCGGATTCTCAAACAGGAATTGGGATCTTCGCCTGTGTTAGGACATTTCGTAGAAGGTGCGGAAACTCATGTCCATACTGATGCAAGCGGTTATGGTTTAGGGGCAGTTCTTTTCAAATCCAGAATGACGCGGAGAGACCTATAGCCTATGCCTCACGAACACTAACCAAAGCGGAAAAGAATTATTCCACTACAGAAAAGGAATGCCTCGCAGTTTTTTGGGCCCTTGGTAAATTCCGCCCGTACCTATATGGCAGACCCTTTACTGTGGTTACCGACCATCACTCGCTATGTTGGCTGGTAGGCTTGAAAGATCCATCCGGCCACTTAGCCCGTTGGGCCCTCAAACTACAAGAATACGACATAAACATCGTTTACAAAAGCGGACGCAAGCATAAAGACGCTGACTGTTTGTCAAGAAGCCCCTTGGCTGACACCGCAGAGATAGAAGGGCACATTACTTCCATCCAAGACATTGCAGAAGAACAAAGTAAAGACCCTCATTTGGTTGGGATCCGTGAAAAACTTGCAAATGAAAATTTAGAAGGGTATCAGATGATTGGAGGCGTTCTCTATAAGAAAAATTACGACCCTAAGCGCAAACCATGGCTGCTAGTAGTCCCAAAACAGATGAGGCACGAAATTCTTAAAGATGTCCACGACACTCCAATGGCCGGTCATTTGGGATTTGCCAAGACCTATGACCGCGTTAGAAAGAGATTCTATTGGCCTGGACTTTATAGGACAGTTTCCCAATACATTGCTCATTGTAAAGAATGCCAGCGAAGGAAGGGCGTGCCTCAGAAACCCCCTGGACTACTAGTCCCAATACCTCCAACGACCTCGCCTTTTCAAAAGATAGGAATTGATTATCTGGGAAGATTTCCCATATCTCACACGGGAAATAGATGGATAATAGTCGCGACTGATTATCTCACCAGATTTGCGATAACAAAGGCCGCGGCAACAGCGGAAGCTACTGAATTAGCAACCTTCCTCATTGAAGACGTCATACTCAAGCAAGGCGCTCCTCGGGAAATCATCACGGACAGAAGAAGAAATTTCATGTCTCAGACCATACGAGAAATAAATAATCTAAACGGAACAATTCACAGATTCACCACGGCATACCACCCTCAAACGAATGGTTTGACAGAAAGACTCAACAAGACCCTAACTGACATGATCTCGATGTATGTTGACGTTGATCAGAAAAATTGGGACAGCATCCTACCATATGTGACCTTCGCCTACAATACCGCTCGACAAGAGACAACAGGATACAGCCCGTTCTTCCTCGTCCACGGCCGAGAAGTTGAAACACCGCTGGATTCTATACTGCCGTACCAGCCGGCAGGAACTGCAGAAGATTACGTGGGCCATCTTGTGACCAACGCTGAAGACGCACGAATGTTAGCCCGTCTTAACATCCTGCAGGCTCAGAGCAAAGACAAAGAACGCTACGACAAGAAGCATCAGGAGGTGACGTACAAGGAAGGTGATTTGGTGTGGGTGTTCACCCCAGTCCGTACCGTTGGCTTGTCGGAAAAGTTATTGAAGAGATATTTCGGACCCTATCGAGTGATCAGAAAAATATCGAGTGTAAATTATCAAGTAGAAGGCGTGACGAATACTAGGAGAAGACGAAAAACCCAAGATATCGTCCATGTAGTGAGAATGAAGCCCTACCACGACCCTGAAGTCCAAGAACAGATTGCCCAGGGTCATGTGACCGACTAGTAAACAGCGGGACGCTGTTTCTCTTGTGGAGGGAGTGATGTCAGGAGGACAGAGTTTCCTGGTATTCCCTCTTATCTGGACCGACCGGTCGGGGTAAACAGTGGCGTCACGTGGAAGGAGGAAATTTCTCAGTTCTCCCCTCTTGCTCAAACGGCTGGGTCGGTTTGGCTCATGTAAATAGTAACTCTTATTTTATATTTAAAATCTCGCATATAACTCAATAAATAAATATTTAAAGTAACTCGAAGGCCTAGTTAATTATTTTTCCTCGCGACAATATTATTTTTTAACCAAATCAATAAGGTATCTAGCCCTAGGTTCCTTATTGATTTTGTCAAAGAATAATATTATATGAACAATATAATAAAAGCAGTTTCAATCTCTATCCCTTCAGACCAAATCTCGAAGATCACATTCTTTTAAAAACAGTTGAGTAATTTCTTCTCTTTTTTTTTTAAATTGCTATTTTGCCCATTCCAGTATATTTTATGATAAGCTGGGGAGATTCTGTTTGAATTTTGTACATTTAGGAATGGCTTTTGGCCCTTTCTATATTGTCAAGAAGCTCCATCCAGATGGGACACCTGTCAATCATCCCTGGACCCCGGGGGGGACCACAGGTGTGAGGGGTTCTCGGAAGCTGATCTGTAAATAAGGAAAAACGGGACGGTGGCTGACGCCGTTCATTAGGGGTAAGTTGTACACTATCTCTCTCTCCCTATAAACACCCCTTATAGTAAATTAATTATTCCCAAATTTGCCCTTGCTTTATTTATCTCCGCGACAATATAGATCAATGGCGGTAGATGACCTGATTTCATCCTGGCTATTTGTAAGGATTCTTTTCTATTACGCCAACGTATTACTCTCTTCAGTATGAAATTGATATTTGCCAGTCCTCTATGTGATATAGAGTCGGATGTTTTTAATTATTTTTTTTTTAATTCACAGAATATGTTATTGTTATAGTCGTTTTGTTTTATCATCATCATCCATGAGTAGAAGTTATTATTATTATTATCCCTAGTATATGTGTTACAGGCCATGATAATCATGGTGAGTAGAAGTTGGCGACTGCTTTTACTGTAAGTGCACCACATGTCTACACATGTAAAAAGCAGTTCGACTTTGCATTTACAAATGTACCAGTGCCCCGTTTGGTTATTTGCACTCGCTTGTAGGGTTGGACTTTTTCAAGAATTGGGGGCCATTGGAGCATTTTTTTTATTAGAAAAAAGTGTTTAATGCGGGATTTGATCCTGGTTCGTAGCGGTCGAAAACCAACGGTTTAGACCATCATTTAGAACACAGTAAAAGTTGTATATTCGAACAATAAAAATAGACAATAAATTGTTTTTTAAAGTTTTGGATTTTGACTAAATATAATTACACCTTCTTATCGTCACATGACTTATTCTTTTAGACGAAACTATGCCAAACTTTTTATCTCTATAAAAATGATTTCCAAATCGATGTTTGTTATCGCGTTGCGCAAAATCTACAGAATCAATCATTATGAAATTTCGCATGTAGGTAGCTGTAGATTTCGTTTAACATATAGGCTATTCAAAAAACTAAAAAGGTTAATGTGCTTTTTAAAAAAATGTAAAACCAAAAAGCGTTAGTTCCAGCCTTTTACTCGGGTAAAAACCGGTCGAAGCCGGGAACATTCGCTAGTAAGCCATAAAGAGCTAGCTGTCTTTCTTGATCCATACACCATACGGGGAGGAAGAAAGGGAAAACCCAGGGCATTGTCAAGGTACAGCCAAGTCTTTCCCTCATTTTGAAGCAAATATATAGATGATGATATTCAATTATAATAAAAATCATTGAACATTAGGCTTTAACGCGTCATCTATATAAAATAAATAAAACCATTAAGCATGATAAATTATATTTTCAAATTAAAAAAAAAAACTTTTTACTGTCCTTCTTCGATGAAAAAACTCTCTCAATATATTTTTTCTCATCGCAGAAAGGACAGACAGTTTGTTTTATTTTAAAAGAGAAATTGGTGATTTTAACGATTTTCTTGTATAAACATCATTATTAAGCTGGTGGTGTCTTGTCCATGGAGCAGATCGGTCTATGCACCCTGATCACAATACCGGCCAAGTGAGGTGCCGTATGGATGTCCTCTTCTGGATTGATGTCTGCCATATACGAGTAGAGGGCTGCAAGGATGGCCGAGTATATATGGTCTGGAGTGAGTTGTGACAGTTATTGCAGTTCCTATAGGATCTAGTCATGTCTGGGTTTATCTTCATTCCTTTAAAATGTCCTGTTCTGATTCTTGAAATTGTTGTTGTTAATTCTCTGTTAATATTGAGGTTGCATATGGGCTGGGGTATTTTGGTTTTTGTAATGAGTTTTGCTTTTGCTATTGTATTTGCGTCTTTCAGTGTTATTGGTTTCCAGTGCCTGTTTTTGTCCTTCCTTCGCTAGGCCATCAGCCTGTTCATTGCCCTCTATTCCAACATGGGCTGGTATTCAATGCATGGTACATCTTTTGCCCATTGTATCAAGTCGGCTCAGGATTTCATGTATTTGGTGGGTTAGGTCTATTTTTCCTCTCTCTATTGCCTGTTTGGATGATTTAGAGTCTGTTCCTCGGGTTTTATTTTCTTCTTAGGAAATATAGAGGTTCAGACTTCCACTCCATTATTAAGGTAAAACTTCAATAAGGTTTATAGGACTAGCTATTAGTGTTTTAGATCCTGTGCTCTATGAAGACCAGGGCATTGCCTGAGTCATTCGTTTGGTAGGATTGTAATGAACTTAAGGCTAACCACGTGTGAATAAGAGGATACAAGGGTGATCCACATATTATACCTGCCCAATACAATCAATGTAAGCCGTGTTTTGAGGGAAGATGTGAAAAAGGACAGCCCTGGAGGAGGTGTTTGGATGATATTAAAGGAACAACACAACTCTTCATCAAAGATCGAGTACAGTGGAAGGAAATGGTCGCCAACATTCAATAAGATGGCACGGAAGAACCTAGAAGCTATCATTTATTTATTTTAAAGTGCGGGCATACGGCTCTATACACGAAGCTAGGCGGTAAGATAGCGTTTGGAAAGGATGCGCGCTCGTTTCCAAAAGTTTTTTGAGGTGATGGGGGCGGTTTGGTCATGGAAAGGATTCAAGGAAAGCTTGGTAAAGATCTCGTATATCTCAAGGAAAAATGCACGGATACCTTCTTCGTTCTTGACGTCGTGTAACAGTACGAAGCGGTGACTGCTGGCCGTGACGAAGGCTGAGACGAACCATTCGTTAAACTTGTCCACGATGCCCAGGTACATGGAGTTGGACACTGTCACATACTCGTCAACTAGGTCCAACGCCGCGTGGGCCACGAACTGATTCAAGTGACGGCTATGCTGAAGCCCGCTGTTCTTGAAGGAACTCACTTCTAGTTCGAACAAGGGCTGATCGCAATGGCCGACCAAGATGAAGTAATAATTCCCGTGCATCGCGCGCCAATACTAGGCTTAATGTAGCGAAGCTGAACGTTTTCTCGCTATTTCATATATTAAATCCATCACAGTTTCTCTGTTTGTGAAGTAATTAATAGAATAAAATACCATTCAAATCCTCACGTTGGATTATAGTTAAATATTAAAAGATACACTCGCTACTTGTTTTGCTTCTGATATAATAAAACAACGGATAAAAATAAAAACCAATAGAGCCAGATTGTTAATCTTATTTTTTTGCCTTCACTGCTAAAATTTAAAAAAAATGAAATAGCATCCAAAATATTTTGCCATATTAAAAAATATATAGAATAAAAAAGAAAATAGAGCAAATCATATTGTAGCAAAGTAATTATTATTTTATTAACAGATTTTTAATTTTTATATTTATATTTATCCTCTGTAGACTTACCTAATTTCCACTATGGTATTATATGAATGTAAAAATTCGAAACTATTAGCCAGGCCCTCCCATTAATTTTTCCATTGCAGTAAGGACAGTATAAATTGTTTAATTTGTAAAAGAATCATACACGTCTATAATAGTTTCAAATTTTCATAACAGATGGCGCTCTAATGCATCATAATATATGAATGTGTTAATTTGTGCTTACCATGAATAAATTGCATGTATTCCTGAAGTTTGTCTTTCCTAATTTTCTACGTGACAGTTTGCTGGGGATACTGGGTAGTTTATGAACGACAAACTGAAGCTTGCTGAGAGCAGACCTTGAGCCATTGGTACTGTGGGCTACAGTTTTCCGCAACTCACTGCCGTTATCCGCCGTTGTATAAGCAATCAAGGAGTGGTTAATGTAAGTCAAACTTCCTTAATTTGTTTGTCCATGAGTGTATTTTATTTCAAAAATAAATAAATAAAAATTCCCACTAAAATAGTTTCAATATTCATGCAAAGATGGCGCACTATTTCTATATATAGTTAAGGAAAGGAATGTGAATGGAAAATGCTAGAACAAAAGAGTATGGAAGGAAACAGAACAAAATAGTATGGAAGGAAACAGAAGAGGATAGAACAGGAATATAATTGGAAATTAGAATAAATGGACAATGAATTTTAAAAAGGGGATATAGAGAGAATTACTTGGTAGAGACTTCGATGGAAACAGAGCGAAGACTTGGGATGAGAGGATAGATGAGAACATAATGAACAGAGTAGATGGAACAGAAGAGAGAGAATGAGGACAAACAGACGACTGCCACCAGGGGTGGGAGAACTACCACCGCGGCGCCACTTCCGCTCCAGTCCGCGCCATGCCCCTGCGGCCACCGCTGCTCCTCCTCAACTCCCTGCCGGAGTCCCTAGTGGACCCTCAAGGTAAGTCCCGCACCTTTACTTAATAGAGAAACTGAGAGCATTGATAGCTCTTTCTAGAATTGCTGGGTGGAGGTGCTTGGCCGTTCTTAGTTGGTGGAGCCAGGATTTGTCTGGTTAATTCCGATATTGAACGAGATTCTAGCATACTAAGAATACCCATCCATTTCATAGAATCTCGACTTGAGAAATTAATCTAAAGATATAGCACCCAGTGTTTATACAAGTTTCTTTATTGTAATCAGCCAAGATTCCGGTCAACATCTTCGAAGAGTATAAAAGAAATACTATTGGATTGTAAATATGTAAAAATGGAGATTTGATTTTTTTAGTTGAACCTCCTTTGAAGAATTGTAGAATCTATTGTAGAAATTGTAGAATATCCATGGAAGAAATTGTATAATCTGTCGTAAAAAAATGGAATGTTTATTTACTGGTTAGTCAGGCTATCAAGCTGTGAGGGGGACCTTATTTCTAATGCATCTTGGAGTCCAATTGACGTTTTTTAGTTTCCCAATTTATTCTTCTTCAACAATAATGTTTCAGTAAGCGATTAATAACTTTTTTATTTAACACTGTATTTTTTGCGCTGTTTTGTTATTGTTATTATGCAATAACACGCCATCTATACATAACAAATGAAAGCATCAAATCACAAGATCATTTCTCGATGCAAATATTTCTATGTAATTATACTGTTCTAAAACCTTATGTCCATAGATTGCTTGAATGCCATTTATGAGATTATACCCTTCAGTGTAGCATATAAAAGCAGAATGATCCAATATAGTATTAGAGCTCTAAAAAGAGCTGTCTGGTAGATTAAATTGGTAAAACCGATGGGAGGGTTTACTACTGATCAGCCAACCCCACCCAATATTTTTCATCGCAGTAAGGACAGTAGAAGTTTGTTTTTATGTGTAAAAGAAATACTTTTGCTTTAATGCTTTCATTTATTATTATTATTATCTTAGCCACTATAAAAAGATTGCGTTGTCCTGTCTTCAGTGACGAATTCTCCCATTATTTTTTCAGTTTAACCTCCAGATAGTTTCAAGTCTTGTATTTGAACGACGGCTATAGAGCTGAAATTATCAAATTATATTGACAAACATTTGCACTTTTATTTTATCTCAGTTTTTAGTGGGAAGAATGTTGTTTTCATTTGTTAGTGAACCAATCTCTCCCGCCTTCTCATTGGACGAATGTAGCCATGTCTGTATATAAGAGGGGGATAAGGGAATGCGAGGAGGCCAGTGTAGTGGATTATCGTGTGGAGACGCTTAAAGTGTTCTTTGCGTGCTTTATCCATGTCTGGTGATCTCCTCGCATACCTATGTGACCCTGAATTCATGGCGTTATATACAACTTGATAAACAAAAATGAATGACCACATCCATTAGTCACTAGATAGCATGTAGAGCTTGCATAAAGCGAATGGTACACGCGGAAGAAATAAATTATTAGGCACTATAAATATATCCATTTCTGGTTTAATATTTCTTGGGAGATTCTACTGTATGGATTAGGAATGTGTGTGTACATAACAGAAAGAACATCTAATAATAATTTTAAAAAATCAAGCTCGTAGATTTTTTTCCTATATTAGTTAATATATTAAATAATAAATACATAATCTAATTGATGTAAATAATTATATGTAAATAATCTTTGTCAGGATTAGAATGACGAATCCTGTATGGGACTTTGATTCCAGTAAAAGGCTTGTTGCTGCTGTTGTATATAGTCACAGTGTAGAAAATACTATACTATACCTACTACATATAGGTTTCTCTCTGTATTCTTAGTTCTCTTCTTTTTAATTACTCTGTAAACTGGCGAATCCTTTATAGGACGAGAGGTCCTCAATAAAGGCTTTTGTTGTTGTTGTTGTTGTATATTAAATAATAAAAGATTGGAGAGATATTTCTTGGATCAATATTGTTTAATAAAAACATCCAATATTGATTTAAGACAAACCTTTATTTAATGTATTCTCAAATGGATTGATCTTTTTTTTCAACAAGTCAATATGTGAAATTTAAATAATTTCTGACGCATATGATTATTTTAGGCATAAAACAACTTTCTACTGCCCTTATTGCAATGATAAAATATTGGGAGGGTTTATCACTGATGAGACAGGTTCTCCCAATAAATTTTATCATTGCAGTAAAGACAGTAGAAAGTTGTTTATGTCAAAAAAGAATCATATGCGTCAAAAATAGTTTCAATTTTTTATAATAGATGGCGTGCTAATGCATTAAGTTAATATATATATACTTTATTTACGTGATATGCACACAAGGGTAATAGCTAAAATTTTAATTGATAAAACACACCACCCCTTAGCATTCCAAACTTCCCAGTTGGGGAATAGAGGTGAAATTCCCGTTACAACAGGAGAGGACATGAGTAACAGGTATGTATATATAATCTATGCAATTTATAAATTTTCCTAAAATAATTGCAAAAATATAAACACAATATATCAATCAAACGACATTTAGAATATAAATCATTATAAATAGCTCAACTTGATCAACTTTTTCTCTCCACGATACTAATTATTACAGATAACTTCATTAAATCAACTTCCATTATTGCTTAACATATTGTAAATAACTACCTTGTGGTTTCTTCTATCTGATTATGTTGTTGCTTATTTGTTTAATGTATATGTTTATTCAATGCTCTTTTTCTTAATTGTTTATTTTCTTTTTGATAATTCTGTTACCTACTCTACTACAATAGGAATTATTGTAAATTCAGTAGACTCTCCTATAACGCGAGTTTTTACAACGCGATTTCGTACAAGGCGACAAAAAAATGCGACAAATTTATTTATACAACGCGAAATTTCGTATAACGCGTTATAAAATAAAACAATTTACCCTAACAACATTCGCGTTATACGAGTTTTATTTCGTACAACGCGAATTCCTATAACGCGATTTCATACAACACGGAACACATTAATCGCGTTATAGGAGAGTTTACTGTAGTTTCACACGCAATTATCCAGATCGGATATAGCGTGTCTTATTTGCAACTGGTAATAAATAAACACATCAATCAAGATAATTACAAAAGTGTATTTATTAAGTCAAAATGGCGAGTTTTCAAGCGTTAGCTAATCATCAGGCCAATTTCTTCACAAATCCCTACAATATACAAGGGTCACTCCAAAAGTTGTTGCAATCAATATTAAATAATTAAAATATTAAAAAATAAATTATACCATTAAAATCTACATGCCTATTTCAGCACCTATGCAAGATTTCATCCGTGAAAATCAATTATCGAATCTTGTATGTAGAGCTATAGAATAAATTTACATATTACGTATTGAAAAAATAGAGCAATCCATATTTAAATAATTAGATAATAAAAAGGCATATATTGGATTTAATAAAATATTTATTTGCCAATATTTCGCTTGGCTGAAAGCCAAACCTTTATCAAGGCGTTACATTTTTGTATAAACTTTATACAAATTATTAATTTTTAATTATAATTTATAATATATAATTATAATAATTATTAATATACATTAATATTACATATTTAAAAAGTTTAGCTAAATTCTCTCTCTCTCTAAAATACTTTAAATATTTATCCTTGAAAACTAATTTACTTATAGCAAATATAACTAAAAGAATTTTGAAAAGATATGCTAAGCAAAATTAATGGAATTTAATTTTTAAATAAATAATTAAAATAATTGATTAAGAAATTGTTAAATGAACGGATATTTTCTGGTTTTTATGGAATGTAGAATTTTTACAGATCCTTTGCGATAAAATTTATGATTTCACTTTATGATTAAATAGTGTTTTTTTTTTTAATCCTTTCAACTTGATATATCAAAGGCTGATAGAGAGTTTTATTCTTTGTATTGAATAACGTTTGTGTATTGTTTAAATAACTATTGTGTAATTGTGTTTTTTTAGTTTCATTGTTTATATTGGGTTTATTGGTTTAGGTCGTTTTTTTTCTGCAGTTCTTTTCGTATTCGTTATCATTTAGCAGAAGGTCCTTGAGATCGACTTGTGGACTCCTAAAAACCTTTTTAGATAATTTGTTGTAATGCAATAGTAGTGAATTTACAGTATATGAATTAAATAAGACAAAAGGTTTCTGGAGATGTGAATTTCTTTTCATTTTTATTGCAATCTCAAACTTTCTAGCATTATCGCCCTTTTATAGGAGTACTAAAATGAACATTTTTGGCATTTTATTTATTGTTCTTTTTTGTACTCCTGTAGAAGGATGGTTTTTTGAAGTTTATATGTTAATTTTGTAATTATTCTTATTTTTTTTTAATTCATAGAAGTATTATTCTGGCAGACATATTAAATTTTTTTTTATCATCATCACTTTTGTAATACACATATCCCCCGATTTACACGGTACTTGTTTTACACGTTTTCGCTTTTACATGCTACTGTGATTGAACACATGCGCTGTGTACACATCTCACGAGGAATCCCGAGCTTATGTGCTGACTACATATTTTAACCTGTCAATGCATTTTATTTTTATTTCTGTGTACACCTATCCCCCAATTTAAACGTTTTTCTCAGGAACGTATCTACCGTGTAAATCGGGGGATAGGTGTATTATTGTTTTTTTCTTAGTTATTAAATCATTTTGTAATTGTAGTTTCTTTTTTGTTTTATTGTGTTCCTTTTTAAGCAATAAAATATATGTAGAACTAAGGTGTAATATTCAATTCAAGCATATGGAACCAACATCAATTCATTTTCAAAACAAGACAAAATCATAAGCTTATACAACTTTCACTTTTTCATACAACGGTAATGCCTGAAAGCTTGAGATTTAAATAAGATGAAAAGAAACACATCTTCAGAAACCTGTTGCCTTATTTAAAGATGTTTTATTGATTGTTACCCATTCCAGGAGGTAAAAAATGAGTAGCTCATACATCTATCAACAAAACAAGTAAATAATATAATAGTGGACATGGCATCTGCCCGGTAAGTGGAACACTGTGGGTTCGATTCCCATCTCTGGACACTTTTATTTTTCCGTTTATCATTACTTTTCATAATTCATCCTTTCATACTTCATCCCTAAGGTTAGAAATAATCGTTATTTCTTCTTAAAAATAAATTTCGATTTTATCGTTCAAAAGAAACACATGCGGGATAATTTTCAAATGTCATTTCTACAATCATTAGCCGCATTATATTGTATTATCTATATATATAAAAATGAATGTATGTGTGTGTGTCTGTTTGTTTGTTTGTCCTTTATACCTGACCAAACCACTCATTGGATCGCCATGAAACTTTGGGAAGTTATTTAGTATAGTACTGGGAAGGCTTCTAGCAAATAAAATTTTTGAAATAACTTTTCGCCTAGAAATAATCAAGATAAATATTCTAATTTATCTGTTATAATTCAACAATCTGCTCTAAATATTATCATGATGATACGATGATTTTGTAATGTAGAAAATTAGGAAAGACAAAATTCAGGATGACACGGCAATTTATTTGAGACAAGAATAATGATACAATTCAAAGGCAAGATACTATTCCTTTAACTTCCAATTACCGAGGGAACCAATTAATATTGATTTTATTCAACTTATCGAGTATTTTTCAAGGGACCGGGAAAAAATGTTCACTTTATCGAGAGATTCGTTAAACAAACCTTTACTCGGGTAAAACCCGGGCGAAGCCGGGTACATCCATACAAGAATAATGATACAATTCCAAGGCAAGATACTATTCCTTTAACTTCCAATTACCGAGGGAACCAATTAATATTGATTTTATTCAACTTATCGAGTATTTTTCAAGGGACCGGGAAAAAAATGTTCACTTTATCGAGAGATTCGTTAGACAAACTTTTACTCGGGTAAAACCCGGGCGAAGCCGGGTACGTCCGCTAGTAAATAATATATTGATACAAGCTTCCCTCAGAGTTGTTGACCAATGAGAGCTTTGTCTACTTGTAATACCAGTCTACAGTTTGGTAGAAAAGTTGAGAATATCGTTAGAAAGTGAAAAAGAAGACGACTGAAAGATATACAGTGTTTGTTATGTCTCTCTATCATGATTGTAATTAGACAAAACATAATGTTGTATATCTATATCAATTTGTAAATAGCAGAGAGAATTATCATAAGTTTAACTATTTTTGTAAATATATTTATGATTTTCTTTCAAACCTGAAAGGTTCAGGTTCCTAATATATATTATTGTTTCTTTTTTTATTTCGATTACTTTTTTTTATATAATATGGTTATAACTGTTTCTGTTTTAAAAAATGTAAATCGACGCAATTATCCCTAGACGGGATATCGCGTTTTGTGTGTTGAAATAAATAAATAAATCATGGTTGTATATAGCTGATTGTAAAAAATTTGAACGATTTTTTGACGTGTATAATTCTTTTAAAAATAATTCAATTTTTTTACGTCAAAAATAGTTAAATTTTATTATGACAGGTGGCCCGCTAATACACCATATTAATTTAGCTGATTGTCTATATTTATTTATTGATATTTTCTACCATTATAAGGCAATAACGTACGATCTATATATAGGGAATGAAAGATTTAAAGAATTAAAAGAAATAATGTTTCTTTCACACATAACAAAAATTCTACTATCCTTACTGCAACATTTTTGTACACTTTTATTATCAGAAAATCCTTATTGTCTTTATAATGTCTGATACAGCTTTTGTTGTTTATTTGCGAACCGCCAAAGTGACAAAAACAAATCAAAAGGGGATGATGATAACCTGCGTCTTGCAGATTAACATTTTCATAGAAACATATATATATACATATTTATTGCTAGCTATATATCACTTACTGCAATGAATTCTAAGAATCCACCCTTCAGTGTAGTATATATAAGCAGAATGATCCAATACAGTATTAGAGCTCTAAAGAAGCGATCTGGTAGATTAAATTGTCAAAACCGCTGGAAGGGTTTACCAATAATAAGCTAAGTCATCTCAATATTTTTCATTGCTGTAAGAATAGTAGAAGTTTGTTTTATGTGTAAAAAAACATTCATACTTTAATGCCTTCACATTCATTTCCTATACTTTCTAACATTGTTTGCATTTTTCTATTTTGAACTCTCCGGGATGAGTCTGTTTAAGATATAAAGTATTATTAAAAGATTTTTATTGTTTTTATTTCTATATTCGCATTTGATAAATAGATCAACGTTTATATGAGACATACTTCACATATTATATAATTAAATACATATAATATCTATTGCGTCAAATTATTTTATTTCTTTAAAAGGAAAAAAAAGACGAGTTTTCAGGGAATGGCCTTAATCTCTACCATACATTGCAAGATATTTAACTGTTTAAATCTCTCTAGAAATAGTATAGATTGAGGGAATTCTCACATTTTCTTTCGTTTTAAATAAATAAAAGGATTTGACACAAACGAAACTTGATGTCGTTAATTCTATTCGCAATTACCCAGTCAATTTAAACAATTAACTTGAATTGCTTGATGGAATTATAAGAGACACATTTTCATTCGTTTTAAAGAAATAAAAGAATTTGAATAAATCGAAACTTGATGTATTTAATTCTATTCGAATTTCCACAGCCAATTTAGGCAATTAAGGTGAACTGCTAACAGTTTATTTTAGAACATTCTCAATTCGATTTGAGGCTTAATAATCTCTCTCTCTCATTTATTTTTGTATCAATTTTGTAAATAACAATATATAATCTTATATGTACATTGAAATAAATCAGTTTCAATCTCTTTCTTTTATATATGTATATCTATGAATTTTATATTTTACATTTTTATCTACTTATATATTTGCCTTATTCTGTCTGTTTGTCTGTTTGAAGTTCACGGATGGGATTTTTCATAACCATCGGTGGTTCAGTGGTAGAATGCTCGCCTGCCACGCGGGCGGCCCGGGTTCGATTCCCGGCCGATGCATTTTTTTTTTTTTTTACAATTTTTAAAACTCATTTATATATTATACAAGAATGACATCCACGGCGCCAATTTATAATTGTAACGAATAGTATATGAATAAAAGCATTTAATCGGGTAAAACCCGGGCGTTGCCCGGGTCATTCGTATATAATAATTGTATAAACGAATGCAAGACAAAATCACCGCGAATGTTTCATTTTTTTAAGGCAATTTCTTTTTAAGGCAATTATCGTTATTTATCGTTAATTTTTGTTTCGATTTTATTGAAAAAAAAACCGATATGGTGCCTTTAAAAAATGATCTTTATTACTATGCAGTTTTCTATTTAGTCAATATACCTAAGTTCATGTTGCAAATGTAATTATCTCTATCGATTTAGTAGGTGAAATGCAAAAAAAAAAAAAAATCGACATGATGAAATCTTTATGAAAATTCACATTTTTATTTTTATATTTTCAAGACACACACAGTTTGGGGCGGGACGTTTCACAAGAGAGACATCCACGGCGCCAATTTATAATTGTAACGAATAGTATTTTAATTAAAACATTTTAAAAACACACAGTTTGGAACGGGACGTTTCACAAGAGTGACATCCATGGCGCCAATTTATAATTGTAACGAATAGTATTTGAATTAAAACGTTTTTAAAATATATACGCACTCGGGTAAAACCCGGGCGTTGCCCGGGCCATTCGTCTAGTTTATCTATATTTATCCTTATATTTAATCTTATTTATTTATATTTAACTGTATTTAACCATATATAATCTTATATGGACTTTGAAATAACGTAGTTTCAATCTCAATCTTTCTTGATGTAACCCGGATTCCCGGAGCCACGTACTAAAGTCGCCAACTGTCTGGATGATCGTAAATATAGAGGTTGCCTGGCCGGGATTCATAGTTCTATGAAAAATAGACACTTCGTCTAGTTAGAGTTTTTTATTTTCTCTAAAAAATAGAAAACTCTAACTGGTCGAAGTATCTATTTTTCATAGAAATATCTGGATGATGATCGCTATCCTTTGTCGAAATATTTCTCTATCTTATGAATTAAAAAAAAAAGGAACATTAAGGAAATTTATCTGTACTGTGACTACTTTAGTGTGTTATGTAGATATTTCTGATGTGACGACCATAGTAGAGGGGAAGGGCAGAGTAACTTTCCCATGGACAGTAATTGCCGTCTGCTACACTCCCCTCTAATTGCCTCTGGACAATTACCTACATTGTCCTGAGTTTAGTGCCCTCCCAGCCATGTTTGCTTAGGATCCTCTCTTCGTTGACCTACACAGCTGACTTTAACGTGAATTCTCTAACTTAACAACTCAGGTGACTACACTATATAATGTCTATTCATGATAAAATTATGAAAAAAAGTATTAAAATTACAAATATATTTTCACAATGAGTATCTTTTTTATTAAAAAAACGCTAGCTTTCAAGCGTTAAACGCTCTTCAAATACTTCTGGTGGGATAAAGTCAATATTATAGTAAGCCCGTTGAAGAGCGATTAACACTTGAAAGCTAGCGTTTTCTTAAATAAAAAAAGATACTAATTGTGAGAATATATTTGTAATTTTAATACTATATAATGTGAAACTATTATAGACGCGTATGATTCTTTTTTAAAATAAAACAATTTCTACTGCCCTTACTGCAATGGAAAAATTAATGAGAGGGCCTGGCTTATCAGTGCAGTAAGGGCAGTAGAAATTGTTTTTTTTTTAAAGAATCATACGTGTCTATAATAGTTTCGTATTTTGATAACAGATGGCGCGCTAATGTATCATACTATATAGAATGTACAACACAGTTGAGAAACAAGTACAATAAATCATAAAGATAGAAGTTACCTGGCCAGCATTCATAGTTGCTTTAGATGTTGTACAAAATTTGAAATAATGCTTGAGAATGCCCTTGCAGCCTTAGAATAATTTTTAACGCCTTTCCATATGTTTTAATTTTTGTTTGCTCCTGACGAGGACAAAATATTTTTGTCGAAACGTCGAGATAATAAAAAGATTTACTGACTGAAGTATCTTCAATTTTAAGAAGTACAATAAAATTGTGAATTTCAAAATTACAGAGAGATTATTAAAGAAATTTGCATATATGAGGGAAGGAGGTGGAAGAACTAAAAAATGAATGGAATTTCTTTATAAAAAGCGCATTTCCTTTAAATGTCTAAAATACAACTTTAATATCCTTTAAAATATTTCTTTTGAGCACTAATGCATTTATCCAAACGTTCATTCCGATGTTCATATTTTATATTTGTTATTTATATATATCTTGATTTATCAAGAAAATGGGGGTTAACCAAATATATCACGGAACAAGTTAAATCAACATTTAGTTGATTTTTGTTCAACTAGATGGCGCTCTGCTATTTAAAAATGTTTTAATGAGCTGTCAGGATATGTCTTTTTCTTTTTAAATATATACATAGGGGGATATAATCAAAGTTACGTTAATATATTAATATTTAAATGAGAAAATGAAGTAATTCCCTCAAGCCACTCATCAATATGTACAAGATAGGACGGTATTGTAATGAGATTACAACAACTGCCCGTAAAAACAGGTAAGACAACAATACAGCCGGCAACAATTGAAGTGGAGCACATCCATTGGGGAGACCTTCCAAGCCTCAGGACCTAGATATACCAATATGTTGACCTGTCAATCTCAATATATATCGCCTAGTTAACCGCATTCTTCATTTAGGGGGTCGGTGGAAGGATGGTCTTAACCGCTACGACCCGGGTTCGATTCCCGCATTGTGCACTTTTTTTCTGATAAAAAAAAGCTCCAATGGACCCCGATTCTTGTAAAAGTCCAACCCCACCAGCGAGTACAAGTAACTAAACGAGGCTCTGGCATATTCTGTAAGTGCAAAGTCGAACTGCTTTTCACATGTGTAGATATGCGGTTTACTTACTGTAAAAGCAGTCGCCTACTTCTACCCACCATGATTATCATGGCCTGTACCACGTGTACTAGGGATAAGCAAAAGTTAAAATTCTTTTCATTTAGTAGCACAAGTCAATTATCTTCTTTTGTAAGATAATTCCTTAGCTGTTGGTGTACCGCAGGTTTACAAATGTAAAAGCAGCTTGATGTTGTGTTTATGATGTTGCAGAGCTATATTTGATGATTTACACATATTAGAAGAGAAAATTTATATAAAGTATAAAATAAGAATATAAACAGTAGTAATGTATTTCTTTATTCGTGCAAAATATAAGCTTCCGGATCTTTATAATCCTTCTACAGGCTTATTCTCTTAACTTATAGCTCTGCCTGTGGAAGGATTATAAAGATCCGAAAACTTGTACTTTGCGAGAATAAAGTAACGGCATTTTGCTACTGTTTATATTCTTATTTATACTGGGTCCACGTCAATTTTCTATTGTTGTTGTCGTGTCCAATGAAGAGTCTCAGATGTCTTCATACATCTCTATCACAGCAGTCGCAATGTCCTCTATCTTGGGTGTGTATACTGTATTGTTGTTGTCGTGTCCAATGGAGAGCCTCAAATGTCTCCATACATCTCTATCACAGCAGTCACAATGTCCACTATCTTGGGTGTGTATATTGTATTGTTGTTGTCGTGTCCAATGAAGAGCCTCATATGTCTCCATACATCTCTATCACAGCAGTCACAATGTCCACTATCTTGGGTGTGTATATTGTATTGTTGTTGTCGTGTCCAATGAAGAGCCTCATATGTCTCCATACATCTCTATCACAGCAGTCACAATGTCCACTATCTTGGGTGTGTATATTGTATTGTTGTTGTCGTGTCCAATGAAGAGCCTCATATGTCTCCATACATCTCTATCACAGCAGTCACAATGTCCACTATCTTGGGTGTGTATATTGTATTGTTGTTGTCGTGTCCAATGAAGAGCCTCATATGTCTCCATACATCTCTATCACAGCAGTCACAATGTCCACTATCTTGGGTGTGTATATTGTATTGTTGTTGTCGTGTCCAATGGAGAGCCTCAAATGTCTCCATACATCTCTATCACAGCAGTCACAATGTCCACTATCTTGGGGGTGTATATTGTATTGTTGTTGTCGTGTCCAATGAAGAGCCTTAGATGTCTCCATACATCTCTATCACAGCAGTCACAATGTCCACTATCTTGGGTGTGTATATTGTATTGTTGTTGTCGTGTCCAATGAAGAGCCTCATATGTCTCCATACATCTCTATCACAGCAGTTACAATGTCCACTATCTTGGGTGTGTATATTGTATTGTTGTTGTCGTGTCCAATGAAGAGCCTCATATGTCTCCATACATCTCTATCACAGCAGTTACAATGTCCACTATCTTGGGTGTGTATATTGTATTGTTGTTGTCGTGTCCAATGAAGAGCCTCATATGTCTCCATACATCTCTATCACAGCAGTTACAATGTCCACTATCTTGGCTGTGTATATTGTATTGTTGTTGTCGGGTCCAATGAAGAGCCTCATATGTCTCCATACATCTCTATCACAGCAGTCACAATGTCCTCTATCTTGGGTGTGTATATTGTATTGTTGTTGTCGTGTCCAATGAAGAGCCTCATATGTCTCCATACATCTCTTTCACAGCAGTCGCAATGTCCTCTATCTTGGGTGTGTATACTGTATTGTTGTTGTTGTCGTGTCCAATGAAGAGCCTCAGATGTCCCCATGCATCTTTATCACAGCAGTTACAATGTCCACTATCTTGGGTGTGTATATTGTATTGTTGTTGTCGTGTCCAATGAAGAGCCTCATATGTCTCCATACATCTCTATTACAGCAGTTGCAATGTCCACTATCTTGGGTGTGTATACTGTATTGTTGTTGTCGTGTCCAATAAAGAGCCTCATATGTCTCCATACATCTCTTTCACAGCAGCAGCAATGTCCTCTATCTTGGGTATGTAAAGCTGCTGTTCTGGGTCTATGTCAATTTTCTGTAAGGCTGCGGTCATTGCTGAGGATGAGAATATGTGGGTAGGTCCACACCAGGGCAATTAGAAGAATTTATTTTATGTGAAAATGAAAATTCTTTAATGTAAATTTACTTCAGGATTCCCAAGAAAGTAAGTACTCCTTACAAAGGAACAATCACTTTCAGCATATCGCCTCAGGGATCCCTTGTATGGCCACCGTCTGCCCCAGATCTGTCATCTCACCAGACGATTCTACCCTGAGGGTGATACAATATTGAGTAGATACTTTCACGTTGATTTCTTCTTCCGCGGATTTCATCCTTCTCTCACTTTTCACCATCCACACGAATCTCTCAGAGTCCTTCATCATAAATAAACTTTATTAGGTAATTTATAATACAATATAATTCGGCTTATGATTGTAGAACGACATTTGAAAATTATCCCGCATGTGTTTCTTTTGAACGAAAAATCGAAATTTATATTTTAAGGAGAAATTCCCATCCCTGGACACTTTATTTTTCCGTTTATTATTACTCTTCACAATTGGTCCTTTCATACTTCATTCCTAAGGTTAGAAATAATCGTTATTTCTCCTTAAAATAATTTTTGATTTTTCGTTCAAAAGAAACACATGCGGGATCATTTTCAAATGTCGTTCTACAACTTTATTAGGTACAACTCAAAAAGAACAATCAAGGTCATCATTCTTTATTTCGACTTAGAACGCTATGTCCCACTAGGGACACTTGCACTTTAAAGATAAACAAAAAAAAATTGAAAGAAAGAAAGATATTTTAAATATGTACAGAATTAATATGCAAGTTAGATGAAAAGATAAAAATATACATATATCAACACAATTGATATATGTATAAAGGATTGGTATGCAAATTTAGTTAAATGAAATCAAATTGTAAAGTATTGTGTGTATTCGAGAAAAGCAATTCACAGATTTAAAAAAAAAGGAATATTTTATAATGAAAATATGCTAGATATTAGTGAATTATTCAATTAAAACAATACTAAAAAGAGTTAATTCATTATAAATATCACGAATTTCTTTTGCATGTGTTTTATTTTCCTTTAAAAGTAATATATTCTAAATATAAATGTCTTACCGTTTTTATTTCAACCACAATGTTATAGTTTATTGAACAATTGTATTATGATTCATTAGCGCGCCATCTGATTAAACTGGCGAAACTGCTGGGAGGGTTCACCACTGATGAGCCAGGTCCTCCCATTAATTTTTCCATTGCAGTAAGGGCAGTAGAAATTGTTTTATTTCAAAAGAATCATACGCGTCTATAATAGTTTCGAATATTCATAGTTTATTGAATCTGATCAAATTAAAAGCGATAGACAAAATTAAAAGTTCTTAAAAAATAAAATAAACATCAGCCAGAAATTTGTTTTTATAATAATTTCTGGCCTCAAAGTGTCTTTTATTTTAGAGAACTATGAATTCTGGCCAGGCAACCTCAGACTTCAAAATAAGAATTTCAAAGTATTTACAATAATAGCTAATAAATTGATTAGTCTGAGTAAATTAGAGGGAAAAAGATTTCAGAATGTAGCAAAAGAGTGAAATTTTACTTAAATAAATGGTGGATAAATTAGGAATAAATTCACCTTCTGGTCGTGCAATTTAAAGTTGCTGATCCATCCAATTTCCAGTAACTCCTCCATCTAGGGTTGAAATATTCAAAAGGTGACTCATAGTGTGTTCGATCTATTTTAAAGATAGCACAAGTGAGCAAAGCTAACATGGTCCAATAGACCACAGAGAATATAGCTGAACTATACGACGCTAGAGTCGACATTAGAACATGCCCATCCACAGGTGGTAGATTAAACTAGCGAAACCGCTGGTAGGGGGTTCACGACTGATAAACCAAGCCCTTTCATTATTTTTTCATTGCAGTAAGGGCAATAGAAAATTGTTTTATTACAAAAAATAAACAAAAAATGAAGCTTTATAAATAGATTCATACCGACTGAACTGTGTGGAAATATTTTTTTCTTCACTGTGTGTGTGTGTTTTTTTTTCTCAACTAATTACTTTGTCATCTTTAAATATGTCATCCGACTTGATCCAGGTAAGGACATTCACTATCTGCGACTCTCATTGACAAAACTTAAGGAAGTTGAAAGTATTTGATGTAGCCGGTCGTCTTTTTATTTTTGAAGGAGATAGAGGTAATTTTATTCATACTTAGTCGTGTGTCTTCAATAAAGGTCACTGTAATATCTTTCAGAGTTACTGTCTGAATCCCGATATACATGCTAAAAGGTACAACTTCCTTAAGTTTTGTCCATGAGTGTATCTTTCAGAGTTATTGTCTGAATACCGATATACATGCTAAAAGGTACAACTTCCTTAAGTTTTGTCCATGAGTGTATCTTTCAAAGTTATTGTCTGAATACCGATATATATACATGCAAAAAAGTACAACTTCCTTAAATTTTATCCATGAGTGTATCTTTCAGAGTTATTGTCTGAATCCCGATATACATGCTAAAAGGTACAACTTCCTTAAGTTTTGTCCATGAGTGTATCTTTCAAAGTTATTGTCTGAATCCCGATATACATACTAAAAGGTACAACTTCCTTAAGTATTGTCTTTGCGTGTAAACGATAAACCCTTTGATAATAAGTTCAATGTCGAGCTTAGACAGTGACGGAATTCCACCGAATGTCTCAATGTCACCAGCTATGTCGTGCGGGTCAGCAGACCGTGGCTGTCGTGCCGTCCTAGAAACCTCCGGTGTCAAGTGCGGCCAGTCCGAAGCCATTCTTCACAATCTCACAAAATGATATTCTACATCTGTCTTACCAAACATATAAAACCTTTAATTAAAAATACATATATTGGGTCAAAATATAATTTATTTAACAATATTTCAGTTGTGTGTGTATGGTTGAACGCCAACCTTTTAAAAAAAGTATTATAACATATTTTTGTCACCAACAAACTCAGCATCACATAACGTCAATAGAATTAAGTTAAAAACATTTTTTGCCTATATTCAATGGAGAGAATTTTTTTTTTGGATATATATATTAAAATAATATATTAAATAAAAATATATATATTGAAGATTGAGCAATCCATAATTAAAATTATATTCAACAAAGAAGCATATATTGGATTTATAATTATTTTATTGTTCCAATATTTCGAGGGGCAACTCGCCTCTCTTTATCGAGGATGTTTGTGTTTTTTTACAAAATAAATTTTGCAATAAGGTTGTGCATATTTAAATATTAACAATAACGCCTATTTTATATTTACAATTATTTAGTACTATTTGTAAAAAAAAAAAAAAAGAATTTTATTTAAAGAAAGCTTTATTAAGACACCAGTCAGATTCTCCTTTCTCATTGCCAGCTTACAACGATATCCTCACAATGATCAATCACCATCATGTAGTGAAGGAAAAAACGACAAATTCAAGTTCTTTTTCAAAATTTGAATAGGAACAGAGCAACCATTTGACTTGATATAGCACTGGTTTTTACATATATACAAAGCCTTTATTAAGATACCAGTCAGATTCTCCTCTCTCATTGCCGGCTTACAACGATATCCTCACAATGATCAATCACCATAATGTAGAGGAGGAGATAAATCCCAAGTTCCTACTTATTGCTTTGTAAATGTTATATAGGAACAGAGCAACCATTTGACTTGATATAGCACTGGTTTTTACATATATACAAAGCCTTTATTAAGATACCAGTCAGATTCTCCTCTCTCATTGCCGGCTTACAACGATATCCTCACAATGATCAATCACCATAATGTAGAGGAGGAGATAAATCCAAGTTCCTACTTATTGCTTTGTAAATGTTATATAGGAACAGAGCAACCATTTGACTTGATATAGCACTGGTTTTTACATATATACAAAGCCTTTATTAAGACACCAGTCAGATTCTCCTCTCTCATTGCCAGCTTACAACGATATCCTCACAATGATCAATCACCATAATGTAGAGGAGGAGATAAATCCAAGTTCCTACTTATTGCTTTGTAAATGTTATATAGGAACAGAGCAACCATTTGACTTGATATAGCACTGGTTTTTACATATATACAAAGCCTTTATTAAGACACCAGTCAGATTCTCCTCTCTCATTGCCGGCTTACAACGATATCCTCACAATGATCAATCACCATCATGTAGTGAAGAAGAAAACGATGAATCTAATTTAATTTTTGCTACTTACTGCTTTGTAAAAGTTATATAGGGACAGAGCAACCATTCGAATTGATATTTTGAACAAAAGACGGTCATATCCACATCTATATTTTGAATTGAAAATTAAGAATTATTTGATATATTTAAACTTTATTAAAAGTTAATATGATGCAATAACGCGCCATCTGTTATAAAAAAATTGAACTAATTTCGATGCTTATGTTTCTTTTAAAAATAAAATAATTTTCTACTACTGCCCTTACTGCAATTATAATATAATGGAATGGCCTGGCTGATCAGTGGTCATCAAAATTCAATAATACAGCGGTATGGTAGATTAAACTGGCGAAACCGCAGGTAGGGTTCACCACTGATGAACCAAGCCATTCTATTATTTTTTCATTGCAGTAAGGGCAATAGAAAATTATTTTATTACAAAAAAGAAACAAAAAAGGAAGTTTTGTAAATAGATTCATACCGACTGAACTGTGTGGAAATATTTCTTTCTTTACAAGATGCAACCATTTGCTCAATAGTCTACTTCTTCACTGTGTTCTATGCACGAAAAATGATGTATATTAGTCTTTTGTACATAGATATTCTTTACCTGTTTTCTTTTTCTCTTTTCTGAGCGAGGATTCAGTTTCTTCCCCTGCTTATTATTTATTTTTAGATCCATTTCTAACAGGAGTCTGTATAAGACGGAATGTCTTAATAAAGGCTTGTGTGTGTGTGAATAAATTCATACCTAGAATTACATTGATATTTATAATTATCCAGAGTTTTTTCACAAATATTTTACTCGAATTGTAAATGGGAGGTATAAGAGAAAGAGACACCGGCTTTTTTCTCATCTCCCATGTTTAGATAGACGTTGCTTGCTCTCAGAGGTCACGTGTCAATGTCAAGGACTCTCCTGGCAAGCTGGGGTTTGACAGAATGACAGCCCATCGTCCTAGTTCTGTCCTCTCACTGGGCCGAAACTGGAGATCCGAGTTCTTCCATTAGAGAATGATTAGCGAAGAGATAGAATGATTCTGCCTTTATATCTTCTTATCCTATAGGACGAATAGACATCGGTGGTCGAGTATTATAAACCTTCGATATCTGACAGCAATGACTCGGGATTGAATCCCGCTTTGAACACTTTTTTTTCCCTGAAAAAATTGCTTCAATGGTGCCCCTGATCCTTGCTGAAGTCTAACTCCACCAGTAAGTGCAAATATGACCAAGACAGAAACTCAGTTTTAATAACTCAGTACGCCCACTTGGAGATTATGGATATTTTGTGGTCGATTTTACTGATTCGATGTCTGAAAAAGTGATAAGATGGTCAAAAGGTGGCTTATAGTGTGTTCAATCTATTTTAAAGGGAGCAAAAGTAGACGATCATCGTCCAATGAATCACAGAAAATATAATTGCACTATACGTCCCTAGAGAATTGAAAAAATGATAATATTATTTCCAAGTTATCGCGGTATAACGCGAGTAAATAATTTAATTAAAAAAAAATGTCGAAATGAATCGACAAATCTTCCAATTCAGGGCTGAGATTCAGGTGATGGGAATGTGGTGGTTGCTCTACACTGAACGTCACCCCGATCGGTACCTAGGTCTAAGTCTGTGGACGATTTGATGCCCCTGCAATTCCTCAACCAGGTTGAGTGTGGGTACAAGCGACCGAAACAACGCTCCAGTTGCAGTCTAGCTTGTTCCCGGGAAGGTCTGATCGCGGACCCCACGAGGGAGGCTGCTAGAGTTGACAGAAGGGACATTAGAACATGCCCATCCAGCTTCCAGTAACTCCTCCATCTAGGGTTGAGATGGTCAAAAGGTGGCTCATATAGGTGTGCTCGATCTATTTTAAAGGGAGCACAAATAGACAAAGATATCATCGTCCAATGGACCATAGGGAATATAAGTTGACTATACGACACTAGAGTCGACATTAGAACACTGTCCATCCAGTTTCCAGTAACTCCTCCATCTAGGGTTGAAATATTCAAAAGGTGACTCATAGTGTGTTCGATCTATTTTAAAGAGAGCACAAGTAAGCAAAGCTAACATGGTCCAATAGACCACAGAGAATACAGATGGACTATACGACGCTAGAGTCGACATTAGAACATCCAGTTTCCAGTACCTCCTCCATCTATAGTTGAGATGATCAAAAGGTGGCTTATAGTGTGTTCGATCTATTTTAAAGGGAGCACAAATAGACAAAGATATCATCGTACAATGGACCACAGAGAATACAGCTGGACTATACGACGCTAGAGTCGACATTAGAACATCCAGTTACTCCTCCATCTAGGGTTGAGATGGTCAAAAGGTGGCTAATAGAGTGTGTGATATATTTTAAAGATAGCACAAGTAAGCAAAGCTATCATCGTCCAATGAACCAGAGAAAATATAGCTGGACTATACGACGCTAGAGTCGACATTAGAACATGCCTATCCAGTACCTCCTCCATCTAGGGTTGAGATGGCGTTATTAAAGCAATGGTCCATGTCGGATGTTCCAGCCGCGGACTTCCGACTTCCCTGTTGTAGTCAAGGTGCGAAACGTCCACTGCGTGCGTTCTGCTTTCACTGTCACTCCCTCCCTTTCTTTCTTCCTTCCTTTCCTTAAATTCTCACTTCTCTTTGTGTGTATCGCCTTAGTGACATTTATGCAAATATGTTACCCAGATTGGTATAGTAGAATTAACAAATGAAGACTTCGGATGGAAATTTTGCCGGGAGGGTATTAATCTAAAAAGACAAAGGTCGCCTCTCCCATCAAATTAAACGTCAAAACTAGACGCCATCCGTTTGCCAAAGCTGGTGTTGTGGCTTCTCACTTCTCTTTGTGTGCATAACCTTAGTGACATTTATGCAAATATGTTTCCCAGATTGGTAGAATAGAATTAACAAATGAAGACTTCGGAGGTATAGTAACAAGATCGTATAACCATTTAACCTATGCGAAAGAGCTTAGAACTCTACTATGCCGGATAGTTGGCGACTTCTATATGCTCCAGGCGAACCTGAGTTAATGTTAGGTATTCGTAAAGTTATTATAAACACTCTTGATTTAATTATGTAAATAAGCAGAGTAACATTATCACTGATTATAGTGTCCATTCTATCATCACAGGTATGTAAATAGGAGAGGTTAAGAACAGACTAATCAGATTGATATGCAAAAAAAAAAAAATCTTTAATTTAGAATCAACTAGCAAAGAATTCCTTCTCTTTACATAAAAGACTTAACAGTCAACTAAATAAATAACCCTATACCACGTAGTTTCCAATGTCAAACTACAGTTAAACCTGTCTATAGCGCCCCCTCTTGGGACTCACCAAAATAGGGTGCTATAGACAATTGACAATTAAAATAATTTTATTGACATCTTGTCAATGCATGCAAAGTGCACAGTCTGCACTATTTAAAAAATAAGATAATATGCATTATATACACTCTGAACAAAGAATATGGCGCCTCTGCCAGCGAATAGGGTGCCATAGAGAGGGGGTGCTATAGACAGGTCACTTTTAATGTAAAATGTTTACATTTTAATGTTTAAAATCGGGCGCTATAGAGAGGAAGGCGCTATTTAGAGGGGGGCGTTGTAGAGAGGTTTAACTGTAGGTGAATTTATATCTCGACTATAGATAACCCTTGATCCATCCATGTATAAAACTGTATAGATGTCTGGTAATTATGTATAATACATTGTTGTATATTCCTTTTTTTTACTTGTACACTAATCTAAATTTCTGTCAATTTTACTCATTATTATTATTTAAGAGACGGAACTGCTTGTTCTCGATTGGTTTGTATACAAGTTTATACCAAGCCTTTTCTTTATTTTTTCCCCATATTTGATACATTGTAAATTACATTGCTGATTATTGTTGCTATTACTGTTATTCCTGTATATATCTTATTCTACTCGGTGTATCTGTATAAGACCAAAAGGTCTTAATAAAGCTTTTTGTTGTTGTATGAAGCTCATATATCAGATTTTGAGAGCTACGGTAATAAAATGTTGGAAATTGTGACGATGCTTAGCAATATCAATTAATAACTTTTTGGATGCTTTTTTTAAAACTATATTAACTCGGAACTACTTACAAAAACGAAATTTAGAAACGCAAAACTCTTCATCATTAGCATCCAAATGATCAAATATGTTGAAGTAAAGAAGGATATACAACAAATTTATCACTGAAAACGATTTTTTCTGAAGATGTCATCTATCTAGATGAATTTCTCTTACCT
>CP092871.1:12541400-12596548 GCA_030710605.1 Cordylochernes scorpioides | reverse complement strand
TGAGACCAGAGATATGCTTCACACCACCCCTGAGTGTCATCACAAAGTCTGTGACAATATCCAGGGAATCACCAAGTCCACCATTCGTCCTCTTGCACTCAGGGGTGATGTGAAGGCATATCTCTGGTCTCATCTATGAAGAGACATGCAGTGTTCTTAAGGTGTTCCTTGAGAATATGATCTGTGATGCTGTCACCGAGCATGCCAAGAGGAAGACCATGACCACCATGGATGTGGTCTATGCCCTCAAGAGCCAGGGACATACATAGGGTAGGTCTAAATATTTACCCAGTTTTCTCACCCAAAGCCCAGGTGAAGGATCAGCATTAACGTATTTGCATAAGCACTTTTCTAGAGTTACATAAAACAGTTCAGAATGATTGACACAAATTTGTACATGGTGTACTAAACTATAATCATCGGGACTTTGAGGCTTTTTATCTTGAATAATTTCATTATTCTTTTTTTTTTTATTATTATCCCTAGTGGTACAGGCCATGATAATCATGGTGGGTAGTTAGCGACTGCTTTTACTGTAAGTGCATCACAGTGAAAAGCTGTTGACTTTTTATATTATATTTACTCTTCATTGTTGGCTTTTTATCTTACATTTATTCTTCATTGTTGGCTTTTTATATTACATTTACTCTTTATTGTTGGCTTTTTATCTTACATTCATTCTTCATTGTTGGCTTTTTATCTTACATTCATTCTTCATTGTTGGCTTTTTATATTATACTAATGATGATGCGCGCGCATCCGTGACATGAGGAATTGATTGACGGTGGAAAGACGGTCGTGACTATATATGTTGATAATCCAAATTGTGCTTTATCATCATAGGGTCTGTAAAGCTGATCCAAAATGGACTACAATAGTTATGACAATTTGAGAGTTTGAAATTGGTAACTTCCATGTAAATGAGATATTGATGTGACAAGCACTCTTCCATTTAGCAAGTTAATATATACTTTTTTTTTCTTAAAAAAACTATGAAAGAACAATTAGTACTGATCACAAGGTGATGCGCGCGCATCCGTGACATGAGGAATTGATTGACGGTGGAAAGACGGTCGTGACTATATATGTTGATAATCCAAATTGTGCTTTATCATCATAGGGTCTGTAAAGCTGATCCAAAATGGACTACAATAGTTATGACAATTTAAGAGTTTGAAATTGGTAACTTCCATGTAAATGAGATATTGATGTGACAAGCACTCTTCCATTTAGCAAGTTAATATATACTTTTTTTTTTCTTTAAAAAACTATGAAAGAACAATTAGTACTGATCACAAGGTAATAAGACCAAATCTAAATAAATAAACAGTGTGCGACATTTAGGTAACAACGCTGTTACCATCTTCAGACAAAAGTACTGAATGGGTAAAAAGACCGAATCCAAATAAATATAATGTCACACACTATTTGGATTTGGTCTTATTACCTTGTAGCTATAATCTATAATCCAAATTGTGCATTATCAATTAGTACTGATGATATCACAGTTTTCATACAATGTTATGTACATTTTTACAGAAAGATAATAGTCATGTGGGGAAAAAAAACTTTCTATAACATTACACAAGGTAATAAGACCAAATCTAAATTAATAAACAGTGTGTGATATTTTGGTAACAGCGTTGTTACCATCTTCAGACAAAAGTATCTATAATCCAAATTGTGCACTATCATTGGCTAAAATAATCAGCAATTGGAACTCTTGTAATTGCTATACATTTTTTTTTTTTAAAGCTGCTTTGGTTCCGCTATTTATTTATTACCAGTTGCAAATAAGACACGCTATATCCGATCTGGATAATTGCAGGGCGTGAAACTATTTACAATAATTGTAGTAGAGTAGGTAACAGAATTGTCAAAAAGAAAATAAACAATTAAGAAAAAGAGCATTAAATAAACATATACATTAAACAAATAAGCAACAACATAAGCAGATAGAAGAAACCACAAGGTAGTTATTTACAGTATGTGCATGTTGTTTTTATAACCACGGATAAAACAATTAGAACTTAAAACTTGGGACCTTAGAATTATGATAACACAATGCTGATAGAAATTAGCCATCTATAACAAGAATCCACTATTTTTTTTTTTTTCCAATGGTTTTTTTTTTTGCTTATCCCTAGTACACGTGGTACAGGCCATGATAATCATGGTGGGTAGTTAGCGACTGCTTTTTTTTTATTGTAAAGCGCACCAACATGTCTACACATGTGAAAAGCAGTTCGACTTTGCACTTACAAATGTGCCAAATTTCCAATGGTAAATATAGAGAGAGGTTCTACTGTAACACCAAATATTATAAAAGAAAATAAGACCTAATCCAAATAATAATAAATTATGTGTGTGACATTTCGGCAACAACATTGTCACCATCATCAGACAAAAGAATAAATGAGAAAAAATATCACAGCAAGTTCTTAAATAGTACTGTTTAAGTGTTTAAACAAGATAACAGATAAGGAAAAATAGTTTTTTAAGACAAATTGAAATATTCTTCTTAGAATTAAAAGTGAATTTTAAAAAATATATATAATTAAAGGCAAATCTGTAAATATCATTTATATTTATTCTTTCTTCATTCTATTAATTGAAGCACATGTCTTTTGGATGAAAAATTATTTGGATTAGGTCTTATTTTCTTTAATTGTGATTTATCATCTAATCCAAATAGTGTGTGACGTTTTGGTAACAGTGTTGTTATCGAAACATCACACACTATTTATTTGAATTAGGTTTTATTACCTTGTAGCTATAATCTATAATCCAAATTGTGCCTTATAGCACTATCTTACATTTTTAAGTAAACATAATATTTGGTATTACAGTATTATTACATTGTGTGTTTATAAGATTGTGATATTTATAAATTAAATGTACCAACACTTCACCCTATGTATTGCTTTCAAAAATATCAGCAAACAAATCTAAGACAATAGCTTATTATAAATTTTTTAGATTATCATTATGTAAGGACCAGTCAACAAGTGAATGACTTTGAGATGAAGAGAATTGAGATGAAGATTAAGGAAGCCACAAACTACAAATGCGGAAAAAGGAAAATAAGAAATTTAAAACCTAGACAAATTCTCCATCAATTAAGCCAGAATGACGAAAAGTAGAAAAAAAGGAAACAAACCCGACTTGAATATCAAACAAGCCAGAAAAAACCTTCTCAAGAACAATATCCCCAAGGACCTGAGGACCCAACGACATCAATATAAATTGTAAATGAACAAACCCTGTACATCCCCCACAGTATATTTTAAATATGATGATCTAGGTTGCTCTTTTTGAGCGGTGGCACCTAATATAGTTATTTGGAACTGGAATTTCTATGTAAATAACACAATTATTACCTTACCCAATTGGGAGAATCTGTATGGGGCAAGTCCCTAATAAAGGCTTTGGTGTGGTATTTATACTCAAAATAAAGTCACTCTATCCCTTTTAATAAATACATAAAAACAATGCATTTGATTTTCCCTCAAGTAGAATGTTTTTCTATATTATGATTTTAAAAAATATGCCACAATAATGTATTTATTAAAAGGGAGTGGGATTTATGTTATGGTCACAAACACCGTTATAAACTAAAAAACAAACTGTGAACTCCGAGACCTACCTTTCAGCAAGGAACCATATTAACAAATTAAAACTACAACTGATAAGGAACCATAGAGATAGTTTCCATCATTCTTGGTACCAGGTAGAAAACCCCAAAAAACAGACCCTCCAACTAAACAGAAGGGAATCAACACAGTTGGCCAGATGGAAATCTGGTCACCTGCGCCCCCTAGTCTATAAAGAGGGAGCCAAAAGCTTCCCCATGTGCACTAGGTGCAAAACCGAAGAGGCCACTCCCCAACTTTTTTGGTTAGCACATTTGCTCAGTTTTTTTTAAGTTATGGTCACAATCACTGTTATAAACTAAAAAATTAAAAACAAACTTATCTTAAACCTTCTAGCTGAAATGCCCAAAGTTGAACAAACTTTATCCTTAATAAAATTATTGCTTGCCTTCACATGAACTTATTATTAATTTTAAAATTATTTTTCACACACATATTTTTTGTTCTGAAAATAGAGCAATCCATACTTGAATCATTAGATAGTAAAAAGGCATATATTGGATTGAATAAAATATTTATTTACCAATATTTCGGTTGGATGAACATCAACCTTTATCGAGGCATTACATTTTTTTGATGTAAAATGTAATGCCTTGATAAAGGTTGGTGTTCAGCCAGCCGAAATATTGGCAATTAAATCTTTTATTCAATCCAATATATGCCTTTTTACTATTTAACACACATTTATATATTATTTATCATTTTTAGAATTAACCATTTTAATGTTTTAAATATCTTTAAAACTAAATAGGTAATTGAAAGATTCAATTATGAATATTTAAGCTTTTTTTTAGCTTAATTAGCAATATTCAACCATAAATATGCATTTAAAAAAAAAAAGAAAGAAGAATGGTAACAGTGAGCTAAATAAATTAGCACAGCAAACAAACATGAATTTTAATAAATTGAGCTATTTTATTATCTTAAATGTGCTAAAAAATACTGAATATGTATAAAATGTGGGCAGTTTTTGTTTTTGTACAAAACAAATTTGTTTTGAGTATTCTACTAACAAAACAAATAGGTTCAAAAATTTTATTACCACATTTTTAACGGTAAGACTTCTGGTATCTGGCACGAGCTCCAGGTCCACCGAACTTCTTGGGTTCACTGCGGCGGGGATCAGCAACCAGAAGACTCCTGTCGTATTGGGTGAGGATGTCCTTCAGTTCCTTTGTGGTAGCTTCGTCCACGTACTTCTGGTAATAGGTGACGATGGACTTGGAAATTGCCTGCCTGATGGCATAGATCTGGGCTACTTTACCACCACCGCTCACTTTGACACGGATGTCAACGTTAGCGAACTTGGGCTTTCCGAGGAGGAGAACAGGTTCAAGAAGCTTGTATTGAAGGGTTCTTGGCTCAACAAGCTCAAGGGGGCGACCATTTACCTTAATCAGACCTTTGCCAGGCTGACAACGTGCAACTGCAGTGGCGGTCTTCTTACGACCAAACACCTGTACATCTTGAATTGCAGTGGCCATTTTGTGAATTAAATTAACTTCTAATTTTGGCAATTAAGATATTAAAAACTAAAATGGAAAAATCACCATAACCAAAACAAATTAAAGAAAATGTGCTAATGATGATATGGTAATAACAAATTCGTAAAATACTCTGCCTCATTCTTTCTGTGAATATACCATTTTCTATTTTTTTTTAATTGTTTTAAATAAAAATATTTAAAACTTTTATACCATAAAATTTAATATAATTATAAATAATATTATTTTAAATTTATTAAACATCTTAGCGTTTATAAGGCTTCCAACAAATGTATAAAGTTCTTTATAAAATTTACAATATTTAATTTGACAAAAAATAGGTTGTGTGCAAAATTTTAAGACATTTTGAAGTTTAATAACAACCTTTTACAAATTAATAACAAAATTCTCAGCATTCTCGATTTTATTTGAAACGTTATCAGTATAATATGTTCTCTTTTCAAAAAATCTTTAAAAGTATTTTTAAAAACTCTTAAAATCTTAAAAACTATTTTAAATTAATAATTTGTGAAAAAACAAGTTCTAAATCAAATGCTGCTAAGCTAGCGTCTATTCTTGGATTAGTGGGAGGAACACGCGTTGTCCTCAGGGAAACTCTTGTCACCATCTCGTTGTAGTCCAAGACTCACATAAAGTAGCGTTGGTGCGATATAGAAACACAAAACACCAGTTAAATGAAGAACAATTGGTTACCTTATCACTCAATAAATAATTATCATACATTTATTTTTTACTCTTTAAATTCAATATTTCAAAGGCAGTAGCTGAAATATTTTAAATAAAAAATTGGTATTTTTTCCTGGGGTTATTTAGAATGTTTACATATTTATGGAAATATTCTCAAAATTATTTATAGCTCTATTTTCATAGTGTAGTGTTTCTTGAGTTCAGAGGTTCCATTTAGCTACAAAATTCTCTCTATCTTAGTGGTGTGAGAATAATTTGGTTTTATTACACTTTAATGCACATATTTTAGGTTTAATTAATATTGAAAGGTTCCATTGCATTTATGTGTTGTTTTGGTATTCTATAAATGTTGAGTCATCATGACATATTAAAATGCCAATTACGCCAATGTTGTGGAGTTATTATTGAACACCTGATTATGTATGTAGAGAAAAACCTGAACATCCTTTCTTCTAGTGACAGTTGGGTATGCTGGGGAGATTTGACAACCATCATGACAGGGTGAAGTAGAATGCTGCTTTAGTTAAGACTGGAAGCACTACTCAGTAGCAGGCCAACTTAGCTCCAATATGAAATGACCGCTTCTGACATGGGGAACAGACGCCATGTACAGCCGCTCCTAACATAGAGTACAGAGGCTGCTCATCCTGTATCCCTGGAGCCCTTACAGGGTACTATCAGCCTAGCCAGGTTTTTTAGTGAGCTTGTTACTGCTCCCTCTCCTCTTTTTTCATCTTAGCTTGGGACTGGCAAAGGCAGAGTTATGTGGGTATGCTGGGATTGGAGGGCAGTGAAGAATGGGAGAAGTTGTTAATGGACAATTGCCAATTTAAAATAGTTTATTTACTTTGATTCAATGATTAAATAAGAGAGAAATTAAAATGATTCAGGAAGAAATATATACAATTTTCTTTCAGCGGGGAAGGCTCCTCCACCTTGAAAGAGTTCTCCTCTTGACACATAGAAGGTCTTCTTGGACCCTCATCAGTTCCATGCTGGGGATACCTGTATATACACCCCTTGGCAGACACCAGAGCATCCTCACCTGAAGAACCAACACTGCATTGGACCTGCTAATAAAGATCTTAATTATTCAGTAAAACCTTTCTTTATATTATAAAATGAATTATCCCTAGTAATTGGTAAGCAGTAGTTAGTGACTACTTTTACTACAAGTTTACATGTCACTACATGTTAGAAAGAATTTCAACATTTATACTTACAAGTGTGCCAGTTTGGTTACTTGCACTTGCTGGTGGGGTTGGACTTTGGCAATAATCAGGGGCCATTGAAGCAATTTTTTCTTCAGAAAAAGAGTGCCCATTAAGTATTCAATCTCGGGTCGTAGAGGGCTGTGTAAAATAAATAGTTTATACCACTCCTCTCCACCAACATACCAAAAAGGTTTCTTTCTGCAAAAATAGTTTACAACATGTAATTGATGCCCCAAAAATATTTTACTGCCGGGCATTGATTTTAGACAGCTGTAAGTTCACCACAGGTGAAAAGCAGTTCGAATTTTGCGCTTACAAGTGTGCCAGGTCCGTTTGGTTACTTGCACTCCCTGGTGGGTTGGACTTTTGCAAGAATCGGGGGCCATTGGTGCATTATAATTTCTTTTTTTTTTTTGTTAATTAGAAAAATAAGCCGAATGTGGGATTCAATTCAGGATCGGTAGCGGTCGAAAACCAAAGCTTTAGACCATTCGTCCACTGACCCTTCCCAATTTTAGTGATAACCAAAAGTTCAATACCATTAGGTTTCACTATAGTGAATTTTTACTCTATTTTTTTTCTAAATATCTACTCTTTTGTGTAAAACATGTACTCTGACTTGGCTGGGAAAACTGTGATGTCTTCATTCCTCTCAGAGGTCATGTTTGGTAGATCGTTTCTACAAAGAGTGATTTCAAGTGTTATTTAATATTCACATTTTTCCTTCCACTGGATTTTGACATGACACTTATATTTTCCCCATAGTTTCAACAGAAAAGAATCCAAATATATTTAAGTAAAAAAAGGGTATTCCTTTATCTTCCATTTGACAAAATATAAAAAAAATAATTATTATTTTAAAATATATTCTACAGTAAAATCAGATTTTTAAGTCGAAAACAAGTTGTATACCATCTATAAGCCATGTGATCCAGGAATATGGATGCGAGTGGCTGCTGTATGATTTTACTCTACATCACAGAGGCCAAATCCAAATAGGTAAACTATGTTTTTGTAATCGCGGTATACATAGGTATATACATTATTTGGATATCTTTAAAGCTGTCTCTGCATTGCACATAAGATGTCAAGTAATGTCTGGGCTTCACCTTGTATTAGAAGGAAATTGGCGCTGCAGACTTTCAGCCCAGGGGTTATCTGCCCAGAAAAACAGAGGAAAATTCTTTCAAGAATCTGCCTTATCCACGCTTAGATAGAGACTTTGGGCTCCATCATTATCCAGACCTTCCATTCTGTACTACCAGTGGTGCTGCTATCTGGATCCAATCGCATCGCCTCCCGAAATGGCACCTACATTGTCTTCGTCAAGCTGGACCCTGAAACAATCGAGGGTTCTCGGACCCCAAGAAGATTGGACGTGGACAGTCATCCACTCGCTACTATAAGAAACCAGCACGAGTTCACTTCAGCTTCTGCGGTTCCAACCCAGATATTCCAGGTGTACCTAACCCTCGGCCATCTGTTGCCACTGTGGCTTCTAGGAATACGAAGACCAAAAGTATTCGTCCAAAAGGGAATAACGGAGGGCAAAATGCGGCAACTGCATCGCCAAGGGCTTTCCAACCAACCATGAGGCACGCTACGTCACTTGTGCCACAGCAATTTAACCCCTGGCGCTCATCAAGGCTATTGACCTCATAAACGACCGCATTTTCTGTCACATGATATCTGATATCTGAGATAGCCGTTATTCCTGTCGATTCTCAAGCCCTTCGCAGTCATGGATCTCTTGTCCATTGTAAATTCTGTTGCCTGAACCTAATGCTCTTCAAACACCATTCATCTCTTACGTACCGAATCACAAGGTCCCTTCTCCCATATTAGGTAAATAGAACAGTAATTAACCAATCAGCGACTTAAACAATGAGGACGTCCCTAAAGGTAGGTTCAACCGAGTTTTTCCCTTGGTTTCCTGGGTAATACAGCTCCAACAATTGGTTTAGGGTCTTGGCCAGGCTAAGAAACGACCAGGTGGTCTAAGCCACCGCCTATGGTAGATGAAGGGATTATGCGAACCATAGCACATCTCATGATCTTAGTTATGCCAGAGGAGTTAAATAGGGACCCCTATAGGTCTCTCCTAAAGGTGACGCGCTGAAGTAGTTACCTCAAGTATGGTATGGAAGTATTCGAAAATAAAGAGAAAAATCAGGCACAATAAATCTATAAATAGAAATTTTGCCAGGAGGAGATTGATCTATAAAAATAAAGGTCGCATCTCATTGTGGATTTCTTGAAATAAAGTCGTGTAAAGCCCACCTTGGACTGAGGAGGGCCATAGCTCGAAACCATGGTTTCCAGGTGGGCGTTTCTCAATTTGCCGAAGCTGGTGTTGTGGCTTTGTCAACGACTCGAGTCTCCTAGCTTGCGGAAACGGTCAATAGATGGCACTTAGTGTAACATCTGGTTTAGTGGGATATGCGATCTTTATAAATCAATAAATCCATATTGTCACGTAAGGATGACAAGGCAATTTATTTCGATCAAAACAATTCTCTCTCTCTTGATGTAACCCGGGTTCCTGGAGCCACGTACTAAAGTGTCGCCAGCCATTCGGGTTGATCTTTAGATCTCACGTCTAATGGTGAACATTATCAGATGTCCCCAGGCTGATTTGCACTTTGTAATATCTTTCTTCAGGGGTAAAATGCTTATTCTTAGGAGGGTGGCTGTTTGAAACCTATGAAGGTGGTAGGTGAAACAACTGAAGATAAGATGGTTGACAGTTTTGTCTTCCTGGTGGCAATGTGGGGTCGTTTTTTGATATTTTTGCAGCATCGGCTTTGACAAAGCTGTGTGTGTGTGTGACCTATGATCAAGAGAGATATATATTTATAATTCAGGTTCCTGGAGCGCCAACTACCCGGGGAGTCCAGCTCACTAGTGTGGACTAGTGCTGAGCGTTTTTACTCGCGTCCTGTTTTGATTGCTGAGTTGAACCAGTTGACCAGGAAGTTCTATGCTGAGGTTGAGTCTAGCCATAGATGTAGGATTGAGGTGGGTCAGTCCAAAAAGAAAGGTTGTTTGTATCCTATGTCTCAGGAATGCTGGACAGCTGCAGAGAAGATGATCAAGTGTCTGTGACCTATGATAAAGACAATTCAACCTCATTTACATAATATAAAATAGAGACAAGGAGAGAATTTGGCTGAGTAATAAAAAAAATCAAAATTAGTATTCTGTGTTACAGTATTTATAATATTATTATCCTTTGATAGACCCAACCTGCCCTCACTGTTCAGAAGAACCACAGACAGTCGATCATCTCCTCTTCAGATGTCCAGCATTTCTGATGCTGGACATATATTTTTTCATCGCAGTAAGGGCAGTAGAAGTTTGTATTATGTATAAAAGAAACATTCGTGCTTTTAAATCCTTTCATTTTATATGTATAGACGGCGCGTTATTGCTTTTTGTTAATTTATGTCTAACTGGCCTTGTCTTTGTTGTTTGCGGAAGAGCATTGCTCGATGCAAATATTTGAATGTAATTCTACTGTCCTATAAGCTTATGTCCATAGTTTTTTTGAAAACCATTTCTGAGATTCCATCCTTCAGTGCTGCGTATATAAGCTGAATCGTCCAATACAGTATTAGAGCTCTGAGAAGCGGTCTGGTGGATTAAATTGGCGAAACCGCTGGAAGGGTTCACCACTGATGAGCCAAGCCCTCCCAATGTATTTTTTTCATCGCAGTAAGGCCAGTAGAAGTTTGTATTATGTATAAAAGAAACATTCGTGCTTTTAAATCCTTTCATTTTACAAAACAAGTTGCTTATAATAAGAACCAATACATCAAGTTTAATAGATTCTGCAGGCTATATATTTTAAGGCGAAATTGTTGACTGAACATATTTCGAATTACTATATGCAAAAATTTGACATCGAATGTGTAATTTGCGCGCTTCCCAATGTTCAATTTTGTTAATTTCACAATGATGATTTGTATATAATTTCATATTTACACGCAATTTTTTATCCTAATTGTGGATATGGCGTGTCTTTGCATCTGTTAAATAAATAAATATTTGCCAGTTCTCTATGTAATATAGAGTCGGATGTTTTTAATTTATTTTTTTTTGTAATTCACAGAATATGTTATCGTTATAGTCGTTTTGTTTTATCATCATCAACCATGAGTAGAAATTTTTATTATTATTATTATCCCTAGTATATGTGGTACAGGCCATGATAATCATGGTAAGTAGAAGTTGGCGACTGCTTTTGCTGTAAGTGCACCACATGTCTACACATGTAAAAAGCAGTTCGACTTTGCACTTACAAATGTACCAGTGTCCCGTTTGGTTACTTGCACTCGCTTGTAAGGTTGGACTTTTGCACGAATCAGGGGCCATTGGAGCATTTTTTTTAATTAGAAAAAAGTGTCCAATGCGGGATTCAATCCCGGGTCGTAGCGGTCGAAAACCAACGGTTTAGACCACCATTTAGAACACAGTAAAAGTTGTATATTCGAACAATAAAAATAGACAAGAAATTGTTTTTGGATTTTTGACTAAATATAATTGCACACCCTTACCGTTACACGACTTATTCATTTAGATGAAACTATATGCCAATCCTTTTTATCTCTATAAAAATGATTTCCAAAATCGATGTTTGTTATCGCGTTGCGCAAAATCTACAGAATCAATCATTATGAAATTTCGCATGTAGGTAGCTGAAGATTTCGTTTAACATTTAGGCTATTTTAAAAAACTAAAAAGGTTAATGTGCTTTTTTTTTAAATGTAAAACCAAAAAGCGTTAGTTCCAGCCTTTTACTCGGGTAAAAACCGGTCGAAGCCGGGAACATTCGCTAGTAAGCCATAAAGATCTAGCTGTCTTTCTTGATCCATACACCATACGGGAAGAAAGAAAGGGAAAACCCAGGGCATTGTCAAGATACAGCCAAGTGTTTCCCTCATTTTGAAGCAAATATATTGATGATCATATTAAATTATAATAAAAATCATTGAACATTAGGCTTTAACGCGTCATCTATATAAAATAAATAAAACCATTAAGCACGATAAATTATCTTAAAAAAAAAAACTTTTTACTTTCCTTCTTCGATGAAAAAACTCTCTCAATATTTTTTTTATAATCGCAGAAAGGACAGAAATTTTGTTTTATTTTAAAAGAGAAATTCGTGATTTTAACGATTTTATTGTATAAACATCATTATTAAGATGGTGGTGGTGGTATCTTGTCCATGGAGCAGATCAGATCGGTCCATGCACCCTGATCACAATACCTGCCAACTGAGGTGGTGGTGGTGTCTTGTCCATGGAGCAGATCAGATCGGTCCATGCACCCTGATCACAATACCTGCCAACTGAGGTGGTGGTGGTGTCTTGTCTATGGAGCAAATCAGATCGGTCCATGCTCCCTGATCACAATACCGGTCAACTGAGGTGGTGGTGGTATCTTGTCCATGGAACAGATCAGATCGGTCCATGCACCCTGATCACAATACCGGCCAACTGAGGTGGTGGTGGTGTCTTGTCCATGGAGCAGATCAGATCGGTCCATGAACCCTGATCACAATACCGGCCAACTGAGGTGGTGGTGGTGTCTTGTCCATGAAGCAGATCAGATCGGTCCATGAACCCTGATCACAATACAGGCCAACTGAGGTGGTGGTGGTGTCTTGTCCATGGAGCAGATCAGATCGGTCCATGAACCCTGATCACAATACCGGCCAACTAAGGTGGTGGTGGTGTCTTGTCCATGGAGCAGATCAGATCGGTCCATGCACCCTGATCACAATACCTGCTAACTGAGGTGGTGGTGGTGTCTTGTCCATGGAGCAGATCAGATCGGTCCATGCACCCTGATCACAATACCGGCCAACTGAGGTGGTGGTGGTGTCTTGTCCATGGAGCAGATCAGATCGGTCCATGCACCCTGATCACAATACCTGCTAACTGAGGTGGTGGTGGTGTCTTGTCCATGGAGCAGATCAGATCGGTCCATGCACCCTGATCACAATACCTGCTAACTGAGGTGGTGGTGGTGTCTTGTCCATGGAGCAGATCAGATCGGTCCATGCACCCTGATCACAATACTGGCCAACTGAGGTGGTGGTGTCTTGTCCATGGAGCAGATCAGATCGGTCCATGCACCCTGATCACAATACCGGCCAACTGAGGTGCTTTGTCCGTATGGATGTCCTCTTCTGGATTGATGTCTGCCATATAGAGGGCTGCAAGGATGGCCGGGCAACTGTATATATGGTCCGGAGTAGGGCCTCCAATCCCGGAGCCAAATAATGATCCCGAAATCCCGGGATTCTGCTCGAAAAATCCCGGGATTACTGGTTTGTGCATGAAAACCAGCGTAAAAATAAATTTTTCTTATCTAGCATTTTGGTAATCAAACAGATGATGAGATAGCACACTTTTGACGTTTTGTTTATACAGCTGCATTTCGGGTCTTTTTTTTTTTTCTGAGAGATTTGAAATTATTTTCATGCACTCTCTAATAACGAAGGGTTATTCTGCAAGATCTTTCCAAAATGGCAGCCTCTAGAATGAGAGTATGCAGCAGTATACATGGAGGGGGCCCCAGTTTTTGTTGACATGCAAATAGTGGCTTCTTAGATAGTAGCGGCATCCCTTTATTTTTGTGGCGGACCTGCGTGTAACATGGACCCGCCACTAACCTCTTATCTGGGCTCCAAATTGTTTTATAATTTTTTTTTAAATCTATGTTTATACTCTCCAACCTGTACTCTGTATGTATAGGTCATCATGAACGCACTGCTCGGCTGTTCATTTTGTGAAACCCTCGCTAGCTTTTTTGTCATTTAATTTAAATTAAATTTATTTAATGTCATTTCATTAAATGCTTTGTCACTATCAAGCATCAGCCTAAAGTAGTTTTCAACTTATACGAACATAAAACAAAGTCTCTAAAACAATATTATCGGACCTTGTTATTTCTCAATAGAAAACGCGTCGAACATTTTTGGTAAGCTTATCACTTCTTAATTGTGATGGCGAAGTTTATTCCTTTTAAATCAGAAGGAATCTGGTGCTATTACCTACGAGACGGTTCTGGCCAAAATGCACAGTGTATAGCATGCAAAAGGATTTTGAAATGCGTCAGTGGGTCTACAAAAGGGCTGCATGTACACCAGAAGGCGGTCCACGGAATCGAAACTTCGAAGAGAAAAGTTAAAGACGAAGTTGATACACAAACCCCTGTAAAAAAGACCCCCAAGATATCCATTCTCGATAATTTTTCGTCTGTTTCCATCGATCGATCGACTGATGCTGTGCTATCTAAAATGATAGCTCTCGACGGATTGCCATTCTCCGTTTTTGTCATATCTAAGGATCTACGCAAGTGCCTCAATGCTCTTGGACATGGAATTCCTCTCTCCGCAGAGACCATTAAGATTAAAGTGTGTCGTTATGCGGACACATTTCGTGATAAGGTCGTTCGAGGGTTTCAGATGGAGAAAGAAAAGGGGCAACTTTTCAGCCTTACGCTGGTTGAATGGACGTCAATCAGAAGCAAGCGTTACCTGAACATTAATATTCATAGCCGTACCAAGGTGTGGAATCTTGGCTTGACTCGAATATCTGGAGTATTTTCCTCTGAACAATGCAAATATGTCATTGGTCCTAAGCTCTTGAAGTTTGGAATCGACTTCGAAACTGATTCAAACAACAGTATTTTTTTCCCAGATGTGTGTACAGTAATTGACAGATAATTTCAAACTGTAACCCAAAAGCAATGATTTAGTTCATAAGCAGGCGCAAAATATATGGCTTTCAGGTTGTTTTCATCGAAGTAAGTGCCACGTCATTGGCACTATATAAAAGAAAAAATTAAAAATATAACGAACGAAACGATATACCTCTTGGCGTAGTAAGACGAAAATGTTTTTCAATCCCGGGATATCCCGGGATTGAGAAAAAAGCAATCCCGAATCCCGGGATTGAAAATATGTACCGGGATTGGAAGCCCTAGTCCGGAGTGAGTTGGGTGTTGTGACAGTTATTGCAGTTCCTGTAGGATCTAGTCATGTCTGGGTTTATCTTCATTCCTTTAAAATGTCCTGTTCTGATTCTTGAAATTGCTTTCGTTAATTCTCTGTTAATGTTGAGGTTGCATATGAGCTGGGGTATTTTGGTTTTTGTAATGAGTTTTGCTCTTGCAATTGTATTTGCGTCTTTAAGTGTTTTTGAATTGGTTTCAAGTGCCTGTTTTTCCCCTTCTTTCGCTAGACCATCAGCCTGTTCATTGCCCTCTATTCCAACATGGGCTGGTATCCATTGCATGGTACATCTTTTGCCAATTGTGTCAAGTCGGCTCAGGATTTCATGTATTTGGTGGGTTAGGTCTATTTTTCCTCTCTCTATTGCCTGTTGGGATGATTTAGAGTCTGTTCCTCGGGTTTTATTTTCTTCTTAGGAAATATAGAGGTTCAGACTTCCATTCCATTATTAAAGTAAAACTTCAATAAGGTTTATAGGACTAGCTATTAGTGTTTTAGATCCTGTGTCCTATGAAGACCTGGGCATTGCCTGAGTCATTCGTTTGGTAGGATTGTAATGAACTTAAGGCTAACCTCGTGTGAATGAGAATATACAAGAGTGATCCACCTATCATACCGGCCCAGTACAACCAATGCAAGCCATGTTTTGAAGGAAGATGTGAAAAAGGACAGCCCTGGAGGTGCCTGGATGATATTAAAGGACTTGACAACACAACTCTTCATAAAAGATCGAGTACAGTGGAAGGAAATGGTCGCCAACATTCAATAAGATGGCAAAGAACTTATCGTTTATTTATTTTAAAGTGCGGGCAAACTGCTCTACACACGAAGCTAGGCCGTAAGATAGCGTTTGGAAAGGATGCGCGCTCGTTTCCAAAAGTTCTTTGAAGTGATGGGGGCGGTTTGATCATGAAAAGGATTCAGGGAAAGCTTAGTAAAGATCTCGTAAATTTCAAGAAAAAATGCACGGATACCTTCTTCGTTCTTGACGTCGTGTAGCAGTACGAAGCGGTGACTGCTGGCCGTGACGAAGGCTGAGACGAACCATTCGTTAAACTTGTCCACGATGCCCAGGTACATGGAGTTGGACACTGTCACATACTCGTCCACTAGGTCTAACGCTGCGTGGGCCACGAACTGATTCAAGTGACGGCTATGCTGAAGCCCGCTGTTCTTGAAGGAACTCACTTCTAGCTCAAACAAGGGCTGATCGCAATGGCCGACCAAGATGAAGTAATAATTCCCGTGCATCGCGCGCCAATACTAGGCTTAATGTAGCGAGGCTGAACGCTTTCTCGCTATTTCATATATTAAATCCATCACAGTTTCTCTGTTTGTGAAGTAATTAATAGAATAAAATACCATTCAAATTCTCACGTTGGATTATAGTTAAATATTAAAAGATACACTCGTTACTTGTTTCGCTTCTGATATAATAAAACAACGGATAAAAATAAAAACCAATAGAGCCAGATTGTTAATCTTATTTTTTTTCCTTCACTGCTAAAATTTAAAAAAATGAAATAGCATCCAAAATATTTCGCCATATTAAAAAATATATAGAATAAAAAAGAAAATAGAGCAAATCATATTGTAGCAAAGTAATTATTATTTTATTAAAATATTATTAATTTTTATATTTATACTCTGTAAACTTACCTAATTTCCTCTATGGTATTATAATTCGAAACTATTATAGACGCGTATGATTCTTTTACAAATTAAACAATTTATACTGCCCTTATTGCAATGGGAAAATTAATGGGAGGGCCTGGCTCTCCCATTAATTTCCCCATTGCAATAAGGGCAGTATAAATTGTTTAATTTGTAAAAGAATCATACGTGTCTATAATAGTTTCGAATTTTAATAACAGATGGCGCGCTAATGCATCATATTATATGAATGTGTTGATTTGTGCTTGCCATAAATAAATAGCATTTCTTCCTAAAGTTTGTCTTTCCTAATTTCCTGCGTGACAGTTTGGTGGAGATACTGGGTAGTTTATGAAAGACAAACTGAAGCTTGCTGAGAGCAGACCTTGAGCCATTGGTACTGTGGGCTACTTTTTCCCGCAACTCACTGCCGTTATCCGCATTTATAAGCAATTAAGGAGTGGTTAATGTAAGTCAAACTTCCTTAATTTGTTTGTCCATATGAGTGTATTTTATTTAAAAAATAAATAAATAAAAATTCTCACTAAAATAGTTTCAATATTCATGCAAAGATGGCGCACTATTTCTATATATAGTTAAGGAAAGGAATGTGAATTGAAAATGCTAGAACAAAAGAGTATGGAAGGAAACAGAACAAAAGAGTATGGAAGGAAACAGAAGAGGATAGAACAGGAATATGATTGGAAATTAGAATAAATGGATAATGAATTTTAAAAAGGGGATATAGAGAGAAATACTTGGTAGAGGCTTCGATGGAAACAGAGCGAAGACTTGGGATGAGAGGATAGATGAGAACATAATGAACAGAGTAGATGGTACAGAAGAGAGAATGGGGACAAACAGACGACTGCCACCAGGGGTGGGAGAACTACCACCGCGGCGCCACTTCCGCTCCAGTCCGCGCCATGCCCCTGCGGCCACCGCTGCTCCTCCTCAACTCCCTGCCGGAGTCCCTAGTGGACCCTCAAGGTAAGTCCCACACCTTTCTTTAATGGAGAAACTGAGAGCATTGATAGCTCTTTCTAGAATTGCTGGGTGGAGGTGCATGGCCGTTCTTAGTTGGTGGAGCCAGGATTTGTCTGATTAATTCCGATATTGAACGAGATTCTAGCCTACCCATAAATTCCATAGAATCTTGACTTGAGAAATTAATCTAAAGATATAGCACACAGCGTTTATACAAGTTTCTTTATTGTAATCAGCGCCAAGATTCCGGTCAACATCTTCGAAGGACATAAAATAAATCTTATTGGATTGTAAATATGTAAAAATGGAGATTTGATTTTTTTAGTTGAACCTCCTTTGCAGAATTGTAGAATCTATTGTAGAAATTGTAGAATATCTATGGAAGAAATTGTAGAATCTATCGTAGGAAAATGGAATGTTTATTTACTGGTTAGTCAGGCTATCAAGCTGTGATGGGGACCTTATTTCTAATGCATCTTGGAGTCCAATTGACGTTTTTTAGTTTCCCAATTTATTCTTCTCCAACTAAATTATTTTATAAAATATTTATAACATTAATATTCAACATTGTATTTTTTGCGCTCTTTGTTATTATTATTGGTATTATTATGCAATAACACGCCATCTATACATAACAAATGAAAGCATTTAATCACAAGATCATTTCTCGATGCAAATATTTATATGTAATTATACTGTTCTAAAACCTTATGTCCATAGATTGCTTGAATACCATTTATGAGATTATACCCTTCAGTGTAGCATATAAAAGCAGAATGATCCAATATAGTATTAGAGCTCTAAAAAGAGCTGTCTGGTAGATTAAATTGGTGAAACCGATGGGAGGGTTTACTACTGATCAGCCAACCCCGCCCAATATTTTTCATCGCAGTAAGGACAGTAGAAGTTTGTTTTTATGTGTAAAAGAAATACTTTTGCTTTAATGCTTTCATTTATTATTATTATTATTATCTTAGCCACTATAAAAAGATTGCGTTGTCCTGTCTTCAGTGACGAATTCTCCCATTATTTTGTCAGTTTAACCTCCAAGGATAGTTTCAAGTCTTGTATTTGAACGTACGGCTATAGAGCTGAAATTATCAAATTATATTGACAAACATTTGCACTTTTATCTTATCTCAGGTTTTAGTGGGAAGAATGTTGTTTTCATTTGTTAGTGAAACAATCTCTCACGTTTTCTCATTGGACGAATGTTGCCATGTTTGTATATAAGAGGGGGCTAAGGGAATGCGAGGAGGCCAGTGTAGTGGATTATTGTGTGGAGACGCTTAAAGTGTTCTCTGCGTGCTTTATCCGTGTATGGTGATCTCCTCGCATACCTATGTGACCCCTGAATTCACGGCGTTATATACAACCTGCTAAACAAAAATGAGTGACTACATCCATTAGTCACTAGATAGCATGTAGAGCTTGCATAAAGCTCCAAACTTCCCAGTTGGGGAATAGAGGTGAAATTCCCGTTCCGACAGGAGATAACATGAGTAGCAGGTATGTATATATAATCTATGCAATTTATAAATTTTCCTTAAATAATTGCAAAAATATAAATACAATATATCAATCAAGCGACATTTAGAATACAACTCATTATAAATTGCTCAACTTGATCAACTTTCTCTCTCCACGATACAGATAACTTCATTAAATCAACTTCCATCATTGCTTAACATATTGTAAATAAATACCTTGCGATTTCTTCTATCTGCTTATGTTGTTGCTAATTTGTTTAATGGATATGTTTATTTAATGCTCTTTTTTCTTAATTGTTTATTTTATTTTTAACAATTCTGTTACCTACTCTACTACAATAGGAATTATTGTAAATACAGTAGACTCTCCTATAACGCGAGTTTTTACAACGCGATTTCATACAACGCGATAAAAAAATTGCGACAAATTTATTTATACAACGCGAATTTTCGTATAACGCGTTATAAAATAAAATAATTTACCCTAACAACATTCGCGTTATACAAGTTTTATTTCGTACAACGCGAATTCCTATAACGCGATTTCATACAACACGGAACACATTAATCGCGTTATAGGAGAGTTTACTGTAGTTTCACACGCAATTATCCAGATCGGATATAGCGTGTCTTATTTGCAATTGGTAATAAATAAATATCAATTAAGATAATTACAATAAGTTTATTTATCAAGTCAAAATGGTAAGTTTTCAAGCGTTAGCTTATCATCAGGCCAATTTCTTCACAAATCCCTACAATATATAAGAGTCACTCCAAAAGTTTTTGCAATCAATATTACTCGTAAATAATTAAAATATTAAAAAATAAATTATACCATTAAATCTACATGTATATTTTAGAACCTATGCAAGATTTCATCAGTGAAAACCAATTATCGAATCTTGTATTATAGAGATATAGAAGGAATTTACATATTACGTGTTTAAAATAGAGCAATCCATATTTAAATCATTAAATAATAAAAAGGCATATATTGGCAAATAAATCTTTTATTAAATCCAATATATGCCTTTTGTATAAACTTTATATAAAAATATAACGCCTTGATAAAGGTTTGGCGTTCAGCCAACCGAAATATTGGTAAATAAATATTTTATTAAATCCAATATATGCCTTTTTATGATCTAATATTACATATTTAAAAAGTTTAGCTAAATTCTCTCTCTCTATAAAATACTTTAAATATTTATCCTTGAAAATTAATTTACTTATATTAAATATAACTAGAAGATTTATGAAAGATATGCTAAGTAAAATTAATGGAATATAATTTTTTAAAATAAAAAATAAAAAGAATTGCTTAAGAAATTGTTAAATGAACGGATATTTTCTGGTTTTTAAGGAATGTAGAATTTTTACAGATCCTTTGCGATAAAATCCATGATTTCACTTTATGATTAGATAGTATTTTTTTTTTGTTTTTTATCCTTTCAACTTGATATATTAAAGGCTTGCAGAGAATTTTATTCTTTGTATTGAATAACGTTTGTGTATTGTTTAATAACTATTGTGTAATTGTGTTTTTAGTTTCATTGTTTATATCGGGTTTATTGGTTTAGGTCGTTTTTTTTTTCTGCAGTTCTTTTTGTATTCGTTATTATTTAGCAGAAGTTTCTTGAGTTCGACTTGTGGACTCCCAAAAACCTTTTTAGATAATTTGTTATATGATGCACTAGCGCGCCATCTGTTATCAAAAATCGAAACTATTTTAGGATTGGATATATACGTCTTCTTGGATAACTATTATTTAATAAAAAACATCCAATATTGATTTAAGACAAACCTTTATTTAATGTATTCTCAAATGGATTGATCTTTTTTTTCAACAAGTTAATATGTGAAATTTAAATAATTTTTGACGTGTATAATTCTTTTCGAAATAAAACAACTTTATAATACCCTTATTGCAATGATAAAATATATTGGGAGGGTTTATCACTGATGAGCCAGGTTCTCCCAATATATTTTATCACATTGCAGTAAGAACAGTAAAAAGTTGCTTATGTCAAAAATAATCTTGCGCCTTTAAAATAGTTTCGAATTTAGATAATTTGTTGTAAAGCAATAGATGTAAATCTCCTTTATATGAATTGAACAAAGCAAAAGATTTCTGGAGATGTGTTTCTTTACATTTTTATGGCAATCTCAAGTTTTCAGGCATTATCGCTCTTTTATAGAAGTACTAAAATGAACATTTTTGACATTTCATTATTGTTCTTTTTTTGTAATCCTGTAGAAGAACGGTTGTTTGAAGTTTATATGTTAATTTTGTAATTATTCTTATTTTTTAATTCATAGAAGTATTTTTCTAGCAGACATATTCAATTTTTTATTATCATCATCACTTTTGTAATACACCTATCCCCCGATTTACACGGTACTTGTTTTACGCGTTTTCGCTTTTACACGGTTTTCCAAATAAGTTTGTTTTTTGTTTTTATCGCACTATACTAAATGCTACTGTGATTGAACACATGCGCTGTGTACACATCTCACGAGGAATCCCGAGCTTATGTGCTGACTACATATTTTAACCTGTCAATGCATTTTATTTTTATTTCTGTGTACACCTATCCCCCAATTTACACGTTTTTTCTCAGGAACGTATCTACCGTGTAAATCGGGGGATAGGTGTATTATTGTTTTTTTATTAGTTATCAAATCATTTTGTAATTGTAGTTTCTTTTTTTGTTTTGTTATGTTCCTTTTTAAGCAATAAAATATATGTAGAACTAAGGTGTAATATTCAATTCAAGCATTTGGAACCAACATCGATTCATTTTTAAAACAAAGCAAAATCATAAGCTTATACAACTTTCACTTTTTCATACAACGGTAATGCCTGAAAGCTTGAGATTTAAATAAGATGAAAAGAAACACAATCTCCAGAAACCTTTTGCCTTATTTAAAGATAATTCGTTTTATTGATTGTTCCTCATTTCAGGAGGTATAAAAATTAGTAGCTCATACATCTATCAACAAAAAAATTAAATAATATAATAGTGGACATGGCAGCTGCCCGGTAAGTGGAACACTGTGGGTTCGATTCCCATCTCTGGACACTTTTATTTTTCCGTTTATCATTACTCTTCACAATTCATCCTTTCATACTTCATCCCTTAGGTTAGAAATAATCGTTATTTCTTCTTAAAAATAAATTTCGATTTTATCGTTCAAAAGAAACACATGCGGGATAATTTTCAAATGTCGTTTCTACAATCATATGCCGCATTATATTGTATTATAAATAATATATTGATACAAGCTTCCTTCAGAGTTGTTGACCAACGAGAGCTTTATCTACTTGTATTGCCAGTCTACAGTTTGGTATAAAATCTGAGAATATCGTTAGAAAGTGAAAAAGAAGATGACTGAAAGATACGCAGTGTTTGTTTTATGACAATGAAAACACACTTTATTGACCATTCAGTCAATGATCACACTCAAAGAGTCAATGGGAAAGATTTACAATTATTTACAATTATCCTGACTCTGTCAGGAGTCAACAGGGGGTGTCCTCAGGGAGGGTCTGGAACATAGGAAGGCAAGGCGGCCCTGAACTCAGATAGTCCCCTACGGATCAAGGGAACCGAGTCCCGAGTGCGCTCGATGAGCTTATCCAGGAATTGGGCGACAATCTTTTTCTGCCGCGGCGAAAGATCCGGTACGTTGTGTTTGTTGTGTCTAATCTAAATAGGAACTTGATGTATTTAATTCTATTCGAATTTCCACAGCCAATTTAGGAAATTAGATTGAACTCCTAACAGTTTCTTTTAGAACATTCTCAATGCGATTTGAAGTTTGATAATTTCTCTCTTTCTCTTGATGTAACCCGGATTCCTGGAGCCACCACGTACTAAAGTGTCGCCAACTATCTGGATGATCGTAAATATAAAGGTTGCCTGGCCGGGATTCATAGTTCTATGAAAAATAGACATTTCGGCTAGTTAGAGGTTTTTATTTTCTCTAAAAAATAAAAAAAAACTCTAACTGGTCGAAGTATCTATTTTTCATAGAAATATCTGGATGATGATTGCTATCCTTCGTCGAAATATTTCTCTATCTTGTGAATTAAAAAAAAGGAACATTAAGGAAATTTATCTGTACTGTGACTACTTTAGTGTGTTATGTAGATATTTCTGATGCGACCATAGTAGAGGGGAAGGGCAGAGTAACTTTCCCATGGACAGTAATTGCCGTCTGCTACACTCCCCTCTAATTGCCTCTGGACAATTACCTACATTGTCCTGAGTTTAGTGCCCTCCCAGCCATGTTTGCTTAGGATCCTCTTTTCGTTGACCTACACAGCTGACTTTAACGTGAATTCTCTAACTTAACAACTCAGACGACTACACTATATAATGTCTATTCATGATAAAATTGTGAAAAAAGTATTAAAATTACAAATATATTTTCACAATGAGTATCTTTTTTATTTAAAAAACGCTAGCTTTCAAGCGTTAATCGCTCTTCAAATACTTCTGGTGGGATAAAGTCGATATTATAGTAAGCCCGTTGAAGAGCGATTAACGCTTGAAAGCTAGCGTTTTCTTAAATAAAAAAAAAACTCATTGTGAGAATATATTTGTAATTTTAATATTATATAATGTGAAACTATTATAGACACGTAAGATTCTTTTTTAAAATAAAACAATTTCTACTGCCCTTACTGCAATGGAAAAATTAATGGGAGGGCCTGGCTCAGCAGTGCAGTAAGGGCAGTAGAAATTGTTTTATTTTTGAAAAGAATCATACACGTCTATAATAGTTTCGTATTTTGATAACAATCGGCGTGCTAATGCATCATACTATATAGAATGTACAACAGTTGAGAAACAAGTACAATAAATCATAAAGATAGAGGCTACCTGGCCGTCATTCATAGTTGCTTTAGATGTTGTACAAAATTTGAAATAATGCGTGAAAATGCCCTTACAGCCTTAGAATAATTTTTAACGCCTTTCCATATGTTTTAATTTTTGTTTGCTCCTGACGAGGACAAAAGATTTTTGTCGAAACGTCGAGATAATAAAAAGATTTACTGGCCGAAGTATCTTTAATTTTAAAAAGTACAATAAAACTGTGATTTTTAAAATTACAGAGAGATTATTAAATAAATTTGCATATATGAGGAAAGGAGGTGGAGAGAACTAAAACATGAATGGAATTTCTTTATAAAAAGCGCATTTCCTTTAAATGTCTCAAATACAACTTTAATATCCTTTAAAATGCTTGTTTTGAGCACTAATGAATTTTTATCCAAACGTTCATTCCGATGTTCATCTTATATATATATATATATATATATATATATATATATCTTGATTTATCAAGAAAATGGGGGTTAACCAAATATCACGGAACAAGTTAATTCAACGTTTAGTTGAATTTTTTTCAACTAGATGGCGCTCTGCCATTTAAAATGTTCTTGTAACGGGTCAGGATATGTCTTTTTGTTTTAAAATATATACATAGGGGGATATAATCAAAGTTATGTTAATATATTAATATTTAAATGAGAAAATGAAGCAATTCCCTCAAGCCACTCATCAATATGTACAAGATAGGACGGTATTGTAATGAGATTACAACAACTGCCCGTAAAAACAGGTAAGACAACAATACAGCCGGCAACAATTGAAGTGGAGCACATCCATTGGGGAGACCTTCCAAGCCTCAGGACCTAGATATACCAATATGTTGACCTGTCAATCTCAATATATATCGCCTAGTTAACCGCATTCTTCATTTAGGGGGTTGGTGGAAGGATGGTCTTAACCGCTACGATCCGGGTTCGATTCCCGCATTGGCACTTTTTTTTTTCTGATTTAAAAAAAATATAAAAAAAATGCTCCAATGGCCCCCGATTCTTGTAAAAGTCCAACAAAACCCACCAGCGAATGCAAGCAATCAAATGGGGCTCTGGCATATTCTGTAAGTGCAAAGTCTAACTGCTTTTCATATGTGTAGATATGTGGTGTACTTACTGTTAAAGTAGTCGTCTACTTCTACCCACCATGATTATCATGGCCTGTACCACGTGTACTAGGGATAAACAAAAGATAAAATTATTCATTTATTAGCACAAGTCGACCATCATCTTTTGTAAGATAATTCTTTTGATGTCGGTGTACCGCATGTTTACAAATGTGTCCAATGCGGGAATCGATCCCGGGTCGTAGCGGTCGAAAACCAATGGTTTAGACCATCCTTCTACCGACCCTCATGTTTACAAATGTAAAAGCAGCTTGACGCTGCGTTTATGATGTTCCAGAGCCATATTTGATAACTTTCACTTATTAGAAGAGAAAATTGCTATAAAGTATAAAATAAGAATATAAACAATAGCTATGTGTTTCTTTATTTGTGCAAAGTATAAGCTTTCGGATCTTTATAATTCTTCTACAGCCTCTTTCTCTCAACTTATAGCTCTGCCTGTGGAAGGATTATAAAGATCTGAAAGCTTGCACTTTGCGAGAATGAAGTAACGCTTTTTGCTACTGTTTATATTCTTATTTATACTGGGTCCATATCAATTTTCTGTTGTTGTTGTCGTGTCCAATGGAGAGCCTCATATGTCTCCATACATCTCTATCACAGCAGTCGTAATGTCCTCTATCTTGGGTGTATATATTGTATTGTTGTTGTCGTGTCCAATGAAGAGCCTCATATGTTTCCATACATCTCTATCACAGCAGTTGCAATGTCCACTATCTTGGGTGTGTATACTGTTTTGTTGTTGTTGTCGTGTCCAATGAAGAGCCTCAGATGTCTCTATACATCTCTATCACAGCAGTCGCAATGTCCTCTATCTTGGGAGTGTATACTGTATTGTTGTTGTCGTGTCCAATGAAGAGCTTCAGATGTCTCTATGCATCGCTATCACAGCAGTCGCAATGTCCTCTATCTTGGGTGTGTATGCTGTATTGTTGTTGTTGTCATGTCCAATGAAGAGCCTCAGATGTCCCCACGCATCTCTATCACAGCAGTCGCAATGTCCTCTATCTTGGGAGTGTATACTGTATTGTTGTTGTTGTCGTGTCCAATGAAGAGCCTCAGATGTCCCCATGCATCTCTATCACAGCAATGTCCTCTATCTTGGGTGTGTATATTGTATTGTTGTTGTCGTGTCCAATGAAGAGCCTCAGATGTATCCATACATCTCTATCACAACAATGTCCTCTATCTTGGGTGTGTATACTGTATTGTTGTTGTCATGTCCACTGAAGAGCCTCATATGTCTCCATACATCTCTATCACAGCAGTCGCAATGTCCTCTATCTTGGGTGTGTATACTGTATTGTTGTTGTTGTCGTGTCCAAAGAAGAGCCTCAGATGTCTCCATACATCTCTATCACCGCACAAGCAATGTCCACTGTCTTGGGTGTGTAAAGCTGCTGCTCTGGGTCTAAGTCAATTTTCTGTAAGGCTGCGGTCATTGCTGAGGATGAGAATATGTGGGTAGGTGTTAGTTCCACACCAGGGAAATAGTAGAATTTATTTTATGTGAAAATGAGAATTCTTTAATGTAAACTTATTTCAGGATTCAGAAGAAAGTAAGTACTCCTTACAAAAGAACAATCACTTTCAGCATATCGCCTCAGGGATCCCTTGTATGGCCACCGTCTGCCCCAGATCTGTCATCTCACCAGACGATCCTACCCTGAGGGTGATACAATAATGAGTAGATACTTTCACATTGATTTCTTCTTCCGCGGATTTCATCCTTCTCTCACTTTTCACCATCCACACGAATCTCTCATAGTCTTTCTTCATAAATAACTTTATTAGGTAATTTATAATACAATATAATGCGGTTTATGATTGTAGAACGACATTTGAAAATTATCCTGCATGTGTTTCTTTTGAACGAAAAATCGATATTTATTTTAAGGAGAAATTCCCATCCCGGACACTTTATTTTTCCGTTTATCATTACTCTTCACAATTCATCCTTTCATACTTCATCCCTAAGGTTAGAAATAATCGTTAATTCTCCTTAAAAATAAATTTCGATTTTTCGTTCAAAAGAAACACATGCGGGATAATTTTCAAATGTCGTTCTACAACTTTATTAGGTACAACTCAAAAAGAAAAACCAAGGTCATCATTCTTTATTTCGACTTAGAACGCTATGTCCCACTAGGGACACTTGCACTTTAAAGATAAACAAAAAAATTTGAAAGAAAGAAAGATATTTTAAATATGTACAGAATTAGTATGCAAGTTAGTTAGATGAAAAGATAAAAAAATATATATATCAACACAATTGATATATGTACAAAGGGTTGGTATGCAAATTTAGTTGAATGAAATCAAATTGTAAAGTAATGTGTGTATTCGAGAAAAACAATTCACAGATTTAGAAAAAAAGTTTCAAGGAATATTTTAGAATGAAAATATGCTAGATATTAGAGAATTATTCAATTAAAACAATAGTAAAAAGAGTTAATTCATCATAAATATCACGAATTTCTTTTGCATGTGTTTTATTTCCCTTTAAAAGTAATATATTCTAAATATAAATGTCTTACCGTTTTTATTTCATCCACAATGTTATAGTTTATTGAACAATTGTATTATGATTCATTAGCGCGCCATCTGATCAAACTGGCGAAACCGCTGGGAGGGTTCACCACTGATTAGCCAGGCCCTCCCATTAATTTTTCCATTGCAGTAAGGGTAGTAGAAATTGTTTAAATCTCAAAAGAATATACGTGTCTATAATAGTTTCAAATATTATTAGTTTATTGAATCCAACCAAATTAAAAGCGAAATTAAAATTAAAAGTTCTTAAAAAATAAAATAAACATAACCCAGAAATTTGTTTTTATAATAATTTCTGGCCTCAAAGTGTCTTTTATTTTAGAGAACTATGAATGCTGGCCAGGCAACTTCAAACTTCAAAATAAGATTTTAAAAGTATTTACAATAATAGCTAATAAATTGATTAGTCTGAGTAAATTAGAGGAAAAGAGATTTCAGAATGTAGCAAAAGAGTGAAATTTTACTTAAATAAATGGTGGATAAATTAGGAATAAATGCACCTTCTGGTCGTGCAATTTAAAGTTGCTGATCCATCCAATTTCCAGTAACTCCTCCATCTAGGGTTGAAATATTCAAAAGGTGACTCATAGTGTGTTCGATCTATTTTAAAGAGAGCACAAGTAAGCAAAGCTAACATGGTCCAATAGACCACAGAGAATATAGCTGAACTATACGACGCTAGAGTCGACATTAGAACATGCCCATCCACAGGTGGTAGATTAAACTAGCGAAACCGCTGGTAGGGGTTCACGACTGATAAACCAAGCCCTTTTATTATTTTTTCATTGCAGTAAGGGCAATAGAAAATTGTTTTATTACAAAAAATAAACAAAAAATGAAGCTTTATAAATAGATTCATACCGACTGAACTGTGTGGAAATATTTTTTTCTTCACTGTGTGTGTGTGTGTGTGTTTTTTTTTCTCAACTAATTACTTTGTCATCTTTAAATATGTCATCCGACTTGATCCAGGTAAGGACATTCACTATCTGCGACTCTCATTGACAAAACTTAAGGAAGTTGAAAGTATTTGATGTAGCCGGTCGTCTTTTTATTTTTGAAGGAGATAGAGGTAATTTTATTCATACTTAGTCGTGTGTCTTCAATAAAGGTCACTGTAATATCTTTCAGAGTTACTGTCTGAATCCCGATATACATGCTAAAAGGTATAACTTCCTTAAGTTTTGTCCATGAGTGTATCTTTCAGAGTTATTGTCTGAATCCAGATATACATGGTAAAAGGTACAACTTCCTTAAGTTTTGTCCATGAGTGTATCTTTCAGTGTTATTGTCTGAATACCAATATACATGCTAAAAGGTACAAGTTCCTTAAATTTTGTCCATGAGTGTATCTTTCAGAGTTATTATCTGAATCCCGATATACATGCTAAAAGGTACAACTTCCTTTAGTGTTGTCTATGAATGTATCTTTCAGAGTTATTGTCTGAATACCGATATACATGCTAAAAGGTACAATTTCCTTAAGTTTTGTCCATGAGTGTATCTTTCAGAGTTATTGTCTGAATACCGATATACATGCTAAAAGGTACAACTTCCTTAAGTTTTGTCCATGAATGTATATTTCAGAGTTATTGTCTGAATCCTGATATACATTCTAAAAGGTACAACTTCCTTGAGTTTTGTCCATGAGTGTATCTTTCAGAGTTATTGTCTGAATCCTGATATACATGCTAAAAGGTACAACTTCCTTAAGTTTTGTCCATGAGTGTATCTTTCAAAGTTATTGTCTGAATACCGATATACACGCTAAAAAGTACAACTTCCTTAAGTTTTGTCCATGAGTGTATCTTTCAGAGTTATTGTCTGAATCCCGATATACATGCTAAAAGGTACAACTTCCTTAAGTTTTGTCCATGAGTGTATCTTTCAGAGTTATTGTCTGAATCCCGATATACATGCTAAAAGGTACAACTTCCTTAAATTTTGTCCATGAGTGTATCTTTCAGAGTTATTGTCTGAATCCCGATATATACATGCAAAAAAGTACAACTTCCTTAAATTTTATCCATGAGTGTATCTTTCAGAGTTATTGTCTGAATCCCGATATACATGCTGAAAGGTACAACTTCCTTAAGTTTTGTCCATGAGTGTATCTTTCAGAGTTATTGTCTGAATCCCGATATACATGCTGAAAGGTACAACTTCCTTAAGTTTTGTCCATGAGTGTATCTTTCAGAGTTATTGTCTGAATCCCGATATACATGCTGAAAGGTACAACTTCCTTAAGTTTTGTCCATGAGTGTATCTTTCAGAGTTATTGTCTGAATCCCGATATACATGCTGAAAGGTACAACTTCCTTAAGTTTTGTCCATGAGTGTATCTTTCAAAGTTATTGTCTGTATCCTGATATACATGGTAAAGGGTACAACTTCCTTAAGTGTTGTCTATGCATGTAAACGATTAACTCTTTGGTAATAAGTTCAATGTCGAGCTTAGACAGTGACGGAATTCCACCGAATGTCTCAATGTCACCAGCTATGTCGTGCGGGTCAGCAGACCGTGGCTGTCGTGCCGTCCTAGAAACCTCCGGTGTCAAGTGCGGCCAGTCCGAAGCCATTCTTCACAATCTCACAAAATGATATTCTACATCTGTCTTACCAAACACAGAAAACCTTTAATTAAAAATACATATATTGGGTCAAAATATAATTTATTTACCAATATTTCAGTTGTGTGTGTATGGCTGAACGCTAACCTTTTAAAAAGTATTATAACATATTTTTGTCACCAACAAACTCAGCATCACATAATGTAAATAGAATTAAGTTAAAAACATTTTTTTGCCTATATTCAATGGAGAGAATTTTTTTTTTTGAATATATATATTAAAATAATATATTAAATAAAAAAATATATATATTGAAGATTGAGCAATCCATAATTAAAATTATATTCAACAAAGATGCATATATTGGATTTATAATTATATTATTGTTCCAATATTTCAAGGGGCAACTCGCCTCTCTTTATCGAGGATGTTTGTGTTTTTTACAAAATAATTTTTGTAATAAGGTTGTGCATATTTGAATATTAACAATAACGCCTATTTTATATTTACAATTATTTTGTGCTATGTGTAAAAAAAAAGAATTTTCTTTAAAGAAAGCCTTTATTAAGACACCAGTCAGATTCTCCTCTCTCATTGCCGGCTTACAACGATATCCTCACAATGATCAATCACCATCATGTAGTGAAGAAGAAAACGATTAATCTAAGTTATTTTCCTACTTACTGCTTTGTAAAAGTTATATGGGGACAGAGCAACCATTCGACTTGATATTTTGAACAATTGATAATCATCACCACATCTATATTTTGTATTGAAAATTAAGAATTATTTGATATATTTAAACTTTATGAAAAGTTAATATGATGCAATAACGCGCCATCTGGTATAAGAAAACTGAACTAATTTTGATGCTTATGTTTCTTTTTGAAATAAAATAATTTTCTACTACTGCCCTTACTGCAATTATAAAATAATGGAATGGCCTGGCTGATCAGTGGTAATCAAAATGCAATATTACAGCGGTACGGTAAATTAAACTGGCGAAACCGCTGGGAGGGGTTCACCACTGATGAACCAAGCCCCTTCATTATTTTTTCATTGCAGTAAGTGCAGTTGAAAATTGTTTTATTACAAAAATAAACAAAAGGAAGCTTTATAAATAGATTCATACCGAACTGAACTGTGTGGAAATATTTTCTTCTTCACAAGATGCAACCATTTACTCAATAATCTACTTCTTCACTGTATTCTATGCACGAAAAACTATGTATATAGTCTTTTGTACATAGATATTCTTTACTTGTTTTATTTTTCTCTTTTCTGAGCGAGGATTCAATTTCTTCCCCTGCTTCTCATTTCTTTTTAGATTCATTTCTAACAGGAGTCTGTATAAGACGGAATGTCTTAATAAAGGCTTGTGGTGTGTAAATAGATTCATACCTAGAATTACATTGATATTTATAATTATCCAGAGTTTTTTCACCAATATTTTACTCGAATTGTAAATGGGAGGTATAAGAGAAAGAGACACCGGCTTTTTTCTCATCTCCCATGTTTAGATAGACGTTTGCTTGCTCTCAGAGGTCACGTGTCAATGTCAAGGACTCTCCTGGCTAGCTGGGGTTTGACAGAATGACAGCTCATCGTCCTAGTTCTGTCCTCTCACTGGGCCGAAACTGGAGATCCGAGTTCTTCCATTAGAGAATGATTAGTGAAGAGATAGAATGATGATTCTGCCTTTATATCTTTTTTATCCTATTGGACCAATGGACATCGGTGGTTGAGTATTATAAACCTTCGATATCTGACAGCAACGACTCGGGATCGAATCCCGCTTTCAACACTTATTTTTCCCTGAAAAAATTGCTTCAATGGTGCCCCTGATCCTTGCTGAAGTCTAACTCCACCAGTAAGTGCAAATCTGACCAAGACAGAAACTCAGCTTTAATAACTCAATACGTCCATCTGGAGATTATGTATATTTTGTGGCCGATTTTACTGATCTGATCTCTGAAAAAGTGATAAGATGGTCAAAAGGTGGCTTATAGTAGGTTCAATCTATTTTAAAGGGAGAAAAAGTAGACGATCATCGTCCAATGAATCACAGAAAATATAACTAGACTATACGACTCTAGAGAATTGAGAATAATAAAACTATTTCAAAGTTATCGCGGTATAACGCGAGTAAATAATTTAATAAAAAAAAATGTCGAAATGAATCGACAAATCTTCCAATTCAGGGCTGAGATTAAGGTGATGGGAACGTGGTGGTTGCTCTACACTGAACGTCACCTCGATCGGTACCTAGGTCTAAGTCTGTGGACGATTTGATGCCCCTGCATTTCCTCAACCAGGTTGAGTGTGGGTACAAGCGACCGAAACAACGCTCCAGTTGCAGTCTAGCTTGTTCCCGGGAAGGTCTGATCGCGGACCCCACGGGGGAGCCTGCTAGAGTTGACAGAAGGGACATTAGAACATGCCCATCAAGTTTCCAGTAACTCCTCCAACTAGGGTTGAGATGGTCAAAAGGTGGCTCATAGTGTGTTCGGTCTATTTTAAAGGGAACACAAGTAAGCAAACCTAACATGATGGCGCGCTAGTGCATCAAACCTAACATGGTCCAGTAGACCACAGAGAATATAATTAGACTATACGACGCTAGAGTCGACATTAGAACACCCAGTAACTCCTCCATCTAGGGTTGAGATGGTCAAAAGGTGGCTTATAGTGTGTTCGATCTATTTTAAAGGGAGCACAAGTAAGCAAAGCTATCATCGTCCAATAAACCACAGAGAATATAGCTGGACTATACGACGCTAGAGTCGACATTAGAACTTCCAGTAACTCCTCCATCTAGGGTTGAGATGGCGTTATTAAAGCAATGGTCCATGTCGGATGTTCCAGCCATGGACTTCCGACTTCCCTGTTGTAGCCAAGGTGCGAAACGTCCACTGCGTGCGTTCTGCTTTCACTGTCACTCCCTCCCTTTCTTTCTTCCTTCCTTTCCTTAAATTCGCTTTGTGTGCATCGCCTTAGTGACATTTATTCAAATATATTGCCCAGATTGGTAGAGTAGAATTAACAAATGAAGACTTCGGATGGAAATTTTGCCGGGAGGATACTGATATAAGAAGACAAAGGTTGCCGCCTCTCCCATCAAATTAAACGTCAAAACTAGACGCCATCCGTTTGCCAAAGCTGGTGTTGTGGCTTCTCACTTCTCTTTGTGTGCATAACCTTAGTGACATTTATGCAAATATGTTTCCCAGATTGGTATAGTAGAATTAACAAATGAAGACTTCGGAGGTATAGTAACAAGATTGTATAACCATCAAACCTATGCGAAAGAGCTTAGAACTCTACTATGCCGGATAGTTGGCGACTTCTATTATGCTCCAGGCGAACCTGGGGTAATGTCAATTTCAGATTGATATGCAAAAAATATCTTTAATTTAGAATCAACTAGCAAAGAATTTCTTCTCTTTACATAAAAGACTTAACAGTTAACTAAATAAATAACCCTATACCACGTAGTTTTCAATGTCGAACTACAGTTAAACCTGTCTATAGCGCCCCCTCTTTGGACTCACCAAAATAGGGTGCTATAGACAGGTCACTTTTAATGTAAAATGTTTACATTTTAATGTTTAAAATCGGGCGCTATAGAGAGGAAGGCGCTATTTAGAGGGGCGTTATAGACGGGTTTAACTGTAGGTGAATTTATACCCCGACTATAGATAATCCTTGATCCATCTATGTATAAAACTGTATAGATGTCTGGTAATTATGTATAATACATTGCGTTGTATATTTATTTTTCACTTGTACTAATATAGATTTCTGTCAATTTTACTCATTATTATTCTTTTAAAAAAAGAACTGTTTGTTCTCGATTACTTGTATACAAGTTTATACCAAGCCCTTTCTTTCTTATTTCCCCTTATTTGATACATTGTAAATAACATTGCTGATTATTGTTACTGTTACTGTGTTATTCCTGTATATATCCTGTTCTATACTCGGAGTATCTGTATAAGACCAAAAGGTCTTAATAAAGCCTTTTGTTGTTGTATGAAGCTCATATATCAGATTTTGAGAGCTACGGTAATAAAATGTTGGAAATTGTGACGATGCTTAGCAATATCAATTAATAGCTTATTGGATGCTTTGTTAATTAGCTCAATTCGAAACTACTCACAAAAACGAAATTTAGAAACGCAAAATTCTTCGCCATTAGCATCCAAATGATCAAATATGTTGAAGTAAAGCAAGTATATAAAACAAATTTATCACTGAAAGCGATTTTTTGCTGAAGATGTGACCTACCTAGATGAATCTCTCTTACCTAAAAGAACCGTTCTATAAAGGCTTTGTTCTTCAAATTAAAGACAATTCGACCAGTAAATATTTTTTATTGTCTCGACGTTTAGATCTTTGCCAAATGTTTTCAATTTTTGTTCGCTCCTGACGAGGACAAAAGATTTTTGTCGAAATGTCGAAATAATAAAAAATATTTACTGGTCGAATTGTCTTTTATTTGAAGAACTATGAATGCCGGCCAGGCAGCCTCTTTCTTTACGATAAAAAAATTGTTGTTGTTTCATGACAAGAGTTCCACCATTTTATTGTGGTTGTCTTTGAACAAATCCTCGTGTCCCAGCCGTGACATGATGGCCTCTTAAAAAAGAAGAACAGTTGCGTGTTGAGAACTGTCCCACTTGAGCTATCTAGGACACTTCATCTCAAATCTTCATTAAAGTTTTCCATTTAATTTCATTAAAGACGTTGTCCAAGAAACTCAGGAATGACGATATGTAACAGATCATCCATTCTGATGATTGATTTTCATCCTCTGTATTCAACTGCCAGACGAGAATCAGTTTTGCCATTCACCCATTGTTAGGCAAATAAGTCTGACCTCGACTTTCAACAACAAAGACTTTCAACAGTTTATCTGTCGCTATGAAAACGAATTGAATCAAGATGTTAGATGGATGTTTTTCCTAATCGTGAGAAAACGGAGTTACGAATATTGCAAAACAAGGTAATGTTTTAAAATATATTCTTAAAGATCTGAAGAAAGAACATGGTGTTGAAATCATATTGTATTTTGCTTTAATACAAAATTGAGGCGTTAATCATTCTTTTATGATGAATATGTTTATTATTACTATCTGGAAAGAATGCTATCAAGAATGGAGCGTATGTCGTTCTTTATTCTTATTTTTTTAAATTGTTGTTAGGGTCTATCAAGTCGACTTTTGATGACTATATGGACAAATATTTTCCAATTTGATTTGTTATTGACAATCACTCGCAGCTTCTCTAGTGACATTCTAGTAGTTTTCTTTGCCTCTTCTAGCCAGTTCATTGGAAGTCTTCCTCTCTTCCTTCAAATGTTCCCAACATCAAAATCGTTTTCAATATATTTGATCTCATTATGTGTGCAAAGTAGGCCAGTCTTTATTTGCATATTTGGGATTCTAGGGATCTACAAAAACATTTAAGATTGAAATATTTCTCCTTCTAACTATCCATGATACTCTGAGTAACTTTCTCCATGTCTACATTTCAAAATCTTCAATTTCTTTTCTTTCCTCCTTTCCCAGAGACTCCAGCTGTCACATCCATAAGTACACGCTAGCAGAGTTTATTTATCTGTCATTCCTAGACAAGAGTCTCTAAGGGAGCTATATTAGGCTCGGGGGGCGGGGGGGAACGACAACCTCGATGAGGGTGCAGGGGCCCTGGGCAGTCTGGGGGCATTCGGGGACATTCTGGGGTTGTTCTTGTACAAGTAAAGGCACATACTGACGGTCAGTAAGATGATCAGAGCGGCGATCCACTCCCAGTGGGGGATCAGGTAATCCAGTTGTTCCACAAGTTCTTCTATTTTATCAAAGGGCCGTTGGTTGGTGGGTTTCCGTTGATGTAGGCGAGGGCGAGGAAAAAGATGAAAATATTTGCGAGATTTCGTTTCGAACGTTGCTATAAGCTTCGATGTTTGCTAAATTGACATTTATAAGTAACCACAGGAAAATACCAATGCATCTTTAATTCTCTTTTTTTTTTAGTCTCAAATGAAATGCCTTTATCTTTCATAATATATTTTGAAATGAAAGACACTTCACCTATAAAAAGTTTTATTAGTGAACATAAAACCTTTTCTGGCCGAAATGTCACTTAAGATATATATGAATAACGGCCATGCAACCTTTATCGTCAAGATTTCATAATATAGTCAAATTTCATCATTTGCATATCTTTTTCTTTAGATTTATGTGGATATAGATAAACTCTGGCAAGTTGTCCACTTCGAGCTTTTGATAACCTCCAAGGGTTTAATGTAGGATTCCTCTTTTTGGATACATAATCAGCTATTTACATTTTATATACTTTGAAGTAAACGAAAAAAATTTTGCGCTACAAATAATAAAAATAAAAATACAACCTTTCGCATTGAGTTTCTTGTTTATATATTTTTAAAATCTCTCAAGCTTTCGGGCAAGAAAGCCCTTCTACGGGATAAAATATTTTACATCATCAAAACGCCAATAAATAAATTTTTAAATAAAAATATTTTAAAAGAAACGTTTCCCTGGAGGCCAATGTTCTTATTTTAATATTGATTCAAGGGATCGTTTTATTGAATTAGGATTATGTATTAGAAAGATGGATTTTGGAATTAGTTAGCAAATGCGTTAACGTTTAAGAATGGGGCATTAAAAAACACTTATTCTTGAATGATAGCAAAAGGACCTTCCAAAACGACAACTTTGGATCCTAACCAGCACACACACAAGTATATAAAATATAAAAATAAAAATACAACCTTTCGCATTGAGTTTCTTTTATTATGATATGCGCGAGCTTTCAGGTGTTAAACTTTCTTCAGGTCTATTGGGAGATCTGAAAAAGGTTTATCGCTCGAATGCTTGCCAATTTAAAAATAAATATGCAATTACAATTCATCGTTTTACATTTCAATTTTATTTATAAATGTTTCGGATACTCCCTATCGCCATTTTCAAGGTCAAAACTTTAACAGGATGTCAAATTGTTGGCGATTTAGTAAGGGAAATAAAGCTTGAAGAGAGAGCTTTGATATTTTCGTATTTCGTTTTTAAATGAGAATCAAACCTTTAATAAAGAAAAGAAAGACATCTCCTGGTGGTGCAACTAAAAGTTGCTTGCGCCATCTGTCTGAATAAATATTGTAGCAAAGTAATTATTATTTTATTAACAGATTATCAATTATGATGTTTATATTTTGCTACTCTGTAAACTTCCCTCATATTTCTTATAATATATTTTATCAATCATAGTTTGTGATGTATATAGTTGTTTAATTATTCTGCATAATATTTCATTTATAAATTAATCTCATAATTTAGTCTGTGAAAATAAATATATTGGACTGGTGACCAAACAAAATGTAAATAGATGGCTTAATGTTATATAGTTAAGATATATAATTAATTGTGATGGTTATGTAATTTTGATCTTCATTGAATAAAATATATAAATTTTAAATGTGAGCAATAGTTACCCAGAAATTATTTGAAAAAGTAAAAATTAATATCAGGTAAAATGTTTCTTTTAATTTAAATTTGCAAGCTTTCGAGAAAATATACTGTTCTTCAACCGGCTGATATTCTATGTATAATCTCTAAATAATATTTATACAGAATAATTGGAAACTTTTGTTATTGGCATGTGCTCTCACATGTGCTTACTTTTTCAAATTTTAAATGTGTTTTAAACTTTAATAACAACCACAAAACAGTTTGTTCTTGCCAAAAATAATTTGCTGTGTCAACCCGGAGTTTGTCTATCCTGATTTTCTATATGGCAATATCAATAAATGGTTCAAGCCATCAGTAACTTTTAGGTTTAACGATATTAGGTGATGTCTTTCTCTTTATTTATCAAACTGATCCTTATAGTCATGGGGAGGGTAGATTTCTGCGGTGAATCAGATAGTTCCAGGCTGGAAGTGAGTTAGGAAGTAGAGCCAGGGCTGAAGTCTTGTACTACAAGTAGTGTTTGTAGCATGTGTAGTACAAAGCTGGACATAAGAAGAGATCTACAGTTTGTTGGTTCTCCCAGGTAGTGAGGACATGTTGGATCTCTATGCCTGAAGGACATGACCAAGTAGTGTTTGTAGCCTGTGTAACACAAAAGCTGGGCAGAAGAAGAGGTCTACAGTTTATTAACACTTCCCAGCAGTGAGGACATGTTGGATGCCAGGACGTGACAAAGAAGTGCAGTCACCACACAGCTAGAGAAGTTCTAACAGCAGCGTTGGCCGAGCGTGTCATCCCACTTGACGTCCGGTGTTTGGTTAGGGGGTCGTTACAAAAACTTCCGGGATTCCACGGATGGCCTCGAGTGGGCAGTAACCTGGGTGAAGTGGTTTATAGACATTCCCGCTGTGGGCGCTCTCATCTGTGAAAAACAACACAGGTTAACCCAATATTACAAGAAATGACACCATTTTAGTACGATTTTTATAAATAAATCATCTTACAACTATCAGTTCTTCTATGAAAAAATATATTAGATGGCTTGGCAGTTATGAACCTTCTTTGACCATCAGCCAATTTAATCCACCAGACCGCTGTGATCTTGAATTAATATAATTTGATATTGGGCTATTCTGATTCATACCTGACACATTACATTGTATTTCTTTGGATTTAATTTTATTATTATATATTTATTTATTTCCAAGATCATAGTCTTTGACGAGTTTAATATTTGTTTTTGACTCGTGCTTTAGATGTTGTACTAAATTCGAAAAATCACGTGAGAACGCCTTTGCAACCTCAAAATTTTTTATAACACCTTGCCAAATGCTTTATTTTTTATTTACTTCTCCTAACGAAGACAAAATATTTTTGTCGAAACGTTGAGAAAATAAAAAAACTCTAACTGGCCGAAGTGTCTAGTTTTCGCAGAAACTAGAAAGGTGTTCTCTTGATTAAAATATCTAAGGAATCTATGGACCTATAGGACTGTAGACAGGTGATGTTATAGTTGAAAATACTCCTGTAGAAGGCGGATGAAATAACAAAGGAAGCCGGGAAGTTAATCCAAAGGAAAGAAAAAATGTCGATATTTGATGCTGATTATTTAGAAAAATCCAAGATAATCCAACAAAAAGGACCTAGGGGTTTCTTGAAAAATCAAAGAACGGGTATTTAGTCATCAGTTGATGCCACGATCAGAAGAAGACATATTCTTATTTAAACACCCGATCTCAGTAAAATTTTACTCTTTTTTGTTTTTTGAAAAATATGATTTAATTTGATTTTTCTCTAACTGAAGCTGTTTTGAGTTCATCATATGGATTCTCTTTGACATTTCGTGTTTTACTAAGACGATATATCCGGTTATTCCTCCAATTGTAATTCGGATCAAATTTCTCTCCATTTAGAACAATACAAGAAACTTATATGTAAGAAATTACTCCAACTGGCCAAGTTGTTGTTGTCGTGTCCAATAAGGAGCCTCAGATGTCTCCATGCATCTATATCACAGAAGTCGCAATGTTCTCTATCTTGGGTGTGTATACTGTATTGTTGTTGTCGTGTACAATGAAGAGCCTCTGATGTCTCCATCCATCTCTATCACAGCAGTCGCAATGTCCTCTATCTTGGGTGTGTAAAGCTGCTGCTCTGGGTCCATGTCAATTTTCTGCAAGGCTGCGGCCATTGTTGGACATGAGAATATGTAGGTAGGTGTTAGTTCCACACCATAACAAACTGGCCATGTGGAAATGTAATAAAGAAACTAATCGACGTTAGTTTTTTACCTCTTCTTAGCAATGATAACCAATGATTTCTGCTCTATTATAACTTCTTGTGTCAACTTGACGCATGAATGGTGTGAGGAGAGTTGTGGGACAGTGCAACACAGCCATTTCCGCCCTTAATAACCCAACAGAGTGCTATTTATGTAAACTTAGATTTTATCTTTTCTTAGGAATTATATCCAATGATTTCTGCTCTATTGTAACTTCTTGTGTCAACTTGAAGCATGAGTTGTGATAGGAAAGTTGTGGAATTGTACAACACTGCCATTTCCGCCCTCAATAACCCAACAGAGTGATATTTAGAGAAACTGAGCTTCAATCTCTTGTTAGAAATGATAACCAATGATTTCTGCTCTATTGTAACTTCTTGTGTCAACTTGAAGCATGAGTTGTGATAGGAAAGTTGTGGAATTGTACAACACTGCCATTTCCGCCCTCAATACCCCCAACAGAGTGATATTTAGAGAAACTGAGCTTCAATCTCTTGTTAGAAATGATAACCAATGATTTCTGCTCTATTGTAACTTCTTGTGTCAACTTGAAGCATGAATGGTGTTAGGAAAGATGTGGAATTGTACAACACTGCCATTTCCGCCCTCAAAAACCAAACAGAGTGCCATTTAGAGAAACTGAGCTAAAAGCCAATTCCATCTGACCTGCAGCTGGCATCACTCGGCGTTAGGTTCCAACCCAGTACCGGCCGTCTCAAGGCCTACTTCCAGCCTGGTTGGATTACACCACCGTGTCCATGTCTGCACGTCGAATCTGGGGTTTCTTTCTTCTGGATTCTTTGATGGAACTGTTGTCAGAACGTGGCAGTTTACACAAGGGTTCCTTTAAAGAAGGTAGAGACACTAGACATTAAAGTTCCTTTAAAGAAGGTAGATAAACTAGACACTAAAGTTCCTTTCCATAGCTCTTGTAAGGTCAAACATGATTGGAAATATATAAAATTAAACTTTAAAAGTTATGAGACAAGAATATTTGAAGTGTGATACAGTCAGATACAGTGAAACCCTCTTAATGAGGGGAAAGGAGGAAATTGAGGGACCTGATACCTATTTTTTTCCCCCTTTAAGGAGTTTTTCGTTAGACAATGACCATCTTTCCATAACTCTTGTAGGATCGAACATGATTGGAAATATATAAAATTAAGCTTCAAAAAGTTATGAGACAAGAATATTTGAAGTGTGATACAGTCAGATACAGTGAAACCCTCTTAATGAGGGGAAAGGAGGAAATTGAAGGAACTGGTACCTAATTTTTTCCCTTTAAGGAGTTTTTCGTTAGACAATGACAATTGAAATAAATATTGTATTGACACTTAGTCAATTAAGAAAAAGGTATTTCCTTATCGTGCAACTGAAAGTTGCCGATGGCTTGCGCTATTTGTCGAAATAAATATCAACTACTCGTTGATTTTTAATTATTCCAGAATTGGCCAAATACCCATTCTTGATTAATCAAGAAAAGATAACCACGTATGCGTTTCGCGCTCTAAGTCTGTCGAAATAAATATCAATTATTCGTTGTTTTTTTTTTGTCTTAGCCCCTTAACTTAGTTAATTGTTCGAATCTAAAAGCTTGAGGGATGAGTTTCTTTTGCATGAATGGGGTGAGGAGAGTTTTGGGACAGTGCAACACTGCCATTTCAATAACCCAACAGAGTGAGATTTAGGAACACTTAGTTTTTATATCTTTTATAACTTGCAAAAGAAACTCATCCCTCAAGCTTTTAGATTTGAACATTCTATTAAGGGATTAGCCTATTAGTTAATTGTTACAAAAACTAAGGAGAAATTGAACAAAGATAAATGATATTATTTACAATTAAGTGACAAAATATAAAAAACTGTTCTCAGGAAGGTTCCATCTTGTCCTCCTCCAGACAAGATCTCTCAGTTGAGATGATACTTATAGAGATAACTCTCCGAAGATGGAATCAAAGAAAGCGGCGACGAGCTTCTTTATTTGTGCCCGAAACAGACCCTACCTGCATCCATTGTTTAGAAGAACCACAGACAGTTGATCATCTTCTCTTCAGCTGTCCAGCATTCCTGAGATAAGATACAAACAGCTATCCTGCTTCGACTGACCCACCTCAATCCTAGATCTATGGTCAGACTTCCAGACTCAACCTCAGCATGGAACTTTCTGATTACCTGGTTCAACTCAGTAATCAAAACAGGACGCGAGTAAAAAGTGCTCAACACTAGTCCATACTGGTGAGCTGGACTCCCCGGGTAGTTGATGCTCTGCGCTCCAGGAACCTGGGTTATAAATATCTCTCTCTCTTTAGTTGTGCGGCATAATCAACAACCTGTTGAACGTTATAGTCAGAAAGCTTGCCAAGATTATACCGCATAAATTAATAAACTCGTCACCGTAAACTTTAATTCCTTCTTCGATATGATGTCTGGTGATTCCTTCCCTTGTAATAGACAACTCTTTTTCTTTCGTTAGAGTTTTGTTAGATAAAGTTCTTACTGTACTTTTCACACAAATGAGGAAAACTTGTACAATCCCACTCAGCTACAAGGGGTGAATGACATCGCTGAATGGAGGAAGGGAGAGGCCAGACAGACTGTCCGGATGGATGACTATGCAACTCCTGAGTTCAATCCTCTCCACTGCATTCTTTTCCATCTCGCCAAGCCACACATTATACTGGGGACATGGACTTCATAATCCGCAACGGCCTGTCCGAACTCAAGGCGGCTTTAAGCTCCTGATGAAATCCAGACGTCCCTCCGGAGGGGGCTCTGTCTGTTGTATATATTTCTCCCTATTTAAAAAATGGCTGTAAACCTTCACCCTACTGTTGACTAGATGTCGATAAACCATTTTTTAATTGTCAATTTTTACACATTATAGTGGATTATAGGGAAGTGCATCCTCTCATTGATGTTACTGACGGCTTGCTCTATCTATCGGAATATATAGCAACTAAATGTTGATTTTTAATTATACTAGAATTAGACAGATACCCATTCTTGATTAATCAAGAAAAACTAATCACGTATACGTTTCGAGCTGTTAGCCCTCATTAGCGTGATTCAAGCTGTACAAATGATAAAAAAAACTGGTGTTCGGGCATCCAGAAAAATCATGAAATAGGTAGTTAAGGTCGTTTAATTATTGATTTTTTTTTGCAACGATTTCAATTTTTTTCTCACAAATCCAATTCCACAGTAAGTATAAATAACTAAACGACAAATCTTTCTTGTTATTTTGTCTTAATCATTAGCGGTTTTATCTATATTCCTATGGGAAACAAAGACTTCTGTAGAAGATGTGTTGATGTACCACAAGCCGAATGGTGCCTGGGAAGCACCCAGACCAATAAAGAGAAAGGCCCTTTGTTTGGAGAAGGGCGTTGGCCTAGTTTAACGTGTTGAAAAGTTGATTTCAAACTGTCATCTCTTCTAAACTGAACATGCGCATTAATTCTTCAGTGCATATAGGTCACTACTTTAGTCTATTTGGAATGAACCTCAGTCTATATGCAATAAACCTTATTCTATATGGAATGAAATATGGAAATAACCTCAGTCTATCTGGAATGAACCTTAGTTTATATGGATTGAAATGTGGAATAAACCTTAGTCCTTCTGTGGAATGAAACATATGAAAATACCTTTGTCTATATGGAATGAAATATGGAATGAACCTTTGTGTCTATATGGAATAAACCTCAGTCTATATGGAGTTATAAAGCTAAACAAATAGTTAAAGAAGTACGCTTCAGGTTTCGTCATATGAAACAACCTTGTAGAAGTTCCAACACTTTGTATTCAGCAAGCGCTAGGAGAGCCTAAAGATCCGGCTTTAGTTACACCAACAAAGTCCTTGCACAAATAGTTCTGGATCGTTCTTTAGAATCTCTAGAAATTACTATTTCAGACATCAGATATAGAATTCATGATTAAAATTACAAATATATTCTCACAATGAGTATCTTTTTTATTTAAAAAACGCTAGCTTTCAAGCGTTAATCGCTCTTCAACGGGCTTACAATAATATCGACTTGATCCCACCAGAAATATTTACAAAAAAAAAAAAAAAAAAAAAAAACGCGCGCAGCGTGGATATTTATAACTGAAAATTTTGAATTGGTTTGTAAATTAACTATTTTAATAATTTTATGGAATATGTCTATTTTAATTTTTAGGGCATCCAGAACCTATAAAATGGATCTATTTTATAATAGAATTCATGATATTTGTGAATTGGCTCGGTGCATAATTATTGAAGTATTTTCAAGAAAACATCTTTAAATGAGTATTCAGGATTATTATCTCTTCCACAAGCTTTTTGAAACAACCAAGGATGTGGCTGAATGATCCACTTTGAAAAGTCTTCGGTTTCTATTCTTGTTATCAAACTTTTGCCTTCTTCACAAAAGTGCCTGATCGTTGGAATTTTATGGTTGGTCTATTCCTTCTTCATCTGTGAGGTTTGAATCTTTCGATTTCAATTTGGATTTTGCTGATTATTCTTTCGACAAAATTGAGATCACGAAATGACCGTGCTGCATTCCAACTGACTCAAAAGAAACGTCGGTAGTTGTCTGAAACTCGAGCCGAACCTCTCATGAGCGACCACCTTCTTTAACGAATACGCTGTTCTAGAGTCAAATATGACCGATCTCATCTATACCAATCAAATGTCCAGGAGAATAAAGCCACGTGTTCAAATATTATTTAAGGCATTTGCGTGTTATCTACGTACAAGAAATCAAATCACTTATATGTACAACATAAATGTTTATCTCCCAAGTTGAAGAATAACCTAGTTTATATTATCTAGCCCGAGTTATGTTCTGAATAATCTGGTAAACGTATAAAACATTGACAGGAAGTCGTCAACAATAAGTCAGAAGAAAGTCCCAAGGTGTGAAAGGGCTCGGTCACCTAGCGGACATCGTCTGCATCCATGAGTTGTGGCCCGGATGCTACAAACCGGAAGTACGACAGGTTTCTAACGGTGCCGCCATCTTGGACGACCGGATCTCGTCTGCTTTACACTCTCTTCCGACTTTCCTTCGTTCACATCACGGCCATTTACAGTTGTGTGACAAACTTGTCAATAATGTTAGATGTGTAAATAAATCGTTAATTTGAAATAGAATCTTACTGCATAAATATAAATTGTTAGATTAGAGAGAGGGTTGACTCATCAGTGATGAACCTTCTCAGCGGTTTCGCTAAGTCCATAGGTTTAGGGAACCTAAATACCCCCCCCCCCCCCCGCATAATAAATGCAGGGCATATAAGAAAACCAATCTAATCCAAATTTGGCGAAACCGCTGAGAGGGTTTACCACTTAGGAACCAAGTCCTTTCATCTAATATTTTTTGTCTGTTCGAAACTATTATAGACGCCTCTGATTCTTTTTGAAAATTAAATAATTTCTACTGCCCTTACTGCAATGGAAAAATTAATGGGAGTGCCTGGCTCATCAGGAAGGTTCACCACTGATGAGCCAGGCCCTCCAATTAATTTTTCCATTGCAGTAAGGGCAGTAGAAATTATTTAATTTTCAAAATAATCATACGCGTATATAGTAGTTTCGAATTTTCACAACAGATGGCGCGCTATTGCATCATAATAATTTCTACAAATTTTAAAATAAAACTACAACCTTTCGCAATAAGTTTCTTTTATTATGATATGCGCGAGCTTTCGGGCTGGAGCCGCCCTTCTACAGGCAAAAAATGAAACATTTGATTCAAATCAAATGTATATAACTGTCTCTCGTGTATCAAATGTTTCATTTTTTGCCTGTAGAAGGGCGGCTCCAGCCCGAAAGCTCGCGCATATCATAATAAAAGAAACTTATTGCGAAAGGTTGTAGTTTTATTTTATAATAATTTCTGTAGAGAGAGATGATAATAGATATCATAAGAAACATATTGCCAAAATTAAGATTTATAAATTTTAAAAATGTATATAGCATGTCTACAAGTTCTTAATACTATTTAAATATCTACGTAGAGAGGAATTACAACATAGTATGTTTGAATAATTTCTCAATCCAGTGTTTGACCGTTGACCTAGGTGTATGGTGAAAGAACTTGAAATGGAATTGATGAAGACAGTATGTAATGGAGCTGACTAGTTCTAACAATTAACATGGTGCCAACAAAAACGTTCGTTAAGTCTAGGTAACACCTTGATTGAGAGAATATTCTACAAGCATATACCTATCATTATGTATATTGATCTAAATTATTATATTTGATATTGTAGCGTGGTTTATTTTATGATATTTACATAATTTTAAGTTTGTGCTTTTATTAGATTTGCATAGTTTTGTTTAAATTGTCATTCCTATATAAATGTGGGTGTCTATAATTTTAGAGGTATACCGTTCGGTATTAATAAAGTTCCTTTATACTTACCGCTCCTGGCGACTATTTAACAACGCGATAATATAAATGTGTGGTGATTTTTGCAAATCAGTCGTAGGTTGTGTGGTAAGTGGTAAGGACGCACACAGGAGGCAGGATTCAGAAGCAAAATTTCGTGAGGAGTAGGTCGGAGAGGAAAAGGAAGGTCCGAGGACCACAACCATGTGTGAACAAAATTGCTTCTGTCTCCTTTAAAAAATCAGACGACCGGCGGCATCAAAATATGAAAATTCCTCGAATTTTGTCCATGAGTGTAATTTGTGTATCCAAATATTATAATTCATTTGTAAAAGTTAAAGTAAAAGCCCTGTTTTATACCAAAATATTCCTTTGGGTAATATCCTAACTTAATACTATCAACAAAAACTAATTAAATATATCATCATATCTGTGAAAATATATAAATTAAAAACATTATTATCGCTTGAAAAGGACAAATTTCTACAATAAAATAAACCAAATAATAACAATTGTATTATATTGGGAGAGGACTTGGCACATTGGTGAACCCACTCAGCGGCTTCGCCAATCTTACCTAACAGACCGTTACAATTATTTCTTAGCCTGCTTTCTCTCCAAATAACTTTATTAGGTGCCGCTCAAAAAGAGCAACCTAGATCATCATATTTACAATATACTGAGGGGGATGATTATGTACAGGGGTTCATTTACAATTATAATTTATAATGATGTCGTTGGGTCCTCAGGTCCTTGGGAATATTGTTCTTGAGAAGGTTTTTTCTGGCTTGTTTGATATTCAAGGTGGGTTTATTTTAATGATTTTTTTTTCTTAGCCTGCTTTGCTTACATAGTCTACATTTTGCTCTTTAATCGTGAAATTGGTATTTAAAGTAACTATTGATAATATAATTTTTGTGGTTGTAGAAATTGTAGACATTTTTGTGTCGAGTATAGCTCTTCAACTTAAATAACCAAACATAAAACACATGTATTCTAGGCAACATTATTCTTAAAACATCGTCAATGAGTGTTGGACTGAGTCAGATAAGTTCAAATGCGAATAATCATTGACAGAACTATCCATTTTTGAAGAGTGATATTTGATACATTGTGAGTACATGTCCCTCAGAAGAGTGGGGTTATGCACATGTGAGCTGGACACCCGGAACAAAGGGAAAGTCGCCTCTATTTCTGGAGGGCAGCGGGACGTTGAAAGAGCAGTTCCCCCTGAGCGCGCGACAATTAGCACGGCGGGATCAAAATAAACAATCCCCCTCTTGTAATTAACGTATTGTCGCAATGGTCTGAGGGATCTGGGGTGTTGTCACCTTGGAACTGCTCTTTGGTACAAGGGGATGCAAGGGCATCTATGCTTATATCATCTCTTGCTCGGTCGTTTGACTGAGCTAAATTTATTTTCTGCTCTTTGGTACAAGTCTTTTGACTGAGCTAAATTTTTTTCTGCCATTTGGTACAAGTCTTTTGACTGAGCTAAATTTCTCTTCTGCTCTTTGGTACATATTGGTTCCAGTGTTTGGTGGAATATATGCTGTCGTTTTGGTTTCATATCAATTTGGAACTGCTGCTTAGGTCAGTTTTATCTCTGGTGTCACAGTGAGGTTGATCCTGGAGTGTTAGCTTGGTGAAATTGTCAGGTTATCCAGAATATAATGGTGTTACGGTAAAGTATGTTTTTTTAGCTTCATCCTGTTTTGGAACTGCTGCTTGAGCTAGCTTTATCACTGGTGCCTCAGTGAGATTGTTTCAGGAGTGTTTGCTTAGTGAGATTCATCAAGTTGTTTCGGCACTTGTTGGTTCCAGTGCTACGGTGGAGAAAAGGCTTATTTCTTGGCTTCATCTTGTTTTTGAATTGCTGCTTGAGCCAGATTTATCCCCAGTGCCTCAGTGAGGTTGATTCTGGAGTGTTGGTGAGAATTGTCAGGTTGTTTCGACATATGTTGATTCGAGTGCAACGTTGGAAAAAAAGCTTATTTCTTGGCTTCATATTGTTTTTGAATTGCTGCTTGAGCCAGATTTATCGCCGGGATCTCTGTTGAGTAGGTTCTGGAGTATTTTCTTGGGGTGCAAATGTCAGGTTCTTCAGTATATATTGGTCCCAGTGTTATGGTGGAGAAAATGCTGTCTCTTTTTGGTTTCACATATTTTGGAACTTCTTCTTGGACCAGTTTAACCCCAGTTCCTTGGAGCTTCTAAAGCATTTAGATATCCATCCTGAAATTAAAACCTGATATACCTATAAATTATTTCGACCATAAATGAAATTAATCCTGGTAGATCGCTAGGATTTCATATATTCAATCAAAGACTGGCCTACTATAGACGGAAAATGATAGGAAATGAATTAGAAATAAGGATGATATTCGGAAATTTTGAAGGAAGAGAGAAAGACCTCCAATGAGCTGGCTAGAAGGGGTCGAGAAAGCTACTGGAAGGTCACTAACAGATCCATATAGTCGTCAAAGTCGAATTCGACTTGATAGACACTATCAAACAACAAGCCTATAAATAATTTCTATATGATTTTTTTTCCATTACATAAAATGTTTATTTAAAACTATTATTATCCCTAGTACAGGTGGTACAGACCATGATAATCGTAGTGGATAGTTCGCGACTGCTTTTACTGCAAGTGCACCACATATCTACACATGTGGAAAGCGCCGTTCTACCTTTACACTTACAAATATGCCAGAGCTCCGTTTTGGTTACTTTCCCTCACTGATGGAGTTCGACTTTTTCAAGAATCAGACACCATTGAAACAATATTTTTTTTTCAGAATTGTCTGCACTGGCACCAACAAATGCTGAAACAACCTGACAATCCCACCAAGTTAACACTCAAGCAACAGTTTCAAAAACAAGATGAAGCAGATAAATAAGATTTTTCCCCAACGTAGCACTGAAACCAATAAGTGCCGAAACAACTTGATGAATCTCACTAAGCAAACACTCCTGAATCAACATCACCGAGGAACCGAGGATAAAGCTGGCTCAAGCAGAAGTTCCAAAAACATATGAAACCAAGAAATCAGCCTTTTCTCCACCGTAGAACTGGAACCAACAAGTGCCGAAAACCTGATGAATCTCACTAAGCAAACACTCCTGAATCAACATCACCGAGAAACCGAGGATAAAGCTGGCTCAAGCAGAAGTTCCAAAAACAAGATGAAACCAAGAAATCAGCCTTTTCTCCACCGTAGAACTGGAACCAACAAGTGCCGAAACAACCTGATGAATCTCACTAAGCAAACACTCCTGAATCAGCATCACTGAGGAACCGGGGATAAAGCTGGCTCAAGCAGAAGTTACAAAAACAAGATGAAGCCGATAAATAAGCTTTTTCTCCACTGTAGCATTAGAATAAACAAATGCCGAAACAACCTGACAATCCTCACTAACACTCCAAAATCAACCTCACTGAGGCACCGGGGATAAAGCTGGCTCAATCAACAGTTGCAAAAAAAGATGAAGCCAATAACTAAACTTTTTTTCCACCGTAACACTGGAATCAACAGGGTCATTGCTGTCGACATTACACCACTCTATCTGTACAGCCGTGTCAAAGCACCAATACGATACGAACTCTACAAAGTATTGCTACAAACAATGTAGTCAAACAACAGTACCTTCGTAATTTCTGGAGCTCAATTAGCTCGTATTGCCGTATTTGGAGCGAGACTCGCACATTGTCTTCCTGGCCTGGTACGTGTTGGTATACATACATCCATGTCGCAATATTCATTACCAACACAAATATAAGAAATTAATGACACTTTAATTAGAGTAGATTTCCCCAACAACCATACCAAGATTAAATCTAGTCTCACGTTAAGACTATTTAAGAAATTTCTTTTCGATTTGTTTCTATATAAATGGACACATAGAGTCTTTCTGTATACTCGAAAGTTTCCTACATTAATTAAAATGGAATAAAGAAATTTTGTGACGTAGTGAATATGTAGTCCAAATCATAAAATTCTTCCCGTCAAATCGTTTGCCATCATCAGTATATCGAGGTTCATTAGGATATTTTCAAATTTTCTTTTGTTCATTTCCAATAGGAAATCATTTGCAGCGAAATTCACAGCTGGCAGGTTAGCGGTTGATGTAGTTTGGTGGACTTTGTGTAATAAATTACAGATATTAAAGAGCCGTGGTGAAGATATGGGATTTACAGAGAGCCATGATGAAGACCATAAAACATTAATGGCTTCACATGTTGAAAATCTGACATTACAGATTGAAATGTTGAAATTGAACAATGTAATCATCCGTATGGAAGAGATACAATTACTAAGTACAAATTTCTTTATCATATAAATCTCTATTCATGATAAACTTGTGAAAAAAGTATTAAAATTACAAATATATTTTCACAATGAGTATCTTTTTTATTTAAAAAAACGCTAAGCTATCAAGTGTTAATCGCTCTTCAACGATATTATAGTAAGCCCGTTGAAGAGCGATTAACGCTTGAAAGCTAGCGTTTTTTAAATAAAAAAGATACTCATTGTGAGAATATATTTGTAATTTTAATACAAATTTCTTTATCAAATAAAGCAAACTATCTAGGTCTTTGCTGCGATAATAACAGATTAATAAAGTTCATTTTATTTGAAAAAGATAATATTTAATGCTTAATAGTTTCATTTCTCTTATATAGAAAAAATAATTGACACTCTTAGTTGATTAATACAAAAATTAATGAAAATTTATAATTTAGTGATAAAATATAAACAGCTGTTTTCAGGAAGGGAAGCTCCTCCATCTTGTCTTCTTCTATACAAGGACAGGATCTCTCAGTTCAATGTTGATGTAATATTTATATAGATGACCCGTTATTGCCTCATAACAACACACACACAAAGCTTTATTAAGACCACCAGTCTTATACAGATTCACCACAGGAAGAAATAATAGATGGAGCTCCTATACTCCAGGCTTCGCAGCGCCCAACAACAGCCTCCTGGTTCGACACATATCCAATGGCCACACGTTCCTTTGTGCATACGTCGTGGTTAGCGAATCACTGAACAGGCTAGTGTGGAATCAACCGCGTTCTAATCTTCACTTTCCTCGTCCAAATGGACCACTATAGCCTTATAACAATAGTGAAGATTAAAGAAGGAATCAAAGTTTACGGACGTCAAATGACGTCATAGTCCGATAGCTTGCCGATTATACAGCACAAAAGAAACACGTCACCGTAAACTTTGATTCCTTCTTCAAGATGTTGTCTGGTGATTCCTTCCCTTGTAATACTGAAGATATCGAAGGCATTCTTAATCGTTAGAAATCCTCCCAATTTATATATTCGCTAATCAACCAAAGGTGGTTGACATTGCAGTCCCGGGTGTCACTATTGTCCAGTGGTTAGCAGACGGTTGACTGGGTCACCAGGGTGCCATCTCTATTTTTAGCTCCAATTTGGGCCGTAGCATACCTCACCGCACCCAGGGGACAGCTGTAGACCGACACTACTGAACTTGTAGGGTTAAATAATTCCAATTGACACACCTAGATGGCGCTGTGTTAAACTTTGTGTGTTATAAAAGTTACATTTTGTAAATGTAAATATTTAATTATTCTTTTTAAAATTATTTTATATTTTATTGTAAACAATATGTTATATTTCTTTTTTGTTAGAATACCATTTAACTAAAAATTGTATGCCTAAATAAGTCGACTTTTTGAAATAAAAACAACTTTTAATGGCTAACCGTGTCTGTGGTGATTAATGATTCTACAAACTGATAGCTAAACAGATTCATCGTAAGGCAATAACACGCGCCATCTATAGATAATAAATAAAACTATTTAAAAAATTGTGAATAATAGTTTTTTTTTCTCTTAAATACATGTGTATTTGGTGCGTTATTACCATATGATTAATTTATGCTTAACTAAACTTGACATTATCGTTTGCGAAAAAGCATTGCTCGATGAAAATATATATTGCAATTGTATGTATTTATTTAGTGTGTAAAAAATTGTTCAATTTCGAAAAGAATTTTACGCGTCTAAAATAGTTTCTAATTTTCATAACAGATGGCGCGCAAGTGCATCATAATATTTATGTAGTGTATTTATGTAAATATGAGAAAACATGACGCAGCCTATAAAACCTCAGTATAATAAAATTGAACTTGAACAGCGCTAAAAAAGTTTCCAACTTTTTATGAAGTTTCGAATATTACTTATCAAAAACATTCGATGATTTTAAAGTCTAAATACGTTACATATTAGCTCTTTGAGGAAGATAATCGAAATTCTTTTTATAATATACCTGAAGATATGTGACATTCCAGAACGCGATTTATTTAAGCAAACTATATCTAAGAAATAACTCTTAAAATCTATCTTTATGATAAACTAAGAAATAGTAATACTAACTATAATTTTTTAAAGAAATTTCTTATCCCTAGTACACGTAGTACAAGCCATGATAATCATGGTGGGTAGAAGTAGGCGACTGCTTTTACTCTAAGTGCACCACATGTCTACACATGTGAAAAGCAGTTCGACTTTCCACTTACAAATGTGTCAGAGCCCCGTTTGGTTACTTGCACTCGCTGGTGGGGTTGAACTTTTGCAAGAATCGGGGGCCATTGGAGCATTTATTTTTAAACATAAAAAGTGCCCAATGCGGGAATAGAACCCGGGTCATAGCGGTCGAAAACCAACGGTTTAGACCATCCTTCCACCGACCCCCTTTTAAAGAAATAATTTACATAAATGAAAATGTTTCTTTTAAACGAAAAATAGAAATTTATTTTTAAGGATAAATAAAAATTATTTCTAACCTTAGGGATGAAGTATGAAAGGATGAATTGTGAAGAGTAATGTTAATTGTGATCGTATAATGATTTTTGTTTAAAAGAAACACATGCGGGATAATTTTCAAATGTCGTTTTACAATCATAAGCCGCATTATATTGTATTATAAATGAAAATGTGAAAAATATTCAGAAAAATAAAACGATTAGGTGTTGATATGTGCTTACGTAGAAAATTAAGACTGATAAACTTCAGGAAGACACGGCAATTTATAACAAAAACAAAAACAAAATTTACAAAATACCAGAGAGGCAATGAGGAAATTTTACAGAGAATCAAAATAACAAAAATAATATTCTGTTAATAAAATAATAAAAACTTTTCTACATAGTTCCTTCCCTATGAGGCTGTGACCCACAGCTTTCGATTATTGCAATTACTGACATGGATCTGATGTGCTTCTGCCAAGGATTCCCTCAGAGTCTTGGAACTTTGTCTCTAGTAACTTTGTGTCCCTTTTGACGCGGATTAAAGAGCGGCTTTATCGTCATATCATCTATAAGGACATCGTCATCTTGGAGGGAAGTCTTGGCTTTGACACGGTGGTGGAATCCTGGAGTCAGTCTCGGAAGATGTAGATCATAGCAGCCATGACCTCAAGGTCTTTTCGACGATTTCTCTTTAGTTTGTTTTCCCTAACTTACCCAGTAGCTCCACCAAATATCATGCAGAAAATTAGGAAAGACAAACTTCTGTATGACACAGCAATTTATTCATAGCAAGAACAATATAATTTTATAAAATACCGGAGAGCCGCAGTTTGCCGACCCCTGCGTTAGAAGACGGTGTTGCACATCCTCAAGGTATTGGGTAAAGTTTCAATTAGAAATAATCGCTTCCTGGCTGGAAAATCTTCACGTTCTACAATATCGCCGCTGCACAAAATACCGGAGAGGTAATAATAAAAATTTACAGAGTAGAAAATATTAAAAATCATAAATCTGCTCATGAAATAAATAATATTTATAGCTACAAAATATAAAAAATAAAAAACAAATTTCCTGACCGCTCACATAAACATTTTAGATGGCAGAGCGCCATCTAGTGAAACAAATATCAACTAAACGTTGATTTAGGTTTGTTTCTTAATATTTGACCATTCCATTTCTTGATCAATTAAACGTGGTTATCTTTTATTGATTTATCAATAAATGTGTTGGCTTAATGTTTGCTTAATATTTGATGATTCTCAACCTGTTGTTTGTCGCATTTAAGATCATGATGAAGAGCTATTTAGCTTGAAATATCAAATATTATCAAAAGATAATTTGAGATGGCTGTTGATTTTGGAGCTACTTCTCAACATGTGGTGTCTCAAGCCTAAAGCCACTAGGTTGTTGAAGTGAACATGTAGCTGTGGAAGCATGAGCTGGCACAGTACAGTTAGGTTCTGCCAGTATGTGTATGATTTTGGCTTCACTAAGGAACAGAAGGTTACAATGTCAATGGTAGAATTGAACACTGTTGGAAGGCTGACTGACCATGAAGCCATCCTTAGCTACAAGTTTTAGGTCCGGTGGTCTAGTGGCTAATGGAACTTGATGAATAAATGGATGGTTCCATAGGTACTCTAACACTATAAGGATAGTGAGAAACCCTTACAGTACTAAAAGGTAAATATTCAGCTTGAAAGCTGAGCCAATTTAAACATATAAAGGACAATATCGCTCTAGATTTTGTCATCACATGATTGTTAAACTCAAGTTAGAAGTACGGATGAAGAAATGGAGGAAGTTCTAAACCCCAACAAGAAAGTTGACTACCAGCCGACGTACCTGTGACGGCC
>CP092871.1:12393230-12534076 GCA_030710605.1 Cordylochernes scorpioides | reverse complement strand
ACAAATCTTTCTTGTTATTTTGTCTTAATCCCTAGCGGTTTTATCCATATTCATGTGGGAAACAAAGACTTCAGTAGAAGATGTGTTATTGTAACACAAGCCGAATGGTGCCTGGGAAGCACCCAGACCAATAAAGAGAAAGGCCCTTTGTTTGGAGAAGGGCGTTGGCCTAGTTTAACATGTTGAAAAGTTGATTTTAAACTGTCATCTCTTCTAAACTGAACATGCGCATTAATTCTTTAATGCATATAGGTCACTACTTTAGTCTATTTGGAATGAACCTCAGTGTATATATGGAATGAACCTTAGTGTCTATATGCAATAAACCTTAGTCTAAATGGAATGAAATATGGAAATAACCTCAGTCTATCTGGAATGAACCTTAGTTTATATGGATTGAAATATGGAATAAACCTTAGTCCATCTGTGGAATGAAACATATGAAAATACCTTTGTCTATATGGAATGAAATATGGAATGAACCTTTGTGTCTATATGGAATAAACCTCAATCTATATGGAATTTTAATTTTCTTGAAAATAAAGATACTTCGGCCAGTAAATCTTTTTATTACCTCGACGTTTCGACAAAAATCTTTTGTCCTCGTCAGGAGCAAACAAAAATTAAACATTTAGCAAGGCGTTAAAAATCTTTCTATGTTTAATTTTTGTTTGCTCCTGACGAGGACAAAAGATTTTTGTCGAAACGTCGAGGTAATAAAAAGATTTACTGGCCGAAGTATCTTTATTTTCAAGAAATATGAATACCGGCCAGGCAGCCTCTATATTTACGATGGAATTTTAAAAGCTAAATAAATAGTTAAAGAAGTAGGATTCAGGTTTCGTCGTATGAAACAACCTTGTAGAAGTTCCAACACTTTGTATTCAGCAAGCGCTAGGAGAGCCTAGAGATCCGGCTTTAGTTATGACAACAAGTCCTGCACGAATAGTTCTGGCTCGTTCTTTAGAATCTCTAGAAATTCCTATTTCAGACATCAGATCTAGAATTCATGATATTTGTGAATTGGTTCGGTGCATAACTATTGATGTGTTTTAAAGAAAACATCTGTGGTGTGTCGATTTATTAGTCCAGCGATGGCCCAGAAAGTATTTCAAAGTTAGTGTTTTATTGGTATTATACTTCTTATCTACATTTTTAAAGGAAGACAAAAGGACAACACCCTAGAATGTCTATTCTGGTTCTGTTTTCTTCCGCCGATCTCCCGCGCCGCGCAGCGGTAGTCATATCCAATTTCATGGCCCCGCTTGTATGTTTGCTGACGCCGTGGTCTGTCATCCCAGCAAGCTGGAAAGAAGTCTCTCGGCCCCCACACATCTTCAAATGATTATTCAGGAATATGATCTCTTCCACAAGCTTTTTGAAACAACCAACGATGTGGCTAAATGATCCCCTTTGAAAGTCTTCGGCCTCTATTCTTGTTATCAAGCTTTTGCCTTCTTTACAAAAGTGTCTGGTCGTTGAGATTTTATGGATGTTCTATTCCTTCTTTATCTGTGAGGTTTGAATTTTCCGATTTCAATTTGGATTTTGCTGATTGTTCTTTCGACAAAATTAAGATCACGAAATGACCGTGCTGCATTCCAACTGACTCAAAATAAACGTCGGTAGTTGTCTGAAACTCGAACCGAACCTCTCATGAGCGACCACCTTCTTTAACGACCACGTTGTTCTAAAGTCAAACATGACCGATCTCATCTATACCAATCTCTCTCCAATGTGAGACCACCTCCAGGAAGGTCCAGGATAATAAAGCCATGCATTTAAATATTATTTAAGGCATTTGCGCGTTATCTACGTACAAGAAATCATATCACTTATAAATACAAAATAAATGTTTATCTCCCAAGTTGAAGAATAACTTAGTTTGGATTATCTAGCCCGAGTTATGTTCTGAAGAATCTGGTAAACGTAAAAAACATTGACAGGAAGTCGTCAGCAATCAGTCAGAAGAAAGTCCCAAGGTGTGAAAGGGCTCGGTCACCTAGCGGTCGTCGTCTGCATCCATGAGTTGTGGCCCGGATGCTACAAACCGGAAGTACGACAGGTTTCTAACGGTGCCGCCATCTTGGACGACCGGATCTCGTCTGCTTTACACTCTCTTCCGACTTTCCTTCACTCACATCACGGACATATACCGTTGTGTGACAAACTTGTCAATAACGTTAGATGTGTAAATAAATCGTTATTTTGAAATAGAATCTTACTGCAACGATATAAATTGTTAGATAAGAGGGTTGACTCATCAGTAATGAACCCTTTCAGCGGTTTCGCCAAGTCCATAGGTTTAGGGAACCTAAATACCCTTAAGCCGCCTTCCATAATAAATGCAGGGCATATAAGAAAACCAATTCAATACAATTTGGCGAAACCGCTGAGAGGGTTTACCACTGAGGAACCAAGTTCTTTCATCTAATATTTTTTTGTCTGTTCGAAACTATTATAGACGCCTTTGATTCTTTTTGAAAATTAAATAATTTCTACTGCCCTTACTGCAATGGAAAAATTAATGGGAGGGCCTGACTCATCAGTGGTGAACCCTCCTGATGAGCCAGGCACTCCCATTAATTTTTCCATTGCAGTAAGGCCAGTAGATATTGTTTAATTTTCAAAAGAATCATACGCGTATATAGTAGTTTCGAATTTTAATAACAGATGGCGCGCTATTGCATCATAATAATGTCTGCAGAGAGAGATATGATAATAAATATCATAAGAAACATATTGCCAAGATTTACAGAATTTTTAAAAATGTATATAGCATGTCTACAAGTTCTTAATACAATTTAAATATCTACGTAGAGAGGAATTACAACATAGTATGTTTGAATAATTTCTCAATCCAGTGTTTGACCGTTGACCTAGGTGTATGGTGAAACAACTTGAAATGGAATTGATGAAGCCAGCATGTAATGGATATGACTAGTTCTAACAATTAACATGGTGCCAACAAAAACGTTCGTTAAGTCTAGGTAACACCTTTATAGTGTAAAATGATTACAAATGAGAGAATATTCTACAAGCATATACCTATCATTGATATGTATATTGATCTAAATTATCATATTTGATATTGTAGCGTGGTTTATTTTATGATATTTACATAATTTTAAGTTTGTGCTTTTATTATATTTGCATAGTTTTGTTTAAATTGTCATTCCTATATAAATGTGGGTGTCTATAATTTTAGAGGTATACCGTTCGGTATTAATAAAGTTCCTTTATACTTACCGCTCCTGGCGACTATTTAACAACGCGATAATATAAATGTGTGGTGATTTTTGCAAATCAGTCGTGGGTTGTGTGGTAAGTGGTAAGGACGCACACAGGAGGCAGGATTCAGAAGCAAATTTTCGTGAGGAGTAGGTTGGAGAGGAAAGGAAAGGTCCGAGGACCACAACCAAGTGTGAACAAAATTGCTTCTGTCTCCTTTAAAAAATCAGACGACCGGCGGCATCAAAATATGAAAATTCCTCGAATTTTGTCCATGAGTGTAATTTGTGTATCCAAATATGATAATGCATTTGTTAAAGTTAAAGTAAAAGTACTGTTTTATAACAAAATATTTCTTTGGATAATATCCTAACTTAATACTATCAACAAAAACTAATTAAATATATCATCATATCTGTGAAAATATATAAATTAAAAACATTATTATCGCTTGAAAAGGAAAAATTTCTACAATACAATAAACTAAATAATGACAATTGTATATATTGGGAGAGGACTTGGCACATTGGTGAACCCACTCAGCGGCTTCGCCAATCTTACCTAACAGACCGTTACAATTATTTCTTAGCCTGCTTTCTCTCCAAATAACTTTATTAGGTGCCGCTCAAAAAGAGCAACCTAGATCATCATATTTACAATATACTGTGGGGGATGTACAGGGTTTGTTCATTTACAATTATAATTTATATTGATGTCGTTGGGTCCTTAGGTCCTTGGGGATATTGTTCTTGAGAAGGTTTTTTCTGGCTTGTTTGATATTCAAGGTGGGTTTATTTTTAAAGGAAACATTTTTCTTAGCCTGCTTTGCTTACATAGTCTACATTTTGCTCCTTAATTATGAAATTGGTATATATCAATTGGTATAATCATATTGATAATATGATTTTTTTGGTTGAAGAAATTGTAGAAATTTTTGTGTCGAGCATAGCTTTGCAATTTGAAGAGCAAACATAAAACACATGTATTCTAGGCAACATTATCTTTTTAAAACATCGTCAATGAGTGTTGGACTGAGTCAGATAAGTTCAAATGTGAATAATCATTGACAGAACTATCCATTTTTGAAGAGTGGTATTTGATACATTGTAAGTACATGTCCCTCAGAAGAGTGGGGTTATGCACATGTGAGCTGGACACCCGGAACAAAGGGAAAGTCGCCTCTATTTCTGGAGGGCAGCGGGACGTTGAAAGAGCAGTTCCCCCTGAGCGCGCGACAATTAGCACGGCGGGATCAAAATAAACAACCCCCTCTTGTAATTAACGTATTGTCGCAATGGTCTGAGGGATCTGGGGTGTTGTCACCTTGGAACTGCTCTTTGGTACAAGGGGATGCAAGGGCATCTATGCCTATATCATCTCTTGCTCGGTCGTTTGACTGAGCTAATTTCGTTTCTGCTCTTTGTTACAAGTCTTTTGACTGAGATAAATTTCTTTTCTGCTCTTTGGTACAAGTCTTTTGACTGAGCTAAATTTCTCTTCTGTTCTTTGGTACATATTGGTTCCAGTGTTATGGCGGAGTAATTACTACGTTTTGGTTTTATGTCACTTTGGAACTGCTGCTTAGGCCAGTTTTATTCCTGGCACCCCAATGAGGTTGATCCTTGAGTGTTAGCTTGGTGAAATTGCTAGGTTGTTTCGGCATTTGTGTTGGTTTCAGTGTTATTATGAAGTAAATGCTATCTTCTTGACTTCATATTGTTTTTGAATTTCTGATTAAGTCAGATTTATCCCCGGTGTGTCAGTGAGGTTGATTCTGGATTGTTAGCCTGGTGAGATTGTCAGGTTGTTTCGGCATTTGTTGGTTTCAGTGTTACGGTGGAGTAAATGCTGTCGTCTTGGTTTCATGTCACTTTGGAACTGCTGTTTAGACCAACTTTATCGCCGGTGTCTCAGTGAGGTTGATTCTGGAGTGTTAGCTTGGTGAGATTGTCAGGTTATTCAGAATACAATAGTGTTACGATGAGAGAGAGAGAGAGAGAGAAGTAAAGTCTGTTTTATTGGTTTCATCTTGTTTTGGAACTGCTGCTTGAGCTATCTTTATCACTGGTGCCTCAGTGAGGTTGTTTCAGGAGTGTTTGCTTAGTGAGATTCTTCAAGTTGTTTCGGAATTTGTTGGTTCCAGTGCTACGGTGGAGAAGAGCTTATTTATCGGCTTCATCTTGTTTTTGGAACTTCTGCTTGAGCCAGCTTTATCCCCGGTGCCTCAGTGAGGTTGATTTTGGAGTGTTAGTGAGAATTGTCAGGTTGTTTCGGCACTCGTTGATTCCAGTGCTACGTTGGAGAAAAGCTTATTTCTTGGCTTCATCTTGTTTTTGAACTACTGCTTGAGCCAGCTATATCCCTGGTGCCTCAGTGAGGTTGAGTCTAGAGTGTTTGCTAGGTGCAATTGTCAGGTTCTTCCGTACATATTGGTCCCAGTGCTACGGTGAAGTAAAGTCTATCTTTTTGGTTTCATAATATTTTGGAACTTCTTCTTGGACCAGTTTATCCCCGGTGCGTCAGTGCTTCTAAAGCATTTAGACATCCATCCTGAAATTAAAACCTGATATAACTATGAATTAGTTCGACCATAAATGAAATTAACCCTGGTAGATCGCTAGGATTCCATATATTCAATCAAAGACTGGCCTACTATAGACGCATAATGTGAGAAAATGGATTAGAAATGTGGATGATATTGAGGAATTTTGAAGGAAGAGAGAAATACCTCCAATGAGCTGGCTAGAAGGGGTCGAGAAAGCTACTGGAAGGTCAATAACAGATCAATTGGAGCTTATATCCATATAGTCGTCAAAGTCGACTTGATGGACACAACAAGCCTATAAATAATTTCTGAATAATGTTTTCTATTACATGATATGTTTTTTAAAACTATTATCATCCCTAATACACGTGGTACAGACCATGATAATCGTAGTGGATAGTTAGCGACTGCTTTTACTGCAAGTGCACCACATATCTACACATGTGGAAAGCGCCGTTCGACTTTTACAATTACAAGTATGCCAGAGCTCCGTTTTGGTTACTTTCCCTCACTGATGGAGTTCGACTTTTTCAAGAATCAGACACCATTGAAACATTTTTTCTTCAGAATTGTCTTCACTGGAACCAACAAATGCTGAAACAACCTGACAATCCCACCAAGTTAACACTCAAGCAACAGTTTCAAAAACAAGATGAAGCCGATAAATAAGATTTTTCTCCGCCGTAGCACTGGAACCAACAAATGCCGAAACAACTTGATGAATCTCACTAAGCAAACACTCCTGAATCAACATCACCGAGGAACCGAGGATAAAGCTGGCTCAAGCAGAAGTTCCAAAAACATATGAAACCAAGAAATCAGCCTTTTCTCCACCGTAGAACTGGAACCAACAAGTGCCGAAAACCTGATGAATCTCACTAAGCAAACACTCCTGAATCAACATCACCGAGGAACCGAGGATAAAGCTGGCTCAAGCAGAAGTTACAAAAACAAGATGAAACCAAGAAATCAGCCTTTTCTCCATCGTAGAACTGGAACCAACAAGTGCCGAAACAACCTGATGAATCTCACTAAGCAAACACTCCTGAATCAACATCACCGAGGAACCGGGGATAAAGCTGGCTCAAGCAGAAGTTACAAAAACAAGATGAAGCCGATAAATAAGCTTTTTCTCCACTGTAGCATTATAATAAACAAATGCCGAAACAACCTGACAATCCTCACTAACACTCCAAAATCAACCTCACTGAGGCACCGGGGATAAAGCTGGCTCAAGCAACAGTTGCAAAAAAAAGATGAAGCCAATAACTAAACTTTTTCTCCACCGTAGCACTGGAATCAACAGGGTCATTGCTGTCGACATTACACCACTCTATCTGTACAGCTGTGTCAAAGCACCAATACGATCCGAACTCTACAAAGTATTGCTACAAACAATGTAGTCAAACAACAGTACCTTCGTAATTTCTAGAGCTCAATTAGCTCGTATTGCCGTATTTGGAGCGAGACCCGCACATTGTCTTCCTGGCCTGGTACATGTTGGTATACATACATCCATGTCGCAATATTCATTACCAACACAAATATAAGAAATTAATGGCACTTTAATTAGAGTAGATTTCCCAAACAACCATACCAAGATTAAACCTAGTGTATAGTCTCACGTTAAGACTATTTAAGAACTTTATATTCGATTTGTTTCTATATAAATGGACACATAGAATCTTTCTGTATACTCGAAAACTTCCTACTTTAATTAAAATGGAATAAAGAAATTTTGTGGCGTAGTGAATATGTAGTCCAAATCATAAAGTTCTTCCCGTCAAATCGTTTGTCATCCATCATCAGTATATGGAGGTTCATTAGGATATTTTAAATGTTCTTTTGTTCATTTCCAATAGGAAATCATTTATTACGAAAATCACAGTTGGCAGGTTAGCGGCTGATATAGTTTGGTTGACTTTGTGTAATAAATTACAGATATTAAAGAGCCGTGGTGAAGATATGGGATTACAGAGAGCCATGATGAAGACCATAATACATTAATGGCTTTATATGTTGAAAATCTGACATTACAGATAGCAATTTTGATATTGAATAATGAAATCATCCGTATGGAAGAGATACAATTACTAAGCACAAATTTCTGTATCATATAAATCTCTATTCATGATAAAATTGTGAAAAAAGTATTAAAAATTACAATTATATTCTCACAATGAGTATCTTTTTTATTAAAAAAAAACGCTAAGCTTTCAAGTGTTAATCGCTCTTCAACGATATTATAGTAAGCCCGTTGAAAAGCGATTAACACTTGAAAGCTAGCGTTTTTTAAATAAAAAAGATACTCTTTGTGAGAATATATTTGTAATTTTAATACAAATTTCTTTATCAAATGAAACAAACTATCTATGTCTTTGCTGCGATAATAAAAGATTAATAAAGTTGATTTTATTTGAAAAAGACAATATTTAATGCTTAATAGTTTCATTTCTCATATATAGAAAAAATAATTGACACTCTCTTAGTTAATTTATACAAAAATTAATGAGAATTTATAATTTAGTGATAAAATATAAAAAGCTGTTCTCAGGAAGGTAGGCATCTTGTCTTCCTCTATACAAGGACAGGATCTCTCAGTTCAATGTTGATGTAATATTTATATAGATGACCCGTTATTGCCTCATAACAACACACACACAGCTTTATTAAGACCACCGGTCTTATACAGATTCACCACAGGAAGAAATAATAAATGGAGATCCTATAATCCAGACAGCGCAGCACCCAACAACAGCCTCCAGGTCCGACGCATGTCCAATGGCCGCACGTTCCTTTGTGCATACGTCATGGTTAGCGAATCACTGAACAGGCGAGTATGGAATCATCCGTGTTCTAGTCTTCACTTTCCTCGTCCAAATGGAATACTATTGTCTTATAACAATAGTGAAGATTAAAGAAGGAATCAAAGTTTACGGACGTCAAATGACGTCATAGTCCTAAAGCTTGCCGATTATACAGCACAAAAGAAACACGTCACCGTAAATTTTGATTACTTCTTCAAGATGTTGTCTGGTGATTCCTTCCCTTGTAATACTGAAGATATCGAAGGCATTCATAATCGTTAGAGATCCCCCCAATTTATATATTCGCTAATCAACCAAAGGTGGTTGACATTGCAGTCCCGGGTGTCACCATTGTCCAGTGGTTAGCAGACGGTTGACTGGGTCACCAGGGTGCCATCTCTATTTTTAGCTCCAATTTGGGCCGCAGCATACCTCACCGCACCCAGGGGACAGCTGTAGACCGACCCTACTGAACTGATAGCTAAACAGACAACTTAAACAATTAGATATAGAAGATTCTTCTTAGTAAAATATGTAGCGATTTAACAAAATGAAAAAAGACAAGTTTCTTTAATTTAATAGAAACTTGTCTTCTTTCATTTTGTTAAATCGCTACATATTTTAAACAATAATTTGATTTTTCTAATCAATTGTTACAAAGGTGAAAAATAATATATAATAAAATAGTAAATAAAGGGTAGATAAAATGTAGGGTAATATATATATAATAATATTTGGAAATACGTAAAATAAAAAGGCCTGTGTGGGAGTACAAGGAAAGAGGGAAGATAGCCAGGTTAACAAACAACCTCCTTGGTAAACAAGTATCACGACTTCATTCTCCCCTAGGGGACTTATCTTACAAAAAAGCGGCTTGAAAGTGGCTAGACGGGATGATCAAAGTTCAGTTCTCACCGAGGTGGTCTCGACGCCAGTTGTTCTAGGGGTTGTTCTGGGACCTTCTATCTTTCCTCCCCGATCTATTTCCTCACGGGTTTTTGCCTCTGGATCCTGTCTCCTGTGGGTCCTTACCACCCATCACTCAACAACCACGACTGCTTCTAACCAACATGCCACACTGCATTCATCCAACAGCATAAACTACATTACTACATATATATAGTTGTGTACAAATTTCTTCAGCAAGGAAGGTTTCCCCACCTTGAGAGAGTTCTCCTCCAGACAAAGTCTTCACTCCTCAGTTCCACACCGAGGAAGTACCTATACCTAAATAGATAATTGATATAGCTAGATAGATGATAGATAAATAGATTCATCATAAGGCAATAACACGCGCCATCTATTAATAATACAACAACAACAACAAAAGCTTTATTAAGACCTTTTAGTCTTATACAGATTCTCCAAGCAGAAATATAGGATACATGCAGGAAAAACAGTGATAGAACTTAATGGTATCATGATATTTATATACAGGGAAAATTATATAAAGACAATCAAGCTAATAGATTAATATGGGCAAATTGGAGGCAAAGGAAGTTACTATACATGAATTTACCAGGGATTTTCGTGTGGAGTTATTTGGTAGCAGCTCTGAGACTTAGCTATGTAGAACTTTTCCTAGTCATCATCCCCGCCCTTGACATTGCCGGTTGGACTTCACTTGTAAGCATTTCGACCTGCGAGTCAATTGTGGAGTCTTCCACTAGTAAATTAGTTGAATCCCTCAAGCTGCTTTTGTAAGATGTAGCCTTGTCAGCTGTCCAGGAATACATCTATTGTTAATAAATAAAACTACTTTTTATAAAATAAATGAAGCTTCCAGGGCCAAGTTTCTTGTGCAACTTTTTATTTTCAAGCTTTCGGACTTGTCAGTCCTTCAACAGGCTTTATCGTCATATCATCTATAAGGATATCGTCATCTTGAAGGGAAGTCTTGGCTTTGACACGGCGGTGGAATCCTGGAGTCAGTCTCAGAAGATGTAGATCATAGCACCCATGGCCTCAAGATCTTATCGACGATTTCTCTTTAGTTTGTTTTCCCTAATCTACCCAGCATATCCACCAAATATCACATAGAAAATTAGGAAAGACAAACTTCTGTATGACACAGCAATTTATTCATAGCAAAAACAAATAATTTATAAAATACCGGAGAGCCCCTGCGTTAGAAGATGGTGTTGCACATCGTCAAGGTATTGGATAAAGTTTCAATTATAAATAATCGCTTCCTGGCTGGAAAATCTTCACGTTCTACAATATCGCCGCTGCACAAAATACCGGAGAGGTAATGATAAAATTTTACAGAGTAGAAAATATTAAAAATCATAAAATCTGCTCATGAAATAAAAACATTTAGTTACCATATCTATATATATAAAAATCAATGTTTGTATGTTTGTTTGTATGTCCGGTATACAAATTCGCAGTAGTTCACTAATTCAAACCAAAATTCCCATACATAGGTAAAAAAAAAATACGGGGAAGACGATAGGCTATTTTAAAAAATATATAAATCAATTATTAAAACTATATATTCAAATTATTTTACTTAGCTCACGAACAGCGCCCTCTATCAAAGATTAGAATAAATTATGCTGATGCAAACAAATAGATAATGCTAATAACAAACAATTATAAAAAAAATCTTATCTAAATATATATCACTCGGGTAGATATGCACACGGGTCAATCCCGGGGCGAAGCCCGGGTCACCCGTCTAGTATTTGATTTTTAAAAAAATAATTTATTTTACCAATATTTCAACAAAGTTTGTTGTTGACACACATTAAATATGTTATAACACCTTGATAAAGGTTGGCGTTCAGCCAACTGAAATATTGGTAAAATAAACGATTTTTTGATCCAATATATGTCTTTTTAATTTAAAAAATAATAAATATTTATACCTACAAAATATAAAAAATAAAAAACAAATTTCCTGACCGCTCACATAAATCTTTTAGATGGCAGAGCGCCATCTAGTGAAACAAATATCAACTAAACGTTGATTTTGGTTTGTTCCTTAATATTTGACCATTCCATTTCTTGATCAATTAAACGTGGTTGTCTTTTATTGATTTATCAAGAAATGTGTTGGCTTAATGTTTGCTTAATATTTGATAGTTCTGTACCTGTTGTTTGTCGCATTTAAGGTCATGGTGAAGAGCTATTTAGCTTGAAATATCAAATAATATCAAAAGATAATTTGAGATGGCTGTTGATTTTGGAGGAGCTACTTCTCAACATGTGGTGTCTTAAGCCTAAAGCCACTAGGTTGTTGAAGTGAACATGTAGCTGTGGAAGCATGAGCTGGTACAGTACAGTTAGGTTCTGCCAGTATGTGGAAGATTTTGAATTCACTAAGGAACAGAAGGTTACAATGTCAATGGTAGAATTGAACACTGTTGGAAGGCTGACTGACCATCCTTAGCTACAAGTTTTAGGTCCGGTGGTCTAGTGGCTAATAGAACTTGATGAATAAATGGATGGTTCCATATACAGAGGTATAATAACACTATAAGGATAGTGAGAAACCCTTACAGTACTAAAAGGTAAATATTCAGCTTGAAAGCTGAGCCAATTTAAACCATATAAAAGACAATATCGCTGTAGATTTTGTGATCACATGATTGTTAAACTCAAGTTAGGAGTAGGGATGAAGAAATGGAGGAAGTTCTAAACCCCAACAAGAAAGTTGACTACCAGCCGACCGAGTCCTGTGACCGGCCAAAGTGTCAAAATTTTATTTTAGCCTCCTGAGAACTTTCCCTTCAAGTAGAAAAACGAAAATAACGGAGGTGTGTTTCGGGCCGTTGGCTCTCTTCACAGCTGTACGGTCAGGACATTGCTTCAAACACTTCTCTATATTGCGAAAAAATACTACAAATGTGACATTGTACTGGGATACGGTTCATAAATTAAGAAAAAGGCATCTGCTTATCGTACAATTGAAAGTTCCTGATGGCTTGTGCCATATATCGGAATAAATATCAACTATTCTCGTTGATTTTTGGAATAATTAAAAATCAATGGATAGTTTATATTTATTCCGATAGATGGCGCAAGCTATCAGTAAATTTCAGTTTTACGATAAGGAGATGTCTTTTTCTTAGTTCTCTATATATTCCTCTTTAAAATTGCTATATAATCTCTCTCACCATTACCTTGTTTATCGTTCTAGTTAGCTGAAGAAGGACACTTGCCCGAAAGCCTCCTTTGATCAGGTGAATAAAAAAAAGTTGCGACGTTATATGATTGTTGTATTTTGTAAGATCTCTATAGAGATATATCACGCGGGATAATTTTATTAAATTCTTTGAATTTTCTATGCAGAGAAGCAGAGCCTAGACTCAAATCAATACAGACAACCTGAAGAGAAAACTAAACAAGATTATGTACACAATCTACCCTCTAAGTGGCTTCACATCTACAGAGAAGCAGAGCCTAGACCCAAATCAATACAGACAACCTGAAGAGAAAACTAAACAAGATTATGTACACAATCTACGCTCTAAGTGGCTTCACATCTACAGAGAAGCAGAGCCTAGACCCAAATCAATACAGACAACCTGAAGAGAAAACTAAACAAGATTATGTACACAATCTACGCTCTAAGTGGCTTCACCTCTACAGAGAAGCAGAGCCTAGACTCAAATCAATACAGACAACCTGAAGAGAAAACTAAACAAGATTATGTACACAATCTACCCTCTAAGTGGCTTCACATCTACAGAGAAGCAGAGCCTAGACTCAAATCAATACAGACAACCTGAAGAGAAAACTAAACAAGATTATGTACACAATCTACCCTCTAAGTGGCTTCACATCTACAGAGAAGCAGAGCCTAGACTCAAATCAATACAGACAACCTGAAGAGAAAACTAAACAAGATTATGTACACAATCTACCCTCTAAGTGGCTTCACATCTACAGAGAAGCAGAGCCTAGACCCAAATCAATACAGACAACCTGAAGAGAAAACTAAACAAGATTATGTACACAATCTACCCTCTAAGTGGCTTCACATCTACAGAGAAGCAGAGCCTAGACTCAAATCAATACAGACAACCTGAAGAGAAAACTAAACAAGATTATGTACACAATCTACGCTCTAAGTGGCTTCACATCTACAGAGAAGCAGAGCCTAGACCCAAATCAATACAGACAACCTGAAGAGAAAACTAAACAAGATTATGTACACAATCTACGCTCTAAGTGGCTTCACATCTACAGAGAAGCAGAGCCTAGACTCAAATCAATACAGACAACCTGAAGAGAAAACTAAACAAGATTATGTACACAATCTACGCTCTAAGTGGCTTCACATCTACAGAGAAGCAGAGCCTAGAATCAAATCAATACAGACAACCTGAAGAGAAAACTAAACAAGATTATGTACACAATCTACGCTCTAAGTGGCTTCACATCTACAGAGAAGCAGAGCCTAGACTCAAATCAATACAGACAACCTGAAGAGAAAACTAAACAAGATTATGTACACAATCTACGCTCTAAGTGGCTTCACATCTACAGAGAAGCAGAGCCTAGACTCAAATCAATACAGACAACCTGAAGAGAAAACTAAACAAGATTATGTACACAATCTACCCTCTAAGTGGCTTCACATCTACAGAGAAGCAGAGCCTAGAATCAAATCAATACAGACAACCTGAAGAGAAAACTAAACAAGATTATGTACACAATCTACCCTCTAAGTGGCTTCACATCTACAGAGAAGCAGAGCCTAGAATCAAATCAATACAGACAACCTGAAGAGAAAACTAAACAAGATTATGTACACAATCTACGCTCTAAGTGGCTTCACATCTACAGAGAAGCAGAGCCTAGACTCAAATCAATACAGACAACCTGAAGAGAAAACTAAACAAGATTATATACACAATCTACGCTCTAAGTGGCTTCACATCTACAGAGAAGCAGAGCCTAGACTCAAATCAATACAGACAACCTGAAGAGAAAACTAAACAAGATTATATACACAATCTACCCTCTAAGTGGCTTCACATCTACAGAGAGAGAACAGCCTTGAGGCAGAGATAAATTAGAACATTCTAATTAACATCTAACTGTATATAATTAGAGAGTAATGAGATACTTAATGATATAAATTGACCACTAACTAGATACTTAAAATATGATCAAATAATCTCGCTATGACATGAAATTAAACGTTTTAAAGGCTATTTTAAAACACTTTTTTACAGTCCTAATCATATTGACAATCTGATGTAATAAATAGAATTGCATTTGCAAGTTTTTATTAAGTGAAATACTCTCTCTTTTTAATGCAAAATTTCTTTACTAGATTCTGCTTGGTTAGCTTTCTGTCCAAGAAATTCTTCAACGGTCTTAAAACAATGTACACTGAGAGTTTGTATTGCTTTAGTACCTGTTGAAGAGATTCTTGGCCTGAAATTTATCCAATCATAATCCCATACATATAAAGAACTTTCTGCATTGAAAAAAGAATATTTTGCATAATAAATATTGCATATCTATGTAGGGTTAAATAATTCCAATTGCCACACCTAGATGGCTTGTGTACAATTATTCTTTATTAAATTATTTTATATTTTATTGTAAACAATATGTTATATTTCTTTTTTGTTAGAATACCATTTAACTAAAAATTGTATGCCTAAATAAGTCGAGAGACTTTTTGAAATAAAAACAACTTTTAGTGGCTAGCCGTGTCTGTGGTGATTAAGATCATACATATACGGGTTATCCACACACCTTATCGAACTCAAATATGCATATACAGTAGAACCTCCATGAGAGGACACTCACGCTAGAGGACACTTCTCTACAAAGGACAGTTTTCATTTGTAAAATTTCTATTTGTACAATTTAGAAACTCTCCGGTAAGAGGACATTTCTCCCTAAAGGACACTTTGGTTATGAAATTAGGTGTTGTCCTTTACAGAGAGGTTCTACTGTATCTATGCCTCAGTCTCACATCACCCAGCAAGTTAAATATTTACAAGCTTTTTTTTCTTATTTGTAATTATTCGCTGGAAGATTGTTAATAAAAAATTTCGCCATATGCTTTACTGGCAAAAATAGTGAAAAGCAGGACCAATGCATTGGCTTTTCACAAATTCTGAAAACATAACAATCAAAAAGGCGTAAAACAGTCTATAGCGTCCCTTCTTGGAACTCACCAAAATAGGGTGCTATAGAGAGGAAGGCGCTTTTAGAGGGGGCGCTATAGACAAGTTTAACTGTATTAACGACATTTGAAATTATCCCGCATGTGTTTCTTTTGAATGAAAAATCGAAATTTTATTTTAAGGAGAAATAACAATTATTTCTAACCTTAGGGATGAAGTATGATAGGATGAATTATGAAGAGTAATGATAAACGGAAAAATAAAAGTGTCCAGGGATGGGAATTTTATTTTTCCGTTTATCATTACTCTTCACAATTCATCCTATCATACTTCATCCCTAAGGTTAGAAATAATCGTTATTTCTCCTTTAAATAAAATTTCGATTTTTCATTCAAAAGAAACACATGCGGGATAATTTCAAATGTCGTTCTACAATCATAAGCCGCATTATATTGTATTATAAATTAACTGTTTTAAGTTTATCCATCTAGGAGAATCCTGTATGGGATGAATGTTCCTAATAAAGGTCTGTTGTTGCTTCTTTCTGATTCCGATGAATCCCTATCGAACTACCAGTTGTACAGTTCATCACAAAAGCTGAGAATAACATTGAACAATGAAAAAAATGATGACTGGAAGTCACGAAGTTTTTTTATGTCCCTCCACTGTATATATAGCTGATTACCTATTATTGATTCTTTCTACCATTGTTTGTCTTTTTTCTTTCTTTCTTCCTTTTACTCTCAGTGACGGGCCAATGTAAGACGAAATGTCTTCATAAAAGTCCTTTGTTGTTTTAATTGTATATTGAATATAATTGTAACACACACACAACACACTCACACAGAAATTGAAATATTGTAGATAGAGGTTATCTGGCTGGCATTTATAGTTCTTAAAATTAAAGATACTTTGGCCAGTAATTTTTAACGCCTTGCCAAATGCTTTAATTTTTATTTGCTCCTGACGAGGACAAAATATTTCATATGTCGAAACGTCGAGATAATAAAAATAATTATACCGGCCAAATTATCTTTTTTTAAAAATTTATTTATCCCTATTACACGTTGTACAGGCCATGATAATCATGGTGGGTAGAAGTTGGCGACTGCTTTTACTGTAAGTTCACCAATGTCTACACATGTGAAAAGCGGTTCGACTTTGCACTTACAAATGTGCCAGAGCCCCGTTTGGTTACTTGCACTCGCTGGTAGGGTTGTACTTTTGCAAGAATCGCGGGCCATTGGAGCATTTATTTTATCAGAAAAAGTGCCCAATGCAGGATTTGATCCCGGGTCATAGCGGTCGAAAACCAACGGTTTAGACCATCCTTTCACCGACCCCCTATCGAATTATCTGTAATTTTAAGAACTATAAATTGAAAAGTTTATACTTTTTAATGGACCTAGAACATTCAATGCTAATATTAATCACTGGTGAGGTACACCTCTATACACTTTAATTCAGCAGGTAAGATAAAAATGAGCAGTTTCACAAATGCCTCTATCACAGAACTAAACCAAAAATTCACAAGTTTCTATCCGAGCTGTTGACCAATTGGATCTTTGTTTACTTACATTGCCAGTTCGGCATAAAATCTGAAATAATTGTTAGAAAAAGAGAAAAAAAGATGACCAGAAGATACACAGTTTTTGCTAGACTTCTCTTCCCCCAATACTACATAAAATTGATTGTCTATATACATGCTGATACTTTTTTATCTTAATGAAAAACCTTTTTCTTGTTGTATCTATATTCACTTCATGGCAGTGGAGACACTTCTGTGGAGTGTGTTGGAATGTCTTTGAAATCGTCGGTCGTCTGTTTTTTTTTTTTTTAGAAGAAGACAGAGTCAATTTTGTTCACACTTAGTTATCTCGTGTCTTGAAAGTACAACTTCCTTAAGTTTTGTCCATGAGTGTATCTTTCAGAGTTATTGTCTGAATCCAGATATACATGTTAAAAGGTACAACTTCCTTAAGTTTTATCCATGAGTGTATCTTTCAGAGTTATTGTCTAAATCCCGATATACATGGTAAAAGGTACAACTTCCTTAAATTTTGTCAATGAGTGTATCTTTCAGAGTTTTTATTTGAATCCAAATATACATGATAAAAGGTACAACTTCCTTAAGTTTTGTCCATGAGTGTATCTTTCAGAGTTATTGTCTGAATCCCGATATACATGCTAAAATGTACAACTTCCTTAAGTTCTGTCCATGAGTGTATCTTTCAGAGTTATTGTCTAAATCCCTATATACATGGTAAAAGGTACAACTTCCTTAAATTTTGTCAATGAGTGTATCTTTCAGAGTTTTTATTTGAATCCAAATATACATGATAAAAGGTACAACTTCCTTAAGTTTTGTCCATGAGTGTATCTTTCAGAGTTATTGTCTGAATCCCGATATACATGCTAAAATGTACAACTTCCTTAAGTTCTGTCCATGAGTGTATCTTTCAGAGTTATTGTCTGAATCCCGATATACATGCTGAAAGTACAAATTCCTTAAGTTTTGTCCATGAGTGTATCTTTCAGAGTTATTGTCCGAATCCAGATATACATGCTGAAAGTACAACTTCCTTAAGTTTTGTCCATGAGTGTATCTTTCAGAGTTATTGTCTGAATCCAGATATACATGTTAAAAGGTACAACTTCCTTAAGTTTTGTCCATGAGTGTATCTTTCAGAGTTATTGTCTGAATCTCGATATACATGCTGAAAGGTACAACTTCCTTAAGTTTTGTCCATGAGTGTATCTTTCAGAGTTATTGTCTGAATCCAGATATACATGTTAAAAGGTACAACTTCCTTAAGTTTTGTCCATGAGTGTATCTTTCAGAGTTATTATCTGAATCCAAATATACATGCTAAAAGGTACAACTTCCTTAAGTTTTGTCCATGAGTGTATCTTTCAGAGTTAGTGTCTGAATCCCGATATACATGCTGAAAGTACAACTTCCTTAAGTTTTGTCCATGAGTGTATCTTTCAGAGTTATTGTCTGAATCCCGATATACATGCTAAAATGTACAACTTCCTTAAGTTCTGTCCATGAGTGTATCTTTCAGAGTTATTGTCTGAATCCCGATATACATGCTGAAAGTACAAATTCCTTAAGTTTTGTCCATGAGTGTATCTTTCAGAGTTATTGTCCGAATCCAGATATACATGCTGAAAGTACAACTTCCTTAAGTTTTGTCCATGAGTGTATCTTTCAGAGTTATTGTCTGAATCCAGATATACATGTTAAAAGGTACAACTTCCTTAAGTTTTGTCCATGAGTGTATCTTTCAGAGTTATTGTCTGAATCTCGATATACATGCTGAAAGGTACAACTTCCTTAAGTTTTGTCCATGAGTGTATCTTTCAGAGTTATTGTCTGAATCCAGATATACATGTTAAAAGGTACAACTTCCTTAAGTTTTGTCCATGAGTGTATCTTTCAGAGTTATTATCTGAATCCAAATATACATGCTAAAAGGTACAACTTCCTTAAGTTTTGTCCATGAGTGTATCTTTCAGAGTTAGTGTCTGAATCCCGATATACATGCTGAAAGTACAACTTCCTTAAGTTTTGTCCATGAGTGTATCTTTCAGAGTTATTGTCCGAATCCAGATATACATGTTAAAAGGTACAACTTCCTTAAGTTTTGTCAAGAGTGTATCTTTCAGAGTTATTATCTGAATCCAAATATACATGCTAAAAGGTACAACTTCCTTAAGTTTTGTCCATGAGTGTATCTTTCAGAGTTAGTGTCTGAATCCCGATATACATGCTGAAAGTACAACTTCCTTAAGTTTTGTCCATGAGTGTATCTTTCAGAGTTATTGTCCGAATCCAGATATACATGTTAAAAGGTACAACTTCCTTAAGTTTTGTCCATGAGTGTATCTTTCAGAGTTATTGTCTGAATCCCGATATACATGCTAAAATGTACAACTTCCTTAAGTTCTGTCCATGAGTGTATCTTTCAGAGTTATTGTCTAAATCCCGATATACATGGTAAAAGGTACAACTTCCTTAAATTTTGTCAATGAGTGTATCTTTCAGAGTTTTTATTTGAATCCAAATATACATGATAAAAGGTACAACTTCCTTAAGTTTTGTCCATGAGTGTATCTTTCAGAGTTATTGTCTGAATCCCGATATACATGCTAAAATGTACAACTTCCTTAAGTTCTGTCCATGAGTGTATCTTTCAGAGTTATTGTCCGAATCCAGATATACATGTTAAAAGGTACAACTTCCTTAAGTTTTGTCCATGAGTGTATCTTTCAGAGTTATTATCTGAATCCAAATATACATGCTAAAAGGTACAACTTCCTTAAGTTTTGTCCATGAGTGTATCTTTCAGAGTTAGTGTCTGAATCCCGATATACATGCTGAAAGTACAACTTCCTTAAGTTTTGTCCATGAGTGTATCTTTCAGAGTTATTGTCCGAATCCAGATATACATGTTAAAAGGTACAACTTCCTTAAGTTTTGTCCATGAGTGTATCTTTCAGAGTTATTGTCTGAATCCCGATATACATGCTAAAAGGTACAACTTCCTTAAGTTTTGTCCATGAATGTATCTTTCAGAGTTATTATCTGAATCCAAATATACATGCTAAAAGGTACAACTTCCTTAAGTTTTGTCCATGAGTGTATCTTTCAGAGTTAGTGTCTGAATCCCGATATACATGCTGAAAGTACAACTTCCTTAAGTTTTGTCCATGAGTGTATCTTTCAGAGTTATTGTCCGAATCCAGATATACATGTTAAAAGGTACAACTTCCTTAAGTTTTGTCCATGAGTGTATCTTTCAGAGTTATTGTCTGAATCCCGATATACATGCTAAAAGGTACAACTTCCTTAAGTTATGTCCATGAGTGTATCTTTCAGAGTTATTGTCTGAATTCCGATATTCATGCTAAAAGGTACAACTTCCTTAAGTTTTGTCCATGAGTGTATCTTTCAGAGTTATTGTCTGAATCCGATATTCATGCTAAAAGGTACAACTTCCTTAAGTTTTGTCCATGAGTGTATCTTTCAGAGTTATTGTCTGAATCCGATATTCATGCTAAAAGGTACAACTTCCTTAAGTTTTGTCCATGAGTGTATCTTTCAGAGTTATTGTCTGAATTCCGATATTCATGCTAAAAGGTACAACTTCCTTAAGTTTTGTCCATGAGTGTATCTTTCAGAGTTATTGTCTGAATTCCGATATTCATGCTAAAAGGTACAACTTCCTTAAGTTTTGTCCATGAGTGTATCTTTCAGAGTTATTGTCTGAATTCCGATATTCATGCTAAAAGGTACAACTTCCTTAAGTTTTGTCCATGAGTGTATCTTTCAGAGTTATTGTCTGAATTCCGATATTCATGCTAAAAGGTACAACTTCCTTAAGTTTTGTCCATGAGTGTATCTTTCAGAGTTATTGTCTGAATTCCGATATTCATGCTAAAAGGTACAACTTCCTTAAGTTTTGTCCATGAGTGTATCTTTCAGAGTTATTGTCTGAATTCCGATATTCATGCTAAAAGGTACAACTTCCTTAAGTTTTGTCCATGAGTGTATCTTTCAGAGTTATTGTCTGAATTCCGATATTCATGCTAAAAGGTACAACTTCCTTAAGTTTTGTCCATGAGTGTATCTTTCAGAGTTATTGTCTGAATTCCGATATTCATGCTAAAAGGTACAACTTCCTTAAGTTTTGTCCATGAGTGTATCTTTCAGAGTTATTGTCTGAATTCCGATATTCATGCTAAAAGGTACAACTTCCTTAAGTTTTGTCCATGAGTGTATCTTTCAGAGTTATTGTCTGAATTCCGATATTCATGCTAAAAGGTACAACTTCCTTAAGTTTTGTCCATGAGTGTATCTTTCAGAGTTATTGTCTGAATTCCGATATTCATGCTAAAAGGTACAACTTCCTTAAGTTTTGTCCATGAGTGTATCTTTCAGAGTTATTGTCTGAATTCCGATATTCATGCTAAAAGGTACAACTTCCTTAAGTTTTGTCCATGAGTGTATCTTTCAGAGTTATTGTCTGAATTCCGATATTCATGCTAAAAGGTACAACTTCCTTAAGTTTTGTCCATGAGTGTATCTTTCAGAGTTATTGTCTGAATTCCGATATTCATGCTAAAAGGTACAACTTCCTTAAGTTTTGTCCATGAATGTATCTTTCAGAGTTATTGTCTGAATTCCGATATTCATGCTAAAAGGTACAACTTCCTTAAGTTCTGTCCATGAGTGTATCTTTCAGAGTTATTGTCTGAATTCCGATATTCATGCTAAAAGGTACAACTTCCTTAAGTTCTGTCCATGAGTGTATCTTTCAGAGTTATTGTCTGAATTCCGATATTCATGCTAAAAGGTTAGCATGTCCTCCTGACGAGGACAAAATTTTTTTGACGAAACGTCGAGATAATAAAAAGATTTACTGGCCGAAGTATCTTTATTATTGGTGTTTAACGAAATTAAGGAAAGAGAGATTTATGTGTAATTGTAGAAATTTCATAAATATTACTTATATATCAGTGGATGTGTATGAAAAACTTCAGATATTTTTTATATTCACACAACTCTAATACATCTATACTTTAGTTCCATCCTGACATATGAAAAATCGCATCATAGGTACTTCCTCGGCGTTGAACTGAGGAGTGTTCGAGAAGATCTTGTCTGAAGGAGAACTTTCTCAACGTGGGGAAGCCTTCTTCGCTGAAGAAATTTGTATATAAAAAGGTTAGGTCGACAAGTAATGCACAATCACCCCCCCCCCCCCCCTTAGAAAATATATAAATAATTTATTATCCTAAACCACTTTGCTTTTCATATCTGCAATCAGAATTAATTTATCGTTTGTATTTTTACAAATATGGAACCTAATGTGAAATTATTGATGTTTGTGCATTATTTATTGACTCAACCTTGTATATAATTATATATTTTCTTATATAATATCCTTTGTTTATTATTTTCTCTTTATATATAGCCACACTGATTGGTGTCGTATATATTTATATTCTAATAATTTTAAGTCCACAGATTCTGTGATGTATATATCGTAATATATAACTTATCATCATTCTGTTGTTGTTGACTTGTAATTTTGCATCTATTCCGGTGTAATATAAAAAAACCATTTAAATAAATATTTATACTTTTTATACTTTTTAATCAACCTAAATACAATACAATTGGAGAACTCTCTCAAGGTGGGGAAGCCTTCCTTGCTGAAGAAATTTGTATATACAAGGTTGGGTCAATAAGTAATGCCTAATCACCCTTAGAAAATATATGAATAATTTATTATCCTAAAACACTTTGCTTTTCATATCTGCAATCAGAATTGATTTATCTTTTGTATTTTTTTTTTTCATTGTTTATAGTTTCGTTCAAGTTTGCTAAGGAAATGATAAGCAAGTACAAACAGTGGGTAATCCAGGAGTCACGTACAGATCTCGCCAACTATACGGGCCTATTAACGAATAAAAAATGATATTTAAGGTATTAGAGTAAAAGAGGAACGTTCTCAGTATTCGTAATTCAGGGACTGTAGTAGGTAATGTTACCGATATAAGGTGAGGAGTTGAATCTACCTTTTATAACAAAACAACCATAAATAGAATGTATGATGAGTGATTATCATCATTAGCAAATTTCGGAGCAGAGAAATTGACGGAAGAGTCTGCTGCGTGGGGGAGCTTTTTTTTTTATCAAAGAGCGGCGTGGGGTGGGGGCAGACCACGCCATCTACTGGGCGCCGGAACTACGGTCACCTTGCCGTGATGGCCGCAGGTGGGTCGTCGTGGTGTCCTTTGTTGCTGGTGGGACTCTCTGTCCCATGGTTGTTGTCGTGGTGTCCTTTGTTGCTGGTGGGACTCTCTGTCCCATGGTTGTTGTCGTGCTGTCCTTTGTTGCTAGTGGGACTCTCTGTCCCATGGTTGTTGTCGTGCTGTCCTTTGTTGCTGGTGGGACTCTCTGTACCATGGTTGTTGTCGTGGTGTCCTTTGTTGCTGGTGGGACTCTCTGTCCCATGGTTGTTGTCGTGGTGTCCTTTGTTGCTGGTGGGACTCTCTGTCCCATGGTTGTTGTCGTGCTGTCCTTTGTTGCTGGTGGGACTCTCTGTCCCATGGTTGTTGTCGAGGTGTTCTTTGTTGCTGGTGGGACTCTCTGTCCCATGGTTGTTGTCGTGGTGTCCTTAGTTGCTGGTGGGACTCTCTGTCCCATGGTTGTTGTCGTGGTGTCCTTTGTTGCTGGTGGGACTCTCTGTCCCATGGTTGTTGTCGTGGTGTCCTTTGTTGCTGATGGGACTCTCTGTCCCATGGTTGTTGTCGTGGTGTCCTTTGTTGCTGATGGGACTCTCTGTCCCATGGTTGTTGTCGTGCTGTCCTTTGTTGCTGGTGGGACTCTCTGTCCCATGGTTGTTGTCGTGGTGTCCTTTGTTGCTGGTGGGACTCTCTGTCCCATGGTTGTTGTCGTGGTGTCCTTTGTTGCTGGTGGGACTCTTTGTCCCATGGTTGTTGTCGTGGTGTCCTTTGTTGCTGGTGGGACTCTCTGTCCCATGGTTGTTGTCGTGGTGTCCTTTGTTGCTGATGGGACTCTCTGTCCCATGGTTGTTGTCGTGGTGTCCTTTGTTGCTGGTAGGACTCTCTGTCCTATAGTTGTTGTCGTGGTGTCCTTTGTTGCTGGTGGGACTCTCTGTCCCATGGTTGTTGTCGTGGTGTCCTTTGTTGCTGATGGGACTCTCTGTCCCATGGTTGTTGTCGCGGTGTTCTTTGTTGCTGGTGGGACTCTCTGTCCCATGGTTGTTGTCGTGGTGTCCTTTGTTGCTGGTGGGACTCTCTGTCCCATGGTTGTTGTCGTGGTGTCCTTTGTTGCTGATGGGACTCTCTGTCCCATGGTTGTTGTCGTGGTGTCCTTTGTTGCTGGTAGGACTCTCTGTCCTATAGTTGTTGTCGTGGTGTCCTTTGTTGCTGGTAGGACTCTCTGTCCTATAGTTGTTGTCGTGGTGTCCTTTGTTGCTGGTGGGACTCTCTGTCCCATGGTTGTTGTCGTGGTGTCCTTTGTTGCTGATGGGACTCTCTGTCCCATGGTTGTTGTCGCGGTGTTCTTTGTTGCTGGTGGGACTCTCTGTCCCATGGTTGTTGTCGTGGTGTCCTTTGTTGCTGATGGGACTCTCTGTCCCATGGTTGTTGTCGTGGTGTCCTTTGTTGCTGGTAGGACTCTCTGTCCTATAGTTGTTGTCGTGGTGTCCTTTGTTGCTGGTGGGACTCTCTGTCCCATGGTTGTCGCGGTGTTCTTTGTTGCTGGTAGGACTCTCTGTCCCATGGTTGTTGTCGCGGTGTTCTTTGTTGCTGGTAGGACTCTCTGTCCCATGGTTGTTGTCGTGGTGTCCTTTGTTGCTGGTGGGACTCTCTGTCCCATAGTTGTTGTCGTGGTGTCCTTTGTTGCTGATGGGACTCTCTGTCCCATGGTTGTTGTCGTGGTGTCCTTTGTTGCTGGTAGGACTCTCTGTCCTATAGTTGTTGTCGTGGTGTCCTTTGTTGCTGGTGGGACTCTCTGTCCCATAGTTGTTGTCGTGGTGTCCTTTGTTGCTGGTGGGACTCTCTGTCCCATGGTTGTCGTGGTGTCCTTTGTTGCTGGTGGGACTCTCTGTTCCATGGTTGTTGTCGCGGTGTCCTTTGTTGCTGGTGGGACTCTCTGTCCCATGGTTGTTGTCGCGGTGTCCTTTGTTGCTGGTGGGACTCTCTGTCCCATGGTTGTCGTGGTGTCCTTTGTTGCTGATGGGACTCTCTGTCCCATGGTTGTCGTGGTGTCCTTTGTTGCTGGTGGGACTCTCTGTCCCATAGTTGTTGTCGTGGTGTCCTTTGTTGCTGGTAGGACTCTCTGTCCTATAGTTGTTGTCGTGGTGTCCTTTGTTGCTGGTGGGACTCTCTGTCCCATGGTTGTTGTCGTGGTGTCCTTTGTTGCTGGTGGGACTCTCTGTCCCATGGTTGTTGTCGTGGTGTCCTTTGTTGCTGGTGGGACTCTCTGTCCCATGGTTGTTGTCGTGGTGTCCTTTGTTGCTGGTGGGACTCTCTGTCCCATGGTTGTTGTCGTGGTGTCCTTTGTTGCTGGTGGGACTCTCTGTCCCATGGTTGTCGTGGTGTCCTTTGTTGCTGATGGGACTCTCTGTCCCATAGTTGTCGTGGTGTCCTTTGTTGCTGGTGGGACTCTCTGTCCCATAGTTGTTGTCGTGGTGTCCTTTGTTGCTGGTAGGACTCTCTGTCCTATAGTTGTTGTCGTGGTGTCCTTTGTTGCTGGTGGGACTCTGTCCCATGGTTGTTGTCGTGGTGTCCTTTGTTGCTGGTGGGACTCTCTGTCCTATAGTTGTTGTCGTGGTGTCCTTTGTTGCTGGTGGGACTCTCTGTCCCATGGTTGTTGTCGTGGTGTCCTTTGTTGCTGGTGGGACTCTCTGTCCCATGGTTGTTGTCGTGGTGTCCTTTGTTGCTGGTGGGACTCTCTGTCCCATGGTTGTCGTGGTGTCCTTTGTTGCTGATGGGACTCTCTGTCCCATAGTTGTCGTGGTGTCCTTTGTTGCTGGTGGGACTCTCTGTCCCATAGTTGTTGTCGTGGTGTCCTTTGTTGCTGGTAGGACTCTCTGTCCTATAGTTGTTGTCGTGGTGTCCTTTGTTGCTGGTGGGACTCTCTGTCCCATGGTTGTTGTCGTGGTGTCCTTTGTTGCTGGTGGGACTCTCTGTCCTATAGTTGTTGTCGTGGTGTCCTTTGTTGCTGGTGGGACTCTCTGTCCCATAGTTGTTGTCGTGGTGTCCTTTGTTGCTGGTGGGACTCTCTGTCCCATGGTTGTCGTGGTGTCCTTTGTTGCTGGTGGGACTCTCTGTCCCATAGTTGTTGTCGTGGTGTCCTTTGTTGCTGGTGGGACTCTCTGTCCCATGGTTGTCGTGGTGTCCTTTGTTGCTGGTGGGACTCTCTGTCCCATAGTTGTTGTCGTGGTGTCCTTTGTTGCTGGTGGGACTCTCTGTCCCATGGTTGTCGCGGTGTTCTTTGTTGCTGGTAGGACTCTCTGTCCCATGGTTGTTGTCGCGGTGTTCTTTGTTGCTGGTAGGACTCTCTGTCCCATGGTTGTTGTCGTGGTGTCCTTTGTTGCTGGTGGGACTCTCTGTCCCATGGTTGTTGTCGCGGTGTTCTTTGTTGCTGGTAGGACTCTCTGTCCCATGGTTGTTGTCGTGGTGTCCTTTGTTGCTGGTGGGACTCTCTGTCCCATGGTTGTCGTGGTGTCCTTTGTTGCTGGTGGGACTCTCTGTCCCATAGTTGTTGTCGTGGTGTCCTTTGTTGCTGGTGGGACTCTCTGTCCCATGGTTGTCGCGGTGTTCTTTGTTGCTGGTAGGACTCTCTGTCCCATGGTTGTTGTCGCGGTGTTCTTTGTTGCTGGTAGGACTCTCTGTCCTATAGTTGTTGTCGTGGTGTCCTTTGTTGCTGATGGGACTCTCTGTCCCATGGTTGTTGTCGTGGTGTCCTTTGTTGCTGGTGGGACTCTCTGTCCCATGGTTGTTGTCGTGGTGTCCTTTGTTGCTGATGGGACTCTCTGTCCCATGGTTGTTGTCGTGGTGTCCTTTGTTGCTGATGGGACTCTCTGTCCCATGGTTGTTGTCGTGGTGTCCTTTGTTGCTGATGGACTCTCTGTCCCATGGTTGTTGTCGTGGTGTCCTTTGTTGCTGATGGGACTCTCTGTCCCATGGTTGTTGTCGTGGTGTCCTTTGTTGCTGATGGGACTCTCTGTCCCATGGTTGTTGTCGTGGTGTCCTTTGTTGCTGATGGGACTCTCTGTCCCATGGTTGTTGTCGTGGTGTCCTTTGTTGCTGATGGGACTCTCTGTCCCATGGTTGTTGTCGTGGTGTCCTTTGTTGCTGATGGGACTCTCTGTCCCATGGTTGTTGTCGCGGTGTCCTTTGTTGCTGGTGGGACTCTCTGTCCCATGGTTGTTGTCGCGGTGTCCTTTGTTGCTGATGGGACTCTCTGCCCCATGGTTGTTGTCGCGGTGTCCTTTGTTGCTGATGGGACTCTCTGCCCCATGGTTGTTGTCGTGGTGTCCTTTGTTGCTGGTGGGAATCTCTGTCCCATGGTTGTTGTCATGGTGTCCTTTGTTGCTGATGGGACTCTCTGTCCCATTGTGTTGTTTGCTCCTGGTTAAGATATTCCTTTTTTCATTTTTAATATACAAATATATATTTATATATATATATTGAGAGAGATAATAATTGATAATACGTATGAAAAGAAACGCATATTGCCAAAAATATTTGTAAGAAATTCTATTCAAACTATTGTAACATACAATAATGCGTAAGATCTTCTATAAAATCTAATAAAGTAGATGAAATGCGCTGTGTACATATCCTTCTGATATATGGGTTATAGAGAGATTATAGGAGGCTTTAAATCCATTCGAATATAGCCGTGTTTGAGATTTGCATGAACAAACTGGCTCACATCTTCCATACTTGATGACCTTTTGGATAACAAATTAACATCAAGGTTGTGGCCTTAATAGTTCCTTAAAACTTGAGTCATCCACTATGTTTGATGGGCAGAGATACGGCTTTGAAATGGTTCCCTCACATAGAAATACTAGTACTTGTAATTCATTATTCAATCATATGTATTGGCTGTGTGTTAATAGTTTTGTTGCTACTGTAAACTGATTGCAAACATAGAAGTTAACTCTCGATTAGAAATTTTGCATATACAGTAGAACCTCTCTGTAAAGGACATTTAGTTGCATAGCAAGAGTGCCCTTTAGATAGAGAGGTGTTATCTTACCAGAAAATTGCTTATTAGTAAAAACGATCATTTTGATGATGAAAACTGTATTTTCTAGACAGGTGTCCTCCTGGGAGAGTGTCATCTCATGGAGGTTCTACAGTATTTGTGATGAAAACTTTCCTGTGTAGACGGATGTTCTCTAGAGGGAGTGTCCTCTCATGGAGATTCTACTGTATTGTTGTGGAAACTGTCCTGTGTAGACAGGTGTCCTCTCATGCAGGTTATACTGTATTGGGGATGATGACAGTCGGTTGACTGAGGTAAATTTCTCTTCTGTATTGGTAATGAAACTGTCCTGTGTAGACAGGTGTTCTCAAGCTGGAGTGTCCTCTCATGGAGGTTTTACTATATTAAATAAAAGCCATGGTTTCAACCGTCGACTAACTCCACTACAGAAACATAAAAACCAGAGTATTTTACCCAAGTTCTCCTTGCTAAACCAAGGAAGGAGTAAAGTACGACGGAGGTTGTGACACTCTGCTGTAACGAGGCCGTGTCTCGTTAGTGACACAATGGACTCCCTCACTTGACAGCGGCTCATCACTTCCCCGCCTTGCTCACTCTTTACAACAGAACTGTACGTACATGTTGGGGTACAGTTAGCTCTGTTTTATCTTGGTCGAAGCTTTATCGAAGGATACCAAGGACATGTTGAGGGGACAGTTACCTCAGTATTCGGTTGGTCGAAGCTTTGTCGAAGGATGTCGAGGACATGCTGAAGAACAGTTATCTCTGTAGTCACTTGATCGAAGCTTTGTCGAGGACATGTTGGGGGGAAAGTTAGCTCTGTAGTCACTTGATCGAAACTTTGTCGAGGACATGCTGAAGAACAGTTATCTCTGTAGTCACTTGATCGAAGCTTTGTCGAGGACATGTTGGGGGGACAGTTAGCTCTGTAGTCACTTGATCGAAGCTTTGTCGAGGACATGTTGGGGGGACAGTTAGCTCTGTAGTCACTTGATCGAAACTTTGTCGAGGACATGCTGAAGAACAGTTATCTCTGTAGTCACTTGATCGAAGCTTTGTCGAGGACATGTTGGGGGGACAGTTAGCTCTGTAGTCACTTGATCGAAACTTTGTCGAGGACATGCTGAAGAACAGTTAGCTCTGTAAGTCACTTGATCGAAGCTTTGTCGAGGACATGTTGGGGGGACAGTTAGCTCTGTAGTCACTTGATCGAAGCTTTGTCGAGGACATGCTGAAGAACAGTTAGCTCTGTAGTCACTTGATCGAAGCTTTGTCGAGGACATGTTGGGGGGAAAGTTAGCTCTGTAGTCACTTGATCGAAACTTTGTCGAGGACATGCTGAAGAACAGTTAGCTCTGTAAGTCACTTGATCGAAGCTTTGTCGAGGACATGTTGGGGGGACAGTTAGCTCTGTAGTCACTTGATCGAAGCTTTGTCGAGGACATGTTGGGGGGACAGTTAGCTCTGTAGTCACTTGATCGAAACTTTGTCGAGGACATGCTGAAGAACAGTTATCTCTGTAGTCACTTGATCGAAGCTTTGTCGAGGACATGTTGGGGGGACAGTTAGCTCTGTAGTCACTTGATCGAAACTTTGTCGAGGACATGCTGAAGAACAGTTAGCTCTGTAAGTCACTTGATCGAAGCTTTGTCGAGGACATGTTGGGGGGACAGTTAGCTCTGTAGTCACTTGATCGAAGCTTTGTCGAGGACATGCTGAAGAACAGTTAGCTCTGTAGTCACTTGATCGAAGCTTTGTCGAGGACATGTTGGGGGGACAGTTAGCTCTGTAGTCACTTGATCGAAGCTTTGTCGAGGACATGCTGGGGGGGACAGTTAGCTCTGTAGTCACTTGATCGAAGCTTTGTCGAGGACATGTTGGGGGGGACAGTTAGCTCTGTAGTCACTTGATCGAAGCTTTGTCGAGGACATGTTGGGGGGACAGTTAGCTCTGTAGTCACTTGATCGAAGCTTTGTCGAGGACATGTTGGGGGGACAGTTAGCTCTGTAGTCACTTGATCGAAGCTTTGTCGAGGACATGCTGAAGAACAGTTAACTCTGTAGTCACTTGATCGAAACTTTGTCGAGGACATGTTGGGGGGACAGTTAGCTCTGTAGTCACTTGATCGAAGCTTTGTCGAGGACATGTTGGGGGGACAGTTAGCTCTGTAGTCATTTGATCGAAGCTTTGTCGAGGACATGCTGAAGAACAGTTAGCTCTGTAGTCACTTGATCGAAACTTTGTCGAGGACATGTTGGGGGGACAGTTAGCTCTGTAGTCATTTGATCGAAGCTTTGTCGAGGACATGTTGGGGGGACAGTTAGCTCTGTAGTCACTTGATCGAAGCTTTGTCGAGGACATGTTGGGGGGACAGTTAGCTCTGTAAGTCACTTGATCGAAGCTTTGTCGAGGACATGTTGGGGGGACAGTTAGCTCTGTAGTCATTTGATCGAAGCTTTGTCGAGGACATGTTGGGGGGACAGTTAGCTCTGTAGTCACTTGATCGAAGCTTTGTCGAGGACATGTTGGGGGGACAGTTAGCTCTGTAGTCACTTGATCGAAACTTTGTCGAGGACATGCTGAAGAACAGTTATCTCTGTAGTCACTTGATCGAAGCTTTGTCGAGGACATGTTGGGGGGACAGTTAGCTCTGTAGTCACTTGATCGAAACTTTGTCGAGGACATGCTGAAGAACAGTTAGCTCTGTAAGTCACTTGATCGAAGCTTTGTCGAGGACATGTTGGGGGGACAGTTAGCTCTGTAGTCACTTGATCGAAGCTTTGTCGAGGACATGCTGAAGAACAGTTAGCTCTGTAGTCACTTGATCGAAGCTTTGTCGAGGACATGTTGGGGGGAAAGTTAGCTCTGTAGTCACTTGATCGAAACTTTGTCGAGGACATGCTGAAGAACAGTTAGCTCTGTAAGTCACTTGATCGAAGCTTTGTCGAGGACATGTTGGGGGGACAGTTAGCTCTGTAGTCACTTGATCGAAGCTTTGTCGAGGACATGTTGGGGGGACAGTTAGCTCTGTAGTCACTTGATCGAAACTTTGTCGAGGACATGCTGAAGAACAGTTATCTCTGTAGTCACTTGATCGAAGCTTTGTCGAGGACATGTTGGGGGGACAGTTAGCTCTGTAGTCACTTGATCGAAACTTTGTCGAGGACATGCTGAAGAACAGTTAGCTCTGTAAGTCACTTGATCGAAGCTTTGTCGAGGACATGTTGGGGGGACAGTTAGCTCTGTAGTCACTTGATCGAAGCTTTGTCGAGGACATGCTGAAGAACAGTTAGCTCTGTAGTCACTTGATCGAAGCTTTGTCGAGGACATGTTGGGGGGACAGTTAGCTCTGTAGTCACTTGATCGAAGCTTTGTCGAGGACATGCTGGGGGGACAGTTAGCTCTGTAGTCACTTGATCGAAGCTTTGTCGAGGACATGTTGGGGGGGACAGTTAGCTCTGTAGTCACTTGATCGAAGCTTTGTCGAGGACATGTTGGGGGGACAGTTAGCTCTGTAGTCACTTGATCGAAGCTTTGTCGAGGACATGTTGGGGGGACAGTTAGCTCTGTAGTCACTTGATCGAAGCTTTGTCGAGGACATGCTGAAGAACAGTTAACTCTGTAGTCACTTGATCGAAACTTTGTCGAGGACATGTTGGGGGGACAGTTAGCTCTGTAGTCACTTGATCGAAGCTTTGTCGAGGACATGTTGGGGGGACAGTTAGCTCTGTAGTCATTTGATCGAAGCTTTGTCGAGGACATGCTGAAGAACAGTTAGCTCTGTAGTCACTTGATCGAAACTTTGTCGAGGACATGTTGGGGGGACAGTTAGCTCTGTAGTCACTTGATCGAAACTTTGTCGAGGACATGCTGAAGAACAGTTAGCTCTGTAGTCACTTGATCGAAACTTTGTCGAGGACATGTTGGGGGGACAGTTAGCTCTGTAGTCACTTGATCGAAACTTTGTCGAGGACATGCTGAAGAACAGTTAGCTCTGTAGTCACTTGATCGAAACTTTGTCGAGGACATGTTGGGGGGACAGTTAGCTCTGTAGTCACTTGATCGAAACTTTGTCGAGGACATGCTGAAGAACAGTTAGCTCTGTAGTCACTTGATCGAAACTTTGTCGAGGACATGTTGGGGGGACAGTTAGCTCTGTAGTCACTTGATCGAAACTTTGTCGATGACATGTTGGGGGGACAGTTAGCTCTGTAGTCACTTGATCGAAACTTTGTCGAGGACATGTTGGGGGGACAGTTAGCTCTGTAAGTCACTTGATCGAAGCTTTGTCGAGGACATGTTGGGGGGACAGTTAGCTCTGTAGTCACTTGATCGAAGCTTTGTCGAGGACATGTTGGGGGGACAGTTAGCTCTGTAGTCACTTGATCGAAACTTTGTCGAGGACATGTTGGGGGGACAGTTAGCTCTGTAGTCACTTGATCGAAGCTTTGTCGAGGACATGTTGGGGGGACAGTTAGCTCTGTAGTCACTTTATCGAAGCTTTGTCGAGGACATGTTGGGGGGACAGTTAGCTCTGTAGTCACTTGATCGAAACTTTGTCGAGGACATGTTGGGGGGACAGTTAGCTCTGTAAGTCACTTGATCGAAGCTTTGTCGAGGACATGTTGGGGGGACAGTTAGCTCTGTAGTCACTTGATCGAAGCTTTGTCGAGGACATGTTGGGGGGACAGTTAGCTCTGTAGTCACTTGATCGAAACTTTGTCGAGGACATGTTGGGGGGACAGTTAGCTCTGTAAGTCACTTGATCGAAGCTTTGTCGAGGACATGTTGGGGGGACAGTTAGCTCTGTTGTGATATGTAAATAACCTTTGTTAAGTGTTATAATTGTTACCTATTGTTGGCTATGCAAAATTATTCCATTTGTCAATTGTTTTAAACTTATGTAAATTATTTCCTTTTTATCTCTATCTTGTATATAAGAAGATTGCTAGATTGAATAAACATTCAGTTCAGCTTGTAAGTCGTAGTGAGTTTGTTCAGACAACTCATACACATTACAACATGGCGCAGCCGACAAAAGTATCGAATTAAAACAGATTAATTCAACATTGAGTAGAATGGAAGGAATCAAGCCGCCGGCGGAATTTGTCCCGTACAGCAACGAGAAAAAATGGGAAACCTGGAGAGAGTCGTTTGAAATTTTTGCAATAGCGGTAAATTTAGAAAGCATGCCGCTGGTGCGTCAGCGAGCAATCTTGAAGCATATTGCTGGTGAGAAAACAGTGATGATATACAAAACATTTCACATAAGTGAAAATGATACCTACCCAAATGTAAAGGAAATGCTTGATATGCTTACGAACCATTTTAAGCCCTTCAAAAATACGATTCAAAGGAGAAATGCATTTTTTACCTGTGTACAAAAGGAAAAGCAGGGAATCATGGAATTCGTCACAGAATTAAAGCATCTGGCACAAGAATGTGAATTCGAGAATTTAACAGAATCTCTCATAAGGGATCGCCTTATAATTGGAATACTTGACCGAGAAATGAAAAGAAAATTGTTAGAAGATCCACAGTTGACACTACCAAGGGCAATTTCGATAGCTGTGATCTCCGAGTCAACATGTTCACAAGTAGCATCGTTGAATGACCAAAAAATGATTGAAAAAATTGAAAAACGTAATTGGGTGAAAGATACAATTCGAATGGAGAATGCAGAAGCAGGACCAAGCGGTATAAACCCGAGAAGAGAAAGAATAATAGAACCATGTAAGTGGTGTGGACAACGACACAAGTATGGAAAGTGTCCAGCATATGGGAAGAAATGTAATGCATGCGGAAAAACCAATCATTTCTCAGTAGTTTGCCGAACAAAACGTATAAGAAATCTCTTAGCGGAAAGTGAAGCTGAAGAATCCTGTGACGAGATAAATCTTAATGAGGTTGCTGTAAAGACTGTTCGGTCGGACAAGTGGTCCGCGGTAATAATAATTAATGGCAAGAAGACCACGGTACATTTGGACACTGGCGCACAGATAAATGTGCTTCCTCATAAAGTAATAAACCAATGGCCATCAAGACCAGAAATCAGACCCACGTCATTAAAGGCGTTCGCATATGGAAATACAGAATTGCCTATCGTCGGCAAATGCAATGTGCTATGCCAATATGGTGAAAAGAAAGGAATGTTTGAATTTATCGTAGCCGATGTAGAAGCGCAGACACTTATCACGGGCGATACTTGCGAGAAGCTTGAAATCTTGAGGCGAATCAATCATATAAACACGGATGAAATGAAATTGTGTTCTGAAACTCAAAAAATCCTCGAACAATACCACGAAGTATTTCAAGGAGTAGGATTAATCAACTCGGAATGTAAGATTTACACAAAGCCTGAATATTCTCCTGTGCAAGTCCCTCCCAGGCGCATCCCAACAAGCCTCGGAGCCGAAGTTCAGTCTGAATTGGAAAAGATGGTGAAGCAAGGAATCGTAACAAAAATATATCATGAAACAGAGTGGTCTCATCCTATGGTCGTTGTAAAAAAAAAATCTGGTCAAATCAGAATATGCCTGGATCCTCGGAAATTAAATGAGGCTCTTGTGGGAAGACATTTCCAGACTCCGGCTCCAGCTGAACTATTGCACGAGATACCCAAAGCTAAGTATTATACCGTGTTAGACGTGAAATCAGCCTATTGGCATATTCCGGTTGCAAAGGAATGCAGAGATCTGTTGGTGATGACCACGCCATTTGGCAAATTCAGATATAACCGATTGCCATTTGGTTTGAAAATATCGGCACAAATTTTTGTTGAGAAAATGACGAATATCTTTAGGGATAGCTTTCAAAATATTACATATGTAGACGATTTGCTGATATATGCGGATACCATTCAAGAGCACAATAAAAATTAAAGGGAATTCTAGAAAAAGCAAAAGAAAAAAATATCAAATTTGATTTAACAAAGGCTCAAATATGTCTAACGAAAGTTCGTTTCTTGGGCCATGTGATATCACAAAATGGAATTGATCCAGAGCCAAATAAGATTGATAAATTAATTACCTTTAAAAGGCCAGAGGATAAAAAGTCGCTGCAAAGAATCATGGGTCTTTATAATTACTTAGGAAAATTCATTCCAAACTTAGCTGCGTCCACATCCAATATAAGAGGAATCTTAAGAAAGAATGTTGTCTGGCATTGGGGGCCTAAACAGGATGGGGAATTCGATCATATTAAGGAATGCGTGAGGAATGCTCCTTCGTTGGCACATTTTGACAAAAGCAAGATGCTGATTTTGCAGTGTGATGCCAGCAAAGATGCAATGGGAGCTGCTCTGCTACAGGAAGATCGACCTCTAGCATTCGCATCCGCGTCATTTAGCGACTCGCAGAAACAGTACTCTCAGATTGAGAAGGAATTATTGAGTGTTTATTATGGATGCAAAAAGTTCGAATATCTATTGTCAGGACACACTTTCGTTGTCCAGACGGATCACCAGCCTTTATTGCCTCTAGTCAAAAAACCGCTGAGTGATATATCACCGCGTCTACAAAGATTAGTAATGAAGCTTATAGCATTTGACTTCAAATTGCAGTACAAACCAGGAAAATACTTGATTGTGGCTGATACCCTATCCAGGGATACTCACCCCATGGACGAACTACCAACGCCTTTTCTTGAAGACAAAAGAATGGTCAAGATGGTGCGTGTTAATATCTCGGACGAAAAACTGGTAGCGATGCAGAAAGATACCCGAGAGGATCCTGCTTTGGTTAAAGTAATCGATTATGTGATTGAGGGATGGCCTATATGCAAAAAAGACGTCGATGAAGATGCCAAAATATTTTTCGATTTCAGACACCGTTTGTACTTATGGAATGATCTATTATGTATAGGATCGGCCATAGTGATTCCGAAGACACAAAGGAATGTTATGCTTAATTTGTTGCACCAATCGCACCAAGGGATATCTGCAATTCAGGGTTTGGCGCGAGAATCTTTATTTTGGCCGAGAATGTCCATCGACATTGCTGAAAAAGTCAAAAATTGTGAAATTTGTCAAAAACATCAGAAATCAAAAATACGGCAGCCGTTAAAACCTTTCCCAGTTCCAGATTATCCATGGCAGACAGTATCATTGGACATATTTTATATTCAGAAAAAGCCCCATTTGTTAGTGGTCGACAGATATAGTGGCTACCCGGAGGTATTTACATTGGACCCACCTACGGCGATTAATGTAAAAAATAAATTGAGAGAAACATTTGCACGATTCGGGGTTCCGGAAACCATGATGTCCGACAATGGACCACCGTTTCGCTCAGAGATTATGACTGACTTCTGTATAAGATGGGGTATAAAACAGCTATTTTCAAGTCCACACCTTCATAGATCTAATGGTCTGGCCGAGAGAAACATTCAAACAATAAAAAATCAACTAATCAAATGTAGAGATGAAGGGTCCGACCCATATCTGGCTATTCTGGCATATAGAAATACACCAAAAAATGACCTACCGTCACCCGCACAGTTATGTTTATCGAGGAGCCTTCGATGTCAGATCCCCAGAATTACACCGCTATATAGACCCTATCAAACTAATTGGAGAAGTATAGAGAATGCCAAAAGAAAAAGACAGAGCTCAATGAAAGAGCAGTATGACAGAAATAGTAAAAGCTATCCCAAGGTCAATGTAGGAGAGGATGCATGGTGTCAAATACATCCAAGGGAGACATGGACACCGGTGAAGATTTCAGCGCAGGCTGATTCTCCTCAGAGCTTTGAAGTTGTGACACCATCGGGAAATAGGTTGATAAGAAATCAACAATTTATTAGGCCAAGGGATGGAGGCTACGAGAAAAGCCAGTTGTCTTCAGAACCAATTACCGCCTCCCCAGAAGCTCAACATCCGCAGTGCTACAGTCCAACGATGGGCGAGTCATCCACAGCCCCGATACAGCGGTCAAGTGAAGAGACCAATATTGACCAGAGGGAAGGCGCGACTACATCCGCTGGGATTGCACCAGAACCATCCGGAAGGCCCCGGTTTTCAAGGTTTGGAAGAGAGTTAAGAAAACCACAAAGATTTGGTTTTTAAACAGAGGGGAGGCATGTCAACCGCCTTTTGATTTGCCTGATCTGATTGTTGATGGTTGTCTAGATTCGTGACATTCTTTAATTGTTGTACCAGAGGGGAAACATGTTGTGATATGTAAATAACCTTTGTTAAGTGTTATAATTGTTACCTATTGTTGGCTATGCAAAATTATTCCATTTGTCAATTGTTTTAAACTTATGTAAATTATTTCCTTTTTATCTCTATCTTGTATATAAGAAGATTGCTAGATTGAATAAACATTCAGTTCAGCTTGTAAGTCGTAGTGAGTTTGTTCAGACAACTCATACACATTACAACAAGCTCTGTAGTCACTTGATCGAAGCTTTGTCGAGGACATGTTGGGGGACAGTTAGCTCTGTAGTCACTTGATCGAAGCTTTGTCGAGGACATGTTGGGGAGACAGTTAGCTCTGTAGTCACTTGATCGAAGCTTTGTCGAGGACATGCTGAAGAACAGTTAGCTCTGTAGTCACTTGATCGAAGCTTTGTCGAGGACATGTTGGGGGGACAGTTAGCTCTGTAGTCACTTGATCGAAGCTTTGTCGAGGACATGTTGGGGGGACAGTTAGCTCTGTAGTCACTTGATCGAAGCTTTGTCGAGGACATGTTGGGGGGACAGTTAGCTCTGTAGTCACTTGATCGAAACTTTGTCGAGGACATGCTGAAGAACAGTTAGCTCTGTAGTCACTTGATCGAAACTTTGTCGAGGACATGCTGAAGAACAGTTAGCTCTGTAGTCACTTGATCGAAACTTTGTCGAGGACATGTTGGGGGGACAGTTAGCTCTGTAGTCACTTGATCGAAACTTTGTCGAGGACATGTTGGGGGGACAGTTAGCTCTGTAAGTCACTTGATCGAAGCTTTGTCGAGGACATGTTGGGGGACAGTTAGCTCTGTAGTCATTTGATCGAAGCTTTGTCGAGGACATGTTGGGGGGACAGTTAGCTCTGTAGTCACTTGATCGAAGCTTTGTCGAGGACATGTTGGGGGGACAGTTAGCTCTGTAGTCACTTGATCGAAGCTTTGTCGAGGACATGCTGAAGAACAGTTAGCTCTGTAGTCACTCGATCGAAGCTTTGTCGAGGACATGTTGGGAGAACAGTTACCTTTGTATTTGCCTGGTGGAAACTTTGTCGAGGACATGCTGGGGGGACAGTTAGTTCTGTATTTGCCTGGTGGAAGCATTGTCGAAGGATGTAGAGGACATGCTGAGGAACAGTTAGCTCTGTAGTCACTTGGTCGAAGCTTTGTCAAGGGCATGTTGGGAGGACAGTTAGCTCTGTTTTATCTTGGTCGAAGCCTTGTCGAAGGATACCAAGGACAGGCTGGGGGAACAGTTACCTCAGTATTCAGTTGATCGAAGCTTTGTCGAGGACATGTTGGGAAGATAGTTAGCTCTGTATTTGCCTGGTGGAAGCTTTGTCGAAGGATGTCGAGAACATATTGGGGAACAATTATTTCTGTAATCACTTGATTGAAGCTTTGTCGAGGACATGTTGGGGAACAGTTAGCTCTGTAGTCACTTGATCGAAGCTTTGTCGAGGACATGTTGGGGAACAGTTAGCTCTGTAGTCACTTGATCGAAACTTTGTCGAGGACATGTTGGGGAACAGTTAGCTCTGTAGTCACTTGATCGAAGCTTTGTCGAGGACATGTTGGGGAACAGTTAGCTCTGTAGTCACTTGATCGAAACTTTGTCGAGGACATGTTGGGGAACAGTTAGCTCTGTAGTCACTTGATCGAAGCTTTGTCGAGGACATGTTGGGGGAACAGTTAGCTCTGTAGTCACTTGATCGAAACTTTGTCGAGGACATGTTGGGGAACAGTTAGCTCTGTAGTCACTTGATCGAAACTTTGTCGAGGACATGTTGGGGGGACAGTTAGCTCTGTAGTCACTTGATCGAAACTTTGTCGAGGACATGTTGGGGGGACAGTTAGCTCTGTAAGTCACTTGATCGAAGCTTTGTCGAGGACATGTTGGGGGGACAGTTAGCTCTGTAGTCACTTGATCGAAGCTTTGTCGAGGACATGTTGGGGGGACAGTTAGCTCTGTAGTCACTTGATCGAAACTTTGTCGAGGACATGTTGGGGGGACAGTTAGCTCTGTAAGTCACTTGATCGAAGCTTTGTCGAGGACATGTTGGGGGGACAGTTAGCTCTGTAGTCATTTGATCGAAGCTTTGTCGAGGACATGTTGGGGGGACAGTTAGCTCTGTAGTCACTTGATCGAAGCTTTGTCGAGGACATGTTGGGGGGACAGTTAGCTCTGTAGTCACTTGATCGAAGCTTTGTCGAGGACATGCTGAAGAACAGTTAGCTCTGTAGTCACTCGATCGAAGCTTTGTCGAGGACATGTTGGGAGAACAGTTACCTTTGTATTTGCCTGGTGGAAACTTTGTCGAGGACATGCTGGGGGGACAGTTAGTTCTGTATTTGCCTGGTGGAAGCATTGTCGAAGGATGTAGAGGACATGCTGAGGAACAGTTAGCTCTGTAGTCACTTGGTCGAAGCTTTGTCAAGGGCATGTTGGGAGGACAGTTAGCTCTGTTTTATCTTGGTCGAAGCCTTGTCGAAGGATACCAAGGACAGGCTGGGGGAACAGTTACCTCAGTATTCAGTTGATCGAAACTTTGTCGAGGACATGTTGGGAAGATAGTTAGCTCTGTATTTGCCTGGTGGAAGCTTTGTCGAAGGATGTCGAGAACATATTGGGGAACAATTATTTCTGTAATCACTTGATTGAAGCTTTGTCGAGGACATGTTGGGGAACAGTTAGCTCTGTAGTCACTTGATCGAAGCTTTGTCGAGGACATGTTGGGGAACAGTTAGCTCTGTAGTCACTTGATCGAAACTTTGTCGAGGACATGTTGGGGAACAGTTAGCTCTGTAGTCACTTGATCGAAGCTTTGTCGAGGACATGTTGGGGGGACAGTTAGCTCTGTAGTCACTTGATCGAAACTTTGTCGAGGACATGTTGGGGGGACAGTTAGCTCTGTAAGTCACTTGATCGAAGCTTTGTCGAGGACATGTTGGGGGGACAGTTAGCTCTGTAGTCACTTGATCGAAGCTTTGTCGAGGACATGTTGGGGGGACAGTTAGCTCTGTAGTCACTTGATCGAAGCTTTGTCGAGGACATGTTGGGGGGACAGTTAGCTCTGTAGTCACTTGATCGAAGCTTTGTCGAGGACATGCTGAAGAACAGTTAGCTCTGTAGTCACTCGATCGAAGCTTTGTCGAGGACATGTTGGGAGAACAGTTACCTTTGTATTTGCCTGGTGGAAACTTTGTCGAGGACATGCTGGGGGGACAGTTAGTTCTGTATTTGCCTGGTGGAAGCATTGTCGAAGGATGTAGAGGACATGTTGAGGAACAGTTAGCTCTGTAGTCACTTGGTCGAAGCTTTGTCAAGGGCATGTTGGGAGGACAGTTAGCTCTGTTTTATCTTGGTCGAAGCCTTGTCGAAGGATACCAAGGACAGGCTGAGGGAACAGTTACCTCAGTATTCAGTTGATCGAAGCTTTGTCGAGGACATGTTGGGAAGATAGTTAGCTCTGTATTTGCCTGGTGGAAGCTTTGTCGAAGGATCTAGAGGACATGTTGGGGGGACAGTTAGCTCTGTAGTCACTTGGTAGAAGCTATGTAGAGGACATGCTGAGGAACAGTTATTTCTGTAGTCACTTGGTAGAAGCTTTGTCGAGAACATGTTGGGGGGACAGTTAGCTCTGTTAAAGTAAAAACATCAGATTTCCAGGGATATGTTTCTTTTAAAATTTTTAATTCGTATCTCTACCTTTCGGACATGTAAGTAATTTTACAGGAGAAAACACGATACAACAAATCACCGATAGGACACCAGTTATAATGAGATATTACCCACGGTCTACCTGGTTCCACATCGGATCATACCTATATAAACATAAGCGTCAAAAATAGTTTAAATTTCTTATAACAGATGGCGTGATATTGCATTATATAAATATGTAAATAAATATAACTCTTTGACAGCGGTTTCGCCAGTTTAATATTCCTTATATATATATGGCGAGATATTGCTTTATAAGATTCTATAATATATATTGAATCAATAATTCCTTTTCTAAACTTTAATAACGAACCACTTGATGAGGAATAAGAGGATAAAGAAACTCTTTCCTCATCAAGTGGTTCGTTATAATATATATTCTATCAAGATTTTGAGTATTATAAACCTTTCTAAAGGAACATATAGTCCTGTAGAAGGGTTTATAATACCTGAAAGCTTGGGAGAGAATCTATAAATAAAGTCAGAAACTTATCCTCAAGCCGTGTTTTAATTATTAGTACTTTTACAATTTAATAAATTAACCCTCTTTTATTGACATCTTGTCAATACATGCAAAGTGCACAGTCTGCACTATTTAAAAAAAGATAATATGCATTATATACACTATGTACAATGAATATGGCGCCTCTGCCACCTCTGCAGAGTTTGGTGGAGAATCGTCAGTGGGTCTCCAGCGACACCACGTATTTCGCGATCTACGAAGATATAACTCTTGGATGTATTCAAGTCGACAGTATTTGCTTCTTTTGTCAGACAGAACTATTTTTTTAAATCCTAACTGTGACACTTCATGTATTATTTGTAAAAGCCAATAGTCAAATTATACGAAATATTAGTAAATACATTATCACAGTCTTTTTCGCTCAACTCATGGCATGTTTCAAAATTTAAACAATTACCCAAGAGATTCCCTGACAACAATGGTTCACCGAGTTTCCAGGTAGAAAATTTTACAATTTCTACTGTCCTTACTGCAATGGAAAAATTCAATGGTAGAGCCTTGCTCATCAGTGGTGAACCCTCTCATTAATTTTTCCATTGCAGTAAGGGCAATAGAAATTGTTTAATTTTTAAAAGAATTATACGCGTCTATAATAGTTTTGAATTTTCATAACAGATGGCGTGCTAATGGATCATAATATAAATCATAATCTTTAATTAAAAAGGCATATATTGGATCAAATATCATTTATTTTACCAATATTTCATTTGGCTGAACGCCAACCTTTTTCAAGGTATTATAACATAAAGGTTGGCGTTCAGCCAAATGAAATATTGGTAAAATAAATGATATTTTTGATCCAATATATGCCTTTTTATTTAAAGATTTATTTATGGATTGCTCTATTTTCAAAACAAAATCATAATATGTTTACAAACGTTTGGGACAACCTTGTATTTTCAAATGAGAAGTGGCGTCTTATGAGAAAACCTAAGAAGGAGAATCTTGAAGAGATACCGTGTCTGAAGAGCTACTTAGCGGTTGAGTCAGCGATGAAGCGAAGACCATCTATGAATGGACGAAACCAAGCTCCATGTAAGAGTTAATTAAGCAGACGACAGCAGCACGCAATAATGGTGCAGACGACCGTGACATATGTAAATGTGAGGTAATTGTCTCAGTTGACAGTGGTGGGAGGGAACCAATCATATCCTACTGTCAGTTGACAACTGGATATATAATTACACACTATTTATACACTCTTTATATTATAAAACATCATACACTAGCGCGACATCCGTTATTGGAAATTTTAACTATGGTGGTGGTGGATCTTCCCCTCCAGAACCGTCTATAGTGTCTCTCCTGATGATCCACATATCAAATGCCCGGCAAACATCAGCTTTCGTTGTTTATAAACATCACAAGCTGGTGCTCTGCTCCCATTCCAACCTGATTTTTCGTCATCTGTTCATGGAATCTTGATGTTCTTCTATAAAGGTACATCGCGAAGGCTTCTATTGGTTTGATTGAAGATTTTAGCCCTTCTTGATCACTTACACTACTGTATATATCAAATTTGCTCACATCGACGTTACAGAGGTAGAGATGGGGGTGGCATCAGAAACGAGGCTACTTATATAGGTGTTACAGTAAACCAATCTACATCTTTGATGGTTAAACCAATTCCTGAAGTCCACTCCTCTCCAATTTTGCGATGGTAGTTATAGGCCTGGAAAATAGGTCCTCTATTGTCAGTTCTGAGCATGACATGTTCCGGAGAAGCTTCCTCATATTGCATTTCAAACAGTTATTGAAGGTTTTTGGTCCATTTTGAAATTTTAAGGTTTTTAGTGGCCACTTCTTAGTCTTGCTAAAGCTATTTGTTGATTTCTATTAAGTTTTTTAAGTTCTTCTAATTGTTTCAATGGTTTGTATCAGTGATGATTTGGATAAGCTAAATATTTTTATATGAATCAAAATGAATGTCCTGACCATTGAATGGGCTTTCTAAATGACCAATACCATTTTTTTGGAATAAATCTCAACCTAACCTATAAGTTTATTCCAGGATATTGGTCAAACCATTTTCTTTATAAATCAAGAAGAGTCAACCAGGTTCGCATTTCGGGCTTTTGGCTCTCTTCAGCGTGGTGCAGGTTGCAGGCCAAAAAAAATCCTATTATGCTGCTCGGAGCATGCATTTTTATTCATTTTTAACTACCTGACCTATTCTCTTTTTCTCTCTCACTTTTTTCTTTTCTTTTTTCATTCTTTCTCTTTTGTTACATGTGATGAGGAATTAGCCTTCTATTCTTGCTGATCCTAATTTAATAACTCTCACAATAAATTTAAAATGTGTATCCTTAAATGACTTGCTATATATGTACTAAAAGTAGCACAGCTCCCTTTATCACTCCAGTGCAAAACGTAGAGTTAGTGATAAAAGAATAAACCACAATACCAGTTTTGGTGAGTTCAGAAAAATATCCAACCTGTATACCATGGTTTCAGGCTATGACTCTCATCAGTACAGAAGCGGTTTCGATTTCATAACATCCTACGAGGGGAATAATGAAATCAGTCGAATTAGCTAAAAAGGTGCTCAAGGTGGTGAAGTGGAAGGGTACTATTTTCAAGGTAGAATACAATTTGAATGTATTTTAAAAGAGATGGATGCCACTTTTAGCACGTGAATATCATCCTTCTACATCTTCATGTTATATATATATATAACAGATGCAAGCAATTCTTTACTAGTTGTTGTTGTCGTGTCCAATGAAGATTCTCAGATGTCTCCATACATCTCTATCACAGCAGCAGTAATGTCCTCTATCTTGGGTGTGTATACTGCATTGTTGTTGTTGTCGTGTCCAATGAAGAGCCTCAGATGTCTCCATACATCTCTATCACAGCAGTCGCAATGTTCTCTATCTTGGGAGTGTATACTGTATTGTTGTTGTTGTCGTGTACAATGAAGAGCCTCAGATGTCTCCATACATCTCTATCACAGCAGTCTCAATGTCCTCTATCTTGGGTGTGTATACTGTATTGTTGTTGTTGTCGTGTCCAATGAAGAGCCTCAGATGTCCCCATGCATCTCTTTCACAGCAGTCGCAATGTCCTCTATCTTGGGTGTGTATATTGTATTGTTATTGTTGTCGTGTCCAATGAAGAACCTCAGATGTCCCCATGTATCTCTATCACAGCAGCAATGTCCTCTATCTTGGGTGTGTATATTGTATTGTTGTTGTTGTCGTGTCCAATGAAGAGCCTCAGATGTCTCCATGCATCTCTATCACAGCAGTCACAATGTCCTCTATCTTGGGTGTGTATATTGTATTGTTGTTGTTGTCGTGTCGAATGAAGAGCCTCAGATGTCTCCATACATCTCTATCACAGCAGTCACAATGTCCTCTATCTTGGGTGTGTATACTGTATTGTTGTTGTTGTCGTGTCCAATGAAGAGCCTCAGATGTCTCCATACATATCTATCATAGCAGTCGCAATGTCCTCTATCTTGGGTGTGTAAAGCTGCTGCTCTGGGTCCATGTCAATTTTCTGCAAGGCTGCGGCCATTGCTGGGTATGAGAATATGTGGGTAGGTGTTAGTTCCACACCAGGACAGTTGTTGCATGTCTTATAGGTTCTTGTGCCATCTGGATGTATTGTCATTCCTTTATAGTGTTTCGTTCTGAGTCTTGTTAGTTTTTGTATATTCTTTAATAAAAAAAAAAAAAAAAAAGATATAGCACCAGAAAATATGTCTTAAATCCGGTATACCTCAATTCTAATTTCGAATGCTGTCGAGATGGCTTTCGTTACCATCACACTCATGTTTGTTACCATAAAATGGTGACCTCTCAGGATTAAACGATTCTTTGTAAAATCGGCATCTACCGCTCTGTGGCGTCCCAGGCAGGAAGCAATCCAACCCCATCAGGTGACTGGCAGGTTTCCAGATGGGTAGAAGATCTGATTGGTCACGCCCCACCCCCTCCCATTGGACGGTTCCGCTACCTTTTTTTTTTTTTCTCTAAAATAGTCCCCCAATTGGAAACAAAGAGAATTGGGGGAGTTTTATTCAAGGAGAGAATAGACCAAAAATAAATTTTATTCACACATCACCGAGGGCAAATTGGGAGAAAAACTATTTAAAGTTTGTACACTTGTGGTGAGTTAGATTCTATATTGTTGAGAAAAATTAATCAGGCCTCAAGGGAAAAGTTTATTTTCAAAACATTTTTAATCTCTAGCTTTCAGGCACGGACGCCCTTCTACAGGAGAAAACATGGTATAATGATACGCCAATAGAACATGAGTTAAATATAATCGGATACTGTTTTACATAATTTTATAAAATTCTATAGATATATAAAATATTTTATATTAACTATCATACAAACGGAGACAAAATATTTCTAAAAATATATATCTAATAAGAGAACAAACAAATAAATAAATATAGGAAAATAACTAAGGAAGCAAGGAATACATATTAGGCTGTAGTTATCATTATTACTGGCTTGACGTGTAGCTTGGCACTGCTATATTCAACTATATAAAGTTAACTGGATGCTGTTACATATTCACTTTTGTCATATAACAAATGGAAAATCAACAACTGATCAGTTATTTTTACAAAATTCTCATCTCTTGGTCGGCTTTGCTCATTCCTTTATCTACCATACCCATCCCTTGGTCGGTTTTGCTCATTCCTTTATCTGCCATGCCCATTCTTTGGTCTGTTTTTCTCATTCCTTTATCTACCATGCTCATTCCTTTGTCTGCCATACCCATCCCTTGGTCTATTTTGCTCATTCCTTTATCTGCTATACCCATCCCTTGGTCTGTTTTGCTCATTCCTTTGTCTTCCATGCTCATTTCTTTGTCTTCCATGCTCATTCCTTTGTCTGCCATGCTCATTCCTTTGTGTCTGTCATACCCATCCCCTGGTCTGTTATGCTCATTCCTTTGTGTCTGTCATACCCATCCCTTGGTCTATTTTGCTCATTCCTTTATCTGCCATACCCATCCCTTGGTCTATTTTGCTCATTCCTTTATCTGCCATACCCATCCCTTGGTCTATTTTGCTCATTCCTTTATCTGCCATACCTATCTCTTGGTCTGTTATGCTCATTCCTTTGTCTGCCATACCCATCCCTTGGTCGGTTTTGCCCATTCCTTTGTGTCCGCCATACCCAACCCTTGGTCTATGGCGGTAGATGCTGGAAGTTAGAACAGGGCTGAGTATTGATCCAGAGATCTGCTGTGTCATCAGTACCGCTATGGTATCTGGCGGGAAGTGCTCGGGGCTAGAGGAAGGAGGAACCACTTGGCCAACAATGGCATCGTGACAAGCCCTTTCTCGTGCCGGAGCTCGACGTTTTCCATTCTCTCCAACACGGATGTTTAGATCTACCTCGAGCTAGATGGAAGTTTGTACATAATTTGTCACTGCTACTGACACATTGGGAACTCTGCAGCGAATACTGCAAGACTACCCTCCGCTATCAAGCAATGTCTTGATCCGCAGCAACTGAGCCTCTGATCTTGTACATAATAGTAGAACCTTGTTGGATAGTTTGACCATAGTCTAAACCCATTATCAGAAATTTAGACTATTTTTTATGCTCATAAAAACAATTTCCTAATCCCCTTACTGAAATGATAAAATAAATGGGAGAGCCTGGCTCATCAGTGGTAAACCCTCTGTCAAAACCGCTGGGAAGGTTTGCTACTGGTGAGCCAGGCTCTCCTATCATTTTATCATTGCAGTAAGGGCAGTGAAATGTTGTTTTATTTCAAAAGGAACATACGTGTCTAAAATAGTTTAAATTTCTTATACAGTAGAACAACCTACCTGTAAAGGAAACCAAGTTGCAGAGCCAAATTGTCCTTTAGGGAGAGGTCTCCTATTACCGGAGAGTTGCTAAATAGTAAAAATAGTAAATTTGCAAATGAAAACTGTCCTTTGTGGAGAGGTGTCTTCTAGCGCGAATGTCCTCTCATGGAGTATGTTCTACTGTAACAGATAGGACGCTAATGCATCTTATTAAACTCATTGGTTCAATATTCATGGCGAGATGATGAGAAGTGGATTCTGGTGATAGGAATTACTGCAATGAATTGATGGCTATTCAGTCACATGGCGGTGAATCAAGTTGAAACAATACGTGTCTAGTACACGGTCGTTTTCATTACGTTTTCTTCGTAGATCACGAAATACGTGGTGTCGCTGTAGACCCGCTGGCGATTCTCCACCAAACTCTGCAGTGGTGGAAGAGGCGCCATATTCATTGTACATAGTATCATGTATATATATATAACATTTCCCCCCTGTGAAAAGAATAATATGGGCAGAGAGAAAAGTGAAAAAGATTTAGTTAAAAAAAAACAATGGTTGCCTGTAAAGTCGGCTTTACGGGCGAAGATTTTACGTGACAACGGTAGAATATTTATTGATATGAATATAATTAAATTGCACAATAGGAACAAGGAATTGAATGAAAATAAGAATTGCACAAATTTTAACTATAGAAATATATTTTGTTTACTAAAACATTGTACATGTAAACTTAAACTTAACTAATTCCTATTTGAGTGTTTAAGGAAGTGTTTCTGCTGTAATGTGTCTTGCGAAAGTCAAGTCGATAGTTGTTCCTTTTAACGTAGTTGACTTAGAAACGTTTGATACGCAATCAAGATTATACGTATTTTTCATGAAATTAAGAAACGAGTTGTCAGGCTTTACGTTTTTGTTAAAATCACCACACAGAAGAATCGGTATACTAGAATCAACTTGCACGAACGGTGGCACGTACTGGCTGTTGTGAATGTACGGACCGAGTCCTTGCCATAGTAACATTCCAATATCCTGCATACTAGCTCCTGGATGAATATATACAGCACCGAGTATAAACTTGAAGCTAGTATTAGCGGCGAAGCAAGTAACTTCAGTCATGCACATGTCACCCTTGGTTTTAATGACACGAGTTACGTCTGTAATCGCAACTTGGAACACTTCCGCCGTAGATGTCGATGATAATTTACGATAGATCGCCACTCCACCAGCCGCGTTGGTATTTGAAAATCAAAACACTTATTCAGATCGAAGGTTCAAATTTTTGCTAAATAAATTTGAAATTAAATAAAATTTGTAATTGTAAATGATGAAGTTGAAAATTAAAACATTTACTTAAATTAGATGTTAAAATTCTTGCTCAACACAGTTTAAATAAAGTTTTCTTATATCTGCCACTTTTTCTTAATATTTGTAATTTTAAAGAATCAATTCGAAAATCAAAACATTTATTCAGATCGAAGGTTCAAAATTTTGCTAAATAAATTTGAAACTATTTAAAATTTGTAAAATAATAATCAATTAATTAATTAATTTTAAACTAATAATTTACACCACACGTGTGAACTTGTATTATGACGCTTTCTTGTTTTTCCAACGCCAAGAACGTTCGAGAAAGACAAAGACAGAGACAAGCATGAGCCGATTCAATGCGCCTAATTCTCTAGCGCTGCGCGCGCAGCACTCTCGTTCGGTGACTCATCGTAACGTTACCGGGCGTTACACTTTTTTATAAGTGACTTCCAGCCGCAACCTAATTTAAGACGTTGTCACGTCAAAAAAAAAAAGATAAAATGATGATAAAGAGAATAAAGTGAGAGGTGATATTCCATGACCATATTGGCTTGTTGTGAGCCAATAGATTGGAAAAGACATGAGAAAAATGATATGTGCAATAATTATAAAATGTTTGATGATAAATAGTGAAAATGTGGCAGAGAGAAAAAAATATAAATTGGTGTTCTATCATCGTATTGGCTTATGGTGAACCAATAGATAGGGAAGATAAATGAGAAAATTGATACATTATAAGAATGAAGAAAGAAAATAAAATGCATGAATTATTAAAATGTATCAATTTTCTCATTTATCTTCCCTAAAATATATTTCTAAATAAAATACTATTTTAATATAACATATATATAACTAGCCGAGTGACCCGGGCAACGCCCCGGGTTTACTCGAAGGGCCCGCAGGTGAGAAACTATAGGCATTGGTTCCTATGCCTAAAAAATTATTTAAAATGAAAAAAGAAGAAAAATACTAACAAATCAGAAAATAAAAGTGCAAACAACACATCTACACTACTTCAAGAACATGAGAGCACATGCACTGTGTAACCATACGTGTACCATTCGTAAAGACCCTGCTTAGGATTAAAATATCTCCGAAGCATAACAATACAACCAACTCATGTTTGCTAAGCAATTTCAGGAAAGAAACTATAGGCATTAGTTGAAGAGTTTAAATAAATATATTTTGAGTGAAAAAATGACACAAATCAGCAAATAAAATTGCAAAAAATGCTACTATATCGCAGATAAGACAACATATAAAAGGAATGAAAATATTTAAAGGACCTCATTAAAACTACATTTCTAGTTTTATATATACAATATAACCTCGATAATTCGACCATGTTTTGTTGTCTTGACCTACAGCCTATCATATAACAAAGTGTAATTCAACACTATCGATAATTCGACCATTTTAAATTTCAACAATTGTTTGTTGCTCAAATATAACTTCACTGCTAAAAAGGTATTACAGAGAAAATGGCTGACATTGTAAATGTACAAAATGTATGTATAGAGCAGGGGAATAATAAATAAAGACCAAAATCAAATTAATTGATAATAAATAGATTATTGCCAAAAAAAAAAAATACAAAAAATATTTTTTCTCCTTTCTTATCTTCACTCAATCATATTAGAGTGTCAAGCTTGTAAAGCTTGAAATTAACAACCATCACGATTGGGTGAAGTAGAATGCGTCTGCCTTTGTCATCAAGACTGGGAGCACTACTCAGTGGCAGGCCACTGACTTAGCTCCAAAAGAATGTATCCCTGGATTAGGAGCCCTTACAAGGTACTATCAGCCGGGCCAGCTGAGCCCAGGTTTTTTTAGTGAGCTTGTTACTGCTCCCCCTCCTCCTTTTTCATGCTGGCTTGGGACCGGCAAAGGCGGAGTTTTTTTTCTTTCAGGTGAGAAACTTTAGGCATTGTTGAAAAGTGTAAATATATATTCTGGAAATGAAAAAAAAAAGGATAAAATAAATCAGAATATAAATTTACAAACTATATTTCAGAGGAGACGATTTATAATAGGAATTCATTTAAATGACCTCATTAAAAACTACATTTTATATATACTTGGGTTCAACTTTACATGTATGCTATCCAAAGTTCGCACACTTGAAAAAGTCACATAAAGTCGTCTGTGCGTAAACACAGGCTCTTGTAGCAAAGGTTTGGCCTTGAGCCCTCTTTATAGTCATATATTTCAGACATTATACAGTGTGTTCAACTTTGGGTAGGACATGAGAGCACATGCGCTAGAACACCATACCTGTTCCATCGCAAAGATCCTATAGGCATTGGTGAAAGTGTAAATAAATATTTTGGAAATGAAAAAAATTGCAGATATGACAACATATTAAAGGAATAAATTCATTTTAAAGACCTCATTAAAAACATAAAGTCGTCTGTGCGTAAACACAGGCTCTTGTAGCAAAGGTTTGGCCTTGAGCCCTCTTTATAGTCATATATTTCAGACATTATACAGTGTGTTCAACTTTGGGTACTGTCAGTATATGTGCTTCAAGGACATGAGAGCACATGCGCTAGAACACCATACCAGTTCCATCGCAAAGATCCTATAGGCATTGGTGAAAGTGTAAATAAATATTTTGGAAATGAAAAAAAATGCAGATATGACAACATATTAAAGGAATAAATTCATTTAAAAGACCTCATTAAAAACAACAATTCTATATTTTTATATATACAATATAATCTAATTAATTCAACACACGATAATTCGACCATTTTTGGATGTCTCGACCTACGGCCTATCATATGACAAACTAATTCGACACTTTCGATAATTCAACTATTTTGGAAAATCAAATTTCAACAGTTGATATTTGTCTAAAACCCCTATTATTAACAACATATTAGACTGCAGAGTGCAAAAATGTAGAAAAGTGTATGTATATAATTGTATGCATATATTTGTATGTAAATAATTGTATGAAAATAATTGTATGTATAGATCAATGAGTAAAATAATTTTTTTTTTTGCTTATCCCTAGTACACGTGGTACAGGCCTTGATAATCATGGTGGGTAGAGTAGGCGACTGCTTTAACTGTAAGTACACCACATGTCTAAACATGTGAAAAGCAGTTCGACTTTGCATTTACAAATGTGCCAGAGCCCCGTTTGATTACTTGCGCTTGCTGGTGGGGTTGGACTTTTGCAAGAATCGGAAGCCATTGGAGCATTTTTTTTTTTCAGAAAAAAGTGCCCAATGCGGGAATCGAACCCGGGTCGTAGCGGTCGAAAACCAACGGCTTAGACCATCCTTCCACCAACCCTCAGTAAAATAAGTAAGTAAAAAGAAGACCAAAAATAAGTGATAATAATTTATTGAATAACAAATAAAATAAAAAAACTTTCAGGTGAAAAATTATAGGCATTGGTAAAAAAGTAAACAAGAGAAATAGCAATTGGGGTTTTGTGTCTGCGGCGAGTCATATTAGCACGCCTAGCTGTTAGGGGAGTGAGTCTTCCACGGCCTTTTCGAGGCATGACAGAAGACGCTGAAAAAAAAAGGTAAAATAAGAACCAAGCAGAGGAAAACTATAAAACTGAAAGCCAGGACAGGCATAAAAAGAAAATTCCAAGCATGTGAGGAAACAATTGATGAAAAAAAAAGGATTCCAAAAAATACTGCAAAAAAGAAACCAGACACAAAAAGCAACAATTGAGTACACAAATACAGCATCAGCCTAATTATGAGAAGAAAAAAAAACGACAGACACAAAAATGGAGCTAAATTTAAATGAAAAACTATAACAGATCAAGTAATCAAATCAGGCATTATGAAAGATACTGTAAAAAAGAAAATCAGACACAAAAATCAGACAAAAGAATAAATGAGATTTTATTCTTTAGTTCATTTATTAAATAAGACACAAAAATGGAGCTAAATTCAAATGAAAAACTATAACAAATTAATAAAAATAAATAAGACCTATTCCAAATGTCACCATCATCAGACAAAAGAAAAAATGAGATTTTATTCTTTAGTTCATTTATTCTTTTGTCTGATGCTGTTGCTGAAACGTCACACACTATTAAATTATTTGGATTAGGTCTTATTAATGAGAAAAAAAAAAGATGCCAAAGAGAGATGAAAAGATGCCAAAAAGGATAACCAGATACAAAAATTGTGCTAAATTCAAATGAAAAACTATAACAAACACTTATAAAAGATAATTATTATAGAATAAAAGTAATAATTCAATCTACAATTCGAAAAATAATATAACCTCAGCATATTTATGAGAAAAAAAAACGTTGCCAAAGACATTAGGAAAGATACTGCAAATAGAAAACATACACAAAAATTGAGCTCTATTTAAATGAAAAACTATAACAAAGTACTTACAAATTATAATCATAATCAAATGAATCAGAAATATATATTATAAATAGCGAACCCGGCCACGCGTTGCTGTGGCTAAATTGTAATATGTTAAATTAACATTATACTAAACTATTCAGTACAGTAAAGTTAATATTCACTTATAAAGATAAAAATGTTTTAGCCGATCTAAAGCCCTACGGGATTGAGAATGGAACGTTACGTTAAAATTTGAAAGAGAATTTTTATATATATCGATAATATAGCCCTTCATTGTAATCATTGATTATAATCACTGCATTAATAAATGTCAGTGAACTCGTTTATATGTATTGTTTTTTGTTTTCGAGATATTCTAATAGAACGTTCTAACATTTTCTGTTAAATATTAATATATGCACAAACACAGAATATAATAACTATGTCTTAATTTCGCTATAATTATTGTTATAAATATCATTCTAAAATAATTCGCCAGAAATCGTCCTGATAGTATACTAAACAACTTCCCAAAGTTTCATGGCAAACATCTAAAATAAAATAATACTTTTAATACTTTGCTACAATATTAAAAAGAGGGGGGCTTAGGTGTTTAAAATGTAAAATGTGCTCTAAATAGTATTACATAGAGCCTTCATAACAAACATATTTAAAATAAACCAATCAAAATATAATAATGCTGTAAAAACAGACCTTTCTACAATAATATAAAAGAAACGAAAATAAAAAAAGACACCCACGCTGAGCCTCGAACCTAGGTTTGTTACAAATATTATTAAAAAATTGTGTATGTTAATTTTTATTTTAAAAAGCCTACATTTTAAATAAAATAATATTTTTAATAATTTGCTACAATAATATAAAAGAAATGAAAAAAAAAAAAACACCCACGCTGAGCCTCGAACCTAGGTTGCGGGGGTACGAAGCTGCGTACCTAACGTATAGGCTAAGCTTGACGTTACAAATAAGATCATGCGAAGCTATTTAAGGCCATACTTCTTCCGCGAGGGGGCGCTGATTGCGAGTGAATCTACGTTTTATCGTAAATAAAAATGCAACGAAAGGTTATTTCTAAAGAGTAATTAGCCAGAAACCATCCCGGTAGTATACTAAACATCTTCCCAGAGTTTCATCACGATTGGTTGTAGTAATAAGACAAAAGAACGCATTTCAAAACAAAAAAATTGATGATGATAAATGCAAAAAATCTACGATTGTAAAATAGATTAAATTAAAAAATAAAAATATCTGTTAACATTAGGAAAATAAAAACAGGCCTATCATATGAAGAAAAAAATAACGAAAATTTTGGTATATAGATCGTTATGTGTAGTTCAGAATCTTCGGAGGAGATAGCTCAGGACTTTACAATGGAAAACTCTGTTACGGTATTATCTATATAGATTATTTTTATATAATGCAGACTATGAACTTTTGCATGTATTGACAAGATGTCAATAAAATTAAGTTAATTGTCACAATTGTCAGGTACACAGTCTAGGGAACTTGAATCAATATTTGAATCAATACACAACACCAGATGTAATATAAAAGTAGTTGGGAAACACTTTGGTTTTTGTAATAATTGCACGTTATATAGGGGCTTTGTCTTTTGGTTTAGCAATAGTTGTTAGTTCCCTTACAATCTTAAGACTATACGGCCTAAAATTATTGCAAATATGTATAGGCAACTGTAGAAACATAATGTATGTCAGCGTAAATCTTCCTAGGGGACATAGCGTTTTAAATTGATATAAAAAAGCACTCTCTCTCGTAATCGAAAGATACACTCATGGACAAAACTTAAGGAAGTTGTACCGTTTACCATGTATATCGGGATTCAGAGAATACTCTGAAAGATACACTCATGGACAAAACTTAAGGAAGTTGTACCGTTTACCATGTATATCAGGATTCAGAGAATACTCTGAAAGATACACTCATGGACAAAACTTAAGGAAGTTGTACCGTTTACCATGTATATCAGGATTCAGAGAATACTCTGAAAGATACACTCATGGACAAAACTTAAGGAAGTTGTACCGTTTACCATGTATATCAGGATTCAGAGAATACTCTGAAAGATACACTCATGGACAAAACTTAAGGAAGTTGTACCGTTTACCATGTATATCAGGATTCAGAGAATACTCTGAAAGATACACTCATGGACAAAACTTAAGGAAGTTGTACCGTTTACCATGTATATCAGGATTCAGAGAATACTCTGAAAGATACACTCATGGACAAAACTTAAGGAAGTTGTACCGTTTACCATGTATATCAGGATTCAGAGAATACTCTGAAAGATACACTCATGGACAAAACTTAAGGAAGTTGTACCGTTTACCATGTATATCAGGATTCAGAGAATACTCTGAAAGATACACTCATGGACAAAACTTAAGGAAGTTGTACCGTTTACCATGTATATCAGGATTCAGAGAATACTCTGAAAGATACACTCATGGGCCAAACTTAAGGAAGTTGTACCGTTTACCATGTATATCAGGATTCAGAGAATACTCTGAAAGATACACTCATGGACAAAACTTAAGGAAGTTGTACCGTTTACCATGTATATCAGGATTCAGAGAATACTCTGAAAGATACACTCATGGGCCAAACTTAAGGAAGTTGTACCGTTTACCATGTATATCAGGATTCAGAGAATACTCTGAAAGATACACTCATGGACAAAACTTAAGGAAGTTGTACCGTTTACCATGTATATCAGGATTCAGAGAATACTCTGAAAGATACACTCATGGGCCAAACTTAAGGAAGTTATACCTTTCAGCATGTATATCGGGATTCAGACAATAACTCTGAAAGATATTACAGTGACCTTTATTGAATACACACGAGATAACCAAGTGTAAACAGCCTCAGTCTCCTTTAAAAAAAAAAAACAGATGAATGGCGACATTAAAGCATTTCCATTTCCTTAAGTTTTGTTCATAAGTGTTTAGTGTACAGTAGAAAAGACTCGAAAAAAACATGAAAAAGGATATCCTGGAGATGGTCGATTATTGGAGGTTGGATTATATCAGTACGAGAATGGTCGCTCAGGGAGGTGATGACTCAGTATAACAAGTCAGCCATGGGAAGTTTGAATGTAATCGGTTCGGCGAATAATCATTTATGCTGTTTTTTTTAATCCAACAAAACATTTAAATTATAATTCTGGAGAAAATTCGGTATTAATCCTTTATTACTGTAGCGAATGAAAACATTAAGACGCGAATGTTTCTTTTCACAGAAAAATCAAACTTCTACTGTCCTTACTGAGATGAAGATTCCTAATAAGATTCCACCCTTCAGTGTAGCAAATGAAAGCAGAATGATCCAATACAGTATTAGAGCTTTGAAGAAGCGGTCTGGTAGATTAAATTGGCGAAACCGTTGGGAGTGTTCATTGATAAGCCAAACCCTCCCAAAATTTTAATCACAGTAAGGACACTAGTAGTTTCATTTATTTGTGAAAAGTAACATTCGCGTCTTAAAGTCTTCATTCGTTATATATAGATGGCGCGTTATTGCTTTGCCTTAATTACTGTATTGGAGCTTTTTGATACAACGTACTACGGTCGAATTGTCTGCTTTAAAGTCTTTAGTCAACATTATTGTCAAGCTTTCGCCATCTTCCACGTATATCAAAATGTCAGGTTGTCAAAATTTGATGGTCGAACACTTTCTTCTTGCTTGGCTTTTTGCTTGAAAGCTTGAAATCGCGAAATGACTGCTGCATTTTTACCTTTCTCGTATTCGTAGAATATAATATAGTAAATACAGTAGAACATACTCTATGAGAGGACACTCGCGCTAGAGGACACCTCTCTACAAAGGACAGTTTTCATTTCCAAAATTGCCATTTTTACTATTTAGCAACTCTCCAGTAAGAAGACACCTTTCCCTAAAGGACACTTTGGCTCTGCAATTAGGTGCCTTTACAGGAAAGTTTTACTGTATTTATATTCTTTTTGGTATGCTTTTTCACATTATATGAAAATAGTCGAATATTTTCACTTAGAAAATAAACAAAACGTCAATTTTTAAAGAATATTAATTACGGAAAAAAGCCTGAATATTCATGCACAACACAATATATTCAATAGGTGCAGAAGTAGCATTGTAAATTTGAATAATCCCATGAGAATCTCGGTCAACGGTCAACAAATATTTACTGACCAAACGAGGATGAGAACATGACCATCCAAGATGACCCCCTGCTGTGAAAGGCAGGCGCCAAGGAGGTCAATTCTATTTAACTAAAATATGGAGCCTTCTTTACAATTGGTGGATGACCTCAGCCTTTTCTTTTGAGACCAAGTTTCAGAAAGGCTTAGAATTTGGCATTCTAAATGTAGAATTTGTTAGATAGGACGTGAGGTAGAGAGGGAGGGGTGTATTGGGTTTTTTGTTCGGTTAGATTTAGAGTTTATTCTCTCTTCTTCGACCTGCCCACTCTGTGAACTCTCGCAGTCCATCGGTGGCGGAGTCATACCCGCGGTGGGCGCCACCAATAAAGACTTGAATATATTTCATATATTGTTGCACCAGGCTGCGGTTTGTCAGATTCTTCAGTCTTGATTCTCTCCTCAGACATGTCTTGTATCGTTCCAGAACGTGTCTCAACCATCCTACAAGGTTAAACTAGGCAATAATAAGACAACTATATATTTAGGTAGCACCTAGAATCTCTCTTTATTTATCACATCAAAGTTTAAAGCAGGTTGTGAATTCAGTGTATTAAATTACAAATTATTTTATAGTACATAATTTTTTATAATAATTATATGTTTTATAAAAATAAATAAATATAAAATTTAGATTTGAAATATTTGGAAAATAATATTATAAATAATTTTTAAAATATGCGCATTAATCATGATGCAACAATTTATATGTATATTTATCAATTTGTTTATATATTTATATCTATTTATTCCTATATTTATCATTATATAATCTTATTTATTCATGTTTATATTTATTCTGTATTTAAACTTATATAACCTTATAACCTCTCTGTGTTTTGGTTTTGTTGTGTTACTATATTTAGATTGTAAGATATCTAAAAACTGAAATACTTGAGTGGAAAAATCTACTATCGGATCAACACACAACTCTAGCGACTCCTGGCATGCCTAATGGCAGCGTTAAACGTTATGTCTGAACCCAATCTAGACACTTGGCGACTTTTGTACGTGACTCCAAGAGGCTGGTTTATATCAAAAGAGATACAATGGCTGCATGCAACATGGTCAACAGATTTCTGACAGGTGTACCATAGATTGTAGGATATCTAAAACTGAAAATACGGAGGAGAATAATCTACTATCGGATCACTCTAGCGACTCCTGGCATGACCATCTGTAGCATTAAACGTTAAGTCTGAAGGTTAATCTGGACACTTGGCGACTTTTGTACGTGGCTCCATGAAGCTGGGTTATATCAAAAGAGATACTATGGCTGCATGCAACACTGTAAACATATTTCTGACAGGTGTTACCATAGATTGTAAGATATCTAAAACTGAAAATACGGAGGAGGAGAATAATATAAATACTATCGGATCACGCACATACACTATTCTCTCCCTAGAGACTCCTAGCATACCCACAACTAAGTCTAAGACACTTGGCGACTTTTGTACGTGGCTCCAAGAAGCTGGGTTATATCAAAAGAAAGACTATGGCTGTATACAACATGGTCAGAAGATTTCTGACAGGTGTTACCATATATAGATTGTAATATATCTAAGACGGAAAGTACTTGAGTGGAATGAGCAGAATCGGATCAGCATCCCCAATCTGTACACGTCATTCAGTAGAGGCAGCCGTGCAGGAAACCTCCGGCAGATAATCTCATTTAGCCGCATGTTAATGGAGCCGACCGCTCGGGAAAGTTCCCACGTGCTGGCAGGAGAGGAATGACCTCTGTAAGCCGAGAATTACTTCATTTTATAGAGGAGTTGTCCTAGATTGGCGCATTTCCTGACATTTTTAGAGCCAGTTTGGGATTAGAGGAACCTACTGGATTCAACATATTCATCGTTTAGCATGAGTTCTTGGTCTTTTCTACACAAGTTGCTATTGTAATTCAGACAATCATGACGGAAACAAGGATAGACCAATGCAAATATTTAGAATCCAACATCCAGATCCGTCGACTCCCGAAAGTTCTTGACCCTCTCTAGACCAGCTCCTATTATAATTTAGACAATTTCGGCTCCAATGATAGATCCATGCAAAAATTTGGATCCAACATCCAAATTCTTCAACTTTCGCAAGTTCCTTACCTTTTCTAGACAATCATGACGGAGACAAGGATAGACCAATATAAGTATTTAGAATCTAATATCCACATTCGTCGACTCCCGCAAGTTCTTCGCCCTCTCTAGACCAGCTCCAATTATAATTCAGACAATCATGACTGTCGCAATGATAGACCAATGTAAACATTCAGAATCCAATATCCACATCCGTTGACTCCCGAAAGTTCTTCACCTTCTCTAGGCCAGCTTCTATTATAATTCAGACAATATAGGTATCGATTTTAGACCAATGCAAATATTCAGAATCCAACATCCACATTCTCGTAAACTACCGCAAGTTCTTGACCATCTCTAGACCAGTTCCTATTACAATTCAGACAATCCCGGTTGCATTGATAGACCAATGCAAAATTTTAGAATCCAACATCCAAATTCTTCAACTTTTGCAAGTTCCTGACCTTTTCTACACCAGCTCCTATTACAATTCAGTCCATTCCGTAATCAAGGATAGATAAATGTAAATATTTAGAATTCAATATTCACATCCTCGTCGACTCCCGCAAGTTTTTGGTCTTTGCTACACAAGCTCATATTACAATTCAGATAATCCCGGTTGTACTGCTAGATCAATGCAAAATTTTAGAATCCAACATCCAAATTTTCAACTTTCACAAGTTCCTGACCTTTTCTAGACCAGCTCCTATTATAATTCAGACAATCTCGTCAACAATGATAGACCAATGTAAATATTTAGAATCCAATATCCATATTCGTCGTCTTACTCAAGTTCTTCACCTTCTCTAGACCAGCTCCTATTATAATTCATAGAATCTATCTCTTTAACAATGGTAGACCAATGAAAGATGTAAGCCAGAGCAATCATCGCTATAATGACACACAGAAAAATACACGATTTTTTAAGCGTTTAAAACATTGTGGCTAAAATTTAACCATTACATTTATCGAGAAAATAAATGAGATAGCAAGAATAATCATCTTGTTTCTTATGCCATTTCCCGAACACCTTAGAAAGGAATCCAGGAATAGCGTAGGTCTTAGAACCACCCGGAGGTTGTGCCGGAGGTCGAGATGGAATCTGCGAGGGGAAAATTTGAATGCACTCAGCACAAAGGTGTCGCGCAAAGGTGTCACAAAGTGTGACAAAACCTTCTCCAGGATGGCGGATTTCAAGCGTATAGTGTCAAGCTAAGGAGCCACTTTCACGCCAGATGCCGCGGTCTCATTTGTATTTACAAAAATGTCTGTAAACGGCGAATCGTTAGAAGTTTTAAACAAATCGACTTAGTTGTTAAACTTAGTTATCCAGGTATATAGAGAAGATGGAACTCTCAGGCTAATTGCTCATCCATATCTGCCTCCTATCTTTAAAAATAAAATGTAAATATAGATAGAAGATTGCGGAGACACTCGATAGATGGCCACTTTGTTTCAGTGTCTATTTTGACGAGGGAGATGACCATTCTTTTTATAGATCAATATTCTTCCGGGAATTTTTTTTCGGCCATAAAATTGGCCTACTTTAACAGCTAAACACCTCTTTGATAAATTAACACAAAACAATAACGCGCCATCTATACATATCAAATGAAAGGATTTAAAAGCACGAATGTTTCTTTTATACATAATACAAACTTCTACTGCCCTCCCAATATATTTTTCATCGCAGTAAGGGCAGTAGAAGTTTGTATTATGTATAAAAGAAACATTCGTGCTCTTAAATCCTTTAATTTTATGTCTTTGATAAATTCTGAAAATTTCAATAATCTCGTGTGGATCTCATAAAATCCAAGACAGCACAGGACTGACGAAGGTCATTAGCTCGAAACCTAGGTTTACAGGTCGGCTTTCTGAGTTTACCAAAGATAGGTAATAACAGTAACAACTATTTAAAAGAATTCTGTGATATTTGTCTAATTCAGGACTGTTGCCTGATGTTGGTAACAACGCTGTAACCGAAATACAGACGCCCACAACCTATTTATTCATTTGAATTTGATGTCTTAATACTTTGTGTTTCTAATCTATAATCCAAATTTTGGGTAGTTGGTAATTTTCGCTCCAAGAACCCGGGTTACCTCTATAATCCAAATTATACCTTATCATTTTAGACAGCGAAATAGGTTTAGGCTTAATGATGATTACCATCATCGTTAGTAATATCATCGCGAGTGAGTAATGAGTCTTGAAAAGGAACTAGCCTTGTCCAGTAAGTGAGCAGGTTTGATACAATCCTTTAAAATAATGGTTTTGCCTTTTCGCTATATTGGTAAACTGACTGCAGATACCAGAAAAGAGGTTTGGCCATGAGGCCGGAGATGATATAGGTACACCTATCCCCCGATTTACACGGTAGATACGTTCCTGAGAAAAACGTGTAAATCGGGGGATAGGTGTACACAGAAATAAAAATAAAATGCATTGACAGGTTAAAATATGTAGTCAGCACATAAGCTCGGGATTCCTCGTGAGATGTGTACACAGCGCATGTGTTCAATCACAGTAGCATTTAGTATAGTGCGATATAAAAAAAAACTTATTTGGAAAACCGTGTAAAAGCGAAAACGTGTAAAACAAGTACCGTGTAAATCGGAGGATAGGTGTATTGTCTTTATATCCTGAATACCTGATACATTACCAATATATATTTGGAATCAACGACCATTATAAAATCAAAAACAATAGAAAAATCCATAGACTGACTCTAGAAGCCGTAGAATAAACAACAACTCATATCCTTACTCAATAAATTCATAGAAAATCCTAATCAATATAAAAATATTTAGTTTTTTTCATGATTAATAAATACATGTTAAATGAACAGTTCTAGTTTAAGCCAAATGGTTTCCAGTAAAGAAGAATCTAGAAATTTTAACAAATTCTGTAGACTCTATCTCAAGTGCCGTGGACCTGAATTACATTAAGAATTGAAATGTCTAGTCTTAATTAGTATAGTTGTTTTATTGATGTCATTTTGTTTTGGAATGTTCTATATTTGTGCCACTGGTTTAGTGGTTGTAATTCTAAATATATATTGGGGATAATATGTATGTAAATAATCTTTGTTTCTTGTATAATTTATTGCTCTAAAATGTAAATTTAAATAACTTTCACTCTCTCTTCTCTCTCTCTAAAACTATAAATAATTTGCATATATATTTAAAAATATAGATGGAAATTTTGTAAAACTATGTACATAAAATAGATTCGAAACTATTTTAAAGGCGTAAGATTCTTTTTGATATTAAATAATTTCTACTGTCCTTACTGCAATGGAAAAATTAATGGGAGGGCCTGGCTCATCATTGGTGAACCCTCCCAGCGGTTTCGCCAGTTTAATCTACCATACCATAGTGCATCATATAAAATAGATTAAACATTTATACGCAAATATCCACATAGGATATAGCGTGTTTTTTTTTTTTTTTGTAATAAATAAAAAATTATTAATAAATACTGTACATTCTGGTAAGAAATTGATCTATAAAAAATGGTTGCCTGTAAACTCGGTTTTACGGGCGAAGATTTTACGTGACAACGGTAGAATATTTATTGATATGAATATAATTAAATTGCACAATAGGAACAAGGAATTGAATGAAAATAAGAATTGCACAAATTTTAACTATAGAAATATATTTTGTTGTGAAATGGTAAACGTGAAATGGTATTGCTGTTCTTGCCTTTCCGCAATGAAATAGCTGACATTGTTGATAGCAATAAATTTCTACAACTGTTCAATGCTAACAAGGATACCATCATGGAACGCCGCCAGCTGTTCGAAAACAATCAAAACATTTATTCAGATCGAAGGTTCAAATTTTTGCTAAATAAATTTGAAACTATTTAAAATTTGTAAAATAATAATTAATTAATTAATTAATTTTAAACTGATAATTTACTTAACACTATCAACATTTATCAATAGTATGACATAACCTATAAACTCAGTTTCTCAACTTTTGTGTCAATCTAACAATTAATCAATCAATCATAGTTTACGATAATGAAATATCAGTGTACAATTATTTACCTTTATTGTTGTAGTTGTTGTAAATGACGGATCTAAGCACTCCACATTTTCACTACAGACACAGCTGACGATACTTTAACCACACGTGTGAACTTGTATTATGACGCTTTCTTGTTTTTCCAACGCCAAGAACGTTCGAGAAAGACAAAGACAGAGACAAGCATGCGCCGATTCAATGCGCCTAATTCTCTAGCGCTGCGCGCGCAGCACTCTCGTTCGGTGACTCATCGTAACGTTACCGGGCGTTACACTTTTTCATAAGTGACTCCCAGCCGCAACCTAATTTAAGACGTTGTCACGTCAAAACGTAGGGTGCCTTTCCTGTCAAAACTAGATACCATCTTTTGACGTTTATTTTGACGGGAGAAGCGCCCTATACATCTAGATGAGAATTGGGTAGTACTTCGGTAGAGTACAAATCTCTTCAATCTTCTAACTGGCTTTGAGAATAAAATAAATATTTTATAAATATAACTTCTACTTCAGTTCGATAACATGTCATATAAATATTCAATTGCATAATAGTTATACAAATTCAATGTATATGAAAAAACAATAGAAAAATATAATAAGTAGGTCAGGGTGTTGATATTAAAAATAAAGAAGGCATAACCTGACCAGGAGAACATGTTATTTACAGAAGGCAGAGCGCCATCTGATGGAACAGAAATCAATGTTTAATTGATGGGGCTCTGCTTTCTGTAAAGCACATGTGCTCCTGGTCAGGAGATGCCTTCTTTATTTTTATTTATGTATATGTAACTAAAATAATTAATATATTGTAATGGGGGGATGGAGAACACAAGGATATTCTCCAAAAGATAATTTTTTTTTTTTTTGAAAATAAAAGATAATTTGACTCAATCGAAACGCTATGTCTTTTTATACCCGAATTGTTGATATTACTGGATGTCTGATCTTATTTACACTGGGATGGTAGCTGACCCACCAATCTGTGTGCAGAGGACCCCCCGCCCCCTGAGGTGGTGCCCCCACACCGCTACCACGAGGACTATGCCCCCGAAGACGTCACTGAGTGCTACAATGTCAAATTGAGAGCGCCCCAGGATGTCATCGTTGCCGGGCTACATGACTTCTGCCAGACCATGCTCACCATTGACGATCCACTGGGTGATGAGCCGCGGCAGCTGTGGTGTGACCCTCTGGAGCCGCACTACCTGCCTATGGAAGAAGAGGAAGGAACACTCTTCTCCCTAACCAGGGCACTTCCCGAGGATGCCACCTATCTCGACCTAGAAGACAACAGACCTGGTGATCCACACAAGACATTCTACAAGGATCAAACTGATAACTTAATCGAAGAAGTTGAATTACCAGGTTACCTAACTTACCGCCAGCCATCTCGGAGACCTTGCCACTTCTCAACCAACTTGGATGACCGTATTGAGCATCACTATCCACCTCCATCTCTTGAAGATCGTCTCGAGGGGCGGTACAGTTCCTCAGCACTCGAGGACCATCTAGAGCGACATTATCCTGCTCCCTCAATAGAGGACCGTCTAGAAAGGCAATATTCCGCCTCCTCAATAGAAGACCGGCTAGAGCGTCATTACTCTGGCCCTACAATCGACGACCGTATTGAGCGACACTATCCTGTTTCTTCAATAGACGACCGCCTTGAACGTCAGTTCTCCGCATCTCTGCATATCGAGGATCATCCTCCAGATATCAATGATAGGAAGATAGCCTCACGACCCGCCAGTTTCGCAGGTAAGTTGGGAATAACACTAAGTTTTGAAGATCATTTGTTGATTGGCATTCGTTTTGATCTCTTTTTTAAACTTTAGTTATAAGGGAATAAGCAATAACATGAACAACCTTAGGTGTGATTTGATAAAACGATATAAATACATTAACCAATAATTTATTTAATTCCCGACTCGCTGTTACATCATTCCCGATCGGTGGTGACACCTAAAGTTTAAAAAGAACTAAAAACGAAAGAAAGATTAGGGAGAAGTTTATGGTTGTCTCAAAATTTCGTAAAAACTTGCAAAAAATCGAAATACCAATATTATTCGCCATAATATTATGTATATATATGTATAATATATGTATTATATATAAAATAATTGTATTATGTATTATTATGTATTTTCCGTAATAATAATTTTCGCCAAGTAATAAGAAAAACAACGTTTTAAGAAAAACACAAACTTTTGGGACAATCTTATATCTTTAGTATATCCTAAACCTACCGAGCTTCCAACATAATAAGTTCTTCAACGAACCTCTATAAGTAGATTCAGACTATATCGAAGCTGATTGTAGATGGCATTTGCCTTATTGATTCATTTATAAGTCCATTGAAGAACTTATTGACTCAAAACCTCTGACCAAATTTGATAAAGATTCTCATTCCCTTAATCTTTCTACATATTAGTTTTTAAAACTACAAGTGTGAGAATGAAAATTTAGCAAGGATATTCAAACATGTCTGTTGAATAACTTAAGGAAGTTTTACTTTTTGGCATGTATATCGGGATTCAGACAATAACTCTGAAAGATATTACAGTAACCTTTATTGAAAATACACGAGATAACCAAGTGTGAACAAAATTGACTCTGTCTCATTAAAGAAAATAGACTGGGAATATAAAATACTTTCCACTTCCTTAAGTTTTGCTCATGAGCGTACAGAACTTAACAAGTCTAATAATTGAGTTGGGTTAGGATTCTCGGGCTATGTCCCCCAACGGTAGCTCGGAATGTTGGAAGAAAGAATGTTTCTTATAATTTGAGTTATTTGGAGAGAAATATACAAGATAGGTTAAGAAAAAAAGGCATATCCTGATCATAATGGCTTGCACCATCTATCAGAACAAATATCAACTAATCGTTGAGTTTTAATTATTCCAGAATTGGTGAAATACTGTTTCTTGATTAATCAAGAAAAACTAACCCAATCTTAAGGTAAATCTTGCCTTATCCATATTTTAAGAATTTGATCATATCGTGATGAAGGTCAACTTCCAGAGAGTATTGGAAGATAGAGAATTGAATGTTCCACCGGAACATCTTTCGAACTTCCTGGTAAGAAGAGGAAGAATGTGCCTGACAACGTTAGATAATTTATTTCTCAGTCGTAACCTTTTCTTCCTGCCGCTCACTGAAGTTTATGACCGTTCACAAAAGGCTTTCTTCCTAATTTGTTATTTAGAACACGGTCCAGTAGCGAAAGTTAAAAAAGGTTCTTAGAGGGCAAAGACCACATAACTTGTCGACCATATATTCTTCGCTATTTTTGGGATACTTGAAAGACCTTTTTGGCCAAATTTGTCGTCTGAAACTTACTAATTTGAACAGTAAGTGATTCTCACGTGGTAGCTGCCCATTTCTTGATTAATTCATTAGAACCCGTTCAAATTTCTCTCTCTTTCAAAACGTTTTCTTTTTTTTTTCAGTTTTAAAAGGCTTGAAGTCCAGACGACAGTTGTTTATAATGAAAAAGCCTAAATAATTTGAAGGTTTTGCAGATTTTTTTTTTCTTTTTGGATTCAGCCCCATGCGCAAATTAGTTAGATGAAAAAAAAGAAAAAAATATCAACACAATTGAAATATGTACAAAGGTTTGGTATGCAAATTTAGTTAGATAAAAATCAATTGTACAGCAGTGTATTCAAGGAAAACAATTTACAGATTGAAGAAAATGTTAAGGAATATTTTAGAATGAAAATATACAAGATTTTAGAGAATTATTTTCAATAAAAAAAATTATGCTAAACAGAATTAATGCCTAAAATAAAAGCGTTTAGTGTAATTTAGTAGTTATTTTCATAAAATGCTAAATAAATCTGTAAAATGAGTTAAATTTTAATCACTTTGCATATCATATGTGGCGACAAAGATCATTCACTCGGTTCCTTCCTCTCTCTAGCACCAACTTCGCCAAATATAGAACGCTGACCTAATGGCTTAGCATGTTAATATTTGCCTTGATGCTCTAAATGAAGCCTACAGTTTCACCGTAGATAATTTGGTTATGTTTGCAATATATAACGGCCATTGTCTATTATCTTAAGAAAAGTTCATATGCCCCTATATGTATCTAGCTATTTGTAATATAGACCATTGACAATTAAAATAATTTTATTGACAGCTTGTCAATACATGCAAAGTGCACAGTCTGCGCTATTTAAAAAAAAAGATAATTTGGATTATATACACTATGTACAATGAATATGGCGCCTCTGCCAGCGCTGCAGAGTTTGGTGGAGAATCACCAGCAGGTCTCCAGCGACACCATGTATTTCGCGATCTAAGAAGAATACGTAGATCGCGTACTTCGCCCCTGAGGAGATGGCGATGGCGTGGTCCTCGAGACCAACTGGATTATCAGATAGAGATATTCAGGATCTCCGTGTTGATGGGCATGTTGACCTGAAATCTCGAGAAATAAAATAAATAAGAAAAGAAACGAGACCTTTGATTCTTTATTGAATAAATCAAAAACTATATATTGGTATTAATGCAATAAGCCACCTATATATATTGACGGATCCGATTGAAGGATCGAGAATTCCTGCACTCCATATATAACAAGAATAATGTGGTCAGGATGGATATCATACTCGCGGTCTATTACGAAGAAGAAATGGAGCACCTCCTCGGGTTACTCACGCCTGAAGACAAGATTCTTCTCGGCAAATTCTTCGACATTATCATCAAACATGTTCCGAACATGAACTCCCCAAATAGCAGGAATCTGTCTAGATTCAAGGCGGCTTTAAGCTCCTGATCTGGACGTGCCCTCGGAGAGGGCTACGTCGATTGTATATATCTCTCTTCATTCCTACCATTATTATTACCCTATAACTCCCTTTGAGTGTAAAGATTGACGAGATGTCAAGAAAGTTGTTTAATTGTCACCTATATATTGACACTAGACGAATGACCCGGGCAACGCCCGTGTTTTACCCGATTGAATGTTTTTATTCCAATACTATTTGTTACAATTATAAATTGGAGCCGTGGATGTCACTCTTGTGAAACGTCCCGCTCCAAACTTTACATGTACATTAGGTCAGCTGGTATTACCCCTCATTTTCACCGCTAGAGGCGCGAGCGAATTGACTTTTTGTAAATATACATAATTATAAAGATAGAAGCTTCTATAGAAGATAATGATCATAATGATGATGCGCGCGCATCCGTGACATGAGGAATTGAGGAAAGACGGTCGTGACTATATATATTAATAAGTCAATTCAGATCTACATATGTTAGCGCTCTGTATTCCTAAAATTATTCTTTAATTTCAAACTTGCTCGCTCTACTAAGCGTATGTCAGAATTCTGTTGTAGAAAAACTAGAAAGGAAAGCTAATCCTACATATATAATTTAAAGTATCAAGTTCAAAATTCACAAATGACAAACAATAATGTCTTTTAATCTCCCAAAATCCTGTCCTTTAGCTTCATCGTGACCGAAGAGGTAAACGGCTAGCATAGTACGTCGGGAGTTTAACTCCAGGTAAAGCCATCCTGTGCTATACTATACACCCTGAAGGAAGATTTACTTCGAAAAAAAATTGCAATATATCCATTATTATAAATTAATATAAAATTGAAAAAATCTTATTAAAAGCCTTTATTTCTTCAATACCTATCCGTCCACAATTCTTTCAATAATATTTATACGTTAATATTTTTCACAAATAAATTTACTGGCAATGCGTTTCTTTTAAATATCATCTCTACAAACCTTACGGCAATGATTTATTAGTAAATTTATTTGTGTAAAATATTAACGATAGATGGCAATTAAATTTAATTTACTAATATTTATACGTATACTAGAAATCTGAAATTTGATATACTTGCTCAAACCCGATGACAATGCAAATTGACAAAGTTCAGAGTTCTGGGTGGACGGAGTGACAAATGAGAGAAGGAAGACATTGAAGGGAGAACGGCCATTTCCATTATCTCAGGTTTGAAGCCAGCTTGTAGGAGAAAGATGCCAGGCACGTGATGAGTGAAAAGCAGGGGTTTCTGGTTCCAGATGATGATAGAGAAAGGTGAGGACTTGGACAAAATATTCAGCTTTTTCCGAAGTGGTCTATCGTGAGACATCAGGCAAGAGTTGAAAAGACCTCAAGCAAGAGAATCAAGGCTTTGATTTCATGTTTCTTCATATCAAGGAATGAATTCAAGTGGCTCAATGCGCAGAAATAATTGAATCATTAGAACAATTCTACCGCAGTCAATAGGAAGTCCGGGTTTCAGCAGACACAGGGATAAGATTTCAAGATAATCAGAGGACCCAGTAATAGCTTGGGTGGCAATTGAATAATTACAAAATTTCTATTTATATTTTGTGATCAATATTTAATATATTGTCTCGTTAAAAAATAGACGCGAGGAGAGGTAAACACGAACGGACTTTATTCTCTTTAACGGTGTACTCTAAAATTGTGTCTACGTGTATTTATATAGCTATATGATAAAATTAAAAACTTATGTAAATCAATACAATGTAAAAATTATGTAAACAAATAAACCACACTACAATATTTATAGAACCCACACAAACCTAGATGTCTGAAATTTGGTACACTTGCTCAAACCCGATGATAATGCACTTTGACAAATGTTCAGACTTCTGGGTGGTCGGAATGGTCGGTGATGGACTAATTTTAATTTCAATATTCAAATTTGAACTTTGTGATAAATTTTAATATATTTCCAGACCGTACAGAAGTCTGAATAATTCTAGTTTCCCTCAATATAGCAAACAATAAATAGCCTAGTGGACATGGCATCTGCCCGGTAAGCGGAACACTGTGGGTTCGATTCCCATCCCTGGACACTTTATTCTTCCGTTTATCATTGCCCTTTACAATTCATCCTTTAATACTTCATCCATAAGGTTGGAAATAATCGTTATTTCTCCTTAAATTAAATTTCGATTTTTCGTTCAAAAGAAACACATGCGGGATAATTTTCAAATGTCGTTCTACATTCATAAGCCGCATTATATTGTATTATAGCAAACAATGTAGGTTGATAAAATTTCGGACTTCTGGGTGGTTGCGAAGGTCAGTTATGGAATATTTTTCTATATTTATACACATAACACTTTCAAATTTTGTCAATAGTGATTTTTTTTCATCAGGAAACTCTGTAAGTTGATCTTAATATGGATTTTCATCGTGCAAGTGAAACACCAACTAGATCTGGTGGGATTCAAAATTTTCAATTTAGCATTCCAGGAATAACAATGGCTTCCTGGTGGATTCTATTTCCTGGGGCAGGAGTGGATTGTTTAGAATGGTTCTTTGTCTACGCTTCAGTGGGCGTGCGTCCACTGGATCTAGGCTGACTCCTTCTTTTTTTACTTCTTCGCAGGGTTTTTTTATTGACTCTTGTTGTTTTTTCTGTGAAGGTTTATTGATTTAGATCGAAGGATGTTTGTGCTTCTTTTGGATTCAGAAAGATTCAACCTTTCTTTACATTCAGTTACGCTCAGTCAGTTCCCAGTCTGTTATATTCGAAGAATTGATGGAAAGTAGGTTACACAGTTTATCTTTTTTTGTAAATATATAAAAGCTTGAAAATAAAAAATTGTACAAGAAACTTAGCTCTGAAAGCTCTTTTTATTTTATAATATTGTAAATATTAGATAAAAAAAAGAGGCATTTATTGGATTAAATGGGTGGTGTGGTGGTGTCTTGTCCATGGATCAGATCAAATCGGTCCTTGCACCCTGATCACAATACCAGCCAACTGAGGTGGTGGTGGTGTCTTGTCCGTGGAGCAGATTAGATCGGTCCGTGCACCCTGATCACAATACCAGCCAACTGAGGTGGTGGTGGTGTCTTGTCCGTGGAGCAGATTAGATCGGTCCGTGCACCCTGATCACAATACCGGCCAACTGAGGTGGTGGTGTCTTGTTCATGGAGCAGATCAGATCGGTCCATGCACCCTGATCACAATACCGGCCAACAAAGGTGCCTTGTTCGTATGGAATCTTCTTCTGGATTGATGTCTGCCATATAGAGGGCTGCAAGGATGGCCGAGCAACTGTATATATGGTCGAGTTGGGTGTTGTAACAGTTATTGCAGTTCCTGTAGGATCTAGTCATGTCTGGGGATTGGATTGAATAAACGATTTATTTGCCAATATTTCGGTTGGCTGAATGCCAACCTTTATCAAGGCATTATATTTTTGTATGAACAAACTCAGCGCCGCATAGTGTTATAATACCGCAGTTGAAATCTTTTATTGTTGTTGTTGTCGTGTCCAATGAAGAGTCTCAGATGTCTCCATGCATCTCTATTACAGCAGCAGCAATGTCCACTATCTTGGGTTGGAAAATGGGTGCCGTTGCCACGTTAGTCACCTTGGACCAGAATTTGGTCAAATATTCCAAGGGTCTAGGGGGGACTGGTGTGGTCAGACTTCTCCCCCCCAAATATTTTATTCAGTCCAATATATGCCTTTTTATTATCTAATGATTTAAATATGGATTGCTCTATATTCAGAACGATATTATAAATATGTAATTGCTACTTACTTAGTATTCCATAGATTTTACATGGTCCTCATCCTCAAATGTTCAATTTAAATCATTAATCATGAAGATAGAGGTTGTCTGGCCGGTACACATTCATAGTTCTTAGAATCTAAGAACTTGAATCATAAATTAAAATGTTATTTGAGATTTTTTTTCACAAATTCTTGTATGCTTTGTCCCGTCTGGCCAAATCCTAGATATCTTTAAGACGATTGAATAGGATATCCTTCATGATGTTTGTGAATGCTTGGATGATGAAAATTAATTTTGCTTCAACCTTTCTCTTTGCTTTAGATTTCAGCGTTTCGGTAACTCTGTCATTCTTTGACAAAGGTAAATCAATATTTGGTTGATCTGATGGTCTTTCTAGTTCTTAGTGAATCGTAATGAGAAGTTATTTCGTGTTTTTGGCGATTCTGCGAAAACAATAATTAGTTGATTGGAAGTTCTTTTATCTTCTTGGAGAATCTTAGAAACAATAATTGGTTAATTGAATGTTATTTTATCTTCTTGGAGAATCTTAGAAAACGATAATTGGTTAATTGAATGTTCTTTTATGTTCTTGGCGATTCTGAGAACGCAATAGTTAGTTGATAGGAAGTTATTTTGTATTCTTGGCGAATCTGAGAAAATTCTGCTTATATGTACTACACTGAAAAGTGGAATCTGAGAAATGATATTCAATCAAACTATTATCATAGGCTTTTTGGACAATAGAATGTTTTGTGTGTGTGGGTGTATAAAAGAGATATTAGTGTTTGAATGCTTTTATTTCCAATATATAGAGGGCGCGTTATATTGCTTTATAAAAGATGTATTGCTGTCGTGCTTGTGATATCGGAGTAGAGGTATGACATAGCAGTTTATATTTACAAATTGTGGTAAATCAGATTGCTTGAATTTTCTGTACCAACAGTTTTCATTAAATTCGAAATTAAACTATCTGTCTGATTCATTTTCGGGTCTATGGCCTTCACTAAATCCAGGTGTGGTACATCACGACCAACTATGAAATATGACACAGTTTATTGTGATGGAAGAGATGTCTTTCTTCTTTTAAAATCCTGCTATATTAATTTTTACTTTTTTATGTCTTTAATGTCTTTGATTCCCGATTTCTTTGTTGCGTTCTATTTCACTAGTCCATCTTGAAGAAGAAATGTGGTATATATGTGTGTGTTAATATGCAAATACACAAAGTGAAGTTTATTTCTTATCCTTGTTCTTCCTGTAGAAGGGTTTTTAAGAATGAAAGCTTGAGAATCCTAATAGAGTTTTTTCAAAAGACACTCATCCTTGGTTGGCTTATATTTGCACTTTATTTCGAAACAGGGGATTCATTTATTGAATATATATATGTGGTAAATGTGGTGTATATATATGTAGTAATAAATGTCAATATACATTAGATTTCCATATATATCATAATTATAAATAGTGTAACAGCTCCAAAATGTAAATAAACTTCAATACGCCAGGTTGACGATATCATGTAATCACAGACAAAACAATAAAGTTTTATTGAGAGTCCGCCACACCTAGGCAGGGCGAGGTCCAATTCATTAAGTCAATTCCTCCCGGAGGAACATTCACAAGTCATTAGTGAGTTTTACGACACAGCCGCCGGACACCGACAAACAGGCCGGACATCAACAGATCATCTTTCCCTCTCATGTAGATCACATCCTCTTGGACCTTGCTGCGTCTCGTGTTGTTGGCCTCTCATGTTCCACCCAACCAATGACGCCTGAAACCATTTAGCCCCATGACTGCTAATACTTGTTGTATATATATATATGTGGTACATGTGGGATCTCTCGTGCAGGGCCACCGTCGGGAGGAGAGGCCGAGGGCGCCGTGGAGCCCCTGGGTAGCCGGGCCAGCCCCTGCTCCGTGGACTCAGGCACCAGCTCCCACCATCCCGGGCACTTCGTCGTAGTAGCCATCGACTTCGGAACGGCCTACAGCGGCTACGCCTTCTCCTTCACCCGTGACCCCGAGAACATCTACATGATGAAGAAATGGGAAGGTGCGTACATGTGACCTAATCTTCATATCCAAGACGTCTTGAATCTCTTAAAGGATAACCACACATGACAGAGGAACGTGTTTCATTAATACTTCTTAAGATCAATAGAAGAAACCCTGTTAAATTTATAAATAAGTTAAAACAAAGCATCTAGGGCTGCGTATCTTTTATTACATAATTATAAAACAAGCTTTCGGGCCCATACGCCCTTCTACAGGAGTTAATAAACGACAAAACGGCAAAACGATGTTTTGTCGTTTATTAACTCCTGTAGAAGGGCGTATGAGCCCGAAAGCTTGTTTTATAATCTATATATATAAAAATGAATGTATGTGTGTGTCTGTCCTTTATGCCTGACCAAACCACTCATTGGAACGCCATGAAACTTTGGGAAGTTATTTAGTATAGTACTGGAAGGGTTTCTAGCAAATAAAATTTTTGAAATAACTTTTCGCCTAAAAATAATCAAGATAAATATTCTAATAAACAATCTGCTCTAAATATTATCATGATGATACGATGATTTTGTAATGTAGAAAATTAGTAAAGACAAAATGAGACAAGAATAATGATACAATTACAAGGCAAGATACTATTCCTTTAACTTCCAATTACCGAGGGAACCAATTAATATTGATTTTATTCAACTTATCGAGTATTTTTCAAGGGACCGGGAAAAAATGTTCACTTTATCGAGAGATTCGTTAGACAAACCTTTACTCGGGTAAAACCCGGGTGAAGCCGGTGATGTGGATGAACTTTAAAAAATAATTAAATATGAGTGATTGAATATTAGATAATAATTGAATATTAATTAATTTATTTTTCTATTGTTTTTTGACCAAGAAAAGGTAAATTCATTCTATCAAGAGATATGTAAATTTTGTTCGTTCAATTTTAATTTTAATTTTAGTTTTGCTTGGCTTGCATGTAAATATTCTTAAGGAAGAGAAATAAACTTTTTTTTCTTTTATAAGTGCAGACATCTTTTGTTTGATATAAATTTCTAGAAAATTATTTAAATAGCAAAATAACAATGGCGACGAGGATGGGATTCAGGAACATGGCGAAAAAATAGAAGAATATGTCCTTAAATTAAAAAAACAAGCTAATAAATGTAATTTTGGCTTAAATATTGAAGAACACCTAAGGGATAAATTCATTGCAGGAGTTTCTAATCAAGTTATTTTGAAAAGATTACTGCAAGAGCCTGAGCTCACTTTTAATATGGCAGTAAATATTGCTACCACAATAGAATCGGTAGATTGTAATGTGTTGAAAATGAAGTCTTATGCTGAAACTAAAGAAATAAACAAATTACATTCTAAATGCAAGCATTGTGGAAAGATGAATCATCATTCGGACAGATGTTTTTTTAGAAATTCTTTCTGCTATTCTTGTAAACAATTGGGACATATATCGACTGTTTGTCATTCAAAATCTAAGAATGGATATTTTCAACCAAGAAAGAGAGGAGTGTCTAGTGAAGCGTCTGCCCACAGAGAATCATTTTCGGGAAAGAATGGTGAGTCCATCAATAATATAGAATATCTGACTAATAAATTTGAGAGTATTTTGTATGTCTTCGACATAAAATTCTTAGCAGAAATTGACACTAGTGCGGCTTTAACAACTATGTCAAAAGATCTATTTTTAAAATATTTTGAACATGTTAAATTATTTCCGTCTAAATGTTATTTAACCGATTATCAAGGAAAGGGCATTTCCTCTATTGGAGAATGTAAAGTAAAAGTAAGATATAAAAATAAAATAGGCCATTTAAACTTAATAGTAACAAATATTGAAAATAATAAATTTCTCATAGGAAAAGACTGGATAGTATATTTTGATATGGTACAAATTAATGTCCAACAAAATAATAATTTTGATACTAATTTTATTTTTAATAAATATTATAAACTTTTCGAAGATATAGTCTTGCCAATAAAAGATATTTCCGTACACATTAATGTAAAAAATAATTTTGCACCAAAATTTTATAAATTTAGACCTGCTCCCTTTGCTATTAGAAATTTAATTGAAGAAGAACTATTATTTTTATTGAATAATGATATTATTGAAAATATAGTGGATAGCCCAATAGCTTCACCGCTAGTATGCGTCCCTAAGAAAAACGGCAAAATTAGAATTTGTGCAGACTTTAAGAGAACCTTAAATCCATTTATCGAAGATGTTAAATATCCGATACCGAACATCGATAATGTTTTACATTCTTTTTTTGGTAAAAGTATCTTTAGCAAAATTGATCTTTCAAGCGCATATCATCAGATACTTCTAGACGAGGAATCTCAAAAATTGACAGTTATTTCTACCCATAAAGGCCTTTTTAAATATAAAAGGCTGCCCTTCGGTATCAAGTCCGGAGCGACTATTTTCCAAAGAACTATGGACAATATTTTTTCCGGTCTTAAAAATGTAATAATATATTTAGACGATATTCTTATAGCATCGTCTGATGTAAATGAACATATTTCAGATATTGAGACAGTCATGAATAAATTATCTGATTTTAATTTTTCAATTAATAAAGAAAAATCTTTGTTTTTTGTTGATGAAATCAATTATTTGGGACATAGAATAAATAAAAATGGAATCTATCCCCTTGAGGATAAATTGGACAGTATAAAAAAATGTCCTAAACCGAGTAACATTTCAGAATTGAAATCTTTCTTGGGCATGTTGTCATTCTACAGTAAATTCGTTAAAAATTTATCCATACATGCAAATCCTTTATTCTCTCTATTGAAAAAAAGTTATAATTGGAATTGGAAAAAAGAACATGATCAGGCTTTCGAAAAATGTAAAAATTTGATTAGTACAAAAAGGAATTCGCCGCCAGGTGGCTACGAGAGACGGCCGCGCTTAACATCGCTCCCAGCTAAGTACTTTTTATTTCTCTAAACTAGTAATTATTTTAATTTTTTTTTCATATAATATACATTGTTAGACTGTCACTCTTTCATAAAGCATTCAGAAAAAGATGAAAATTCTGTCTGGCGCCAATATTACTTTTGTCTTGTATTTGCTAATTTGCATACAAACGCCAAACTTTCTGTTACAAAAATATGCTAATTTAAGGATGAAAATCTATAGGAAATTATTGCACAATATTTACTGCTCCCCTCTACCTTCGTCAAAACTTTCCCAAATGTTTCTTGCTAGGGTTTTAGCTATTTTGCTTATAATTGGAGGTATTGAACTCAATCCTGGACCTAAGAGACAAACAACTCTGACACCCGCGATTTCACCGGCAACACATGAATCGGCAGACAGTGATTTAAAGGTGCTGATATTGAATTTGTCAATTGAAATGAAAGGTATGCGAGAAAGACTAGATTCGGGATTGGTGCAAATCGAAAGACGTTTGGAAGAATGGGATAAGAGAGCTCAAGAGATGGAGTCGAAAATAACTCAAAGTATGGAGGCACAATGCAACACCGATAAAAGGGTTGACGGCAACACTCTGCAACTGCGCGAACTGGAGGCTAGAATGGAATACACAGAGGCGAGACTTCGCGAACAGAATCTTATTTTCTATGGAATTGTAAGAGAGGAAAATGAAAACCCATTCGACTGTAACCGCAAGGTCAAAAGCATAATCACTGATAAAATGGGATTCACCGATGAAGTCAAAATAACAAAATGCCATAGGCTATCCCGAGCTGAGAATTCACCAGTACTGGCGGTAATACCGGACCATGAAGAAAGAGCAAGAGTGCTTTCTAATGCAATTAAACTCAAAGGGTCAAAAATATTTATCAGTAAAGACTATAGCCTCAAAGTAAGAGACCAAAGAAGAATTCTAATTGCGAAGAGAAAAGAACTGTTTGGGAGGGGTATAAAAGCTAAATTAAGGGACAACAAACTCATCATAGATGATACGACTTATAGTGTGGTGAACGGTGAGATCGTGAATTCTAGGGGAAATACCATATAGCAACAAGAAACGGTGATCACGGTTCCGAAAGGAAATGTTGAGCCACATTTTAATAAGATTGAAAAAATATGTAAAAATAAAGATTCAAATACTGGCGTTGTACCATATGTAAATACTTTAAATAATGAAATATGCAAATTCGCTCCTAAAAATATTTCAAAGCAAAATCATGCTAGGGAAGCGAATACTAGTCACAAGATTGTAAATGGAAGAATTAAATATGGCGATAATAAAATACATATAAATAAAGATTCACAAAAAAGTTTTAAAACTATAAGCATTAAAAATCCAAAAGTTACGGTAGACACAATAATATGCTGGAATATAAATGGACTTTTTAGGTTGCTCTCTGTTTTTCCACTTCTCGAGTACATTAAAAATTACGAGATTTTCGCTATACTTGAAACATGGTGTTCAAACATCACAAATATAACATTAAAGGATTTCCAAATTTTTGAACAGCCGGCAACTAAGACCACAGGAAGGGGAAGGGGATCAGGAGGAATAATTGTGGGCGTCAAAAAAGGGGGGCATTACAGATTGCACAGTACAGAAAAGGATAACATCTGGATATCGATTTTTTTATCACAAAACATAGGAACCGACAAACCCACCACCTGCTTGATATTTGTATATCTCCCTCCAAACGAACTGTACCAGAACAACTTAGTTAGATTAACTAAATATATGGAAAAACAGATAACTGACGGGAAAGAACTAATTCTGATTGGGGATTTAAATATTAGAACTGGAGGGCTCGGGGGACTGTATAATCCAACAAATCTTCAACTCTCTTTAGTTTCCGAAAGAAAAGCAAGAGATCCAATAATTTCACCACTGGCTGAAGGACTCCTTGAGTTTCTCGAGGACAATTCGCTGACAATAATCAACGGACGATCAACAGGAGACAGAGAGGGTGACTTTACATATGTTTCGGAGAGAGGCTCATCAACTATTGATTACTGCATGGTTTCCCAAGGAATACTGGAAAAAATATCAGACTTCAGGATAGAAACCCAGATGTACTCAGATCACCTTCCTCTTATCCTGAAGTTAACAGTCCAAAACACCTATGAAAACAAATCTAAGGGAGAAGAATATGGTGTTACTAGATACAGATGGACAGCTGGGGGAATTAAGACATTTAAACAGGAATTAAAGGAATTGCAAGTAGTAAAAATATCAAATCTCGATAGCTCCGTAAATACTTTCACTCAAAGAATTACCGAGGCAATGTCAACATCAGGAATAATGTACTCAACTAAGAGTGCCACCGGAAAATCTAAGCCATGGTTTGACAAAAACTGTTACGATATGAAAAAGCTAACAAAAGAAAGTCTGAAGGAATTCCGTAGAACCAACAGGAAGGAAGACCTTGAAAGCTATGCTCTCCATAGAAAGAAATATCTCGGTTTATTAGATGATAAAAGAAGGAAATATATTCAGGAAAAACAAGAAATATTGAGAAATATTAAAGATTCAAAGTCCTTTTGGAAGACCATTGCGCTATTTAAAGGAGCAACAAAAATTCAAGGAGAAATTACTGTACAGGAATGGCACGAATTTTATTGCGAATTAATGAGTATTGAGGAAAAAGAGAAGATCTGTAATATAGAAGTGAGGATCTCGCCGAGTGACCCAATACTTGATCCAGAGATAACTTCTGAAGAGATAGGCAGGGCAATCAGAGATTTGAAAAATAACAAGGCAAGTGGACCTGATGACATCCCCAATGAAATAATAAAAGTACTCCCAGACTCATACATGGGTTTATTAGAACAATTTTACAATAGAGCTCTGATAATGGGACACTATCCTACAATATGGACTAAATCGATCATACATCCAATCTTTAAAAGCGGTGACAAAGACAACCCTTCAAATTACCGTGGTATAGCACTGATAAGTAATTTTTCGAAACTTTTTACAACAATACTAAGATCAAGACTGAATGAATGGGTAGAAAGAAGAAACGTCATTCCAGAAAATCAGGCGGGTTTCCGAAGGGGCCGTTCGTGTGTGGACCTGATATTCACATTGACCTCTCTAATACAACTTTCACTGAGGAAAAAGAGAGGAAAATTATATGTATTTTTTGTTGATTTGAGAAAAGCATTTGACACAGTTCCTCACTCATTACTCTGGAAGAAATTAACCAATCTGGGCGTAAGCTATCAATTTATACATGCAATTAGAAATTACTACGAACAGGCGACTGTGGCAGTCAGATGGAGGGGTTCAATTACAGAAAATATTAAGATACATTCGGGCGTTTTACAAGGAGAGCCACTATCGCCATTACTTTTTATATTATTCATGACGGACCTGATTAAAATGTATGACAACTCAGATCTGACGAGTGTATACCTTCCGGAATTTGGTGATGTCCACCTGCTGATGTATGCAGATGATATTGCTATTATAGGGGAGTCGAGGGTAAACCTCCAAAAAAAGATTAATTTATTGAAGGAATATCTTGGTGTGAACGAAATGACACTGAACGAGTCCAAATCGAAGGTTATGGTATTTCGCAATGGCGGTAAACCCTCAAGAGAAGATAGATGGTACTGGAATGGTAAACCTCTGATGGTAACAAGAAGATATATCTACTTGGGATACCCTCTGGTCAGTACAACTAAAACCACTCAAGCCGCAAACTTTTTCAAAGGAAAAGCACTTGCGGCAATAAATGCTACAACCCCATTATTGGCGAAATCAAAAATTAATTCACTAAACTCTGCAATGAAACTGTTTGACTCAATTGTGATGGCGGTTTTGATGTATGCTGCTCCAATTTGGGCAACAGAGTATAAAGATTTATTAGACCATATACAAGATACATTTATTCGTAGGTTTTTGAATTTGCCTAGATATACACCAGGATACATAATAAGACCAGAAACAGGCCGCGTCTCATTAATAATAACAGCTCTGAAATTGACCTTGAAATATTGGCTGAGGGTGCTGGGTATGGATACAAATAGACTGCCTCGAATTTGTTTAACTAGAATGAGGCAATTATCCTGTGCTACAGGTGCGCCCATCGGTTTTATAAAACAATTAAGCAATTTACTTAATAATAACGGATCCTCGTGGCTTACTTATTGTAATGATCCTGACTCACTAAGGAAAGCTATCCCTGGAATATTAAGAACTGCGATAGAGCAAACAATACAAAACGACCTAACAAGAATAACCCAATCAAAGTTATATTCCCACTATAGAGACATATATACAACCTTTACCACCGAAGAATACTTCTTAACTGAACTCCCTTTTCCTATCATCAGATTAATTGCACAATTTAGAACCCTTTCAATTTTTTTCAGAGAACACCATTTGATTTTATTGAGGCGTGAAGACCTGAAATGCACTTTCTGTGGATCAGGAATAACAACGGAGATGCTGCATTACTTATTTGACTGTGCTGCTCTGTCTGAGGAAAGACGAAAATTAAATGATAAAACGGGGCAACTTTGTCCTTCATTCCCGGCACTGATTAATGAAATATCAAAGAATAGGTATATAGCGATGGCGATATTTGGATTCCACAAGACTATATCCCGGAAAAAGGCCTCACAGTGTTCTCCCTATCCCTTGTGAACTGGCGAATCCTGTATGGGGCGAGTGGCCCCAATAAAGGCTTTTTGTTGTTGTTGTTGTTGTTGATTAGTACAAAAACTTGTTTGACGCATTATTCGCAAGATTTACCTCTTTATGTTACTTGTGATGCATCAAATTATGGTATTGGAGGATATATTTCCCATATTGTAAACGGCATTGAGAAACCAATTACTTTTGTTTCAAGAACACTAAATGACACAGAAAAGAAATATTCCCAGATAGAAAAAGAAGGGTTATCAATATTCTTTACCTTAAACAGGCTAAAACAATTCCTTTACGGAAGAAAATTTATTATTAATACAGATCACAAACCATTACTAGCCATTTTTGGCGATAAAAATAATTTACCAGCCTTAGTGGCAAATAGATTACATAGATGGTCACTCTCAATATCAAATTTTAATTTTGAAATTAAATATACTAAGGGAACTGAAATACCTCTTGCGGATTTTCTTTCAAGATTTCCAAATCCTGAGAAAGGGAGAAGGAAGAGGAAATAGGAGAAATATTATTAATAGAAAATTCGATATTAGATTACGTCTTGGTATCGTACAAAACCCAAGAAGATCCAACTCTTAGAAAACTATATAAATTAGTCAAGTACGATAAGTATGATGTTGACTCAGAGGTAGATATAAAACCTTATAATAGAATTAAAAACGAGATAACAATAGTAAGAAATTGCCTATTTTTCGGAAATAGAATGATCATCCCCGATTCCTTAAGAGAATATGTTTTGAAAATCATCCATGAAAATCATATTGGAGTAAATAAAATGAAAACTCTGGCCAGAAGTTCTGTCTATTGGCCGGGAATGGATGAGCAAATTGAGAAACTGTCTAAAAGCTGTAGCACTTGTATGGAAAACACATCAAAGCTGCCAAAACAGGAATTTACCGAGTGGACTCCACCAAACAAAGTTTGGAAGAGAATTCATCTTGACTATTTCTATTTTGCGAGAAAAACTTTTTTGATATTGGTGGATGCGCATTCTAATTGGATAGAATGTCAAATGGTTCCAAATACATCGGCGGGATTCTGCATAGACTTTTTGAGAGAATGTTTAGCGAGATATGGTATCCCGGAGGTGGCGGTAATGGATAATGGGCCCCCGTTTAGAAGTTATGAAATAAAGACATTTTTCGAAAGAAATGGCATACATGCGATGTTTAGCCCCGCTTACCATCCGGAGAGCAACGGACTAGCGGAAGTGTCTGTAAGAGAGATAAAAAAAGCTATGAAAAGAATTATTTCGGAGGAAAGAGAATTACCCCTTGAGTTTGCTTTGATTAAGGCTTTATATGCATATAGATTGAGTCCTTTGACTAGAACGGAAAAATCCCCTGCTGGAATATTTTTAAATCGCGAGATTAGAACGAAGATTTCCATGTTGAGCAAGAAATCAGTAAGAGTGGGGAGATTGAAAAATAAAAAACAGAACAATAGCTACAAAATAAATGATAGAGTAAGATACAGATGGATGGAAAGAGGAAAACCGAAATGGATGTTTGGGATTGTAAAGAGAATAGTGGGAAGCAACAGCTGTATGATAGAAACTGATGGAATAGAAAGGAAAGTACACACTAACTATATGAGGAGAAGTATGGAGAGAAAGGATGTTTCGTCATCAGAAGAAGGAATAAGCTACCCAAGGCCTCAGACGTCAAGTCCCCTGACTCCTGCTACAATAGTAGCAGAATCTACACCTGGACCACCGACTGAATCTACACCTTCCCGGAGATATCCACTACGAGAGAGGAGACCACCGGATAGATATGTACCTTAATGAGTATTGCTATCTTAAAAAAGGGGGAGTTGATGTGGATGAACTTAAAAAAATAATTAAATATGAGTGATTGAATATTAGATAATAATTGAATATTAATTAATTTATTTTTCTATTGTTTTTTGACCAAGAAAAGGTAAATTCCTTCTATCAAGAGATATGTAAATTTTGTTCGTTCAATTTTAATTTTAATTTTAGTTTTGCTTGGCTTGCATGTAAATATTCTTAAGGAAGAGAAATAAACTTTTTTTTTTTTTTATAAGTGCAGACATCTTTTGTTTGATATAAATTTCTAGAAAATTATTTAAATAGCAAAATAACAGCCGGGTACATCCATACAAGAATAATGATACAATTCCAAGGTAAGATACTATTCCTTCAACTTCCAATTACCGAGGGAACCAATTAATATTGATTTTTTTCAACTTATCGAGTATTTTTCAAGGTACCGGGAAAAAATGTTCACTTTATCGAGAGATTCGTTAGACAAACCTTTACTCGGGTAAAACCCGGGCGAAGCCGGGTACATCCGCTAGTTATGTAATAAAAGATACGCAGCCCTAGATGCTTTGTTTTAACTTATTTATTAATACTTATATTTACCTACACTATGTTTTAAAGTATATAATATATTATCTATTATCTTGCTATATACATCACTTGTTTACTCGTAGCATTTTCATGAATTATTCTCATCAGAATCCGCCCAAACTGTCAGAATAGCGATAAGAATTCACGGGCAAAACTTAAAGCAAAAGAAAGTCTTTGATATCATCTGTCGTCTTTTTTTTTTAAGGAGACAGAGGCAATTTTGTTCACACTTGGTTATCTCGTGTGTCTTCAATAACGGTCACTGTAATATCTTTTAGAGTTATTGTCTGAATCCTGATATACATGCTAAAAGGTACAACTTCTTTATGTTTTTCCTTGAGTGTATGAGAGATAATTGAAATAAATTCTAATTTGACATTCCTATCTGGATATTGACCAAAGAACAATCAACAGTAATATCTAGCAATGAACTAAAGAATTTGTTATCGTGTGTAGTGGAGGTAAGTATTTAGACCAGGGTTTGGCAAACTTTTGAATCGGAAGAGTCAAAAATTACAATTTACAAAATTTCAAAGTGTTTAAAGAGCCACACAATTTTTTTCTTGCCAACAATAAATAGTACTCACATATTACGTATGGAACTATATAAACAGCTTCACATTCAAAGAGCCGCATGTGGCGCCACAATTTGCCGACCTTAGACCTAGGAATATGGGTAAAATAGAACCTCACATGGAGCCATTGGGTCAGAGACAATTACGTAAATAAAAAATGGAAGAATTTAAACATGAATGTTTCTCTTTAAAATATGAAACAAACTTCTGCTGTCCTTACTGCAATGAAAAAAAAATATTGGGTCAATTTAATCTACCAGACCAGAGGGTTCACCACTGATGAGCTAAGCCCTCCCAATATTTTTCATTGCAGAAAGGACAGTAAAGTTTGCTTTATATTTAAAAGAAACATCCGTGCTCTTAATTCTTCAATGTCTTATATATAGATGGTACGTTATAATTAAGACAATTCCATATATTCTTCTTCTTTCTTATCTCCACTCAATCATATTAGGGTATCAAGCTTGTAGAGCTTGACAACCATCATGATTGGGTGAAGTAGAATGCCTTTGTCATTACGACTGGGAGCACTACTCAGTGGCAGGCCGACTTAGCTCCAAAAGAAATGGCCGCCTCTGACATGAGGAACAGACACCATGTACAACCGCTCCTAACATGGAGTACAAACGCTGCTCATCCTGTATCCCTGGATTAGGAGCCCTTACAGGGTACTATCAGCATGGCCAGCTGAGCCCAGGTTTTTTAACGAGCTTGTTACTGCTCCCTCTCCTCCTTTTTCATTCGGGCTTGGGACCGGAAAAGGCAGAGTTACAATTCCATATTATTGGGTACTGTTATTATTTAGATGAATAATTTCTAAGGGGCTGGTGTATATATTCCTCACTTAGGTTCCTCCAAGATGATCAATCTATAGCCATAGTATGGTGATAAGACTTAGTGTTGTCTTAGTTTGTCTCTTCACTTGGTTTAACAAAAGTGGCATGAGCTCGTCCCTTTGATTGTTGCCTGCAATACATCCTTCAATCAATCAGTAGTCTATCGTGTCTTTATTTATTTATTTCAATTAAAAACGCTATGTCCCCCTAGGGACAGTTGCGCTAAATGTACATACAAATATAACAAAGAAAATATTCAACATGGAAAGATACACAGAAAGTTACTTAGAAAGTTTCATAAATATTATTTACATATAGAGATATTCTTTGAATTTTATTTACAGTTACATCATTGAATTTAAAATATATACATATACATATATACACACATATATACGCATACACCTATATATTGTTTACAACCATATAATATGTCCCATATTTCCTTGAGATCGTTACATCAAAGACCATTTTTCTAAATGAAATCCAAAATATATTTACAAAGGAAATTAAATTTTATATATGTGTCCTTATTTGAAATTAAATCACTAGGGCCTAAAGCTATTAAATCGTTGTTGACTCTGTAATCTTGAAAGACAGGGCACTCTAGCAAGAGATGTATTGAAGTTTGTTCCCCCAATCCACAGAAACATGTCGAATCTTGCACAGCCTGAATTTTCTTAGGAAAAAACCTGAAATTTCCATGATCTGTGATAAATTGTGAATTATAATAGTTTGGTCGAAAATATTTCGGAATTTCATAAGGAAAGAAACTTTGAAATGTTTGATTAGTATTCTTTTTCATTAAATTAATCCTTGATATAATGAAATCTTTGAGTATACCTGGAATATACAAATCATAAAATTGTTTATCTTCTGTTGATAAATTATTCAACTCATATAACCTATAATTCTAGATTCCATATAATCAGTGATCAAAGGAATATTGGCTAAGGTGTGAACACAGTTATAACTGGTTGTTTTATATGTTTGGGTACACCATAGCAGAATTTGATATTGCATTGAGTTCAGTTTGTACTTATATTTTTTGCTAATAAATTGAAACCATATTTCTGTTCCGTAAGTTAACGTTGGTCTTATTATAGATTTATAAAGTGTAAGCCTTTTTTGGGTGCTAAGACCCCAAGATTTTCCACATATTGAAAAAAGAAGGCTTTTCAATCTTTGGGTTTTGTTTAGTATAATGTTAAGGTGAGGGCCAAAATTCTATTTGTTTTTCCATCTATGATTCGCAATCGTAATTCCAAGAATTTTAATTTCTTCTACGGGCACAATAATATCCGAAAAACTTTATATTAAGACATTTCCATAATCCCTCTCTTATAAGAAATAATCATGTTTATAAATCAATATGTATATTCCCCTATTCCCATAGTAGTACCAATAAAGCCAGAATTTTAAGCAAACACGGTATAAGAACATACTATGAAAGCAACCCGAGTATAGCAACCATAATAAGAAACCCTATTACAAGAAACAGTATTCCTATAACAAAACTATACAATAGCAAAGCAGTATATTCCATACCATGCAACCAATGTAATAATGTATATGTAGGTGAAACAGGCAGACATATAAAAGATAGAATAGACGAACATAGAAGAAATATTAAAAACAAAGACCCCAAATCTCTAATAGTACAACATATCAGAAACACAAATCACGATTTCAACCTAGCAAACCCTAATATTCATTATACAAACATAAATAGTAAATACAAAAGATTAATACTGGAAGCACTGATTTCATCAAAATATAATAGTATAAATAGACACATAGATATCCCGGAGACATATGATAGGCTGGTCCAAATACTAAAATAGAATTATCCGTTTTCTCTTCATTACACCACTTAACAATTTTGCATATAATAATATAAACCAATTAAAAATTTACATAGCAATAATTTTTCTTAAATAATAAAATATAAAACTACATAAATAATCCTAGATATGCAAAAAATAGCTTATATATATATATATATTATATAATGAAAAAAAAGATATGATTTTCTGTTTGATATTGGATCATCTTGATTTTGGTTATCTTGAGGATTAAGCTATGGTGGTGCAGTCGTGGTTAAAATCTTGTAAGTAAAATAATGAAAATAGTTTTGATCAGATATTGCTTTAATTGTAAACCCATGGAATATATATAAAACAATTTGATAAAAGTAATGCCTGTCTTAAGGCGTATAAATAAATAAAACAAAAGATTATTTACATAATTACAAAAACTTTGGATCTGCCAACGGGGAAGAGAGAAAATATCTTTATTTTACGGGGCTGCTAACCAAAATGAATGATTTTTGAGCCCCGATGGACGCATAAAGCGGAATATATACAAAGCATAGTTGGAGGGGCCTGGGGATGGGTGGCCAGGGGTCATCGCCAGGTGAGGCCAGGAGAGCCGGGATGTAGAGGAGGACCGGGGGGGGGGGGGGGGAGCAGGGTGGTGATCCGCGGAGTTCAGGGGGTGGCAGAGACGGGTTCAATGGTGTTGAGCCCAGGGGTGACCGTGGAGAGCAGACAGACCGCAATGATTAAAGTATATGATTTTTAAGCACAAAAGGTGCAGCAGGCAGACAAGCCGCAATGCACAATGTCAAAGTGTCAAGGTGCTGCACGCAACCAAGGCTGTTCAAAAAGGTTAGATTCCCCAGGCCAGGGAAAATAAAAGAAAGACAGCTGTTGTTCAAATAAGAATATTAGATAAAGCGAGAACGATTCAGCAACTGATGGGAAAATATAGATTATTTTTTAAATTTTTTTTATTTATTATTATTATTTATTTTTATTTATTATTATTTTTTTTTTTTTTGTAAAAATGAATATATTAAAGATTTAGAAAAGATTACTGGTGAGGGTACCAGTGCTAAGACGACCAACCAGAAAAGTACACCATAGATTGCATAGCGCGTTCAAATGGGTCGCTGCGTAAGTCGATTTCTCGAGCAGCCCGCGCCGTCGGATCGCCAAACCATTTGCCCTCTGTCCTTGGGTTACAGAGACAGCGTCAGGGGCGATCACATACGCAGGGCAGGTCGCGAAACCGATCTTAAACAGCGGCACAGGCCAAAGTTACGTCTACGAGCAGCCGCCAATGACCGGTGTTAACCATGAGGTGAGGAGTCCGAGTCACTCAAGTGATCGGAATCCTCCGCGCGGACGCGTGGCTTAAGTCTATCAGAGGCCTTTAGGAACTCCAGGCAGGCTCGCCAAGTGCTCCTGTTGAAAATAAAGTCTTTGAGTGACCGCGGAGTGTACCCTAATTCTTCTGCACAGGTGGAAAGAAGGGGGAATCTAAGGGCATCAAGGCTGCTGCACTCAAGCACGATGTGAGACAGAGTTTCTTCCCTGTCGGCGTCGCAGTAAGGGCAGGAAGGATCGTCGATGACGCCTATCCTGTGGGCGAAACTGTCCGTCCACGTGTGTCCCGTTAGCAGGCCTACCACAATGTGCTCGCTAGGGACGATGTACGCATACCTTTTGTCTAAAAGACTCATTGGAGTAAGGCCAAAGCGGGTGTGGATAGAAGGAGCTAGAGAGAGGAATCTGCTTTCCCATGCTTCACGCGCCCGGCCGTAGATTGCCGATTTTACAAACGATAAAGGAGCGAGTTTGTAACAGCTTGGGTCAGCAGACTCAGCACCCCGCTTTGCGAGTGTGTCCGCAATGTCATTACCCACGTTCCCACTGTGGCCCTTGATCCATTGTATAGTGCATCTGTTCCCATTGCGATTCAATCGCGAAATCAGTAGCAGAGCTCTGTCGATAAGGTAATTACCAGTCTTAGAGTTCAGAACTGACTTCACGACTGAGAGGTTGTCCAGGAAGAATCCTAAGGTTAGATGATTTGGTAAAGTGGTTGCGTTTTCAAGAGCCTTAACCAATCCAAGGGCTTCGGCCTGAAAGACAGAACAATGAGGGGACAGAACATGAGATTCACGTATTTCAGGTGCACAATCGAGACAAGAGAACCTGTACACACCGGCGCCAACTCCATCTCTGGTTTTGGAACCATCTGTATAGTATGCCACGTGGAAGAAAAGAGCAGGAATATTACTGGGAGCGGAGTAATAGGGGGGGTAGGGGAGAGGATGTGGAAAGGGAGGAGGCTCGAGTGGAATTTCAGCGTCAACCAATCCATACTTTTTAAGGTATAGCTCAGTTTTAGCCAAGATTTCCAGATCGAGAGGAAGGACTCTAGAGAGGGAGATTAGAGCAGCGTTGCTGGTTGATCTGAAAGCTCTACAAGCTCTCACTAGGAAAGGCCTTTGAGCACTCAGTAGAACATTCAAGGAGCGTTGAGAAAGATTAGGAAACCATACCGCCGAGGCATAGGCAATGGCCGGAACAACCACTTGCAGATACAGAGTTCTCAAGGCGCGGTAACCAAAACCAAAGTTGAGATTAGCGGCTGCGGTCAAACGCGGCAACATGCCGCGGACCTTGGCGCAGACTTCAACTACGTGCTGGTAGAAAGATAGACGTTGATCAAATCTCACTCCCAGCACCTTAATTGAGTCGCACCATTGGATTGGCCGTCCGTGGATAACCAGATCCCGGCGCGGTTCAGGCAATCTCCCGTGTGGTCTGAGGAGAACCATAGCCTGGCACTTCCCCACGCTGAGTTCCAGTTTATGCAAACTGCACCACCTAGCGATCATATCTATGGTGTGTTGGGCCGCGGGAAGTTGACTAGGTCGGCATCCCGAGACCACCACGACCAGATCATCCGCGTAGGCTTGCGGGAAAACATTATTCCTGTAGTCCAGCGTGAGGAGTCCGTCAAAGACAATATTCCAAAGGAATGGGCCGAGAACTGAACCCTGGGGACATCCTTTGGAAATTCGTCTCGACACAGTACAACCATTCATAGATAGTCTCACAACACGGTTACATAGAAACGAGTTTATCAGGTGATAAATGTTTCTGGGACAGACGCTTTTGTGCAACGCTCTCAAGATACTGGAGTGGAGCACGTTGTCAAAAGCGCCTTTAACATCAAAAGAAAGAAGAAGACAAGATTTCCTATTTTTAATCGTCCGGGTTATAGTAGATTTTAGATTTAAGAGTGCGGCTGTAGTAGATCTACAAGGCTTAAATCCGAACTGGTTTGGAGGCGCTTTACACATCCTATCGGCCATCCACGACAGCCTAGCAAGAATTAGACGCTCAAGGATCTTGCCCAAACCAGGCAGCATCGTGATTGGACGGTGTGATGCGAGAAAGTCCTCCCCACTTCGCTTGGGGACGAGAACGACGTCCCCCAGCTTCCATGTAGATGGAAAGTGGCCAGTGGTTAAACACTTGTTGAAAATACTTAGAAAAAACGTCCGAAAATGTTTAACTAGTTTTACGATAAGAAGAGGTGGCATGCCATCACTACCAGGAGAAGAAGATAAGTTTACCTTATCCGCTGTCAACAACAACTCGTTATCTGTAAACAAAGGGTCGTTATCAGATGACGATGCGATGACTTTGCTTAAATCTTTGTGTTCTAACATGGTATCGGGCGGGACGCGGCCGAAATAGTAATCTAATACGTGATTTAATGTGTCCCGCGGACCTTCAGTGAAGCCGCTACCAACTGGGAGAGCTGAGAGGGGTTTGCGCTTAAAGTTTCCCTTGATGAAACTGTAGATTCCACCCCAAGGGCTGATTTCGCAACGCGAGCAGGCTGCCCTCCATGCTTCTTTCTTAGCCAGTCTCCTCGCACGGCGATATCTTGCCTTCAGTCTTTTGTAAAAGACCTCCAGCACACCCTTAACGACACCGCGTGCCTTTATAAAGGCCCGCTGTGCCTTTTGAGTGGCCCTTTTGAGAGGATTCAAATCAGATTTCCACCAAGAGATGGACTTGAGGTATTTATCACTTCTGGGACGGGATGGAATGGTGTTTAGACATGTGTGAAAAATCTCTTCGCCGAGTAAATTAATTACATCGTCGAGGGAGGATGAGTCACGCACATTTTCTAAAAAAAGATTAATATTTTCTATTTTTTGGCTGAAATGTTCAAAAACTCTATCCCAGTCAGCGCGACCAAAGCTGAAGTATATTTGGCTAAATTTGTTTAATTTAAATCTGGTGTTGTCCTGTGAAGAGGGAGCGAAATTGAGGTTAAAGACGAGGCGTTTATGGTCAGACAACTCCTGGTACTCAGGATGCCAATCGGTAATGCTATTTACAAGGCCAGCACTACAGCAAGTGACGTCGATGGAAGAAGAGCGGTTGCCCTCCTCCCACGTCACCGCGCCGTGAGTGTTGAGCACATGCAAATAGTTGGCATCAATAAAGTTTTCAACTAGATCTCTCTTAGGTGAGTGATGCCTGAGGAGCAGAGGTTTATCCGACCACCTAAAAGATTCAACATTTAGATCGCCGCAAAAAATGACCTCGTCATAGTTCAGAGAATTAAGGCTATAATTTATCTTATCGAGAAGAGGGGAGGGATCACATGATGGCGGAAGGTAAACATTACAAAGAAGAATACTTTTACCACTCAATTCACACATGACAAACACGACATTAACACTGGACAAATGAGACAAATGGACAAATTTAAGGCTAGGATTTACTACAATGACCATAGCTCCCAACCTAGAGTTTGTAATAGGGCCATAGCAAACTCTGTTAGATGGGATTGGCAGCGATGGGATTTTGCCGCGCGCGGCTGGGAGCTCTTGTAAAAGTAGTAAATCTATGTTCTCCTCACGACAGTCATTCAATACTGAATACAAACAAGGCTGAGAGCGTCTTATATTGATTTGTAGGCACTTGAAAACAATCATTTGACCATCGACTTAATGAACCGATCCTGGGCATCTCGCATGTGCTTGCACATCATGGAGTTGGCATTGTGCTTGTCACCGCACCTGTGACACTTAAGCGCGCTTTTATTTTCACAGGCAGTGGTAAGATGTGCACCTGCACAATTGGCGCACTTGGGCGCATTGGTGCACTTTTTACCATCAGTGTGCGTCCTGTGAGAGAGGCTACCGCAGACACCACATGGGAAGACGCGTTTCGCCTGAGCGAGCCTGAGGGACAGGAAGTCAACAGTGACGCGGCCGCGTGCAAGGAGAGCTTCCTCGATACCCTTATTGACCTCTATGATAGCGGTGGAAGGCGAACCTTCCTTCCTAATCAATTTAACCAGCTTCAAGCCGCCGCTGTTATTAATTAACTGCGGGGCTATCACAGGGTTTTCCATCAGATCAGACACCAGATCAGATTCAGATTTTTCGACAGGGATGCCGAAAATTGCCAACCTGGGCCTGAATGTCGGGTTTGGTAGGACTTTAAGTCCGTCAATGTTGGCGGTCTTAAATCCGTCCACAAACCGCTTTGATTCTGCAGAATTGGGAAAGTGAAGGACAAGTTTTTTGTCCTTCCCAGTTACCGCCGTCACATCACAACTCTTCAACTGTGGAGTCTTGGCAATTTTGGCTCTGATGGCCTCGAAAGATAAGTTGTCTGAGGCAATTTTTACATGGTTTACACTGTTCTTTAACGTTTGCGCGTAGGTTGAAAGCGCTGGCACTCTAGGGTGTACAGTTGTGGGTTGGTTGGACCTAATATGGATAGTAGAAGTATCTGGTTGGGGGATACTTTTAACGGGGTTAGGAGGAGAGGGAGGGTTGGCCAACCTTTTCCTAAGTTGGATGACCTCATTTTCAACTATTTTTACATTTTTTTTGAAGATTCTCAACACTTCAGTTTGTAAAGCGTTAAAAATACGCCTTACGTCGTCTTTCACTGAGTCAGATAACCCAGTGCGGGTGGTAGCAGGAAGGTTAGAGGCAGCGATATCCGCTACCTCATAAAAATTTTTGTTGAAAAGAGAATCTATCTCTTCCCAGCAGTCAGAGGATGCAGAATGGGTACAGGAAGGAATGGAAGTAGGGGCCTGGGGGATCTTACCTTGGGCAGTCCTATTAATAGGAGCGGAGTCCTCTTCGGCCACGGTCCCAGGACTTGTGGAGGGCTCCAAAGGTGGGAATGGGTCGTCAGCTGACATGGCCCGCGTCTGCATGCGAGTGATGACCATATTGTATCTTGTCTCTTCGTTGTTGTTATGGTAGTCAGTCGTTGTAAAAAAAAAAAATATATATATATATTATACATGCCAACGGGGAACAACAACAATGAGTTTTTATACGGGAAGAGCGACCTCTGGTGGTCAATTAAAACAGAGTATTTATATCTATGAAATTATAACTTTAAATAAAATAACATTTTAACATAATTCTGAATAAAATATTTTAATTTAACATTTAAATAAATTATTTTAATATAACATATATATATATGTATAGATAAATATAGGGCATATACTAGATATAAATTATTGGTCAACTAGTATTTCTAGGGGCAACACGCCTCTCTTTATCAGGGCTTTTCTTTGATTTAAACTGATTCACGTGGGTATGCGATCCACTCGCGCTGTGCAAGACCAAAGCGAGAAACCATTTAAAGAAAATATTTATAACTGTAAATACATGACTACTTAAAATTATATCCATTATTCCTGTAGAAGGGCAGCTTACGCCCGAAAAAGCTCGAATTTATTTTTCAAATAAAGAAACTTATCCTTTTTGAATCTTTTCGTTATTACAATAATATTGTCTCTAAAATTAATTGAAATTTTGTCTTTATTGTGCAAGTGTAAAATACTAGTTTTATCAAGATTGATATTTAGCTTATTATCATTACACCATTGATCTATCTTTTCCAAATTAAACTTAATAGACTTTTTTAGTACATTAGTGTCTTAGTACATGGAATCTATACCATTCAACATGTGTAGATATGTGGTGCACTTAGAGTAAAAACAGTCGCCTACTGCTACTCACCATGATTATCATGGCTTATACTACGTGTATCTGGAATAATTTAATGGAAAGTATTTGAATGAGGCATCTGTTATACGTCGCTAGGAACCCCCGAGAGTGTAGAGTGTAGGATGGAAGAGACGCCTGAAGCCAGTTGGGTCAGAAACAATATCACTCCGTGATTGGGAGGAGGAGGCTAATGGCCAGCCGGGAACAATAGGACCGGTTTGTCTGAGGATTTAGGTCACACTGTGGCCGCAGTCCTGACTGTTACTTTCTGACAATGTAAACCTCTATGATAGTCATCTTATAGAACAGTACATATTTACATATCTGCATCATCCTAACATCATGTTACAATCATTCGCGATCGAACGTTGTACTGTATGTATTACATCCCCAAACACGACGTCAGACATCTCTGTCTTAAGCTCGATGCACCATCTCGGTGACAGTTAAGCTAGTGAGTTCCTTTAAATACCATAGCATAGGCGCTGCAACTTACACAAAATCACCAAAGGTTACATGTTGAAAACATAATTGTGCCATTGAAGATTGGAAATTGTTGAAACCCAACAACAGAGAAATAATTTTATTAAGACATTTTGTTTACCTAGGTCACGGGTCGATAAACTGCGGCTCGTGAGTCACATGCGGCTTTTTGGATGTGAAGCTCTTTATATAGTTCCATACGTAAATATTCTTTATTCGAGTACTATTTATTGTTGGTGTAATATATAATATGTATATATGGTTTTGACCAATGACTTGGTTGTTGTTGTGTGATGTAATCAATATATAGCGTGAGATATTCATGTTTTTAGTTCTTATGATAATTCTGTAATAGTAAAATATTATGCAAATATATAACTTTTCAGTAGCATACAATATCTTTTAATAGAAACTACACTACCTAAGTTTATTGAATATTAGGTAGGAAAGTACACATAACAGTTGTTACGATGTACTAGCGCGCCATCTGTTATCAAATTATAAAACTATTTTAGAGGCGTAATATTCTTTTTTAAAATAAAACAATTTCTACTGTCCTTACTGCGATGGAAAAATTAAAGGGAGGGCCTGGCTCATCAGTGGTGAACCCTCCCAGCGGTTTCGCCAGTTTAATCTACCATACCGCTGTTATATTGCATTTTTGGATATAAAATATATACCTATAAAAGGAAGTTCCAAAAATGCAATATAACAGCGGTATGGTAGATTAAACTGGCGAAACCGCTGGGAGGGTTCACCACTGATGAGCCAGGCCCTCCCTTTAATTTTTCCATCGCAGTAAGGACAGTAGAAATTGTTTTATTTTAAAAAAGAATATTACGCCTCTAAAATAGTTTTATAATTACATAACAGTTGGTAAGAAAAAATTTTGTGGCTCTTTAAAAACTTTGAAATTTTGTAATTAGTAATTTTTGACTCTCCTAACTCAAATTTTTCCGACTCCTGACATAGACTCGTCCCAGATTCAGAGAGAGAGGGTGAAATAAAGTATCAACGGGAAAAATGACCATCAGTTTTATACAGTCATGATAGCGTCATAACAAACACGGTGTATTTTTCATTCCTCTTTTTCACTTTCTAAAGATATTCTTAGATTTTCTACCAAACTGTAGACTGGCAGTACAAGTAGACAAAGCTCTCATTGGTCAACAACTCTGAGGGAAGCTTGTATAGTTTATACTTGTGGTGGTGGTGCTTATCTCCATGGTTAAACCAATTCCTGAAGTCCACTCCTCTCCAATTTTGCGATGGTAGTTATAGGGCAGCATTAGAGAGAGGAACAGAATTCATTGGAGTATTTAGATGAGTTTCTTGTTGATGTAGGTAGGAATACGACTAAAAAAATGTCGGTGGATGAGAGGGCAACACGCTCGATTCCCGACAGTCATGAACCGGGATTGAATCCCGCGTTAAAAATTGTTTAATATGTGAATAACCTTCACATATTATTCATTGTTTCAATTATCATGAACTAGGTTGCTCTTGCTGAGCGGTACCTATTAATGTGATTTGAACCAGAGGAATACGACTGTTAACATTTAGCTGGGCAATGGTTGCAAGGTTTTCCCACTATGTACTAAGTGCAATTCTCAGCCTGCAACCCCAAGACATATTATTGACTGTATTGACTCATCCATTGATAAGCTCTACTCTTCCCCGGCAGACACCATCAAAAATCTCAAGCTTTACAAGCTTGATACCTTAGTGTGATTGAGTGGAGATAAGAAAGAAGAAGAGCTGGACATAGTGGGACAGCCATCATGCCTTGGGTGGCTCTACCAAGAGTATTTTTACTTGTTTTGATTATAAATGTATGAGGGCGCTAATTTTTGCCTTTTCCTCCCGAAATGGTGAACACTCACTAAAACAACGAGAAAACCTATTTACACCTATTAACAATTTAAGATGCGTTCTTTTTCCAACATTCAGAGCTACTTTTAGGGGAAATCTTTAAATAGGTAAAAATTACTATGGGGTGATGTATAATTAATATTTATATTATGAGATATTGTGTTTAAGTTTTACATCCATGGACAAAACTTAAAGAAGTTGTACCTTTTATAGCTTGTATATAGGTATTCAGACAATAACTCTGAAAGATACACTCATGGACAGAAAACTTAAGGAAGTTCTACCTTTTGCCATGTATATCGGGATTCAGACAATAATTCCGAAAGATATTTGATACACAGTGACTTTTATTGTAGACAAATGAGAAAACTAAGTGTCAACAAAAATGCTTCTGTCTCTTAAAAAAAAAATAGACGACTGGCGATATCAAAGACTTTCCACTTCTCTAAGTTTTGTCCATGAGAGTATATATGAAAACCTACATTCTATATTTGAGGAACATGTAGGGACAAATTCGATTTGTAATGACAGGTCACAGTAAAGGTGTTACACATGCACTTATTGCATATTTATTTCAATAATTCAGTTGGAAATAAGTATTTGAGCTTTTTTTTTATCAAATACTTAAAATTCATTAATGTTTTTTTAGACAATAACAACAAAGTTATTAGAGTGCTTTATTTAAGATAGAAAGAGGTGCTGTACATTGTAACGACATCAATCAAAATACCATTGTTATGAACTTGTTTTACAAGAGAGATCTTAGCATCAACTTTTGTTCTTTATTCTCTTTGTTTCTTGAAGCGACAACACAAGAGATCTAATCTATATTTCGACGTTTATTGTGTTGTCATAGATTTGATTGACTTTCTGTGAAAGTGATGTTTGTGTTGTTGCTATTGTTAACTTTGTGATATGATTGTGTGAAGCTACTAGGAGGATTCCTTCCATTTATTGAAATCTGATTGAAATTTCTTGGATAGATTACCATCATTATAGAATCTATGATGAAATTTTTTATGGAAGGATATTGATCCATATAAATAAAAGTCACATTTCCCGTCAAAATGCATCAAAACTAGACATCTTTTGACCGTCGCTGTATACTAGCGGCCTCAGGTCGATGACAAAGCCACAACACCAGCTTTGGTAAACTGAGAAGTGTCCACCTGAAGACCATGGTTTCGGGCTAATGGCCCTCGTCAGTCTAGAGAGGACTTTATTCCATGAGATACACACGGGATCTAATGGAATCTATGCAGGTGGAGGCCTGGTGGAATCTTCACAGTTCTCTAAATGAACGGTTCTCAGTTCGCCAAAGCTGGTGTTGTGGCTTTATCTCCAACCTGAGGCCGCTAGTTTCCAGAGACGATCAAGAAACGATTTCATATTCGCTTATAAAAACTACTCAAAATGTGGGTTTCTATCTTAAATTTTGGTTATTGGCAATCGACCGTTTCTATCGACCAGGTCCGAGGTGTCGTATGGAATATGTCAACGACATCCCTGACTGTGTGTGACAGGTGGAGACCCAGGGCTCATCAACCAGAAGACCCCTACCACCATCCTCCTGACTCCTGAAGGAGAATTTCACTCCTTTGGTTACACCGCCCGTGATAACTATCATGATCTGGATCCTGAGGCCGCACGTCAATGGTTCTATCTTGACAAGTTCAAAATGGTTCTTCATCACAATGAGGTAGTGCATCTCGCTGTTTGTCTGGAAACTGAACTGTCAGCTCAGCTGTTCTAACACATTCCTTCATCTTTTTATTAATACAAAGCAATAACACACCATCTATATACTGTAGAACCTCCCTTAAAGGACACCTAATTGCAAAACCAAAGTGTCCTTTAAGGAGAGATATCCTCTTACCGGATAGTTGCTAAATAGTAAAAATGGTAATTTTGCAAATAAAAACTGTCCTTTGTAGAGAAGTACTCGCTAGCGAGGTATCCACTAAAGGGAGGTTCTACTGTATAACAAATGAAAACATTAAGACGCGAATGTTTCTTTTCATAAATCAATCAAAATTCTACTATCCTTACTGCGATGAAAAAAATATTGGGAGGGCTTATTCATTAGTGGTAAACCCTCCCAGCGGTTTTGCCAATTTTTAATCTACCAGACCGCTTCTTTAGAGCTCTAATACTGTATTGGACGATTCTGCTTTTATATGCTACACATTCTGCTTATATGATAAATAGCCTTTCTAAGATTCCATCTCTGTCACTAGGGCAAAGATTCCTGTTTACAAAATAACACGGATGCAGTAACCATTTTTGAGTTATTTTTTTATCGACGTTTTGACGAATCATTGTCCCTTAGGGGATGCGTGGTGACATCCTAGAATCATATGGCAACTCAGATCTTTCGGTCCATAAGCCTAATAAACAGCACAATCAGGTTGAAGATATCATAAATATTTTCATAAAGGTTTATTGTCATTTGTAAACACAAGGTAATAAGACCAAATCCAAATAAATAAATAGTGTGTGACGTTTCTGTAACAGCATTGTTACCATTTTCTGTTACCGAAACTTCACACACTATTTATTTATTTGGATTTGGTCTTATTACCTTGTGTTTATAATCTATAATCCAAATTGTGTCTTATCATTGTCATTTGTAGTTTCGGCGATACATTGTCTTTTGTCGATCTATTCAAAATCGAATATTTCACTAATAATCTTTAAATTCTATAAAATAATTCCTTGTATCAATATGGAGTAAAATCAATCATTCCTCCAGGGAAAAGTGTCTTTTCAAAACATTTTTTTTTTATTCTCTAGTTTTCTGGCTTATTATACCAGGTTTTCTCCTGTAGTCAATTGACAATTAAAATAATTTTATTGACATCTTGTCAATACATTCAAAGTACACAGTCTGCACTATTTTTTAAAAAAGATAATAGGCATTATATATACTATGTACAATGAATATGGCGCCTCTGCCAGCGCTGCAGAGTTTGGTGGAGAATCCGTAGAAGAATACGTAGATCGCGTACTTCGCCGCTGAGGAGATGGTGATGGCGTGGTCCTCGAGACCAACTGGAAAGATCCAGGACTGCAGGTGGACGTAGACGTAGACGTGGACGTAGGTAGAAGGACGTCCGTGTCCGTAAGCTAGAGAATAAAAATGTTTTGAAAAGACACTTTTCCCTGTGGAGGAATGATTAATTTTACTCAATAATCTTTCTACCTTTATATCAAAGAGCGACAGTGAGTTGCCAACATATCGAATGGCAATAAACATTTATAAAAAGATTAAGAAAAAAGGAATTACCTGATTGTGAAACTAAAAGTTGCTGATGGCTTGCGCCATCTATTGGAATAAATATCAGCAATCGTTGATTTTTTATTTTTTATTTTTTTTATTCCAGAAATACCCAAATACCGTTTCTTGTGATTAAACAAGAAAATATTATTTGGTCAATTCTGGAATAATTTAAAAAAATCAATGATTAGTTGATATTTATTCCGATATATTGCGCAAGCCATCAGCAACTTTCAGTTTCACGATCAGGAAATTCCTTTTTTCTTTATTTAACTACCAGATCCAAGTACAAATTCACTTTTATACTATTTTTCACATTTATAAAAAGGTTGATGAAACCTTTAAATTAGATTAATCCAACTTTCAATGGTATAGTATTCTCTATACAAAAACAATTGATGGATATCTGTGGTATTTTTAAAACCTATTTCCAACCATTCAATGGTTTATACAAAGATTCCTGTCTTCTTCTTCTTCTTTCTTATCTCCACTCAATCACACTAAGATACCAAGCTTGTAAAGCTTGTTTATGGTGTCTGCCGGGGAAGAGTAGAGCTCATCAATGGATGAGTCAATACAGTCAATATACAATCCTGAAGTACAGTAGAACTTGCATGAGAGGACACTCACGCTAAAGGACACCTCTCTATAAAGAACAGTTTTCATTTACAAAATAACCATTTTTACCATTTAGCATCTCTCCGGTAAAAAGACACCTCTCCTTAATGGTCACTTTGGTTCTGCATTTCAGTGTCCATTACAGGGAGGTTCTACTGTACTGATCAAATGACGGAGAGAGGCGTCACATCTTTGTCTTTACTGTGAAAATTCCTTCGGTATAAATGGGTTTCTCATTGGAATGTATGTTGGTGACTAGAATCTGAGCTTGGATACGGAGCTGACAGCTGCCAACGGCCGTCCAGTACCTGCCGTGAACGTGTTCGCCCATGCTTTGGCGTATTTCCGCGAACAGGCGTTGAGCGAGCTGAGCGAACAGGCTGGAGCCCGCGTGCTGAACGAGGACGTCCGCTGGGTGGTGACTGTCCCAGCCATCTGGCGTCAACCAGCCAAGCAGTTCATGCGAGCCGCTGCTTACAAGGTACACACATGGAAACTCATGGATAAAAGGAAGCTTCATATCTTGAAGGAAACAGAGACAATTTTATTCACATTTGGTTATCTCGTATGTCTTCAATAAAGGGCACTGTGTATCAAATATCAGAGTTATTGTCTGAATCCCGATATACATGCTAAAAGGTACAACTTCCTTAAGTTTTGTCCATTAGTGTAGACGTCTCTTCCTTTCTGATGTTATACTAGGGGTTAGTGAAGTGATATAGCAATGTTTAAATTAATCAATCAATGCAATAGATGTAAATCTCCAAGATATTAATTAAACAATGCAACATGTTTTTGGAGATCAAAGAAATTTATCTTCAGAAATCTGTTGCATTATTTAATTAATCCATCTATTATTCTCTCTCAGCCTATGTAAAGGTCTTCCTATCACACTTGGTAATCTCATGTGTCTTCAATAAAGGTCACTGTAATATCTTTCAGAGTCTTCTTCTTCTTCTTTCTTATCTCCACTCAATCATATTTAGGTATCAAGCTTGTAAAGCCTGGGGATGAGTAGAGCTCATCAATGGATGAGTCAATACAGCCAATAATGTGTTTTCGGGTTGCAGGTTGAGAATTACACTTAGTACATGGTGAGAAGACCTTGCAACCATTCTGGAAAGTCATTGTCCGTAGATGACCAGACTTAAGTCTTGTCTTTCAGAGTTATTGTCTGAATCCAGATATACATGGTAAAAGAATCGTATATATATATAACTCTCGGAGATTATTTCTTTCTTAGAAGAATCCTCTGAAATATAAACAATAATAAAAAAACAACCTACATGGATAAGTTTCCTGCCCTATTTATACATTCTCTCAAGTCCTCAGGCATCACAAACACAGGAGTATATGATCATATGTCCAGGCGGGGATTGCCAGTCCTGAGTATCCCGAGCAGCTGCTGATAGCCCTGGAGCCCGAGGCAGCTTCCATCTACTGCAGGAGACTACGGCTGCACCAGCTGGTGCCCGACCACGGTGGGTACTCCGTCACCTCGCCCAGTGCCCGCAGGCTGACCTTGGAGTGTGGCAGGTACCTCGAGTCCTCGCACTGGGGGCGGCGTGGTGGAGAACACCTTCCATTCAGGTACCCTTACTTCCATAGTGGGGCATGATAACCTGGATATGATACATCTGTTTTGAGAATTCGAAACTATTATATACACGTATTGGGAGGGTTCACCACTGATGAGCCATGCCCTCCCATTATTTTATCATTGCAGTAAGGGCAGTAGTAAATTGTTTTTTTTTTTCAAAGAATCATACACGTCAAATTTTGCTCAAATTTCTTTAGTATAGGATAACTTTATGAATATTCGAAACTATTATAAACGCGCGTGATTCTTTTGAAAATTGAAAATTTTCTACTTTCTTACTGCAATGGAACAATTAAAGGGAGGGCCTGGCTTATCAGTGGTGAACCCTCCCAGCGGGTTCATCTAAGATACCCATTCCAAGAGTCTAGCATCAGTATCACTATAAAAGGAAGTTCCAAAAATGCAATACAGCAGCGGTATGGTAGATTTAACTGTCGAAACCGCTGGAAGGTTCACCACTGATGAGCCAGGCCCTTCCTTTAATTTTTCTATTGTAGTAAGGGCAGTAGAAATTGTTTTAATTCTCAAAATAATCATACGCGTCTTTAATAGTTTCGAATATTCATAACAGATGGCGCGCTGGTGCATCATAATAGGATAAGTTTAAATGACTGTATGTAACTAACTGTCAGGTGTAGAGTGAGAGAATGTGTGCAGGAACACGGTACATGGTGGTAGACTGCGGGGGAGGCACGGTAGACATCACGGTCCACGAGATGCTCGACCGCCAGGGTACACTGAAGGAGCTCCACAAGGCAACAGGAGGACCCTACGGCTCCGTCGGAGTGGACAGGGAGTTCGAGAGACTCCTAGGTGACATATTCGGCCATGATTTCATAGATCTCTTCAAGACCAAGAGACCAGCAGGCTTCGTTGATCTCATGGTCGGTTTCGAGGCTCGGAAAAGGAATGGCAGTCCCTATAAGAACACCCCCATAAACATCTCTCTGCCTTTCTCCTTCATCGACTACTACAAGAAACACAAGGGCAGCTCGGTAAGTTGGATATACCTACTGGATAGTACACCATACTGACCGTAAAGACGTCTGGGCGACACATACCTGGATACCCGCTGACACACTTCGTGGACCAATTAAAGGAACTCACTGGCTTAACAGTCACCGAGATGGTACATGGAGCTCAAGACAGAGATGTCTGGCGTCGCATCGTGTTTGGGATGTAATACGTACAGTGGGCCACAATGTTCGATCGCGAATAAAATTATATTATTACTGGCATTATTTCAGGGTGTACGGAGGCTTGATATTGCATAATATTGTCTTCGGGGGGAAAGTAAAATCCTCTGCAATACATATAAAATAATAAATAAAACGGCTTCCGAAGATGAGTTTCTTGCTTTATTACATATTCTTCTCAAGCTTTAAGAACCCTTCTACAGGAGTATATGAGCTTATTATTATTTATTCTTTTAATTTGAACACTAATAAGTTATCGTTAATGCATCGTTATTTGAAAAAAAAATGGCAACAAAATGATTATTTTTCACAGTTTATCTGAAGAGGCCTTGATATCTAATTCCTTCTTTCACTCAGTTGTCATCTGATTGCCTCTGTTTTTTGTTAATGAACTCGCTGTCCACTGGACATACGTCGGACCTGTTTTGCGCTTCCTGAAGTATAGGAGCTCCATCTATGCTTCCTTTCTCCTTATGGTGAATCTGTATAGGACCGGTGGTCTTATTAAAGCTGCGTGTGTTAATGGACGCATCAGTTGAGATGGGGTTGTTACCACTGCGAGTGTGTTCCAGGTGGGAAAGTGCCGTGAAGAAGCACGGCAGCAAGGACGTCCGTTGGTCCAGCCAGGGAATGCTCCGTCTCGAGCAGTCCTCGCTGCTCCGTCTCTTCCAGCCCACCCTGGACCACATCCGTCGCCACGTCGCCAATGTCCTCAACTCGCCCACGGCCTCCGATGTCAGCCACATGTTCCTGGTTGGAGGCTTCGCTGAATCCCAGATTCTACAGAAGGCCATACGTGATGAATTCTCAGCTCGAGTTCAAGTTATCATTCCCCAGGGTGTGAGCCTCGCTATCTTGAAGGGCGCTGTACTCTTCGGTATTGATCCCACTGTGGTGAATGTCCGCAGGTTGAGAATGACCTATGGTGTGGGTGTTCTCAACCGTTTCATGCATGGCTTCCATCCTTCAGAGAAACTGATCGTGAAGGACGGTGTGGAATGGTGCTCGGACGTCTTCGACAAGATTGTGGTGGTGGACCAGTCCGTAGGGCTGGGAGACATTGTGTGCCGGAGCTACACGCCAGCCAAGACTGGACAACTCTGCAGCGTCCTCAACATCTACTGCTCGGAACGTGAAGACGTGAGATTTATCACAGATCCAGGAGTCCGGAAATGTGGGACTCTTATCCTGGACTTATCTGAGGGCAAGTATCTGCCTGGGACTCCCAGAAGGAGAGAGATCCAAGCGAGGATGACATTCGGGGACACGGAGATCCGCATCTCTGCACTGGACATTGCTACTGGGAAATGTGTGAAAGCAGAAATTGATTTCTTAAACCATTGAAGAGTCCACGGCCAAACAGCATTGTACAATTGCCATTGTCCTCCTATGATGTGTATAGTGTACCTACATGTAGAAATAATAAAAAACGCTTTTTTTGTCTTGGAGTAATTTCTTGTAGAACGACACTTCATGCTACAGAATGTCTTCAGCTGAAGAAGGCTTAAGAGAGAGAGAAAGAGAGATTTTGATATTTAAAATGATTTTATTTACAAAATCATACAAGTGTGTAGCATAGATAAAATAATATATACAGTAGAATCTCCCTTTAGCGGACACCTCTCTACAAAGGACAGTTTTCATTTGCAAAAGTATCATTTTTACAATTTAAAAACTCTCCGGTAAGAGGACGCCTCTCTCTAAAGGACACTTTGGCTCTGCAATTAGGTGTCCTTTACCAGGAGGTTCTACTGTATATAAAAAGAGAATTTAAAAAATAAATAAATAAAAGAGAGGAAACTATATACAGTTAGGTAAAGTACGGGAGACAACGATAAAGAGTCCTCCTCCAGACAGTAAGTCACGTTCTCTCCTCATCTCAAGACTCAGAAAGAACCTGTGAATTGATGACTTGGCAGACGCGAGGATGGTGTTGTCATCCAGCCCTTGACCGAAGAGCCAGTAGCCCTGCAGGTTGCCAGAGAGAGACACGATGTGTGGTTAACAATAATTACCTGCATGGAATGTCAACATACCATTTGTGTATTGAATAAACCAAGTAGCTGCACTCATGGACAAAACTTAAGGAAGTTGTACCTTTTAGCATGTATATCGGGATTCAGACAATAACTCTGAAAGATACACTCATGGACAGAACTTAAGGAAGTTGTACCTTTTAGCATGTATATCGGGATTCAGACAATAACTCTGAAAGATACACTCATGGACAAAACTTAAGGAAGTTGTACCTTTTAGCATGTATATCGGGATTCAGACAATAACTCTGAAAGATACACTCATGGACAACACTTAAAGAAGTTGTACCTTTTAGCATGCATATCGGGATTCAGACAATAACTCTGAAAGATACACTCATGGAAAAAACTTAAGGAAGTTGTACCTTTTAGCATGTAGATCGGGATTCAGACAATAACTCTGAAAGATACACTCATGGACAAAACTTAAGGAATGTTGTACCTTTTATCATGTATATTGGGATACAGACAATAACTCTGAAAGATATTACAGTTACCTTTATTGAATGCATGCAAGATAACTAAGTGTGAACAAAATTGTCTCTGTCTCCAAAAAAAAAAAAAAAAAAAGACGACCGGCAACATCAGACTTTCTGCTTTCCTAAGTTCTGTCCATGAGTGTATATGAAAAGATTATTGATTTATGATGAAAGGTTTTTTTTGGACCAAATACTGAAATAAATTAAAAATCAGCGATTAATTTATATTTATTCCAACAGGTGGCGCGCAAATCATTAACAAATTAATTTGCATAATCAGGAGATTCCCTCAGTTTAACCACCTTATATATCCGAGTACAATTTTTACTATTAGATAATAAAAGACATATATTGGATTTAATAAATCCAATATATGCCTTTTATTATCTATTGAATTAAGTATGGATTGCTCTATTTTCAAAATAATGTTTAGTATGTAAATTGTATTAACTTTGAATTTGTGGCTCCTCCAGGACGATCAATCTATAGCCATAGTCTGATCGTAAGATATGTTGATCTAGTTGTTCCATTCATTGAGGATTTTCATGAGAAAATAATTTATCGCTTTCTCCCCTGCCTTCCTCATTCATATACCATTGATCCAATAATAGGTTCATCTACCTTTAGAAAATATTTCCAACTTCAAATGAGTGTTCTTCTTTTTTTATTAATGATATGTAAATTTACCAATATGTCTCTTTAGGGAATTCTGGTGTGTCTGGATTTTTTTTATTATTAATATTCCTAGTACACGTGATACAGGCCATGATAATCATGATGGGTAAGAAGTTAGTGACTGATTTTACTGTCAGGCGTACAGACTTTGGTATAAGTAGCCCGCTATCCAACGGTGTTTTTACTGTAAGTGCACCACATGTCTACACACGTGAAAAGCAGTTCGACTTTTGCACTTACGTTTGGTTAGCTTCACTCACTGGTGGGGTTGGACTTTTCAAGAATCGGGGGCTATTGGAGCATTTTTTTTAATTAGAAAAAAGTGCCCAATGCGGGATTCGATCCCGGGTAGTAGCGGTCGAAAACCAACAGTTTAGACCACCCTTCCACCAACCCCCTGACTATATGGATGAAAAGAAGGAATAGAGACCAAGAAAGGATGACAATCCCAGATTGTCCAGTAAGATCGTAGCAAGCTTCATATAGACACACTGGGATATGTTTCAACAACTGTTTTACAAGGCTCATTATAATATAATAATATTGTCACGGTAGTGATAACGTGTATAACAAAAGTTTAAGTAAAAATAATTTATTTATAAAATGCAAACTATTTCTAAAAATTTATTCACAAGTAATAATATACAAGAATGGTAAGGGCTATGCAAATATTTATGATGTTGATATTCAACAGAATATTTAAAATAATTATTCAGTGACAAAAATAAAGGCTATATTTTTGTAACTAATAAATTTACTGGCAATGTGTTTCTTTTCAATAATATCATCAAATATTATCTCTACAGACCTTACTTCAATGATATAATTTATTGAATGAAAGGGCTTGGTTCATCAGTAGTGAATCCTCTCTGAGCCAAGCTCTCTCATTCAATAACTTATATCATTGCAGTAAGGTCTGTAAAGATAATATTTGATGATATTATTGGAAATAAACACATTGCCAGTGAATTTATTAGTTACAATTTTTTTCGATAGATGGCAATTAAATTTATCCTTATATATATAAAATTCAGTGTATGTATGTATGTTTGTCGGCTATACACGTCCATAATACGTAACTAATCTGACTAAAATTTTAAGAGTCTATAGAGTAGAATTTGGAAAAACTTATTGTGAAAATTCCAGGTCTCTATCTTGAATATTCTTCAAGTTATTTGCAAATTTGCGTTGCAAATTTGCCCTTTCGCTCGCAAGCAGCGTCTCGAGCGGTGAAGATGGGAGGTAATATCAGCTGACCTAATGTACATGTAAAACGTGTTTTAGCAGGACATAGAGACGAGAGCGGGACGTTTCCAAGTTCCAAATAATTTTATTAGGTGCCGCTCAAAAAGAGCAACCTAGATAATCATATTTACAATATACTGAGGGGGGTGGTTATGTACAGGGGTTCATTTACAATTATAATTTATATTAATTTATATTGATGTCGTTGGGTCCGGATTCTCAGGTCCTTTAGGATATTGTTCTTGAGAAGGTTTTGTCTGGCTTGCTTGATATTCAAGGTGGGTTTGTTTTTCCTTTTTTTTCCACTTTTCGTCATTCTGGCTTAATTGATGGAGAATTTGTCTAGGTTTTAAATATCTTATTTTCCTTTTTCCGCATTTGTAGTTTGTAGCTTCCTTGAAGGTGGGGTTTTCAAATTTTTCGGATTTTTCGTAAAATTTAAATGATTTTCTAATAATGTAGTCATTGATGTTTTCGATATTTAGATAGTTTCTGAATGGTACATTTCACAAGAGTGACATCCACGGCACCAATTTATAATTGTATAACGAATAGTATTTGAATCAAAACATTATCGGGTTTTACCCGAGCGTTGCCCGGGTCACTTGGTTAGTAAAAAATAAAGGCTAAATATAAATTTAAAAAGAAGATGATAATAAGAAGTGAGAAAATAGCGGAGGAAGTCACCCAGAGCCAAATGACTAGAGAGATATGGGCTCAGCTCTCTGTGGAGAGACTCAGCAGGGAGATATGGTTCTTGTTGTCCCATTACTCTCTAGCACAGTCCTCATTACCTCCTTTTCCAGGTTGGAGAACATCTCGTGAAGATCTTCAAGTGTCACTGGAGTCCTCATGTTGGACCAGATTTTAGTTGTTCTTGCATGCAAATCTACTTCTACTATAAGATACAACTTAATTTGTGTATAAAAGGCACATATATAGGATCTAAATTTATTATTCAACTAATATTTCTAGGTACAAAACGCCTCTCTTTTTCAAAGGGTCTCTTTTTGATGAAGAGAGGCGTTTTGCTTCTATAAATATTAGTTGAATAATAAATTTAGATCCTATATATGCCTTTTATTTATTAACAAGCGGATGTACCCGGCTTCGCCCGGGTTTTACCCGAGTAAAGGTTTGTCTAACGAACATTTGTTAAAACAATTCTCTATAAACTTATAGAAAAAAAAAAGATATATTTTGATAATTTGAAACTCGTAAATTTGAATCTCTCGATAAAATGAACATTTTTTCCCGGTCCCTTGAAAAATACTCGATAAGTTGAATAAAATCAATATTAATTGGTTCCCTCGGTAATTGGAAGTTAAAGGAATAGTATCTTGCCTTGGAATTGTATCATTATTCTTGTCTCAAATAAATTGACGTGTCATCCTGAATTTTGTCTTTCCTAATTTTCTACATTATAAAATCATCTTTTTATCTATTCTCCCAATATATATGTTGTAGATAAATGATAAAACTAACGTTGACTTGTGCGCAATTAATAGGTAGAAAAATCTTACTTTTGATAAATAATCTTTAAGATAATAAACTTAGTGATAATAAAACTTATAGATAAAAAAACTTGTTATCATCGTCGCAATGGGGGCGCTGCTTGCAAGTTAAATCTACAAATCTGCAAATAACTCTAAGGATATTCAAGATATTCAAGAAATTATTTTTCAAAAACCTTCCCGGGATATACCTAATAATATCCCTAAATTTCACGGCGATTGGATGTATGGTTTTTGAATCTATAGAGTACAGACAGACAGACAGACATTCAATTTTATATATATACTAGACGAATGGCCCGGGCAACGCCCGGGTTTTACCCGAGTGCGTATATATTTTAAAAATGTTTTAATTAAAATACTATTCGTTACAATTATAAATTGGCGCCGTGGATGTCTCTTTTGTGAAACGTCCCGCCCCAAACTGTGTGTGTCTTGAAAATATAAAAATAAAAATGTGAACGGAAAAATATGTCCAGGGTAGCCTAGTGGTCATGGCATCTGCCCGGTAAGCGGAAGGTCGTGGGTTCGATTCCCATCCCTTGACACTTTTTTTATTTTATCCATTCTGACCAAAATCTATCCGTGAACTTCACACAGTGAACTTCACACAGACAGAATAAGGCAATTATATAAGTAGATAATCCAAATTGTGCCTTATCACACACTATTTTTTTTATTTGGCCTTATTACCTTGTTTGAGTCAAAAGGCGATCCATTAATTAAGATTATAAAAAAGGGCGTACCTTTTTTTTTTCTTTTACAGATCCAGGTACGCCCTTTTTTATAATCTTATTACCTTGTGTTTATAATCTATGACGTAATGCCGGCGGCGCGCGCCCGTTGGCTGCCGGCGAGCACGTGACCTCCCTGTGCGCGCGCATCCGTAACAGAGGCGGCCGATGAGGAATGAGGAAAGACGGTCGTGACTATATATGTTGATGACCCGGGCAACGCCCGTGTTTTACCCGATTGAATGTTTTTATTCAAATACTATTTGTTACAATTATAAATTGGAGCCGTGGATGTCACTCTTGTGAAACGTCCCGCTCCAAACTTTACATGTACATTAGGTCAGCTGGTATTACCCCTCATTTTCACCGCTAGAGGCGCGAGCGAATTGACTTTTTGTAAATATACATAATTATAAAGATAGAAGCTTCTATAGAAGATAATGATCATAATGATGATGCGCGCGCATCCGTGACAGCGATGAGGAATTGTTGAGGAAAGACGGTCGTGACTATATATTAATAATAAAATAATAATAATAATATAATAATAATAATTATTATTATTATTATCATTAGATAATGATAATGATCATAATGATGATGCGCGCGCATCCGTGACAGAGATGAGGAATTGTTGAGGAAAGACGGTCGTTGTTGAAAAAATAGGAATGAGAAGGCCGGGAATCGGCTTTAAAGATAGAAAGTTTTATTAAGTTATGCTCTAATTTTACATAAAGTTAAAGCACACAGCTTGCTTTACATACTCCACGACAACAATGGTAGAAATAATTTATATACATAGCGGTCAATTGGTCAAAAAACAAATAAAAGAAGAGTAGAATGTTGAAATTGATTATTCCAACACCCTCCCTCAATTTCTACATTCCCAATCCAGCAACATGTTTATCATACAAGACTCCTGGCAGACCTTTAGTAAGGATGTCGGCAACATTTTCCTGGGATGGTGTGTGAACGACCTCGATAAGACCATCGCTGCAAATGCTTCTAATATAATGCCATTTGATGTCAATGTGTTTAGTTCTGGCATGATGGACTGGATTTCTCGCCAGCTGTTGAGCGCCCTGGTTATCAGTCTTTAAAACCGTAGGTTCATTCAATAATTCACCAAATCCCATCTCATCCAACAGCGCTCTAAGATAGACTGCCTCCTTTCCCGCTTCACAAAGTGCCATGTACTCAGATTCCGTGCTCGAAAGGGCGACAGTCTGCTGCTTCTTCGATTCCCAAGCTATTGGACCTCCTGCTAAGAAGAAAACAAGTCCCGTTTGAGATTTTCTATCCGCGAGGTTTCCACCCCAATCAGCGTCGACACAACCATAAAGGGTCTCATTAGTTTTCTTGTAAGTTATTTTCAAACATAAAGTGCCCTTTAGATAGCGGAGGACACGCTTGGCCGCATTCCAGTGCTGTCTCCTAGGATCATTGCTGAACTGTCCCAAAGCACTAACCGCATAGGCTATATCAGGCCTTGCCGACACTGAAAGATATATTAACGATCCAATCAGTGATTGGTATTCTACCTTTTTTACTGGCTCATTCTCACCCTCTATAGATGAAATCTTTGTTAACTTGGAGTTCGAGTCCATGGGTGTAGAAATCGGCTTGGCCTCCTTCATTCTATATTTCGCCAGAAGTTCTTCAATATATTTCTCTTGATCTATGGATATTGAGCCATCCTTTTCCGTTTGTATTCTTATACCCAAACAATAATTTATCTTTCCAATATCTTTTATTTTGAATATCTTCTTCATACTTTCTTTAAAGGATATCAACGTGTCTTTTCTTTCAGCTGCAATTATCAAATCATCAACATAGATTGCGACCAGAAGAACTCCTTCTTCTCTTTTAATGTAGACACAGTTATCAGTTTTCATCTGTTCTAGGCCCATTTCTTTTAATACTGAATCGAGCTTTGCATGCCAAGTCATTCCAGCCTGTTTCAGACCATATATAGCCTTCTTTAGTTTACATACCCTTCTTGGATATTTCTTTGACTCGAAATTTTCTGGTTGTGTCATGTAAATTTCTTCTTTGACATCACCATTCAAGAAGGCAGACTGAACATCCATTTGATGGACCAGCAAATCATATTCAACGGCCAAGGCTAAAACTGTTCTGATCGTACTGTGGCGTACAACTGGTGCAAAGGTTTCCTCATAATCAATACCGTATTTTTGGGAATAACCTTTTGCTACAAGACGAGCCTTATACCGTTCAAGAGAACCATCACTACTGTACTTTCTCCTGAATACCCATTTGCTTCCAATTACGTTTTGGCCCTGAGGGGGATCAACCAGTTCCCAAGTTTTGTTTTCAATCAATGAATCAAACTCCTCCTTCATTGCTTTCCTCCAAAAATAAGAATCTTTTCCAGACAGCGCTTCCTCTGCGTCTTTTGGATCTGGGGAGTACTTCACTTCTGAAAATTCTTGCGTGGATAAATTTGCCGTAGGATATTCCTTTCTTGGTCGGCCAGGTTTTCCCGTTCTAATATACCTTGGTCTTCCTCTTCCTCTCTGCGAGATGACTTCCATTGTTTCTGATGGTTCGCCTAAAAACTCCGAATCAGTTCCGGGCAAAGTGTTTTCATCATCCTGAAGACTTTCCTCCTCCAATGATGTATCTTCCCTTTTCTGTGGTATAGCTTCAATTTGCACCACGTCATTCCTTAAGGTAGAGTTTTCAGATTCGAGGAAACGTACATCTCGACTTTTTATCATCATGCCTGTTCCAGGCTTCCATAATCTGTACGCCTTTGATTCGGGAGAATAGCCAACCAGTCGGTATTCTTTACTACGAGGGGCGAATTTTCCTCTTCTCGGACGGTTGTCAACAGCGAAACATCTACATCCAATAATTCTTAAATGAGAAACGGTTGTTTTTCTTCCTGTAAATATTTCATACGGAGTTCGACTTTCATTTGTTCTTGGGCATCTGTTTCTAATGTATGTATATGTATGCACTAATTCAGCCCAAAGTGGATCTGGGAGGTTCGTTTGAATCATGAAACATCTAGTCATTTCTACCAGAGTTCTGTTCGCTCTTTCAGCAACTCCATTTTGTTGCGGAGAATATTCAACTGAGAGCTGATGTATAATTCCTTCCTCCAATAAATATTCTTTAAAATCTGAACTCAAATACTCTGCAGCATTGTCACTTCTGATTGCTTTAATTTTCTTGCCAGTTTGTTTCTCAGCAAATCTTTTAAATACTTTAAATCCTTTGAAAATTTCACTTTTTCGTTTCATAACAAAAGTGAATATCATTCGTGAGAAATCGTCAATGAAAGTTGCGAAGTACAATGCACCGCCATATGACTTTGTTCTCATCGGTCCACATATGTCAGAATGAATAAGTTGCAGTGGCTCTGTTGACTTTGTCAGAGAGACTTCTGGGAATGGTAATCGAGTCTGTTTACCCCTAATACAAGTTTCACAACTTGTTATACTTTTAAATTCACCCTTGGGTAATCCATTGACTAAATTCTCTCTCTGCAATTTCTTAAGGTCATCAAAATTAAGATGACCAAATCTATTATGCCAAATTTCACTGCTATTTCTGTCTATACACATTCTGGTAAATTGTGTTTTTGCATATTTGGTTTGACGCAATATGTAAAGTCCGTTTCTTTTGTAAGCTTCTATGCAAATTTTCCTCAATGGATTCACAATTTCCGCTTTTCCTCTCATAAATTTTACAAAGAATGATTTTTCTGTGCAGGTGCTGACTGAAATCAAATTTCCCTTCAGTCCTGGGACAAACAACACATTTTCTAATTTTAATAAAAATGGTTCACCATGTTCGAAAACCTCCAATTCTACCGTTCCTGTACCTAAAGCTTCTATGCTTTGGTCGTTCGCTAATTTAACGGCTATTGGCTCTGTTTCTCTTAAATTTGAAAATGCTGTTCTTAAGCAGCACATGTGTGCAGTTGCACCGCTATCCAGGCACCACTCGTCAACCTCAAGAATATTTTCATCTCTAATTCCTAGAGAAGCAGCCATTCGCTTATTGTTTCTTTTAGAGTTCCTTTTTGACCAGCAGTCAGCCGCTTTGTGTCCTTTCTTGCCACAGTAATGGCAGTTAAATTTGAACTCCTTCCGATTTGGTGGTTTAGTGGAATTGGTAGTTTTTCTTTCTGGATTTCCAAAAAAAGACATTTTGTTCTCCAGACGAAGTTCTCTCCATTTCACGTTGTCTTTGATCTTCTTCTATAATCTTCACCTTTAAAGTTTCAAGTTTTGGGAGCTCATCTCTGGTTTCTATTGCAGTTCTGAATCCTTCGTACGATTCTGGAAGACTACACAACAAGAGTATAACTAAAAAGTCTTCGGGTACTTGAGCCCCAATTTCACCTAGATTGTCCACTAATGAAGTAAATTTACTCAGGTAATCTTTCAAATCATCATTAGGCCTCATTTTCATCTGTATTAGCCTTTTGGTCAGGGAAACTCTCGTCGCAGGTCCTTTTGGTCGATAAACTTCTTCTATCTTTTTCCAGGCCTCCTCGGCAGTCTTGTAGTTCTTAACATGTATTAGTTCTGATGGATTCAAGCTCAATACAATTGTAGCTAGAGCCTTCTGATCCTTATTTTGCCAATTAGAAAATTCTTGGCTACCGGGTTCAGGTTTGATATTGGCTTCATTAACACAATTCCACAGATCACAGTGAATAAGAATCATTTGCATTTGAAGCCTCCATGTCTCAAAGTTTTGCTTATTCAACTTCTCAATTTGATATAGACTGGACATGCTTGATTCTTAATTTCTTAGGCAATCAGTTCTGGGCCCATAACCTGTTGAAAAAATAGGAAGGAGAAGGCCGGGAATCGGCTTTAAAGATAGAAAGTTTTATTAAGTTATGCTCTAATTTTACATAAAGTTAAAGCACACAGCTTGCTTTACATACTCCACGACAACAATGGTAGAAATAATTTATATACATAGCGGTCAATTGGTCAAAAAAGAAATAAAAGAAGAATAGAATGTTGAAATTGATTATTCCAACAGTCGTGACTATATATGTTGATAATAAAATAATAATATAATAATAATTATTATTATCATTAGATAATGATAAGGATCATAATGATGATGCGCGCGCATCCGTGACAGAGATGAGGAATTGTTGAGGAAAGACGGTCGTGACTATATATGTTGATAAAATTGAATGTCTGTCTGTCTGTACTCTATAGATTCAAAATCCATACATCCAATCGCCGTGAAATTTTGGGATATTATTAGGTATATCCCCGGGAAGGTTTTTGAAAAATAATTTCATGAATATCTTGAATATATTTAGAGTTATTTGCAGATTTGTATATTTAACTCGCAAGCAGCGCCCCCATTGCGACGATGAAAACAAGTTTTTTTTATCTATAAGTTTTATTATCACTAAGTTTGTTATCTTAAAGATAATTTATCAAAAGTAAGATTTTCTACCTAATAATTCTTACAAGTCAAAGTTAGTTTTATCATTTATCTACAACATATATGTGATGATTTAAGACCATGGAATTGTTGTAAATAGTCTAAATATCCACTACCACATGTTCCACCCCATGACTGTATATAACTTCTTATGTACTGCACATAGAAAGCCTCAACTAACATCAATCTGTACCGCGTAAGAATCTAATAAAGTATTGCAACTGTACAGATAGAAGGAATGGAGAGAGACAGGAGAAAGCTAAGGTTAAAACAAATCAGGCTTAGAGGATCGTAGAAGTCAAACCTAAGAGGTAGGCCTAGAAGAGAACATAATTATTAATAACGCCACAGTTAACCTTCTGACCCCGGACACCCTGCGAGCTAAGTTTAAACCAATATTTCCGGACAAGACAGGACGTATCTTGTGACCAGAAGTTATAAAAGTTTGAGAGACGCCCAATTTCCGGAACAAGACCGGACGTATTTCTTCCGTCAAAGAGATAAGCCCGGCCCAATCAGAAGACAATACCTAAGTAGGTCAACCAATAGCCCACTACCACGTGAAAAAGTCCCACCAATTAGGAAAGAATCACCTAAATAGGTCAGCCAATTAGAAAGCAGCAAGGTCGTGGTGTTAAATCGAGGCCCTAGAATTGCCAGTCTTCACTTGGATCCCAACGGTAACACTTGCTCTTAAGATCTCTCCCTCTCTCCTCATCCCATTCCTTCTTGACGTCAGACGCTTTTAGTGGAATCTCTGTTTGTTTATTTCACCTTTGGCCCAGCTGTGTCGCCTTCCACCACGACTGCACGGTAGAGTTGACATCGAGGTTCGTCTAGCATCAGGTAACACTGGTCCCAGAGGTCCCAAGATATCACATATATATTGGGAGAATAGATAAAATGATGATTTTGTAATGTAGAAAATTAGAAAAGACAAAAATTCAGGATGACACGGCAATTTATTTGAGATAAGTTTGTTATCTTAAAGATAATTTATCAAAAGTAAGATTTTCTACCTAATAATTCTTACAAATCAAAGTTAGTTTTATCATTTATCTAGATTTGGGAGAATAGATAAAATGATGATTTTGTAATGTAGAAAATTAGAAAAGACAAAATTCAGGATGACACGGCAATTTATTTGAGACAAGAATAATGATAATTAATATTGATTTTATTCAACTTATCGAGTATTTTTCAAGGGACCGGGAAAATTTTTTCAATTTATCGAGAGATTCAAATTTACGAGTTTCAAATTATCAAAATATATCTCTTTTTTTTTAAAGTTTATTATCTTAAATATAATTTATCAAAAGTAAGATTTCTACCTATTAAATGCGCACAAGTCAAAGTTAGTTTTATCATTAATCTACAACATATATATTGGGAGAATTGTTTATTTATCAAAAGTAAATGGTTTTGTTTACAAACAATATGTGTATTCAATATGGTGGTCAATAGTCAAATAATCTGTTTTTTTTTATTAAATAATAGAATTTTTTTAATTATATAAAAATTAATTTAGTAAACACAAAATATTGATTTTTTCAAAATTTTTCAAAAAAATTTAAATATATAAGAATTTTTTTTTGTTGTAATTTTTAGTAAACAAAAATATTTGAAAAATATATTTAGCTATATATATCTTTGGCAATATATATATTATTTGCCCCCCAATGCATTAGGAAAGTCAAAATTCAGGATGACACGGCACACAGGGACCGGGAAAAAATGTTCACTTTATCGAGAGATTCAAATTTACGAGTTTCAAATTATCAAAATTTATCTTTTTTTTTTTTTAATAAGTTTTTAGAGAATTGTTTTAACAAATGTTCGCTAGACAAACCTTTACTCGGGTAAAACCCCGGGCGAAGCCGAGTACGTTTTATAAGTTTATAGAGAATTGTTTTAACAAATGTTCGTTAGACAAACATTCACTCGGGTAAAACCTCGGGCGAAGCCGGGTACATCCGCTAGTTTTATATATATATAGATAAATATTATTGTAGCGAGTAATTAGTTTTATCATTTTTATGTAAATATTTTAATTTATTTTTAATGCCTGATTTTTGCATAGGTGTTTGTTGTATTTTTTATTCCTATATATACTTTGGCGTGTATTCATTAACTAGACGAATGGCCCGGGCAACGCCCGGGTTTTACCCGAGTGCGAATATATTTTAAAAACGTTGTCTTGGGTGGTCGCTATAGTCAGGGTGGTCTGTATAGACAGGTGTATGTATCACACAGCTGATAACAGGGTTGTCTAGAGTGGCCGCTATAGACAGGGTGGTCTGTATAGACAGGTGTATGTATCACACTGCTGATAACAGGGTTGCCTAAAGTGACCGCTATAGACAGGGTGGTCTGTATAGACAGGTGAATGTAACACACTGATGATAACAGGGTTGCCTAAAGTGACCGCTATAGACAGGGTGGCCTGTATAGACAGGTGGATGTATCACACAGCTGATAACAGGGTTGTCTAGAGTGGCCGCTATAGACAGGTGTATGTATCACACAGCTGATAACAGGGTTATCTAGAATGGCCGCTATATACAGGGTGGTCTGTAAAGACAGGTGGATGTATCACACAGCTGATAACAGGGTTGTCTAGAGTGGCCGCTATAGACAGGGTGGTCTGTATAGACAGGTGTATGTATCACACTGCTGATAACAGGGTTGCCTAAAGTGACCGCTATAGACAGGGTGGTCTGTATAGACAGGTGAATGTAACACACTGATGATAACAGGGTTGCCTAAAGTGACCGCTATAGACAGGGTGGCCTGTATAGACAGGTGGATGTATCACACAGCTGATAACAGGGTTGTCTAGAGTGGCCGCTATAGACAGGTGTATGTATCACACAGCTGATAACAGGGTTATCTAGAATGGCCGCTATATACAGGGTGGTCTGTAAAGACAGGTGGATGTATCACACAGCTGATAACAGGGTTGTCTAGAGTGGTCGCTATAGGCAGGGTGGTCAGTGGTCGCTATAGACAGGGTGGTCTGTATAGACAGGTGGATGTAACACACTGCTGATAACAGGGTTGTCTAGAATGGCCGCTATAGACAGGTGTATGTATCACACAGCTGATAACAGGGTTGTCTAGAGGGGGGCAGGGAGGACACGTGTTCGCCGGCAGCCAATGGGCGCGCATTCTATCCGTGAGCTTCAGACAGAATAAGGCAATTATATATATAGATTCATATTTTTCGGTTGTTCTTCTTTTGATCTCGGTTTGTTTGGTTAATAAAATAACGTTTTTCGTTTGCGGATCACCGACTCTACCTTTCTGCTACGCTACAACTGGTGGAGATGCTGGGTACCGATGCCCTCACGGATGACTTGATGGGAGGAGGCCTTCGCTTACAAGACTTGAAGCAACTTTCTGGTCTCTCTCTCTTTCTGCGAAGGTGAGACCGTCTTCTGCGAGGGTGAGACCGTCTTCTGCGATGGTGGGGCCGTCTTTTGCGGAGTTGATACCGTCTTCTGCGGAAATTGCCGTCTGCAGAGATTGCCGTCTGTAGAAATTGCCGCCTGCAGAGATTGCCGCCTGCAGAGATTGCTGTCTGCGGAATTTGCCGTCTGCAGAAATTGCCGCCTGCAGAAATTGCCGCCTGCAGAGATTGCCGCCTGCAGAGAATCGCCGTCTGCGGAGATGGGAACGTCGTCTGCAGAGAGGGAAACGCCGTCGACGGAGATGGGGGCGCCTTCTTCGGGGATGTAATCGCAGTCTGAAGAGATGAGAACGCCGTCTGCGGAGATCGCCGTCTGATGAGATGGAATATGTCTCGATCCAGAAAAAATTAGAGCAGTCCGTGACTTCCCCAGACCAAGAGACCTGGATATCCCTGGCCCTATTACGCGGTCGCGAGCTCGTAGACTGGAGGCGCAGGTCTCCTGCTGAACATCGGGTCGATGTCCTTTGAGAGGGGGGCTATGTAGCGAGTAATTAGTTTTATCATTTTTATGTAAATATTTTAATTTATTTTTAATGCCTGATTTTTGCATAGGTGTTTGTTGTATTTTTTATTCCTATATATACTTTGGCGTGTATTCATTAATTCATATTTTTCGGTTGTTCTTCTTTTGATCTCGGTTTGTTTGGTTAATAAAATAACGTTCTTCGTTTGCGGATCACTGACTCTACCTTTCTGCTACGCTACATTATTATGGATTTCTCAATCTTTAAAAAATATTAATATATATAGTCACGACCGTCTTTCCTCATCGGCCGGCCGCCTCTGTCACGGATGCGCGCGCACAGGGAGGTCACGTGCTCGCCGGCAGCCAATAAAAATAAAAAAATAAAAACTCCCTCGAGCCGGATTTCAATCAGCGACCTAAGTATCACCGTTGTAACATCTACAGTCCTCCGCTCTGTCAAATGAGCTATCGAGGGATACAAACTGTATGAATAAGTTTACCTTATAAAGTCAACTAATCCTATTTCTACACAAAATGTATATATATAGTCACGACCGTCTTTCCTCATCGGCCGGCCGCCTCTGTCACGGACGCGCGCGCACAGGGAGATCACGTGCTCGCCGGCTCCCTCGAGCCGGTCTGTCAACTGAGCTATCGAGGGATACAAACTGTATGAATAAGTTTACCTTATAAAGTCAACTAATCCTATTTCTACACAAAATGTATATATATATAGTCACGACCGTCTTTCCTCATCGGCCGGCCGCCTCTGTCACGGACGCGCGCGCACAGGGAGGTCACGTGCTCGCCGGCTCCCTCGAGCCGGATTTGAACCAGCGACCTAAGGATCACCGTTGTAACATCTACAGTCGGGTAAAACACGGGCGTTGCCCGTATAGATATAGGTATAACTGTTCTATTCGCTGGCTGTTCATTCATTGTCATGTGACTTCAATAAACGATTGTTAGATTTATTAGCCAATCTGTGTGCATATAGTATTCATTTAGCTCTGAGAGGCATTAGCCATAGAAGAAAGAGAGAGAGAGAGAGTTCTATAATATGTATAAGATCGCAGATGAATAAAATGTTGTTATTGAAGTAGCATATTGGCATTGCCAGGGAGGTAGTTGTTAGAAATACTGATCTATTAGCAAAGGTGGGTTGGTACTGTGGGGTCCATGTTCTTTGTAAAATATATTCTTTGTTGTTGGAGACCTGCCTCGTGTGGCTGCAATTCTTACTATTGTTGTTGGACACCTGCCTTGTAGCTGCAGATCTTACCATTGTTATTGGAGACCTGTCTTGTCGGGCAGATTTTACTATTATTTTTGGAGACGCGGCGATGTAACTGCAGATCTTATAATTGTTGTTGTAGACCCGCCTTGTGGCTGATAATTTTCCCATGGCTATTGTTGATTTCTCTTGTATTTTACAATGTAAAATACAAACAACAATAATTAGATCCCCAGCTACAAGGCAGATCTCCAATAGCCAAAACAAAATATATAAAATAAAGAGCATGCACTCTACTGTACCAACTCATCTTTACTAATAGATCAGCTCTGTCACACAGCCAACAACATGCTAATTCAATAACAATCCTGCCCATACCAAAGGTACTTCTACTGCCCTGTTATATAGACCGGCGGCCAGACAGATGAATACACTAACTGATCAAGTAATTCTAGGATAGTTTCCTTAGAAACAAAGATGACACTATCAAAAATCATAAAACAAAGGTTGCTCTTACCAAATTTAAGGATAATATTTAAACGAACATTTAATATAACCTGTAATGTTGTTGGGGCACGTTTTTGTAACCATACCCCAACAGAAGGCGTATGTATAATCAAATCAAATGGATACATGGCTTCCCTCCCACATAGACTTACAGACCATTCTTTTTGCCCAGAAACCTAGACAACAGATGACACCAGACTTCCATGCCGAAAGCTGATGCCTGGTAAAGAAGAAGACATCCAGAGACATCCGAGCTGGAAACTGTTGTTTCATATGTACATATATTCCCCTCACCAAAAATTTAGGTAAAGGTGACCAGAAAAAAAAAAATGGAGAAGGAAGATCTCTAAAAGACTGAACCGAGAAAGGAAAGCGTTATATTACAGTGCAAGTGAAAAGGGGCCTGTGTCAATTTTAGCTAAGACGGAGGGGGGGAGCGATATATATATATCGTCCCGAGAAAAAGGGAGGATGATATTTCAATCCATGTGGATGGGAGGGCTGGCGTCTGAAATTTTACACTATCGCCGTAGATGTTACTCTCTTTAGATTTTTGTTTTGGTAATACTATATGTTCTATTTTGATGGAAGAGGCCTGGAGTCTGAAATCTTACACTAGTGCCATGTTGTTTCTCTTTTGAGATTTTTTTTTTTGTTTTGGTAATACGATATGTTCTATTTTGGTGAGGCCTGGGGCGTCTACGAAATTGATACTGGAGCCGTTGGCCATTTTGATTGGTTTCTTTCGGCGAATGAAAATGGAGAGAGGGATGATATAAAAGAAGGTTCTTTGCCAAAAGGAGGATTCGATCGGAGTCGCTCAGTGAGAAGGACGATTTTTAGACGGGCCTGAGACGTAGAGGAGACCAGACCTTGCCGCCGCTTTCGAGAGAAGGTAAGCCCCTTGCCATTATGGCTTAGCCCCCTTTTTTTTTTTTTTTTTTTTTCGAACAGAAGCTAATCTATTTAGATTCTGAATGGGCCCTAAAGGGCTTTAAGTGACTTAAAAAGGAGTGTTAGGGTTCGTATATTTTGTCCCGCTAGAATAGATGGAGATCTAGGTTTCCCCCCCTTTTTGTGTAGTAGCCAACCTAGATTTCGCATGGGCCTTAAAGGGCTATAAAGTAACTTCAGGTCACCTCTATCTAAATTTTACTATGTAAATAGCATATCTCGTCAGTATAGACATGTTCCCAAATTTTAAGATATTTTAAATAAATGTCTAGAGAAATTTTCTTGTTTCCTCTGTTACCTATTTCATACATAATTTGCCTTATGGTGCTATTCCCACTGTTTAAATGAAATGTTGTATGTTTCTTACCTATTTGAAGGGAATGTTACTAATAATCAAGTCTCCCATAAATTACCGGCCACATACATTGCCGCGAGTGTCTGTGTTTCAGTGTTTTATAGATTGCCCAATTTAATAACGATTTCATGGGTTGTCTGATAATATTGTATAATAGTGTCGCGGCTGTTTCCATCTTTAGACCATTGTTCTGACAATATTATATGCTCGATCCTTGCTTTAGCTCAACTCTTAATCAATTACAGAGTTTTTCCCCCCTTTTCTTTTTTATTTATTTTATTTATCCTGTTTGCATAAATTGCATTACATGTGATGATGTAAAGACATATGCCGATAGTGCATCACTGACAGCTGTGCTGCTATTATACAACATTAAGGTCTTGCTGTGGGTTATATACATGGGGTTGTTGGCCTAAATTGCTATATATATATATACTTAAGTAAGGAAACTTTTAATAAGATACATCGTGTATCCTCCCTTTTCAACTATCCAAACCGGGAACCCATCAATGTCGCCCGCCGCGGGGCTCGAATTTAGTATATGTTTCTTCCCCTATACTTTAGAAATATATACCTAATGAAAAGCCATACTATTTTTAAGTATTGGTGAAGTAGTCCACGCATCCTGAGATTAACAGTCTATTATAAATCGTGAATTTTAATTTACGCTTTCCGTTTCACTGGCATTTTATCAGGCAATGAAAGTTATGTTGAGGCGGTGTATACCGCATCTCTCGCCGCTGTCTTTTACGATTCACATTGTTTGTGGCAAAAACCTTAATATTATCATTGATTTCTGATATCAAAGTAAAACGTCTATGGGGATGAGTATCTTTTATTCTGGTCTTCTCGAGCTTTCGAGCTTGTCCGCCCTTCTACAGGAGAAACATATACAATATATCAAGAAAATATAACGTCGCCTGATGCTAAAACTATTATGATTCTATGTACATATATATATATACATTAGGAAGTTTTGCATATTATTTGTTTTCTTAAGACATATTTTTTTTGATTAAGGTATTACACATATTCTACTATTGTTTGCTATATTCTATGAATTATCTTATAGGTTGGAAATTCTATTATTTAAGTAGTTTTATAATAGTTATTGGCTATTACATATAAGTTACTTATATTATTGTTGATATTATTAGCTGGTACTAGGATATATTGTGTTACATGTTTCGGGCAAATCTATTTTCTATTAATGCTATTGTGTTTTCTGAATAATAGAAAATCAATTATAAGCCTTTGATATTTGCTGTTTATGTTATTGTAATGTATTCTAGGTTCTCCTAATGCGAAAGTGTGACCTGTTCCTTTGCAGTATTGGAAAATTAGAGACCTATTGTCTTGATTAATAACGTTGCGTCTATGTTCATATATTCTATTGCTGACTCTCCTTCCTGTCTCCCCTGCGTATTTTGGCTTGGCAGCTGTATACACTCTGACAAGGGAAGGTTATCCTGAATTGACAAATGTATAATTTTTGTCTTTAGTAGAGATTTCCAAGACTCTATTTCTGAAACATTTTTTTTTTTTTTTTTTTTTAGATGAAGACAAATAAAACCATCTTGATAGTATTGAATTTTTACAGTAAATATTTGCCAGCAGAAGGCATGATGAGATTACATGAAATTTAAACCAGTTATATGTTTAGTATGTTCCTTCAGTTGTAATTTGACACCGTCTTGAAATAAAGAAATTGGACGGTGCGCTATATCTTGATGCTGGATATTTCTGTGTCAGAAAGGTGTAGTTATTCTGTTTAATGAGAATTCCAATAATTATCGAAATTTAGCAGATTATCATTGGGGATTTGAACAACTGTCTTGAAAATTTTTGAACAGCCCGAGTAGATAGAAGAGTCCTAGAGTTAGAGTGGAGAATTAGTAGTACAGACTGACCACTCGACGCAGATAACTCTAGGGAACAATTACTGTGATAATCCGCCGTAGACAAGAAGAACATTGATTCTCAGGATACTCGATAGGCAGGATTTTGAGAATTGATAAAGTCATGGTTAAAGTTTACACAGGCATGTGGGAGTAAAGACAGTGATTTAAAGAGGCAGCCTTGTGTCTTAAATACTTTCAGTGGAAGCAGATGCCACTGCAAATATTCAGGTCTAATAATTTCCAAATTTGAAGTCATGCATGACGGGTTAGCACGGGATTGACGCCTGGACGGGTTTCCACTGGGATTAATCGAGCTTGCGAAAGAACTAGAAGAAGTGTGACATGTCACGCCACTGTACTAAATTAATAATTGAGAAGATTTATGTTGAGCCAACTGAAATTAGTAAAGAATTAAGAGATTAAGGTCTTATTCTTTGAGTTTTACACTAATTTCAATTACGCGATATGGACGGCGTTATAAGTTGGGTGGAAATGATTCGGCCGCAATGGGATGGTCTCCTGGAGGTGGTACGATCAAATACTTACTTATTGAATGCCGGGCGGGATCGCATGAAGCATTAAATGACATCGTGAAATGCTTAAAGAAACACCCTAGAAGATTGGGGATCGACAAAATGACGACATGGAAAATGCTCAACATTGTACATTGGCAGCAAAATGATATCTTGCTATTGTATGGACGACCACTCCTTCCTGAAATGTGCAGCGGATGTTAGTCCCAGAATTAGGTCCTTGAGGCGACACTTTCCTGTGCAGATGACATAAAGACGCATGACAAAACAGCACATGAGCATTTAAACTAGCTTCAATTCCTGCCATTAATTAATTTAGTTGACCAATAGCTATAGAACCGCTGGAGACCTCCATACCCTGTGTGAATATTTTAGTGAGAAATGAGCGATTCAATTCTATGAGCCATGAGGTATCCTGTAAGATCAGAGCTGTACCCCATTCAATTTTTTTAATAGTAGCCAGTGCGAGATATTTCCAGAATGTTTGTTTCTTTCTCTAACTGTCATATAATTCGGAAACTAGAAAACTACACTATTTTGATACAGTTTACATCTAGCATCCATGTGAACTCAATATGACTATTGAAAGTAGATTGAAGATGAATGAGCGAGCCAACCTAAAGAGAACGAGTTTAATATGCTTACAATCAGTAGTTGAAACAGACTATTCGCACAATTTTGTTATGTTCTCCCCCTAGCTGATCTATGACATTATAGATTTTTTTTTAACAAGGTGACTACCCCGTCGAGTGTATATGAAGGTATAAAGGTTTAAAGGTCATAGGCTGTTGGAATAATAATACACTAGTAATAATTATAGTTCATTCTGATGTACAGTAGAGGCAGTGAGAACAGCGCCCCTACCATCATGGCTAGTTAGTTTCAATACACCCAGAAAGAGCATTGATCTAAGATTACTATCCACCCACATGGATGAACATGTACCTCTCCCATTTCCTTTCCCTTTTGGGCCATGAACCCATCTTTCACCCCTCGGTTCCCTGCCCCCATTAATACATGAGATTCTCTTCTCCAATCCCCACTACTAATCTGGAATATTTCAGACAGCAGACTGAGAGAGAACCATGCACCCTGGAGATGACCCCTCACCCAGCCAGACGCCGTTGCCGTCTGCGCTATACCATTTGGAGAAGTTTGAGGGAAATGGGCTCATACCATTCGACAAGTTCATCCGGGACTTCGAATTGGTCTACGATGTGAAAGCCCTGGATGATTCTAGGAGGAGGATCCTCCTAGACAATGACCTTCGAGGAGCTGCGAGAGAGTTCGCCCTCCAGGCCTCCCAGATCAAACTGGGATACAACGAATTAAAGGAAAACCTGGAACAGAGATTCTCCAGGAGGGCCCCCAAGAGAGAAGCCAGGAAGAAGTTCTTCTCCTGTAGACAAAGGCCCGGAGAAAAGGTTAAGGAATACGCGAACAGAGTGCGGAGCCTTGCCTCAGAAGCCGAGTCAGATGGCCTGAGGATCGACATCACTGAGGTCGCTGATATCTTCCTCACTGGACTCTGTCCAAACCTGTGGCAGAGAGCCCACCAACTCCAGAATGAGTCATGGGAGGTAATTGTGAGCAGTCTCCACCAGATCGAAGAAAGGGATGACGAGTACTCCAGATGCCAAATGGAAGATGAAGAGGGGAGTGCCAGGAAGTTGAGGGAGTTGACGAGCCAGATGGCCCGGCTGGAATCCAAGTTAAAGAACCTGGAGACGGAAAACCAAGACCTGAGGAGGACCCACAGGGAGCAACCCAGGATGAATATGGGAAACAGGTGGGACACCAACCAGGCCAGAGGTTTCCAGCGGAGAGGAGGTTCCGCTCAGAACAACCAGCCCACTATACAAGGGACCAGGCAGGAGAGACCCCGACAGAACCCCAACGGTAGAGCCCCACAAGAACAGCGCAAGGAAGGCCCTCCAACAACAACCAAGGGAGGAGCGCCAAGGGGGTATGAGGGCCCCGAAGCAACGCGGACACCCATCAGGTGCTTCAGATGCGGGGAGACAGGCCACATGGCAAGAATTTGCACAGCCATGACAAAAAAATAGGTCCGGCTTGCCTCAAAGCAGGGAATGGGGGAACTCTAGCCGGCCTACCTGTAATCACTTATACATTTGTAGATAAAGGTTGGTCTCTGAGTAATAGGACTATCAGACTAATTATCGATACAGGCTCAGAGGCCAACATTGTAAATATAGATTCCTTGGATATTAGCGCTGAAGGTTTGGGTAAACCCACCTTCCTTAAGGGGATTAGTGGGAGTGAGTTAAGGTCACTGGGGAGTGAGTTAATAGAGGTTAGGGCCTATATCAGGGGAAAACCCATCAGGGAAGTAAAAACAACATTTGAATACTGCCATCTAGGTGGGCTAGGCTTTGATGGAATCCTAGGTATGCCAGGATTCAAGGCTCTAAGACTCACTCTCAACCATGATGGAAGCGTCAGATCAGACTTTGAGCAGGACGAAGAACCGACTAAGTCGGCCTTCCTGTCCTCGTTACAGGCCAGTGAGGTGCCTGTCAGACCACCCAGTATACCTCTACATAAAATCAGGACAGGGGAAGACGTCCTTAGGGCATATAGTCACTGTTTCTGTGACGACATCTCCGATATGGGCGATGGGTCAACCATCATTGCCCCTAAGTTAAAGATACTGACTGGAAAGCCAGTCTATAGACGTCAGTATCCGATCCCAAATAAGCTGGTCTCAAAGGTGAAGGCCTTAGTAGACGAATTGGAAGAAGCTGGAATTATCGAGGGGAGTACATCCTTATGGAATTCTCCCCTATTCCCTGTTGCTAAAACAGACGGCAGCGTCCGCATTACAATGGACCTGCGATTAATTAATGAGGTGACAGAATTCTTCCCGTTCCCAATACCTCGCGTTGAAGACAACCTGCGTGCTTTTGCAGGCGCAAAGGTCTTCAGCACATTAGACTTGACCTCTGGATTTTTCCAGATTCGCATCCCGGAGGGTGATAGAGATTATTTCACTTTCTCTCTGCCCTGGGGGAGATATCGTTTCACACGTCTACCACAAGGAGCGAAGAACTCAGCTCAGATCTTCCAATGGGCCATGAATTTGGTCCTAGGGGATTTGTTGCATAAATGCGTTCGTTTGTACATCGATGATGTCATCGTCTACAGCGACTCTCATGAGCAGCATGTGGCGGACCTTGCCGCTGTACTCGAACGCCTGAGTCGCTTTAATCTAAAGGCTAGGCGTGGGAAGAGTTATTTCTTCAAGGGCTCTGTAGATTACCTCGGTCATGTAATTGATCAGGATGGGATAAAACCCATGTGGGATAATGTCGCGGCTCTCAGGGATTTGAAACGTCCCCACAACATCAGGGGGGTCAGAAGTCTTTTGGGTACTGTAAACTACTACAGGCGCTTCATACCCAACGCAGGTGAACTCCTAGCTCCACTAAGTAACTTATTGAGAAAGGGGCGAAGATTCACTTGGGGTACAATAGAGCAGACAGCCTTTGAGACCATAAAACAAGTACTAACCAGTGAGCCTTTACTGGCTCATCCAATGGTAGGGCGACCATTTATCCTCAATACAGACGCCAGTGGAATAGCGGTTGGCGCTTGTCTCCAACAGGAGATAGACGGGGTTGTCAAGCCAATAGCTTACTATAGCAAACGGTTGATAGGCCCCGAAACTCGCTATTCCACAATCGAAAAGGAGGCTTATGCCGTAGTGTTGTCTCTGCAGCACTTTAAACACCTCCTGGCGGGCAGTAAGGTTGAGGTGCATACCGATCACAAACCGATCACTTATAACAAGGGGTCTGATTATAAGAACGCTCGATTGTCTAGATGGGCAGAGATCATCCAAGACTTCAATGTGACATTTGTGTATGTCCCGGGGAAAGAAAACACGGTAGCCGACTTCCTCAGTAGGTTCCCGTGTGAGGATGATCCTGAACCATCACGAGATAAGAGAGTTGTGGCCGCAGTAATTAAAAATCGTGGGCCCCCCTTGATAGATAGTGATCGGACGTGGGAAGGTTTGCTTAAGGACAAGAAATGGGCCCCCTTGTTGAAACTAATAGGTGACAGACGGTCTACCGAGACTGTAACTTATAAAAATAAGGATTATAAAATGCACGAGGGTTACCTCGTGTCTAAGAACAGTGGGGTATCTGGGTGAAGGTGGTTCCGTCAGACATTAGGGAGATGGTGATTAAATATCACCACGACGTTCCGACGGGAGGTCATTTTGGGGTCAGGAAGGTAATGAGAAGGCTGAAGGACGATTATTATTGGCCGGGTATGAGGACACAGGTCCGAAACTATATATACAGATGCGAGGGTTGCCAGCTCTCAAATCAAGGTGTAACCAAGGCTGGTAATGCTCCCCACTTCAGGCCTGGAAAACCATTTGAGCATCTTGCTCTAGACTTCATAGGACCCTTAGAGAAGACTTCCAAAGGACATTCTAGCATCCTGACCATAGTCGATTTATTTACCAAATTCCCTATTTTAATACCTACAAGAGACCAGTGTGCCAGTACAGTGGTTAAAGCGCTGTTGGAAAGCGTAATTACTATCTTTGGAGTACCGAAAACTATACTTTCGGACCGGGGTTCGGCATTCATTAGCTGTATTTTCAAAGGGATTTGCAAGGCCATGGGGGTAAGTGCAGTGAACACCACTGCTTGGAGACCTCAAAGTAATGGCGCTGTAGAAAGGCTCAACAGAACAGTAATTGAATCTTTGCGTAGGTGTGAAGCAGGTTCTAATTGGGATGACATCTTACCCATGGTAGCTTTAGCTATCAGAACCACTGAACATTCTAGTACAGGATTTACGCCAGCGAAACTCGTCTTCGGACATGAGCTGAGGCTCCCACAACCCTTTCAGGAAGCGGGACAAAGTCCTGTAAGCGAAGATTTGATTGCTCAAACGGCAGCCTTCTACGAGCGGGAACTAACAGAGGAGGTCGAGAAGATAAGAGAGGTAGTAAGGCAAACCTACTTGAATGAACAGGAAGAAGCTAGGATTAAGTTCGAAAACAAAAGGCTGAGAACTTTCAATAACGGGGACTTAGTCCTAGTGGAGAGAATGCATGAGACGAAGGGGCGTCACAAATTTGAGCCAAGGTATGGGGGTCCATATGAGGTACTAAAAAGAGCTGGTGATACTGTATATCTCTTGAAGAATCTAGAAACTGGGAATTTGGATAAATACCATATAGATAGGTTAAAACAATACCATATACCAATTAGGATTTTCCCCACAGAGGAGGAGGAGACTAGTGATGGTAATTCAAGTCAAAGTTCCAGTGATGAAGATCATTGGATTCATCTTACAGGTCCAGCTTATCTCCCTAATAGGTCTGTTAATGTAGTGGTTCCACAAGGGGTGACAACCAGAGCGAACTCAGAAGTAATGAGACGAGGGGAAGTTGACAGAGTTAGTGTGAACAGTTTAACTTTACGCAGGTCTACAAGGGTGAAAAGGCCCACACAGTGTAAATTCTGCTTAGACTGTCGCCTCTAACTAGGATTTTGGAGTGTGTACGGAGAATCAGCTCGATAGAATGAGAAGTCTAGAGATTTCAACCTTTTTTTTTTTTTTTTTTTAAGTAGAACTTCATTAGGATTCCTTTTTTTTTTTTTTTTTACAAACTATTTCTTGTTAAAACCCGAGTTTCGAAGACCAATGAGAATAATGTATACCATTGTGAATTAACTATTTAGGGTAAATCTGAAATTTTAGTTATTATCAGGAGTAATAGGTGAAGGAAGGTGTAGGAAATCACAACTTAGAGGGGGGCTATGTCTAAAACAACAAACCTAATAGGCATCCTATGGCTTGTGTTGGGTAATTCAGAAACCCTATAATCCCTGGCCTTCAGGTAGTAGCTTTGAAATAGGTTTCTAATGAGGACATGAAAGGTCAATCTTTCAGAGTAAAGTTGTGAAGTATAGGGACCCTAAGCCAGGGGTAGAAGTTAAGTAGGCCCAGACCGTAGTCGATCCTCGGAAAGCACTTGAGAATGTTAGTGTTGGGTAGTGAATCGTAAACCCTATAAATCCATCTTTCAATAGAGTGTTGAGGTCGGACTACTGCAAAGGGGGCAGACGCACGAGGAAGTAAGAAGAAAGTGACTTCACCCACGGTGGCTAGGGGAATGACTCAATTCCGCTTTTATGAGGTGTCACGTTTAATGGTCCTTTATTCACCATTATAATTTGTGTGTGTCTTTATAGAATTGTCGTGAAAAGTCGCTTAGTGTCAAGGCAAGGGCAGTTTTGAAGTTACACTGATCCTTTTTTTTTTTTTTGGTAGGTTAGCTTCCAGATTATTTAGAATTGTTAACAATTATTGTTAACAATCATTTATCGAGTATAAAGTGTTAGTATATATAGAGCTTGTACAGAGGCATTTTCTTTGAGTAACCTAGGGCTTTAGTTCCCAATTTGTTTTAATTAGAAAACTTTATTTGATTTCACATTAGTCCTGGAATTTAGAAATTGTTAGGGTTTATTTGATAGAGATTATTAAGTGTTTTGGCATTTATAGCAATTTTTAACTTTAGTTTGTATGCAAGCCGTGAATGAAGGGGGGGAGGGTGTATGAATGGATTGGCTTAATGAATGTGTAAGAAGGTTAAAAACTAGTATACTGTTAGACCAAAATTATTTTAGAGTAGTGTTAGGGAATTTAATAGGTTCAATTTTCAATTTTGATTTCTTTATTTGTTAAGAACGATAGCCTCACAGGACTGTAAAAACTCTATTGTTAGGAAAATATTCGCTCCATTTTTGTTAGGTCTCCTTTTGGAGGAGTATAATTTTTTTTTTAATTTCTATTACTAGGGTAATAAAGTACTCTTTGTTATTTATATCAACTTGAATTTTAAGAGTCGTAGATAATGATCATATCTCGATTCCCAGACTGGAAGGTTGTGGGAGGTTATGATCAGACCAGAAAACCCACAAAACTTCTCCTCATTAGAGGAAACGAAGAGGTATAGATTGAATTTTATGCAGGATGGGGGATTTGTTTTAGCCATGCCGTATAACCTGGGGTATAACGGCGCGACCTTGGGTAACCGATCTGACACCGTAGTTTCGACGCTTTTAGCGTGGCTGGAGTGAGGGTGTTCTAGACGGGAGGTCCTGTAAGATTGGCATGTAGGCAGAGATTGCCCAGTTATTCTAGACGAAGTAGTTTCCGTCTATTGAATTTTTTTTGGTACCAGTTTGATCCCCCATAGCTAGCGGAAGTTTCTTCTAATAAAGGATTCGCCCTGCCATACGTTTTGTTGGAATGAATTCGAGCATAAGACCGATTCGAGAGGCAGAATAAGTAATTATTAGGACCTTCAACGAGTTTAAACTCGTTTCATGATAGGATAAGATTTTAAAGTATTAGTTAACTATAAGGACCGCGAACGAGACGCCAGAACGAGCCAATGAGTAAAAGTTTTAGAAGTGTTGTATTGAGGACAGTAGAATTAAGAGCAGTTATACAGGGAGTAGAATTCTGAAGGAATTTGTAAAAGAACCAAAATTTCAGATTGATAAAATTCAAATTTATAAGATGTAGATTTGTAGGATTCAGGTCAATGAATAGAGGGTATATTAGTAGATGAAAGTAATATGAATTTCTTGGAAGGGGGAGGTAGCTGAACTGTACACACCCCAGAGACAAGGTAAACGGAGTCACAAACAAAATAGTAGAAATTGATTAGTCGCTCTGCCAAAACAGAAAAATTCTCTTCATACGGTTGTCACCCTAGATTTAAATGGACTGTGTAGTGTAATAGAGGTCTGGGCTATGCTCCATTTGACCAAGATTCTAAATGACGTTCCCATCTGGGTTGAGAGAGTATTGGAATTTGAGGAATCTAATACACAAGAGAGAACCCACCCTCCAGTAGGATCGGGATAGACGAATATTACCCAGTGACCATCTCGTGATTCCAGACTGGATAAGATTGAAACTTAACTGAGATACTAAACCTTGAACCTTCAGCGCACAAATATACATTATGTTTACATTTTCTTTTTCAATATGTTATTATTTTTATATCATATATATTATATTATAGTCATATACTATTCATTTCAACAATTTTATTTTGACATTCATGATATTCATATTTATATTAAATATTTAATTATATATATTTTGTCACCAAATATAATCTTGTAGTAGTTTTCTTTTGTCATCTATCATGGGATGATTTTTATCACTTATATCTTAACATATTTAATCACTATCTACATGATATGTTTTTACTTCAATATATATGTTATACTCATCATATAACATGGAAGGATTCATTTTATCATTACATATTTCGTGCCTTATTTAATGATTACTTACATAATTTGTTTTCTGTAATTTTTATTTAGCAAAAGTCATCATGTCATAGGCTAATCATTATATACCAAGATATTTCTTTCAGCTAACTATAATTATCCTTTCCTTTGATTGTATATATATATAACTATACCACACGAATGTCTTGATTGGTACGAAAATAAAGATGCTGGCATGTTTTAGGAGTTGGACTAGTCAGTTATTTCTAAACGACTTCTTGGCGCCCAATTTTTTATATATAATATGTAATAGGGAAATGTCCTAACTGTATTGTTAGCAGAAAGAAGGTAGCAATGAATCCAGTACCCCAAGAGGCAAGGATGGGGTTGAGAGGACTTACCACTAGGAAGGCCTACTCCTCAAGACCAAAGAAGAAAGTGGAAGGGTGGTATATATACCCATGAATGGTAAGACAGATGACCTTGCTTACTTCCATACATATGATATGACTGTCCCCAATAACCTATTTTGATAACAGTGTTCTGACAGAATAATAGCACATAAAAACCCCTTTGCCAGGATGCGCAATGCCCACTAGTGTTCGTAATAATAAACATCTAGAATGGCATACCATCATTTTGACTAGCCTTACCTTCCCTATAGGTTTCGGTACACCTGGCTTCACCTAGTAATGGAAAATGCATTTTGCTAGAAATGGGCCTGCTTTCATAGTAACTGATGAAAGGCAGATGAATAATGAATAGCACAAACGCATTTGTCCATTACTTGGCAGGGGGAGGATTGTTGGGGCACGTTTTTGTAACCATACCCCAACAGAAGGCGTATGTATAATCAAATCAAATGGATACATGGCTTCCCTCCCACATAGACTTACAGACCATTCTTTTTGCCCAGAAACCTAGACAACAGATGACACCAGACTTCCATGCCGAAAGCTGATGCCTGGTAAAGAAGAAGACATCCAGAGACATCCGAGCTGGAAACTGTTGTTTCATATGTACATATATTCCCCTCACCAAAAATTTAGGTAAAGGTGACCAGAAAAAAAAATGGAGAAGGAAGATCTCTAAAAGACTGAACCGAGAAAGGAAAGCGTTATATTACAGTGCAAGTGAAAAGGGGCCTGTGTCAATTTTAGCTAAGACGGAGGGGGGGAGCGATATATATATATCGTCCCGAGAAAAAGGGAGGATGATATTTCAATCCATGTGGATGGGAGGGCTGGCGTCTGAAATTTTACACTATCGCCGTAGATGTTACTCTCTTTAGATATTTGTTTTGGTAATACTATATGTTCTATTTTGATGGAAGAGGCCTGGAGTCTGAAATCTTACACTAGTGCCATGTTGTTTCTCTTTTGAGATTTTTTTTTTTGTTTTGGTAATACGATATGTTCTATTTTGGTGAGGCCTGGGGCGTCTACGAAATTGATACTGGAGCCGTTGGCCATTTTGATTGGTTTCTTTCGGCGAATGAAAATGGAGAGAGGGATGATATAAAAGAAGGTTCTTTGCCAAAAGGAGGATTCGATCGGAGTCGCTCAGTGAGAAGGACGATTTTTAGACGGGCCTGAGACGTAGAGGAGACCAGACCTTGCCGCCGCTTTCGAGAGAAGGTAAGCCCCTTGCCATTTAGGCTTAGCCCCTTTTTTTTTTTTTTTTTTTTTTCGAACAGAAGCTAATCTATTTAGATTCTGAGTGGGCCCTAAAGGGCTTTAAGTGACTTAAAAAGGAGTGTTAGGGTTCGTATATTTTGTCCCGCTAGAATAGATGGAGATCTAGGTTTCCCCCCCTTTTTGTGTAGTAGCCAACCTAGATTTCGCATGGGCCTTAAAGGGCTATAAAGTAACTTCAGGTCACCTCTATCTAAATTTTACTATGTAAATAGCATATCTCGTCAGTATAGACATGTTCCCAAATTTTAAGATATTTTAAATAAATGTCTAGAGAAATTTTCTTGTTTCCTCTGTTACCTATTTCATACATAATTTGCCTTATGGTGCTATTCCCACTGTTTAAATGAAATGTTGTATGTTTCTTACCTATTTGAAGGGAATGTTACTAATAATCAAGTCTCCCATAAATTACCGGCCACATACATTGCCGCGAGTGTCTGTGTTTCAGTGTTTTATAGATTGCCCAATTTAATAACGATTTCATGGGTTGTCTGATAATATTGTATAATAGTGTCGCGGCTGTTTCCATCTTTAGACCATTGTTCTGACAATATTATATGCTCGATCCTTGCTTTAGCTCAACTCTTAATCAATTACAGAGTTTTTCCCCCCTTTTCTTTTTTATTTATTTTATTTATCCTGTTTGCATAAATTGCATTACATGTGATGATGTAAAGACATATGCCGATAGTGCATCACTGACAGCTGTGCTGCTATTATACAACATTAAGGTCTTGCTGTGGGTTATATACATGGGGTTGTTGGCCTAAATTGCTATATATATATATACTTAAGTAAGGAAACTTTTAATAAGATACATCGTGTATCCTCCCTTTTCAACTATCCAAACCGGGAACCCATCAATGTCAGGTATATACACTTCTTATTTGCTTATATAATGGCCGATTTCCCATATATGTAATTTTAAACGTTCTCATTTATATAAAAATAATAAAAATATAATATTAAAATAAAATGCATATACATGCTAAAAGGTTCAACTTATTTTACTGTTATTTGTTGTAAGTTCAAGTGTTGATATCGAAAAGAAATTTAGTATTTTTGATTTAGGGATACTCCAATTTTTCCCAATGTGTGTATACGATTGGCTCCAGTTTACAGATAATATAAGTAAAATAATGCAGCATAATAGTAGAGTGTTTTGGAGAACTTCTGAGAGGATTCACCACTGATGGGTCAAGAAATAAAGTTAATGATAAATTGCATTCACTTTTAGGCATAATTAAATTATTGATATGGAATAATTTCATTCATTGCATTGTTTTATTATTTCATTTGATATATATTTTCCTCCGTTATTTTTTTTTTTTCTCAAAGAAAAATGTAAATTTTACTACTCTGCTATTCTTTGAAAATTATTGTTTACCTCTTTGCCTCTCACGTTTTTGTTTTTAAATGTTATGTTTTAACATTTAATTGTGTTTTAAAAAATATATTTGATACATATACGTTAATAAGCTAAAATGGCCCATGTTTTGCGAGCACTTCAACCCGTTGAGTACTTTAATATTTTTTTTAATAAAAAAAGAAGACCAGATGAAAGGGATTTGATGGATACCAGACCCATTGTGATTAGTATTGGAACCGATAAAAACGTGGACAAAAGTATTTTAGTTAAAGTTGGCCAAACAATGGTCAAATGCACGCTGAAGATAAATTGTATGGTTCCAAAGGCTGATTCACCAGATAAGGGTTTTGTTAACCCTGAAGTTGTCATACGTACGAATTCTTATTGCAAACTTCCCCAACCTTTAGCAGCAGATAAATCCCAAGTAGTCCGTCAAATTATTTTAAGTATTATTAATTCATCAAAATGTATTAATGAAGAAGATTTATGTATTGAAAAAGGAAAACTTGTATATTCACTTAATTTAAATTTTTATTGTCTAGATGATGATGGCAGTGTTGTTGATGCATGTTTGATTGCAATGAATGCTTCATTGAAAGGTATTAAATTACCAAAGATTACACTAGATGAAAATGACAAGATTATTAAAGAAATTAATCAAACAATTCCCTTACCTATTTATTCAAGACCTATAGGCTTAAGCTTTGGGTTTTATCAAGATCAATGTTTGCCAGATCCAACACAAGAAGAAAAATCTCTGTGTACTGACTTAATGACTTTGGTACTAGAAGAATCAGGCAAGCTTTGTTATATTCACAAAACGGCTGGTAAAGGAATTACAACCGACCATATGAACATTGCTTTTGAAAAAATAACTTCACATTATAAAAATGTTTTGTCTCTATTAACTAATGTATAAATGGTTTCTGACATGTATGTATATTATATTTGATATATTGACAAATATTAAATAAAAAGTTTCATGATGTTTATATTTATGATATATATTCTTCTTTCTTATCTCCACTCAAACATATTAGGGTATCAAGTTGTGACCCTTGATGGTGTCTGTTTGACAACCATCTTGACTGGGTGAAGTAGAATGTCTTTGTCATTAAGACTGGGAGCACTACTCAGTAGCAGGCCGACTTAGCTCCAAAAGAAATAGCCGCCTCTGACATGAGGAACAGACGCCATGTTCAGCCGCTCCTAACATGGAGTACAAACGCTATTCATCCTGTATCCCTGGATTAGGAGTCCTTACAGGGTACTATCAGCCGGGCCAGCTGAGCCCAGGTTTTTTAGTGAGCTTGTTACTGCTCCCCCTCCTCCTTTTTCATCCGAGCTTGGGACCAGCAAAGGTGGAGCACAGGACGTCAGGAGTTTAACTCTTGGTAGGGCCACCCTGTACCCGGCTAATGTATCAATTGTCTGCTCTCCATAGGAGCGGCTCTATGTCAGGAGACCAAAAGAAGTCACACTGAGTGGTACTTCCAGGTCTTCAGACCAACAGCATCCCTCTTTCCTTCTCCATGATATCTACACCCAGGACTATAATAGAAAAGCTGAGACAATGGAAACTAATGGAGATCGTTTAAACGACTTGAGGAATAAGCAACAACAAGAAACCTATCCACGGTTGCAGTGTTTTGTTACAAAAAAACTCAATTTAGAAAAAAAAAGAATTTTCACAAATATTTATATATAATAGTTTCAACTTCTTACTTTCAATATACCACATAAAATATTTAAGAATTGAGAGAGTTATTTTCCACATATTCTTTTAACAACAAAAACCTTTATTAAGACACTATTGTCTTACAAGGGGATTCCCCTAAATGGAGGGAGGAAATGAGTGAGGAGGAAAAGCAATTTAGAGGGGAGGGGGAGCAATCAGCCGTTGTCTGTGGAGTTGAGCACTTCTTCCCTCATTTTATCAATCACCTTGAAAAATTTAAAATATTTATAAACAAATGTTTTATCCAGCAGGAGAGTAGTAAAAATTTTATATACATGTTGTTCATTATAGTGAGTTAGCCCCGAAATTTCACGAATTTGCTGTCTCTTTTCCTGTAGAAATGGGCAATGGAATAGATAATGGACCAAATTGTCTTGGATGACAGCATTGCAGAAGTATCAATTTAAAGGGTCGCTATTCCAAAATCCCGTGATATCCTCGGGGAAAAATAGCCATAGAATTCTTTGATGGGCTATAAATTGTTTAATTTTCAAAGGGAGTTTTCCAAATATTCTTTGAAACTATACACTCATGGACAAAACTTATGATGTCACCGGTCGTCTATTTTTTTGAAGGAGACAGAGGCAATTTTGTTCACATCTTGTGTGTCTTCAATAAAGCTTACTGTATATCACATATATTTCAGAGTTATTGTCCTGATATACATGCTAAAAGGTACAACTTCCTTGAGTTTTGTCCATGAGTGTCTACACACTTGGTTATCTCGTGTGTCTTCAATAAAGGTCACTATGATATCTTTCATAGTGTTATTGTATAAATCCCGATATACATGCTAAAAGGTACAACTTCCTTAAGTTTGGTCCATGAGTGTATACACACTTGGTTATCTCATGTGTCTTCAATAAAGGTCACTGTAATATCTTTCAAGTGTTATTGTCTGAATCCCGATATACACGATAAAAGGTACAACTTCCTTAAGTTTGGTCCATGAGTGTATACACACTTGATTATCTCATGTGTCTTCAATAAAGGTCACTGTAATATCTTTCAGAGTTATTGTCCTGATATACATGCTAAAAGGTACAACTTCCTTAAGTTTGGTCCATGAGTGTATACACACTTGGTTATCTCGTGTGTCTTCAATAAAAGTCACTAATATCTTTCAGAGTTATTGTCTGAATCCTGATATACATGCTAAAAGGTACAACTTCCTTAAGTTTTTCCATGAGTGTATCTTTCAGAGTTATTGTCTGAATCCCGATATACATGCTAAAAGGTACAACTTCCTTAAATTTTGTCCATGAGTGTATACACACTTGGTCATCTTGTGTGTCCTCAATAAAGGTCACTGAAATATCTTTCAGAGTTATTGTCTGAATACTGATAATACATGCTAAAAGGTACAACTTCCTTAAGTATTGTCCATGAGTGTAAACTAGATATAAGCTTGGTTTCTTGAATGCCGTTTAAGCATTACAGATATCAAGTTCGGGGTTTTAATACATTTTATAAATATTCACTCTACGCTAAAGAATGACATAGTAAATAAGGTAACGTTGAAAATTAGGAAAAGACAAACTTCAGGATGACACAGCAATTTATTTAAAGCACAAATTAAAATTGGTAAAATACAAGAGAATCACACACACACAAAAACCTTTATTAAGACACACAGGTCTTACAGAGGATTCTCCTTGGGGTTACAAGACGAAGAAACCCATGAAAGTGGGAAATATACAAAGGGATAAAAATGGAGAAAGATTATATACACATGATAAATATATACAGATTATTATTTGAATGATCCTATGGAAAATAAGAATATGGATTTGGAAATATGGATGGAAGAAGTGGAGAGCGAAAAGAGGAAAAAAACAGGTATTTACATATGGAACATACATGTAATGGAACAGTCAATTAATACAAGAGAAGCAATGAGGGAAGTTTAAGCAGAGTAATAAAATATATAAACATCTTGTTGAATTTTGTCTTCTTCTTCTTTCTTATCTCCTTTCAATCATATTAGGATATCAAGTTGTGACCCTTGATGGTGTCTGTTTGACAACCATCATGACTGGGTGAAGTAGAATGTGTCTGCCTTTGTCATTAAGACTGGGAGCACTACTCAGTGGCAGGCCGACTTAGCTCCAAAAGAAATGGCCGCCTCTGACATGAGGAACAGACGCCATGTGCAGCTGCTCCTAACATGGAGTACAAACGCTGCTCATCCTGTATCCCTGGATTAGGAGCCCTTACAGGGTACTATCAGCTGGGCCAACTGAACCCAGGTTTTTTAGCGAGCTTGTTACTGCTCTCCCTCCTCCTTATGTTTTTTTCTGAGTAGATTCAGTTTGTGGAAGTTGTCATACAATAGAACTGTGTCATGAGAGGACACTCCCGCTAGAGTACATTTCTCTACAAAGGACACTTTTCATAAACACAGGGTAATAAGACCAAATCCAAATAATGTGTCACATTTCAGTAACAATGCTGTTACCGAAACATCACACACAACTTATTTATTTGGTCTTATTGTGTTTATAATCCAAATTGTGCCTTATTGACAGTTTTCATAGAAAAATTGTTTTACTATTTAGTTAACCTAGGATAAGTTCCATCAGCTACCATCGGTGTAGATATGCATTTTATCAAAATGTTATTGTTCATTTCTAATGATAATTAAACACAAGGTAATAAGACCAAATAAATAAAATAGT
>CP092871.1:12377445-12393130 GCA_030710605.1 Cordylochernes scorpioides | reverse complement strand
GAAGTTGTACCTTTTACCATGTATATCGGTATTCAGACAATAACTCTGAAAGATACACTCATGGACAGAAAACTTAAGGAAGTTGTACCTTTTACCATGTATATCGGGATTCAGACAATAACTTTGAAAGATACACTCATGGAAACAAAACTTAAGGAAGTTGTACCTTTTTGCATGTATATCGGGATTCAGACAATAACTCTGAAATATACACTCATGGACACAAAACTTAAGGATGTTTTACCTTTTAGCATGTATATTGGTATTCAGACAAATAACTCTGAAAGATATTACAATGACCTTTATTTTAGACACACGAGATGACCATGTGTGAACAGCCTCTGTCTCCTTCATAAAAGTAAAAGAAAGAAAAGAAACAGACTAACGGCGACATCAAGGACTTTTCACTTCATCAAGTTTTGTCCATGAGAGTATATATGAAAACCTACATTCTATATTTGAGGAACATGTAGGGACAAATTCGATTTGTAATGACAGGTCACAGTAAAGGTGTTACACATGTACTTATTGCATATTTATTTCAATAATTCAGTTGGAAATAAGTATTTGAGTTTTTTTTATCAAATACTTAAAATTCATTAATGTTTTTTAGACAATAACAACAAACTTTGTAGAGTGTTTTATTTAAGATAGAAAGGTGCTGTACATTGTAACGACATCAATCAAAATGCCATTGTTATGAACTTGTTTTACAAGAGATATCTTAGCATCAGCTTTTATCCTTTATTCTCTTTGTTTCTTGAGGCGACAACACAACAGATCTAATCTATATTTCGACGTTTATTGTGTTGTCAAAGATTTGATTGACTTTCTGTGAAAGTGATGTTTGTGTTGTTGCTATTGTTAACTTTGTGATATGATTGTGTGAAGCTACTAGGAGGATTTCTTCCATTTATTGAAATCTGATTGAAATTTCTTGGATAGATTACCATCATTATAGAATCTATTGATGAAATTTTTTATGGAAGGATATTGATCCATATAAATAAAAGTCACATTTCCCGTCAAAATGCATAAAAACTAGACATCTTTTGACCGTCGCTGTAAACTAGCGGCCTCAGGTCGATGACAAAGCCACAACACCAGCTTTGGTAAACTGAGAAGTGTCCACCTGAAGACCATGGTTTCGGGCTAATGGCCCTCGTCAGTCTAGAGAGGACTTTATTCCATGAGATACATACGGGATCTAATGGAATCTACACAGATTGAAGCACGGTGGAATTTTCACAGTTCTCTAAATGAACGGTTCTCAGTTCGCCAAAGCTGGTGTTGTGGCTTTATCTCCAACCTGAGGCCGCTAGTTTCCAGAGACGATCAAGAAACGATTTCATATTCGCTTATAAAAACTACTCAAATGTGGGTTTCTAGCTTGGATTTTGTTGATCGACAATAGATCGTTTCTATCGACAAGTCCGAGGTGTCGTATGGAATATGTCAACGACTGTGTGTGACAGGTGGAGACCCAGGGCTCATCAACCAGAAGACCCCTACCACCATCCTCCTGACCCCTGAAGGAGAATTTCACTCCTTTGGTTACACCGCCCGGGACAACTATCATGATCTGGATCCTGAGGCCGCACGTCAATGGTTCTATCTTGACAAGTTCAAAATGGTCCTTCATCACAATGAGGTAGTGCATCTCTCTCTGTTTGTCTGGATACTGAACTGTCAACTCAACTGTTCTAACAGATTCCTTCATATTTTTATTTATTTTATTTATTAATACAAAGCAATAACACGCTATCTATATACAGTAGAACCTCTCTATAAAGGACAACACCTAATTACAGAACCAAAGTGTCCTTTAAGGAGAGATTTCCTCTTACCGGAGAGTTGCTAAATAGTAAAAATGGTAATTTTGCAAATGAAAACTGTCCTTTGTAGAGAAGTACTCGCTAGCGAGGTATCCACTAAAGGGAGGTTCTACTGTATAACAAATGAAAACATTGACGCGAATGTTTATTTTCATAAATAAATCAAACTTCTACTGTCCTTACTGCGATGAAAAAATATTGGGAGGGCTTAGTCATTAGTGGTAAACCTTCCCAGCTGTTTCGCCAATTTGATCTACCAGACCACTTCTTTAGAGCTCTAATACTGTATTGGACGATTCTGCTTATATATGCTACACATTCTGCTTATATGATAAATACAGTTTCTAAGATTCCATCTCTGTCACTAGGGCAAAGATTCCTGTTTACAAAATAACACGGATGCAGTAATCATTTTTGAGTTATTTTTATCAACGTTTTTGCGGATCACTGTCCCATGGGGGGATGCGAGTTAACATCCTAGAATTATATGGCTATTCAGATTTTTCGGTCCATAAGCCCAAACTTCGCGAAATAAACAGCACAAGAACAATCAAATCAAGTTGAAGACATTATCAATATTTTCATAAAGGTTTATTGTCATTTGTAAACACAAGGTAATAAGACCAAATCCAAATAAATAAATTGTGTGTGACGTTTCTGTAACAGCATTGTTACCATTTTCTGTTACCGAAACTTCACACACTATTTATTTATTTGGATTTGGTCTTATTACCTAGTGTTTATAATCTATATTCCAAATTGTCTCTTATCATTGTCATTTGTAGTTTCGGCGATACATTGTCTTTTGTCGATCTATTCAAATTCGAATATTTCACTAATAATCTTTCAATTCTATAAAATAATTCCTTGAATCAATATTGAGTAAAATCAATCATTCCTCCAGGGTAAAGTATCTTTTCAAAACATTTTTATTTTTCTCTAGTTTTCTGGCTTATTATACCAGGTTTTCTCCTGTAGACAATTGACAATTAAAATAATTTTATTGAGATCTTGTCAATACATTCAAAGTGCACAGTCTGCACTATTTTAAAAAAAGATAATAGGCATTAATTACACTATGTACAATGAATATGACGCCTCTGCCAGCGCTGCAGAGTTTGGTGGAGAATCGCCAGTGGGTCTCCAGCGACACCATGTATTTCGTGATCTGCGAAGAATACGTAGATCGCGTACTTCGCCGATGAGGAGATGGTGATGGCGTGGTCCTCGAGACCAACTGGAAAGATCCAGGACTGCAGGTGGACGTAGATGTAGACGTAGAAGGACGTCCGTGTCCGTAAGCTAGAGAATAATAAAAATGTTTTTAAAAGATACTTTTCACTGGAGGAATGATTAATTTTACTCAATAATCTTTCTACCTTTTTTTTTCAAAGAGCGACAGTTGGTTGCCAACATATCGAATGGCAATAAACATTTATAAAAAGATTAAGAAAAAAGGCATTTCCTGATCGTTCAACTAAAAGTTGCTGATGGCTTGCGCCATCTATCGGAATAAATATCAGCAATCGTTTTTTTTTTTTTTTTAATTTTTATTCCAGAAATACCCAAATACCGTTTCTTGATTAATCAAGAAAAGCTAACCACGGGAATGGGTATTTGGCCAATTCTGGAATAATTAAAAAATCAATGATTAGTTGATATTTATTCCGATAGATGGCGAAAGCCATCAGCAACTTTTAGTTGAACGATCAGGAGATGTCTTTTTTCTTTATTTATCTACCAGATCCAAGTACAAATTCACTTTTGTACTATTTTTCACATTTATAAAAAGGTTGATTAAACCTTTAAATTAGATTAATCCAACTTTCAATGGTATGGTATTCTCTATACAAGAACAATTGATGGATCTCTGTGGTATTTTGAAAGCCTATTCTCAACCATTCAATGGTTTATACAAAGAATCCTGTCTTCTTCTTCTTCTTTCTTATCTCCACTCAATCACACTAAGATACCAAGCTTGTAAAACTTGTTGATGGTGTCTGCCGGGGAAGAGTAGAGGTCATCAATAAATGAGTCAATACAGTCAATATACAATCCTGAAGTACAGTAGAACTTGCATGAGAGGACACTCACGCTAAAGGACACCTCTCTATAAAGAACAGTTTTCATTTACAAAATAACCATTTTTACCATTTAGCATCTCTCCGGTAAAAAGACACCTCTCCTTAATGGTCACTTTGCCTCTGCATTTCAGTGTCCTTTACAGGATGGTTCTACTGTACTGATCAAATGACGGAGAGAGGCGTCACATCTTTGTCTTTACCTTATCACTGTGGAAATTCCTTCGATACAAATGGGTTTCTCACTGGAATGTATGTTGGTGACTAGAATCTGAGCTTGGATACGGAGCTGACAGCTGCCAACGGCCGTCCAGTACCTGCCGTGAACGTGTTCGCCCATGCCTTGGCGTATTTCCGCGAACAGGCGTTGAGTGAGCTGAGCGAACAGGCTGGAGCCCGCGTGCTGAACGAGGACGTCCGCTGGGTGGTGACTGTACCAGCCATCTGGCGTCAGCCGGCAAAGCAGTTCATGCGAGCCGCTGCTTACAAGGTACACACATGTACACTCATGGACAAAAGGAAGCTTCATATCTTGAAGGAAACAGAGTCAATTTTATTCACATTTGGTTATCTCGTATGTCTTCAATAAAGGGCACTGTGTATCAAATATCAGAGTTATTGTCTGAATCCCGATATACATGCTAAAAGGTACAACTTCCTTAATTTTTGTCCATGAGTGTAGACGTCTCTTCCTTTCTGATGTTATACTAGGGGTTAGTGAAGTGATATAGCAATGTTTGAATTAATCCATCAATGCAATAGATGTAAATCTCCAAGATATTAATTAAATAATGCAACACATGTGTGGTGTATTTAAGATTTAAGATTTAAGATTTAAGGATCAGACATTTATTTAAGCTACTAAAGATTTTTAATAGTCGTTTACAGCACAAGCTACATTCTAATAATAATAATAATAATTAACTATGCAAATTCTGCATTCCGGTCAATAGTCACAAATGATTAAATAGTAAATATTATGAATACACGTCAGCTCCTTCCCCTCCTTCAAAATCCAAATCTTTCAGGAGGTCTCCTATCCCTCATAGGATACCTTCGCTGAGGCGTTCTATCCTGGTCCGAAGCTGCGGGACCGGGCTCCTCTGGTGCAGGGATTCCTGGAGAGGAGGGAATGTTCTCTTTACTGGGGATCTCCACAGAACCATCCTCTGCACGGCTCTCATTACTTGGGCACTTTATCAGTTGCTCCGGCAGAAATATCTCGGGAGCCGGACTAGGCACGATGTAATTCTTTCTCAATTGGCATACGTGCCGTCTCCACAGTCTGCCGTCATTTAATTTAACTGTATAAAAACACTTTCCCAGTCTCTTTATAACCTTTCCTTCCTTCCATTTATTGGGACCCAGAAAGTCTCTGACCAAAATATTTTCGTCCTCCTCAAAATCAGGGGAATATCCCTTTTTAAATCCTGGCTTGACTTCCAATTTTGGCTTCAATAGGTTCCACTTACATTTAAGCATCCGCTTTAAAAAAGTACTGCTGGGGCTTCCCTAGTGCTCGAATGTGGTACTGTTCTATATGTGAACAGAAAATTTGCCAAACTCTTATTTAATTCTTCATTTCTCATATTCTTTAAGCCTCTTTTCAGAGTTTGTACGAAGCGTTCTGCCAAACCATTGGTAGCTGGAAAATAAGGAGCAGACCTCAAATGATGAACTCCATTTGATTTAAAAAAATATTTCATTTCTTCCGAAACGAATTGAGGGCCGTTATCCGTGACCACTTGGTCAGGAATACCATAGCGCGAGAATAAGTCTCTCAGAACTCGGATAGTATTTCCCGCGGTCGTGGAATTCATTATAATAACTTCCGGCCACTTTGAATAACTGTCAATGACAATTAAGAACATTTTGTTCATGAATGGACCTGCGAAATCCAAGTGAACTCGATACCAAGGTGTAGGAGCAGATTCCCACCTGTGAACACTTTCTTGCTTTAACGTATGGTTATTTATATTACACTCTCTGCAGACTCTAGTAATTTCCTCTATTTCACGATCTATTCCAGGCCACCAAATAAAATTTCGCGCTAGTACTTTCATTTTTACAACACCTAGATGTCCTTGGTGCAACTCAGCTTTAATTTTCGCTCTGAATTTCCTTGGAATAACTACTCGTGTTCCCAAAAGTAGGATTCCCTGCTCTACAGTTAACTCTTCTCTCCGCAAATAAAACGAGAGCAATTCGGTATTTGATGGCTTATCTTTCCAACCATACAATGTGTTCTGGTATACTATTTTTAAGATTGAGTCCTTGCAAGATTCTCGCCTAATGTGACTCGATGTGAGCGGCAATTCTTCACATTGTTTAATCATGTCAACTGTATTTACAGCATCTTCTTCCATTTCTTCATATTGTTTCAGTGGCAATCTAGAAAGGCCATCGGCATTGCCGTGGTCTCCAGTTTTCCTGCACTCAATTGTGAAGTTATATGAAAACAAGATCAATGCCCATCGCTGTAGTCGTGCAGACATGTTCGATGATATTTCCCGCTTGGGATTTAGTATGTGGTGCAAGGGTTTGTTATCAGTTATTAATTCAAATTTTCTTCCAAAAAGGTAATTGTTAAATTTCTTTAAAGCCCAAATTATACTCAAACATTCCTTATCAATCTGTGAATATTTCTTTTCAGCCTGAGATAAGGTCCTCGAGATAAAATATATAGGGCGTTCATTTCCGTCGACATCAATTTGAGACAACACAGCACCGAGTCCGTAGCTGCTTGAGTCACACGACAGACGGATTGGCAATTTAGGGTCGTAAGCTATCAATATTTGATCTGAAGAGATGATTTCTTTGATTTCCCTAAAAGCCTTTTGGCATTCTGTTGACCAATGCCATTTTGTTCCCTTTTTTAGAAGAGCATATAAGGGCGATAAAACATCTGCAGCGTTTCTGATAAATTTGTGATAATAGGTAACTAATCCCAAAAACGCTCGTAACTGGGTTACATTTAGTGGTTTTGGAGCATCCAAAACAGCCCTTATCTTATCATTTGTTTTATGCAAACCCATTTTATCGATCACATGACCGCAATATTCAAGACTTTCTTGAAAAAATTTGCATTTGTCTCTGTTAGCCTTGAGGCCATATTCATTTAATCTATTTAAGACTGCCTCCAAATTTCTAAGATGGTCAGCCTCAGACTCTCCGGTAATTAGTATATCATCTAGATAGACAAGAGTTCCTGGTATGCCGGACAGTATTTGTTCAATTATTCGCTGCCATATTGCTGGTGCAGAAGCAATGCCAAAGGGAAGTCTATTATATCTATAGAGTCCTTTATGTGTATTTATTACGGCCATTTCTTTTGATTTTTCGTCCAATTCTAATTGCAAATATGCCTGGGACAAATCTATTTTACTAAAATTTATTCCTCTTCCGAGAATGGCAAAAATGTCCTCTATTTTAGGTAGTGGATATTGATCAATTTTAAGTACAGGGTTTAGTGTTATTTTAAAATCTCCGCAAATACGGACATGGCCATTCTTTTTCATTATAGGAACTATAGGCGTAGCCCAATCGCTTCTTTCTATTTTTGTGATTACTCCTTGGGCCTCAAGATTTTCCAATTCTTTTTCAATGGCGTTTCTCATTACATAAGGAACATTTCTCGCCCTGAAAAATCTAGGATTAGCATCTTTTCTAAGAATTAGATGCGCCTTATGATCCTTAATTACACCTACATTTGTAGTGTCAAAAACCTCTGTAAATTTATTTACCAAAAAGGAACATGTTGTGTCCTGGACTAAATTTATATCAGAAAATTTTAAAAATTTAGCAGGCAAGCACTTAATCCAAGCAGTGCCAAGCAATACAGACCTATTTGCTTCAGTTATAATTAATGGAAGAGTTTTATTTGCCTCTGCTACAAACACTTCTCTTTTGCCAATAACATCAATCTTCGTATTTGAATAAGATTTAAGATGTAAATTTATAGGAGATATTTTCTTATTCCACAATTTCTTATACAAATTTATTGGCATCAACGTGTGACAACTACCTGTGTCGAATTCAAACTGTATATTTTTGTTGTCCACATTTAGAGTAATAAAATATTTTCCGTTATTACCTGCTTCAACCACATTTATTTTTCCAGTAGCTTTTGATCCGTGCTGTATTTTGGCATATTTAGTTTTTCTATTTCTACAAGCCGGCTTTATGTGTCCAATTTTTCCACATTCATGACATTTTGCATTTTTAAAAAAGCATTTATTTGATGGATGATTTTGTCTACCACAATGAGAACATGCACTATTTAATTTTTTAACATCATGAATATTTGCATCTGCATAATCTACATTTTTCATTGATAGTAAATCTCGTTCTGCGGCTTCGTATGATAATGCTATTTCGTAAATTTTGTCTAATGTTGCATCATCGCCTTCTTGCAATAGGCGTTTCTGTAGATTTTCGGATCTAACGCCAACCACCAATTTATCTCGTAGCATTTCATTTAACATGCTTCCGAATTTACAAGGCTCTGCTAGACCTCTCAATGTTGCCATAAATTGAGATATAGTTTTATCTTCTTGACTTGATTTAAAAAATTTATATCTAGCAGGTATGACTCTAGGTGTAGGCGCGAGATGTCTATTTAAAAGTGCGACAATTTCATCGAATGATTTTGTTTCCAGCTTTTCAGGCGCTACTAAATCTTCGGCCAATTTAAATAACTTTGGGCCTATCACCGCCAGTAAAACTGGTACTTGTTTAGCTAACGAAGTATCATTAGCGGCAAAAGCAAAACGTAAACATTTCACGAAAATTTCAAAATCTTGATCTGGCGTGAAAGCTGGAAATGGAACTATATTTGACATAATTTTAACTTACTTTTTATCCTCGTCGCCAGCTGTGGTGTATTTAAGATTTAAGATTTAAGGATCAGACATTTATTTAAGCTACTAAAGATTTTTAATAGTCGTTTACAGCACAAGCTACATTCTAATAATAATAATAATAATTAACTATGCAAATTCTGCATTCCGGTCAATAGTCACAAATGATTAAATAGTAAATACTATGAATACACGTCAACATGTTTTTGGAGATCAAAAGAAATTTATCTTCAGAAATCTGTTGCATTATTTAATCAATCCATCTATTCTTCTCTCTCAGCCTATGTAAAGGTCTTCCTATCACACTTGGTAATCTCGTGTGTCTTCAATAAAAGTCACTGTAATATCTTTCAGAGTCTTCTTCTTCTTTCTTATCTCTACTCAATCATATTTAGGTATCAAGCTTGTAAAGCCTGGGGAAGAGTAGAGCTCATCCATCAATGGATGAGTCAATACAGCCAATAATGTGTTTTCGGGTTGCAGGTTGAGAATTGCACTTAGTACACAGTGAGAAAACCTTGCAACCATTCTGGAAAGTCATTGTCCGTAGATGACCAGACTTAAGTTTGGTCTTTCAGAGTTATTGTCTGAATCCAGATATACATGGTAAAAGAATCGTATATATATATAACTCTTGGGGATTATTTCTTTCTTAGAAGAATCCTCTGAAATATAAACAATAATGATAAAAAAACGACCTACATGGATAAGTTTCCTGCCCTATTTATACATTCTCTCAAGTCCTCAGACATCACAAACACAGGAGTATATGATCATATGTCCAGGCGGGGATTGCCAGCCCTGAGTATCCCGAGCAGCTGCTGATAGCCCTGGAGCCCGAAGCAGCTTCCATCTACTGCAGGAGACTACGGCTACACCAGCTGGTGCCCGACCACGGTGAGTATCTCCGTCACCTCGCCCGGTGGCTGCAGGCTGACCTCGGGGTGTGGCAGGTACCTCGAGTCCTCGCACCGGGGGCGGTGTGGTGGAGAACACCTTCCATTCAGGTACCCTTACTTCCATAGTGGGGCATGATAACCTGGATATGATACATCTGTTTTGAGAATTCGAAACTATTATATACACGTATTGGGAGGGTTCACCACTGATGAGCCAGGCTCTCCCATTATTTTATCATTGCAGTAAGGGCAGTAGAAAATTGTTTTTTTTTTTTTTTTTTCAAAGAATCATACACGTCAAATTTTGCTCAAATTTCTTTAGTATAGGATAACTTTATGAATATTCGAAACTATTATAAACGCGCATGATTCTTTTGAAAATTGAAAATTTTCTACTTTCTTACTGCAATGGAACAATTAAAGGGAGGGCCTGGCTTATCAGTGGTGAACCCTCCCAGCGGGTTCATCTAAGATACCCATTCCAAGAGTCTAGAATCAGTATCACTATAAAATGAAGTTCCAAAAATGCAATATAGCAGCGGTATGGTAGATTTAACTGTCGAAACCGCTGGAAGGTTCACCACTGATGAGCCAGGCCCTTCCTTTAATTTTTCTATTGTAGTAAGGGCAGTAGAAATTGTTTAATTTTCAAAAGAATCATAGGTGTCTATAATAGTTTCGAATATTCATAACAGATGGCGCGCTGTTGCATCATAATAGGATAAGTTTAAATGTCTGTATGTAACTAACTACCAGGTGTAGAGTGAGAGAGTGTGCAGGAACACGGTACATGGTGGTAGACTGCGGGGGCGGCACGGTAGACATCACGGTCCACGAGATGCTCGACCGCCAGGGTACACTGAAGGAGCTCCACAAGGCAACAGGAGGACCCTACGGCTCCGTCGGGGTGGACAGAGAGTTCGAGAGACTCCTAGGTGACATCTTCGGTCATGATTTCATCGATCTCTTCAAGACCAAGAGACCAGCAGGCTTCGTTGATCTCATGGTCGGTTTCGAGGCTCGGAAAAGGAACGGCAGTCCCTATAAGAACACCCCCATAAACATCTCTCTGCCTTTCTCCTTCATCGACTACTACAAGAAACACAAGGGCAGCTCGGTAAGTTGGATATACCTACTGGAGAGAGTGCATCATACTGACCGTAAAGACGTCTGGGCGACACATACCTGGATACCCGCCGACACGCTTTGTGGACCAATTAAAGGAACTCACTGGTTTAACGATCGCCGAGATGGTACATCTAGCTCAAGACAGAGATGGCTGGTGTCGCATCGTGTTTGGGATGTGATACATACAGTGGGCCACAATGTTCGATCGCGAATAAAATTATATTATTACTGGCATTATTTCAGGGTGTACGGAGGCTTGATATTGCATAATATTGTCTTCGGGGGGAAAGTAAAATCCTCTGCAATACATATAAAATAATAAATAAAACGGCTTCCTAAGATGAATTTCTTGATTATTATATATTATTCTCAAGCTTTAAGAACCCTTCTACGGGAGTATATGGGCTTTTGGGTTTTCCAAACCCTTCTACAGGAGTATCCATCTATGCTTCCTTTCTCCCTGTGGTGAATCTGTATAAGACCGGTGGTCTTAATAAAACTTTGTGTGTTAATGGACTCAGTAGTTCACAGATGTGTTACCACTGCGAGTGTGTTCCAGGTGGAAAGTGCCGTGAAGAAGCACGGCAGCAAGGACGTCCGTTGGTCCAGCCAAGGAATGCTCCGTCTCGAGCAGTCCTCGCTGCTCCGTCTCTTCCAGCCCACCCTGGACCACATACGTCGCCACGTCGCCAATGTCCTCAACTCGCCCACGGCCTCCGATGTCAGCCACATGTTCCTGGTTGGAGGCTTCGCTGAATCCCAGATTCTACAGAAGGCCATACGTGATGAATTCTCAGCTCGAGTTCAAGTTATCATTCCCCAGGGTGTGAGCCTCGCTATCTTGAAGGGCGCTGTACTCTTCGGTATTGATCCCACCGTGGTGAATGTCCGCAGGTTGAGAATGACCTACGGTGTGGGTGTTCTCAACCGTTTCATGCATGGCTTCCATCCTTCAGAGAAACTGATCGTGAAGGACGGTGTGGAATGGTGCTCGGACGTCTTCGACAAGATTGTGGTGGTGGACCAGTCCGTAGGGCTGGGAGACATTGTGTGCCGGAGCTACACGCCAGCCAAGACTGGACAACTCTGCAGCGTCCTCAACATCTACTGCTCGGAACGTGAAGACGTGAGATTTATCACAGATCCAGGAGTCCGGAAATGTGGGACTCTTATCCTGGACTTATCTGAGGGCAAGTATCTGCCTGGGACTCCCAGAAGAAGAGAGATCCAAGCGAGGATGACATTCGGGGACACGGAGATCCGCATCTCTGCACTGGACATTGCTACTGGGAAATGTGTGAAAGCAGAAATTGATTTCTTAAACCATTGAAGAGTCCACGGCCAAACAGCATTGTACAATTGCCATTGTCCTCCTATGATGTGTATAGTGTACCTACATGTAGAAATAATAAAAAACGCTTTTTTGTCTTGGAGTAATTTCTTGTAGAACGACACTTCATGCTACAGAATATCTTCAGCTGAAGAAGGCTTAGGAGAGAGAGAAAGAGAGATTTTGATATTTAAAATGATTTTATTTACAAAATCATACAAGTGTGTAGAATAGATAAAATAATATATACAGTAGAATCTCCCTTTAGCGGACACCTCTCTACAAAGGACAGTTTTCATTTGCAAAATTACCATTTTTACAATTTAAAAACTCTCCGGTAAGAGGACACCACTCTCTAAAGGACACTTTGGCTCTGCAATTAGGTGTCCTTTACCAGGAGGTTCTACTGTATATAAAAAGAGAATTTAAAAAATAAATAAATAAAAGAGAGGAAACTATATACAGTTAGGTAAAGTACGGGAGACAACGATAAAGAGTCCTCCTCCAGACAGTAAGTCACGTTCTCTCCTCATCTCAAGGCTCAGAAAGAACCTGTGAATTGATGACTTGGCAGACGCGAGGATGGTGTTGTCATCCAGCCCTTGACCGAAGAGCCAGTAGCCCTGCAGGTTGCCAGAGAGAGACACGATGTGTGGTTAACAATAATTACCTGCATGGAATGTCAACATACCATTTGTGTATTGAATAAACCAAGTAGCTGCACTCATGAACAAAACTTAAGGAAGTTGTACCTTTTAGCATGTATATCGGGATTCAGACAATAACTCTGAAAGATACATTCATGAACAAAACTTAAGGAAGTTGTACCTTTTAGCATGTATATCGGGCTTCAGACAATAACTCTGAAAGATACACTCATGGACAAAACTTGAAGAAATTGTATATTTTAGCATGTATATCGGTATTCAGACAATAACTCTGAAAGATACACTCATGGAAAAAACCTAAGGAAGTTGTACCTTTTAGCATGTATATCGGGATTCAGACAATAACTCTGAAAGAAACACTCATGGACAAAACTTAAGGAAGTTGTACTTTTAGTATGTATATCGGAATTCAGACAATAACTCTGAAAGATACACTCATGGACATAACTTAAGGAATGTTGTACCTTTTATCATGTATATTGGGATTCATACAATAACTCTGAAAGATATTACAGTGACCTTTATTGAATGCATACAAGATAACTAAGTGTGAACAAAATTGTCTCAGTCTCCAAAAAAAAAAAAAAAACAGACGACCGGCAACATCAGACTTTCTGCTTTCTTAAGTTCTGTCCATGAGTGTATATGAAAAGATTATTGATTTATGATGTAAGGTTTTTTTGGACCAAATTCTGAAATAAATTAAAAATCAGCGATTAATTTATATTTATTCCAACAGGTGGCGCGCAAATCATTAACAAATTAATTTGCATAATCAGGAGATTCCCTCAGTTTAACCACCTTATATATCCGAGTACAATTTTTACTATTAGATAATAAAAGGCATATATTGGATTTAATAAATCCAATATATGCCTTTATTATCTAATGAATTAAGTATGGATTGCTCTATTTTCAAAATAATTTTTAGTATGTAAATTGTATTAACTTTAAATTTGTGGCTCCTCCAGGACGATCAATCTATAGCCATAGTCTAATCGTAAGATATGTTGATCTAGTTGTTCCATTCATTGAGGATTTTCATTAGAAAATAATTTATCGTTTTTTCCACTGCCTTCCTCATTCATATACCATTGATCCAATAATAGGTTCATCTACCTTTAGAAAATATTTCCAACTTCAAATGAGTGTTATTCTTTTTTATTAATGATATGTAAATTTACCAATATGTCTCTTTAGGGAATTCTGGTGTGTCTGGATTTTTTTATTATTAACTAGCCGAATGACCCGGGCAACGCCCGGGTTTTACCCGATTAAATGTTTTTATTCAAATACTATTCGTTACAATTATAAATTAGCGCCGTGGATGTCACTCTTGTGAAACGTCCCGCTCCAAACTTTGTGTCTGAGAAGCGATATTTTTATAGAAAGATGATCTAGCTTTTGTTTTCTGCTCGAATGAATGTTTTTCTGTTAGAATTTTGTTCCTGCGTACAAAATAATGAACTGGTTTCACCCATGGTCTCTGCTTTTTGGAATTTTTCCCGATATAATTTTGTATCGGATAATCAAACATGATACAGCAATATCGTCATCATCATTTTCTGAATAAAAATATATAGTTTTAATAATTGATTTATATATTTTTTTAAATAGCCTATCGTCTTCCCCGTATTTTTTTTTACCTATGTATGGAAATTTTGGTTTGAATTAGTGAACTACTGCGAATTTGTATACCGGACATACAGACAGACATACAAACATTCATTTTTATATATATAGAGATAGAGAAGAGATATTCCTAGTACACGTGATACAGGCCATGATAATCATGATGGGTAAGAAGTTAGTGACTGATTTTACTGTCAGGCGTACAGACTTTGGTCTAAGTAGCCCTCTATCCAACGGTGTTTTTACTGTAAGTGCACCACATGTCTACACACGTGAAAAGCAGTTCGACTTTTGCACTTACGTTTGGTTACTTTCACTCACTGGTGGGGTTGGACTTTTCAAGAATCGGGGGGATATTGGAGCATTTTTTTTTAATTAGAAAAAAGTGCCCAATGCGGGATTCAATCCCGGGTCGTAGCGGTCGAAAACCAACAGTTTAGACCATCCTTCCACCAATCCCCTGACTATATGGATGAAAAGAAGGAATAGAGACCAAGAAAGGATGACAATCCCAGATTGTCCAGTAAGATCGTAGCAAGCTTCATATAGACACACTGGGATATGTTTCAACAACTGTTATACAAGGCTCATTATAATATAATAATATTGTCACGGTAGTGATAACGAGTATAACAAAAGTTTAAGTAAAAATAATTTATTTATAAAATGCAAACTATTTCTAAAAATTTATTCACAAGTAATAATATACAAGAATGGTAAGGGCTATGCAAATATTTATGATGTTGATATTCAACAGAATATTTAAAATAATTATTCAGTGACAATATAAAGGCTATATTTTTGTAACTAATAAATTTACTGGCAATGTGTTTCTTTTCAATAATATCATCAAATATTATCTCTACAGACCTTACTGCAATGATATAAGTTATTGAATGAGAGGGCTTGGCTCAGAGAGGGTTCACTACTGATGAACCAAGCCCTCTCATTCAATAACTTATATCATTGCAGTAAGGTCTGTAAAGATAATATTTGATGATATTATTAAAAAGAAACACATTGCCAGTGAATTTATTAGTTACAATTTTTTTCGATAGATGGCAATTAAATTTATCCTTATATATATATAAAAGTCAGTGTATGTATGTATGTTTGTCGACTATACACGTCCATAATACAGAACTAATCTGACTGAAATTTCAAGAGTATATAGAGTAGAATTTGGAAAAAACTTATAGTGAAAATCCCAGGTCTCTATCCCGAATATTCTTCGAGTTATTTGCAAATTTGCC
>CP092871.1:12360726-12377345 GCA_030710605.1 Cordylochernes scorpioides | reverse complement strand
CTTTCGCTCGCAAGCAGCGCCTCTAGCGGAGAAGATGGGATGTAATATCAGCTGACCTAATGTACATGTAAAACGTGTTTTAGCAGGACATAGAGACGAGAGCGGGACTTTTCCAAGTTCCAAATAACTTTATTAGGTGCCGCTCAAAAAGAGCAACCTAGATCATCATATTTACAATATACTGAGGGGGGTGGTTATGTACAGGGGTTCATTTACAATTATAATTTATATTAATTTATATTGATGTCGTTGGGTCCGGATTCTCAGGTCCTTTAGGATATTGTTCTTGAGAAGGTTTTGTCTGGCTTGCTTGATATTCAAGGTGGGTTTATTTTTCTTTCTTTTTTTCCACTTTTCGTCATTCTGGCCTAATTGATGGAGAATTTGTCTAGGTTTTAAATATCTTATTTTCCTTTTTCCGCATTTGTAGTTTGTAGCTTTCTTGAAGGTGGGGTTTTCAAATTTTTCGGATTTTTCGTAAAATTTAAATGATTGTCTAATAATGTAGTCATTGATGTTTTCGATATTTAGATCGTTTCTGAGCAGTACGTTTCACAAGAGTGACATCCACGGCGCCAATTTATAATTGTAACGAATAGTATTTGAATCAAAACATTATCGGGCTTTACCCGAGCGTTGCCCGGGTCACTTGGTTAGTAAAAAATAAAGGCTAAATATAAATTTAAAAAGAAGATGATAATAAGAAGTGATAAAATAGCGGAGGAAGTCACCCAGAGCCAAATGACTAGAGAGATATGGGCTCAGCTCTCTGTGAAGAGACTCAGCAGGGAGATATGGTTCTTGTTGTCCCATTACTCTTTAGCACAGTCCTCATTACCTCCTTTTCCAGGTTGGAGAACATCTCGTGAAGATCTGCAAGTGTCATTGGAGTCCTCATGTTGGACCATATTTTAGTTGTTCTTGCATGCAAATCTACTTCTTCTATAAGATACAACTTAATTTGTGTATAAAAGGCACATATATAGGATCTAAATTTATTATTCAACCAATATTTCTAGGTACAAAACGCCTCTCTTTATCAAAGGGTCTCTTTTTGATGAAGAGAGGCGTTTTGCTTCTATAAATATTAGTTGAATAATAAATTTAGATCCTATATATGCCTTTTATTTATTAACAAGCGGATGTACCCGGCTTCGCCCGGGTTTTACCCGAGTAAAGGTTTGTCTAACGAACATTTGTTAAAACAATTCTCTATAAACTTATAGAAAAAAATAGATATATTTTGATAATTTGAAACTCGTAAATTTGAATCTCTCGATAAAATGAACATTTTTTCCCGGTCCCTTGAAAAATACTCGATAAGTTGAATAAAATCAATATTAATTGGTTCCCTCGGTAATTGGAAGTTAAAGGAATAGTATCTTGCCTTGGAATTGTATCATTATTCTTGTCTCAAATAAATTGCCGTGTCATCCTGAATTTTGTCTTTCCTAATTTTCTACATTATAAAATCATCTTTTTATCTATTCTCCCAATATATATGTTGTAGATAAATGATAAAACTAACTTTGACTTGTGCGCAATTAATAGGTAGAAAAATCTTATTTTTGATAAATAATCTTTAAGATAATAAACTTAGTGATAATAAAACTTATAGATAAAAAAACTTGTTATCATCGTCGCAATGGGGGCGCTGCTTGCGAGTTAAATATACAAATCTGCAAATAACTCTAAGGATATTCAAGATATTCAAGAAATTATTTTTCAAAAACCTTCCCGGGATATACCTAATAATATCCCAAAATTTCACGGCGATTGGATGTATGGTTTTTGAATCTATAGAGTACAGACAGACGGACATTCAATTTTAAATATATACTAGACGAATGGCCCGGGCAACGCCCGGGTTTTACCCGAGTGCGTATATATTTTTAAAATGTTTTAATTAAAATACTATTCGTTATAATTATAAATTGGCGCCGTGGATGTCTCTCTTGTGAAACGTCCCGCCCCAAACTGTGTGTGTCTTGAAAATATAAAAATAAAAATGTGAACGGAAAAATAGGTCCAGGGTAGCCTAGTGGTCATGGCATCTGCCCGGTAAGTGGAAGGTTGTGGGTTCGATTCCCATCCCTTGACACTTTTTTTATTTTATCCATTCTGACCAAAATCTATCCGTGAACTTCACACAGAGAGAATAAGGCAATTATATAAGTAGATAATCCAAATTGTGCCTTATCACACACTATTTTTTTTATTTGGCCTTATTACCTTGTGTTTAAAATCTATGACGTAATGCCGGCGGCGCGCGCCCGTTGGCTGCCGGCGAGCACGTGACCTCCCTGTGCGCGCGCATCCGTGACAGAACCGGCCCGCCCATGACGGTCGTGACTATATATAGGGATGGATAATAATAATAATATAATAATAATAATAATTATTATTATTATTATTATCATTAGATAATGATAATGATCATAATGATGATGCGCGCGCATCCGTGACAGAACCGGCCGGCCGGCCCATGACGGTCGTGACTATATATGTTGACTAGACGAATGGCCCGGGCAACGCCCGGGTTTTACCCGAGTGCGTATATATTTTAAAAATGTTTTAATTAAAATACTATTCGTTACAATTATAAATTGGCGCCGTGGATGTCTCTCTTGTGAAACGTCCCGCCCCAAACTGTGTGACTTGAAAATATAAAAATAAAAATGTGAACGGAAAAATATGTCCAGGGTAGCCTAGTGGTCATGGCATCTGCCCGGTAAGCGGAAGGTCGTGGGTTCGATTCCCATCCCTTGACACTTTTTTTATTTTATCCATTCTGACCAAAATCTATCCGTGAACTTCACACAGTGAACTTCACACAGAGAGAATAAGGCAATTATATAAGTAGATAATCCAAATTGTGCCTTATCACACACTATTTTTTTATTTGGCCTTATTACCTTGTGTTTAAAATCTATGACGTAATGCCGGCGGCGCGCGCCCGTTGGCTGCCAGCGAGCACGTGACCTCCCTGTGCGCGCGCATCCGTGACAGAACCGGCCGGCCCATGACGGTCGTGACTATATATATAATGGATGGATAATAATAATAATATAATAATAATAATAATTATTATTATTATTATTATTATTATCATTTGATAATGATCACACAGCTGATAACAGGGTTGTCTAGAGTGGCCGCTATAGACAGGTGTATGTATCACACAGCTGATAACAGGGTTATCTAGAATGGCCGCTATATACAGGGTGGTCTGTAAAGACAGGTGGATGTATCACACAGCTGATAACAGGGTTGTCTAGAGTGGTCGCTATAGGCAGGGTGGTCAGTGGTCGCTATAGACAGGGTGGTCTGTATAGACAGGTGGATGTAACACACTGCTGATAACAGGGTTGTCTAGAATGGCCGCTATAGACAGGTGTATGTATCACACAGCTGATAACAGGGTTGTCTAGAGGGGGGCAGGGAGGCCACGTGTTCGCCGGCAGCCAATGGGCGCGCATTCTATCCGTGAGCTTCAGACAGAATAAGGCAATTATATATATAGATTCATATTTTTCGGTTGTTCTTCTTTTGATCTCGGTTTGTTTGGTTAATAAAATAACGTTCTTCGTTTGCAGATCACCGACTCTACCTTTCTGCTACGCTACAACTGGTGGAGATGCTGGGTACCGATGCCCTCACGGATGACTTGATGGGAGGAGGCCTTCGCTTACAAGACTTGAAGCAACTTTCTGGTCTCTCTCTCTTTCTGCGAAGGTGAGACCGTCTTCTGCGAGGGTGAGACCGTCTTCTGCGAGGGTGGGGCCGTCTTTGCGGAGTTGATACCGTCTTCTGCGGAAATTGCCGTCTGCAGAGATTGCCGTCTGTAGAAATTGCCGCCTGCAGAGATTGCCGCCTGCAGAGATTGCTGTCTGCGGAATTTGCCGTCTGCAGAAATTGCCGCCTGCAGAGATTGCCGCCTGCAGAGATTGCCGCCTGCAGAGAATCGCCGTCTGCGGAGATGGGAACGTCGTCTGCAGAGAGGGAAACGCCGTCGACGGAGATGGGGGCGCCTTCTTCGGGGATGTAATCGCAGTCTGCAGAGATGAGAACGCCGTCTTCGGAGATCGCCGTCTGATGAGATGGAATATGTCTCGATCCAGAAAAAATTAGAGCAGTCCGTGACTTCCCCAGACCAAGAGACCTGGATATCCCTGGCCCTATTACGCGGTCGCGAGCTCGTAGACTGGAGGCGCAGGTCTCCTGCTGAACATCGGGTCGATGTCCTTTGAGAGGGGGGCTATTTAGCGAGTAATTAGTTTTATCATTTTTATGTAAATATTTTAATTTATTTTTAATGCCTGATTTTTGCATAGGTGTTTGTTGTATTTTTGATTCCTATATATACTTTGGCGTGTATTCATTAATTCATATTTTTCGGTTGTTCTTCTTTTGATCTCGGTTTGTTTGGTTAATAAAATAACGTTCTTCGTTTGCGGATCACCGACTCTACCTTTCTTCTACGCTACATTATTATGGATTTCTCAATCTTTAAAAAATATTAATATATATATATATATATAGTCACGAGAGAGACCGTCTTTCCTCATCGGCCGGCCGCCTCTGTCACGGATGCGCGCGCACAGGGAGGTCACGTGCTCGCCGGCAGCCAATAAAAATAAAAAAAAAACTCCCTCGAGCCGGATTTGAACCAGCGACCTAAGGATCACCGCTGTAACATCTACAGTCCTCCACTCTGTCAACTGAGCTATCGAGTGATACAAACTGTATGAATAAGTTTACCTTATAAAGTCAACTAATCCTATTTCTACACAAAATGTATATATATATAGTCACGACCGTCTTTCCTCATCGGCCGGCCGCCTCTGTCACGGACGCGCGCGCACAGGGAGGTCACGTGCTCGCCGGCTCCCTCGAGCCGGTCTGTCAACTGAGCTATCGAGGGATACAAACTGTATGAATAAGTTTACCTTATAAAGTCAATTAATCCTATTTCTACACAAAATGTATATATATAGTCACGACCGTCTTTCCTCATCGGCCGGCCGCCTCTGTCACGGACGCGCGCGCACAGGGAGGTCACGTGCTCGCCGGCTCCCTCGAGCCGGTCTGTCAACTGAGCTATCGAGGGATACAAACTGTATGAATAAGTTTACCTTATAAAGTCAACTAATCCTATTTCTACACAAAATGTATATATATATAGTCACGACCGTCTTTCCTCATCGGCCGGCCGCCTCTGTCACGGACGCGCGCGCACAGGGAGGTCACGTGCTCGCCGGCTCCCTCGAGCCGGATTTGAACCAGCGACCTAAGGATCACCGTTGTAACATCTACAGTCGGGTAAAACACGGCCGTATAGATATAGGTATAACTGTTCTATTCGCTGGCTGTTCATTCATTGTCATGTGACTTCAATAAACGATTGTTAGATTTATTAGCCAATCTGTGTGCATATAGTATTCATTTAGCTCTGAGAGGCATTAGCCATAGAAGAAAGAGAGAGAGAGTTCTATAATATGTATAAGATCGCAGATGAATAAAATGTTGTTATTTAAGTAGCATATTGGCATTGCCAGGGAGGTAGTTGTTAGAAATACTGATCTATTAGCAAAGGTGGGTTGGTACTGTGGGGTCCATGTTCTTTGTAAAATATATTCTTTGTTGTTGGAGACCTGCCTCGTGTGGCTGCAATTCTTACTATTGTTGTTGGACACCTGCCTTGTAGCTGCAGGTCTTACCATTGTTATTGGAGACCTGTCTTGTCGGGCAGATTTTACTATTATTTTTGGAAACGCGGCGATGTAACTGCAGATCTTATAATTGTTGTTGTAGACCCGCCTTGTGGCTGATAATTTTCCTATTGTTATTGTTGATTTCTCTTGTATTTTACAATGTAAAATACAAACAACAATATTTAGATCCCCAGCTACAAGGCAGATCTCCAATAGCCAAAACAAAATATATAAAATAAAGAGCATGCACTCTACTGTACCAACTCATCTTTACTAATAGATCAGCTCTGTCACACAGCCAACAACATGCTAATTCAATAACAATCCTGCCCATACCAAAGGTACTTCTACTGCCCTGTTATATAGACCGGCGGCCAGACAGATGAATAAACTAACTGATCAAGTAATTCTAGGATAGTTTCCTTAGAAACAAAGATGACACTATCAAAAATCATAAAACAAAGGTTGCTCTTACCAAATTTAAGGATAATATTTAAACGAACATTTAATATAACCTGTAATGTCAGGTATATACACTTCTTATTTGCTTATATAATGGCCGATTTCCCATATATGTAATTTTAAACGTTCTCATTTATATAAAAGTAAAAAATATATAATATTAAAATAAAATGCATATACATGCTAAAAGGTTCAACTTATTTTACTGTTATATTTGTTGTAAGTTCAAGTGTTGATATCGAAAAGAAATTTAGTATTTTTGATTTAGGGATACTCCAATTTTTCCCAATGTGTGTATACGATTGGCTCCAGTTTACAGATAATATAAGTAAAATAATGCAGCATAATAGTAGAGTGTTTTGGAGAACTTCTGAGAGGATTCACCACTGATGGGTCAAGAAATAAAGTTAATGATAAATTGCATTCACTTTTAAGCATAATTAAATTATTGATATGGAATAATTTCATTCATTGCATTGTTTTATTATTTCATTTGATATATATTTTCCTCCGTTATTATTTTTTTTTTCTCAAAGAAAATGTAAATTTTACTACTCTGCTATTCTTTGAAAATTATTGTTTACCTCTTTGCCTCTCACGTTTTTGTTTTTAAATGTTATGTTTTAACATTTAATTGTGTTTTAAAAAATATATTTGATACATATACGTTAATAAGCTAAAATGGCCCATGTTTTGCGAGCACTTCAACCCGTTGAGTACTTTAATATTTTTTTTAATAAAAAAAGAAGACCAGATGAAAGGGATTTGATGGATACCAGACCCATTGTGATTAGTATTGGAACCGATAAAAACGTGGACAAAAGTATTTTAGTTAAAGTTGGCCAAACAATGGTCAAATGCACGCTGAAGATAAATTGTATGGTTCCAAAGGCTGATTCACCAGATAAGGGTTTTGTTAACCCTGAAGTTGTCATACGTACGAATTCTTATTGCAAACTTCCCCAACCTTTAGCAGCAGATAAATCCCAAGTAGTCCGTCAAATTATTTTAAGTATTATTAATTCATCAAAATGTATTAATGAAGAAGATTTATGTATTGAAAAAGGAAAACTTGTATATTCACTTAATTTAAATTTTTATTGTCTAGATGATGATGGCAGTGTTGTTGATGCATGTTTGATTGCAATGAATGCTTCATTGAAAGGTATTAAATTACCAAAGATTACACTAGATGAAAATGACAAGATTATTAAAGAAATTAATCAAACAATTCCCTTACCTATTTATTCAAGACCTATAGGCTTAAGCTTTGGGTTTTATCAAGATCAATGTTTGCCAGATCCAACACAAGAAGAAAAATCTCTGTGTACTGACTTAATGACTTTGGTACTAGAAGAATCAGGCAAGCTTTGTTTTATTCACAAAACGGCTGGTAAAGGAATTACAACCGACCATATGAACATTGCTTTTGAAAAAATAACTTCACATTATAAAAATGTTTTGTCTCTATTAACTAATGTATAAATGGTTTCTGACATGTATGTATATTATATTTGATATATTGACAAATATTAAATAAAAAGTTTCATGATGTTTATATTTATGATATATATATTCTTTCTTATCTCCACTCAAACATATTAGGGTATCAAGTTGTGACCCTTGATGGTGTCTGTTTGACAACCATCTTGACTGGGTGAAGTAGAATGTCTTTGTCATTAAGACTGGGAGCACTACTCAGTGGCAGGCCGACTTAGCTCCAAAAGAAATAGCCGCCTCTGACATGAGGAACAGACGCCATGTTCAGCCGCTCCTAACATGGAGTACAAACGCTATTCATCCTGTATCCCTGGATTAGGAGTCCTTACAGGGTACTATCAGCCGGGCCAGCTGAGCCCAGGTTTTTTAGTGAGCTTGTTATTGCTCCCCCTCCTCCTTTTTCATCCGAGCTTGGGACCAGCAAAGGCGGAGCACAGGACATCAGGAGTTTAACTCTTGGTAGGGCCACCCTGTACCCGGCTAATGTATCAATTGTCTGTTCTCCATAGGTGCGGCTCCATGTCAGGAGACCAAAGTCACACTGAGTGGTACTTCCAGGTCTTCAGACCAACAGCATCCCTCTTTCCTTCTCCATATCTACACCCAGGACTATAATAGAAAAGCTGAGACAAAGAAACTAATGGAGATCGTTTAAACGACTTGAGGAATAAGCAACAACAAGAAACCTATCCACGGTTGCAGTGTTTTGTTACAAAAAAACTCAATTTAGAAAAAAAAGAATTTTCACAAATATTTAATATATAAAGTTTCAACTTCTTACTTTCAATATACCACATAAAATATTTAAGAATTGAGAGAGTTATTTTCCACATATTCTTTTAACAACAAAAACCTTTATTAGGACACTATTGTCTTACAAGGGGATTCCCCTAAATGGGGGGAGGAAATGAGTGAGGAGGAAAAGCAATTTAGAGGGGAGGGGGAGCAATCAGCCGTTGTCTGTGGAGTTGAGCACTTCTTCCCTCATTTTATCAATCACCTTGAAAAATTTAAAATATTTATAAACAAATGTTTTATCCAGCAGGAGAGTAGTAAAAATTTTATATACATGTTGTTCATTATAGTGAGTTAGCCCCGAAATTTCACGAATTTGCTGTCTCTTTTCCTGTAGAAATGGGCAATGGAATAGATAATGGACCAAATTGTCTTGGATGACAGCATTGCAGAAGTATCAATTTAAAGGGTCGCTATTCCAAAATCCCGTGATATCCTCGGGGAAAAATAGCCATAGAATTCTTTGATGGGCTATAAATTGTTTAATTTTCAAAGGGAGTTTTCCAAATATTCTTTGAAATTATACACTCATGAACAAAACTTATGATGTCACCGGTCGTCTATTTTTTTGAAGGAGACAGAGGCAATTTTGTTCACATCTTGTGTGTCTTCAATAAAGCTTACTGTATATCACATATATTTCAGAGTTATTGTCCTGATATACATTCCAAAAGGTACAACTTCCTTGAGTTTTGTCCATGAGTGTCTACACACTTGGTTATCTCGTGTGTCTTCAATAAAGGTCACTATGATATCTTTCATAGTGTTATTGTATAAATCCCGATATACATGCTAAAAGGTACAACTTCCTTAAGTTTGGTCCATGAGTGTATACACACTTGGTTATCTCATGTGTCTTCAATAAAGGTCACTGTAATATCTTTCAAGTGTTATTGTCTGAATCCCGATATACACGATAAAAGGTACAACTTCCTTAAGTTTGGTCCATGAGTGTATACACACTTGGTTATCTCATGTGTCTTCAATAAAGGTCACTGTAATATCTTTCAGAGTTATTGTCCTGATATACATGCTAAAAGGTATAACTTCCTTAAGTTTGGTCCATGAGTGTATACACACTTGGTTATCTCATGTGTCTTCAATAAAGGTCACTGTAATATCTTTCAGAGTTATTGTCCTTATATACATGCTAAAAGGTACAACTTCCTTAAGTTTGGTCCATGAGTGTATACACACTTGGTTATCTCGTGTGTCTTCAATAAAGGTCACTGAAATATCTTTCAGAGTTATTGTCTGAATACTGATAATACATGCTAAAAGGTACAACTTCCTTAAGTTTTTCCATGAGTGTATCTTTCAGAGTTATTGTCTGAATCCCAATATACATGCTAGAAGGTACAACTTCCTTAAGTTATGTCCATGAGTGTATCTTTCAGAGTTATTGCCTGAATCCCGATATACATGCTAAAAGGTACAGCTTCCTTAAGTTTTTTCCATGAGTGTAAACTAGATATAAGCTTGGTTCCTTGAATGCTGTTTAAGCATTACAGCTATCAAGTTCGGGGTTTTAATACATTTTATGTATATTCACTCTATGCTATAGAATGACATCATAAATACTGTAACATAGAAAATCAGGAAAGACAAACTTTAGATTGACACAAAAATATATTTAAGACACAATCACAAATTAAAATTGGCAAAATACAAGAGAATCAATGAGGGAAGTTTAAGCAGAGTAATAAACTATATAAACATCTTGTTGAATTTTGTCTTCTTCTTCTTTCTTATCTCCACTCAATCATATTAGGGTATCAAGTTGTGACCCTTGATAGTGTCTGTTTGACAACCATCATGACTGGGTGAAGTAGAATGTCTTTGTCATTAAGACTGGGAGCACTACTCAGTAGCAGGCCGACTTAGCTCTAAAAGAAATCGCTGCCTCTAACATGAGGAATAGACGCCATGTGCAGCTGCTCCTAACATGGAGTACAAACGCTGCTCATCCTGTATCCCTGGATTAGGAGCCCTTACAGGGTACTATCAGCTGGGCCAACTGAGCCCAGGTTTTTTAGCGAGCTTGTTACTGCTCCCCCTCCTCGTGTTTTTTCTGAGTAGATTCAGTTTGTGGAAGTTGTCATACAATAGAACTTTGTCTTGAGAGGACACTTCCGCTAGAGTACATTTCTCTACAAAGGACACTTTTCATAAACACAGGGTAATAAGACCAAATCCAAATAATGTGTCACATTTCAGTAACAATGCTGTTACCGAAACATCACACACAACTTATTTATTTGGTCTTATTGTGTTTATAATCCAAATTGTGCCTTATTGACAGTTTTTATAGAAAAATTGTTTTACTATTTAGTTAACCTAGGATAAGTTCCATCAGCTACCATCGGTGTAGATATGCATTTTATCAAAATGTTATTGTTCATTTCTAATGATAATTAAACACAAGGTAAAAAGACCAAATAAATAAAATAGTTTTTTAATTAAAAAGACATATATTGGATCAAAATATCATTTATTTTACCAATATTTCAGTTGGCTGAACGCCAACCTTTATCAAGGTGTTATAACATATTTAATGTGTGAAAAAATAGTACAAATGTAATATTGTACTGGGATAAGGTGCATAAATCAAGAAAAAGGCATCTCCTTATCGTGCAACTGAAAGTTGCTGATGGCTTGCGCCATCTATTGGAATAAATATCAACTATTCTTGTTTATTTTTAATCATTCCAGAATTGGCCAAATACCCATTCTTGATTAATCAAGAAAAGCTAACCACGGGAATGGGTATTTGGCCGATTCTGGAATAATTAAAAATCAACGAGAATAGTTGATATTTATTCCGATAGAAACTTTCAGTTTCACGATAAGGAGATGCCTTTTTCTTGATATTTAATGTGTGTCAACAACAAACTTAGTGCCACACAGATGTGATGCTGAGTTTGCTGTTGACACACATTAAATATGTTATAACACCTTGATAGATGTTGGCGTTCAGCCAACTGAAATATTGGTAAAATAAATGATATTTTGATTCAATTTTTATTTAAAGATTTATTTATAGATTGCTTTATTTTCAAAAAAATAAAGTAGTGTATGACGTTTCGGTAACTGTTGTTACCATCTTCAAATAAATAGTGTGTGACGTTTCAGTTACAGCGTTGTTACCATCATTATTTGGATTTGGTCTTATTACCTTGTGTTTATAATCCAAATTGTGCTTTATCACTAATGATTATTATTTTAAGAATTCTGGATTTTGGTATTGTTTGTTGGTAGGTTCATTTAAAGTGGCATTAATTTTTTTTTTCTCATCCCTAGTACATGTGGTACAGGCCATGATAATCATGGTGGATAGAAGTAGACGACTGCTTTTACTGTAAGTACACCACATGTGAAAAGCAGTTAGACTTTGCACTTACAAATGTGACAGAGCCCCATTTGGTTACTTGCACACCCTGGTGGGGTTGGACTTTTGCAAGAATTGGGGGCCATTGAAGCATTTTTTTTTTTTTCAATCAGAAAAAAGTACCCAAGGCAGGATTCAATCCCGGGTCGTAGCGGTCAAAAACCAACAGTTTAGACCATCCTTCTTCCGACCCCATGACACTAAAAAATAACATTTTGTAGTGATTCGCATGGAGACATTTTTTTATACTTTATATTTTAAAAATCTATTTCTTTTGGCCAGGTGGAGAGGGCATTCTTTTTTGAGTCTTGGACACACTGGCAATGGCTGTCTCATTAAAACCACAAATGGCATTGAGAAAATAAATAAAAGAAAAAAACTGATTTTTGTTCAGTCTTCAGATCAGAACTTATAGCCATCTATGAAGTCTTAAAATCTATCAGAAATACTAATTATCAAGATATCTGGATTCTTACTGATAGTTGAAGTGCCATACAACACTTGAGTCACACAGGGGAACTTAAAGACAAAGTAAGCAGGAATATAATTGGTTATCTCCAAAAACCTCAAAAATTCACCTTCAATGGATACTCTTACATGTTGGCATTGAAGGCAATGAAGCTGCTGATGTGCTAGCAAAAAATAGGCACAAAAGAACCCTTGCTACAGAAAAATAACTTACTTTTAAAGAAATAGAAACAGAACAAGAACTGGAGGATCCCACCTAAGCACAGCTGGTACAGTGGAGTGGACCCATGAGGAGCTCTGAACCTCAGACAGCATCAAACAACACTAACAAATTCCATGAGTTCATGCTCCTCGAGCTGTTTTATGATAAGCAGCAGCCTCTCCCAAAGGACCTGTTTAGTGCATCTAATGCAAGCCACAATGTGCTCTGGAGCTGCAGGTGCCAAGCTACATTTTTGGCAAGTTGGGTAGTTTTTTATTTTATTGTTTCCATAGAGCTTCCAATAAAAAATCCCTTCCTATATTATATATTTATAATTTTATATCATATATAACCTTTGATAGCTCAGTTGGCAGAGCGGAGGACTATAACTTGAGATCATAGCTTGAGATGGCCTGTTCTAAATCTTGTTAGTGTTGTTTGATGCTATCTATTTCCGAGGTTCAGAGCTCCTCCTGGGTTCACTCCACTGTACCTACTATGCTTAGGTAGGATCCTCTAGTTGTTGTTTATTTTTGTTTTAGTACTGTCTCTATTTCTTTAAAGGTCTTCTTCTTTCTTATCTCCACTCAATCATATTAAGGTATCAAGCTTGTAGAGCTTGAGACTTTTGTCTGCTGGAAATTAGTAGAGCTCATCAATGGATGAATCAATACAGTCAATGAGTAGTTTGGGGTTTGCACTTAGTACATAGTGGGAAAACCTTGCAACCATTCTGGAAAGTCATTGTCCATAGATGACCAGACTTATATCTGGAAATCAAAGACTTGTTTTCTTGGGAGGACAGAATTTCTTTAAAGGTGAGTTCTACAGGTACTCAAGATAAGAAAAAAGTAAGCAACTCTTCAGTAAGAGGACAACTTTCTTTAAAGGACATTTTAGTTCTGTCACTAGGTGTTGTCCTTTAGAGCGAGGTTCTGAATCTGACCAGAGATATCAACAATGCAGAATTAGGTAGGAATGTGCTCCACTTGTATCAGGGTAGTGTTCTCTTTAACTACCACAGAATTATTGGCTTCAAAAACTTCTGAGAGAGCACTAAAAACAAAAAATAATTTCCAATTTCATAAAGCAGTTTCCCCTGTTTGAGAAGGCCATTTAAGGTCACTACAAAATGATTAACCTATGACAGCTAGCATAACTCTTTTTGATAAGGCACAATTTGAATTATAAACACAAGGTAATAAGACCAAATCCAAATAAATAAATAGTGTGTAACGTTTCAATAACAGCATTCTTACCATCTTCAGACAAAAGTGTTGAAACCTTGTCTGAAGTTGGTAACAATGCTGTTACCAAAATATCACACGCTATTTATTTATTCGGATTTAATACCTTGTGTTTATAATCTATAATCCAAATTGTGCCTTACATTCAGCACTTTTGTCTGAAGATGGTAACAATGCTGTTAAAGAAACATCACACACTATTTATTTATTTATTTGGATTTGATCTTATTACCTTGTGTTTATAATCCAAACTAGACGAATGGCCCGGGCAACGCCCGGGTTTTACCCGAGTGCGTATATATTTTTAAAATGTTTTAATTAAAATACTATTTGTTACAATTATAAATTGGCGCCGTGGATGTCTCTCTTGTGAAACGTCCCGCCCCAAACTGTGTGTGTCTTGAAAATATAAAAATAAAAATGTGAACGGAAAAATATGTCCAGGGTAGCCTAGTGGTCATGGCATCTGCCCGGTAAGCGGAAGGTCGTGGGTTCGATTCCCATCCCTTGACACTTTTTTTATTTTATCCATTCTGACCAAAATCTATCCGTGAACTTCACACAGACAGAATAAGGCAATTATATAAGTAGATAATCCAAATTGTGCCTTATCACACACTATTTTTTTATTTGGCCTTATTACCTTGTGTTTATAATCTATGACGTAACGTTGGCTGCCGGCGAGCACGTGACCTCCCTGTGCGCGCGCATCCGTGACAGCGATGAGGAATTGAGGAAAGACGGTCGTGACTATATATGTTGATAATATAATAATAATATACTAATAATAATAATTATTATTATTATCATTAGATAATGATAATGATCATAATGATGATGCGCGCGCATCCGTGACTGAGGCCGATGAGGAAAGACGGTCGTGACTATATATAGGGATTGTGCCTTACATTAAGCACTTTTGTCTGAAGATGGTAACAAAGCTGTTATTGAAATGTCACACAATATTTATTAATTTGGATTTGGTCTTATTACCTTGTGTTTATAATCTATAATCCAAATTGTGCCTTACATTAAGCACTTTTGTCTGAAGATGGTAACAATGCTGTTATTGAAATGTCACACAATATTTATTAATTTCGATTTGGTCTTATTACAGTGTGTTTATAATCTATAATCCAAATTGTGCCTTTTATTAAGCACTTTTGTCTAAAGATGGTAACAATACTGTTAAAGAAATATCACACACTATTTATTTATTTGGATTTGGTCTTATTAACTTGTGTTTATAATTCTTTTTGTGAATTGAAAGATTTGAATCTCTCTTGCAGGTTTGGTTATTTAGGACAGATACTATTTCATTAATTGTTGCATCCTTAATTAGTGCTTTCTTTTTACTCATCCTGAATACAAGTAGTTGAAGCCATGATAATCATGGTGGGTAGATAACAAATGCTTTTACTGCAAGTATATTTAAACATGTACACTCTTGGACAAAAGTTAAATTGGCCATACTGGCCACGTTTCTGATCTTTTTTTTTTTTTTTTTGCAGAACCTAACATATTTGCCACGCTCATTTATTTAAACTAAAACAGGTAAATGGAATATTGAAATATTCTTATAATCATTGTGACTTCATTATAATAATGTTTGTTTATTTAAAAAATAAAAATATAAATTTATAAATAACTAAAGGAAAATATATTATTAATCTCAAAGCGCACGATGCCTAAATAACCCGCATAAAAAAAACGACACTTGCGACATTCACAATGGCATTGCAAAGTGAAACTTAAACCGAAACCAAAAGTTTCAGGCGCTATCCTAAATTTCGTCTTTTGGCGACCGCCGTTCGCTCTACAATTTCCTTTTAGCATTAAAGTTGTATGTAAACAACAATCAACTGTCGAAATTTGAATTTTAAAATGGTCAAATTACCGTTTATTATTTTAGGCATTAAAACATATCGAATTAACAAGGGGGGGTGGACTGTATATAATATATATGTGATGATTTAAGACCATGGAATTGTTGTAAATAGTCTAGATATCTACTACCACATGTTCCACCCCATGACTGTATATAACTTCTTATGTACTGCACATAGAAAACCTCAACTAACATCAATCTGTACCGCGTAAGAATCTAATAAAGTATCGCAACTGTACAGATAGAAGGAATGGAGTCTAACAGGAGAAAATTAAGGTTAAAACTAATCAGGCTTAGGATAGAAGTCGAAGCAAGGCCTAGCAAAAGAGGCTTAAAACCAGCCCAACTATAAATAATTTACAAGTCAATACTTCCTGACAGGACAGGGCGTATCTGATAACGCAGAAGTTATAAAAAGTCGAGTAACGCCCCGTACTTCCTGGCCAAGACCGGACGTATCTTCCATCAAAGGAAGCCGCAGGGCCAATTAGAGAAGAATCACCTAAATAGGTCAACCAATAGAAAAAGGCCACGTGGCATGGTCCCGCCAATTGGGAAAGAATCACCTAAATAGGTCAGCCAATTAGAAAGAAGCAAGGTCGTGGTGTTAAATCGAGGACCTAGAATTGTTAGTATTCGCTTGGATCCCAACGGTAACACTTGCTCTAAAGCTCTCTCTCTCTCCCCTCATCCCATTCCTTCTTGACGTCAGACGCTTTTTAGTGGAATCTCTGTTTGTTTATTTCACCTTTGGCCCAGCTGTGTCGCCTTCCACCACGACTGCACGGTAGAGTTGACATCGAGGGTCGTCTAGCATCAGGTAACACTGGTCCCAGAGGTCCCAAGATATCACATATATAATTCAGTATTTTCTTCTGTAGATGGTAACAATGTAGAAATGTCACACACTATTTATTTATTTTAATTTGGTCATATTATCTTGTGTTTCTAATCT
>CP092871.1:12283828-12360626 GCA_030710605.1 Cordylochernes scorpioides | reverse complement strand
TTTTTAATTAAAAATATATATATTGGATCAAAATATCATTTATTTTACCAATATTTCAGTTGGCTGAACGCCAACCTTTATCAAGGTGTTATAACATATTTAATGTGTGAAAAAATAGTACAAATGTAATATTGTACTGGGATAAGGTGCATAAATCAAGAAAAAGACATCTCCTTATCGTGTAACTGAAAGTTGCTGATGGCTTGCGCCATCTATTGGAATAAATATCAACTATTCTTGTTTATTTTTAATTATTCCAGAATTGGCCAAATACCCATTCTTGATTAATCAAGAAAAGCTAACCACGGGAATGGGTATTTGGCCGATTCTGGAATAATTAAAAATCAACGAGAATAGTTGATATTTATTCCGATAGAAACTTTCAGTTTCACGATAAGGAGATGCCTTTTTCTTGATATTTAATGTGTGTCAACAACAAACTCAGTGCTACACAGATGTGATGCTGAGTTTGTTGTTGACACACATTAAATATGTTATAACACCTTGATAAAGGTTGGCGTTCAGCCAACTGAAATATTGGTAAAATAAATGATATTTTGATTCAATTTTTATTTAAAGATTTATTTATAGATTGCTTTATTTTCAAAAAAATAAAATAGTATATGACGTTTCAGTAACAGCGTTGTTACCATCTTCAAATAAATAGTGTGTGACATTTCGGTAACAGCGTTGTTACCATCTTCATTATTTGGATTTGGTCTTATTACCATGTGTTTATAATCCAAATTGTGCTTTATCACTAATGATTATTAATATAAGAATTATGGATTTTGGTATTGTTTGTTGGTAGGTTCATTTAAAGTGGCATTAATTTTTTTTTCTCATCCCTAGTACATGTGGTACAGGCCATGATAATCATGGTGGGTAGAAGTTGGCGACTGCTTTTACTGTAAGTACACCACATGTCTACACATGTGAAAAGCAGTACGACTTTGCACTTACAAATGTGACAGAGCCCCATTTGGTTACTTGCACACCCTGGTGGGGTTGGACTTTTGCAAGAATTGGGGGCCATTGAAGCATTTTTTTTTTTTTTTTCAATCAGAAAAAGTACCCAAGGCAGGATTCAATCCCGGGTCGTAGCGGTCAAAAACCAACAGTTTAGACCATCCTTCTTCCGACCCCATGACACTAAAAAATAACATTTTGTAGTGATTCGCATGGAGACATTTTTTTATATTTTAAAAATCTATTTCTTTTGGCCAGGTGGAGAGGGCATTTTTTTTTTGAGTCTTGGACACACTGGCAATGGCTGTCTCATTAAAACCACAAATGGCATTGAGAAAATAAAAAAAAGAAAAAAACTGATTTTTGTTCAGTCTTCAGATCAGAACTTATAGCCATCTATGAAGCCTTAAAATCTATCAGAAATACTAATTATCAAGATATCTGGATTCTTACTGATAGTAGAAGTGCCATACAACACTTGAGCCAAGCAGGGGAACTCTAAGAGACAAAGTAAGCAGGAACATAATTGGCTATCTCCAAAAACCTCAAAAATTCACCTTCAATGGATACTCTTACATGTTGGCATTGAAGGCAATGAAGCTGCTGATGTGCTAGCAAAAAATAGGCACAAAAGAACCCTTGCTACAGAAAAATAACTTACTTTTAAAGAAATAGAAACAGAACAAGAACTGGAGGATCCCACCTAAGCACAGCTGGTACAGTGGAGTGGACCCATGAGGAACTCTGAACCTCAGACAGCATCAAACAACACCAACAAATTCCATGAGTTCATGCTCCTCGAGCTGTTTGATGATAAGCAGCGGCCTCTCCCAAAGGTCCTGTTTAGTGCACCTAATGCAAGCCACAATGTGCTCTGGAGCTGCAGGTGCCATGCTACATTTTGGGCAAGTTGGGTAGTTTTTTTTTATTGTTTCCATAGAGCTTCCAATAAAAAATCCCTTTCTTTATTATATATTTATAATTTTATATCATATATAACCTTTGATAGCTCAGTTGGCAGAGCGGAGGACTATAACTTGAGATCATAGCTTGAGATGGCCTATTCTAAATCTTGTTAGTGTTGTTTGATGCTATCTATTTCCGAGGTTCAGAGCTCCTCCTGGGTTCACTCCACTGTACCAACTATGCTTAGGTAGGATCCTCTAGTTGTTGTTTATTTTTGTTTTAGTACTGTCTCTATTTCTTTAAAGGTCTTCTTCTTTCTTATCTCCACTCAATCATATTAAGGTATCAAGCTTGTAGAGCTTGAGAGTTTTGTCTGCTGGAAATTAGTAGAGCTCATCAATGGATGAATCAATACAGTCAATGAGTAGTTTGGGGTTTGCACTTAGTACATAGTGGGAAAACCTTGCAACCATTCTGGAAAGTCATCGTCCATAGATGACCAGACTTAAGTCTGGAAATCAAAGAATGTTGTTCTCTTGGGAGGACAGAATTTCTTTAAGGTAAGTTTCACAGGTACTCAAGATAAGAAAAAAAGTAAGCAACTCTTCAGTAAGAGGACACCTTTCTTTAAAGGACATTTTAATTCTGTCACTAGGTGCTGTCCTTTAGAGAGATGGTTCTGAATCTGTCCAGAGGGATCAACAATGCAGAATTAGGTAGGAATGTGCTCCACTTGTATCAGGGTAGTGTTCTCTTCAACTACCACAGAATTATTGGCTTCAAAAACTTCTGAGAGAGCACTAAAATTTCCAATTTCATAAAGCAGTTTCCCCTGTTTGAGAAGGCCAATTAAAGGTCACTACAAAATGATTAACCTATGACAGCTAGCATAACTCTTTTTGATAAGGCACAATTTGGATTATAAACACAAGGTAATAAGACCAAATCCAAACAACTAAATTGTGTGTGATGCTTCAGTAACAGCATTGTTACCATCTTCAGACAAAAGTGCTTAATGTAAGGCACAATTTGGATTATAAACACAAGGTAATAATACCAAATACAAATAGTGTGTGACATTTCAATAACAGCATCTTCAGTCAAAAGTGTTGAAACCTTGTCTAAAGATGGTAACAATGCTGTTGCCAAAATGGCACACGCTATTTATTTGGATTTGGTCTAATTAATCAGTGTTTATAATCTAAATTGTGCCTTACATTAACACTTTTGTCTGAAGATGGTAACAATGCTGTTATTGAAACGTCACACTATTTATTAATTTGGATTTGGTCTAATTACCTTGTGTTTATAATCCAAATTGTGCTTCACATTAAGCACTTTTGTCTGAAGATGGTAACAATGCTGTTAACCCTCGAGCGCGCGCGCTAAAAATGTAACGTACTTGCGCGCGCTGGGTGAAATTTACCCGATATTAAAATTACATATTTTGAATATAAATATTAACTGAGGAAAAACAAAACCTTTTCTATTCCAAAGTAATAACATTTTAATTTTCAAAAAAGGCAATTATTAATAAAATATTTATATTTTTTACACAGATTAAACATTTTAAAAACCATTCTTGAATTATCCTCAAAATTGGTAATGGCATATAAAATATGAAACTATTGCTCTTTTTCAATATTAAATATATAAAATTCCATGAGGATATTTTAGACAAATCATTGCAAACTGTAATTGTATGTCCTTTATAAATTGGTTTTGCACATTTATGGCACAAAGTCGAGGTCTTCCTGTCCTTACTGGAGGGACACACTACATCTGGTAGGAAGCTTTATCTTGCGGTTCCTGACCTTCTTTATGGCTTGAAGTGCCTTCTAAAAAATAATTGAAATAAATATTTAGAGTATACATTTATGATTTAAATTAACTTATCTGTAAAAAATGGAAATTTTTAATAGTCTTTTAGGCAGTGAAGAAATGATTTTTCTTTGATTTAGTTGCTCTTTGATGAGTTCAAGGGCCAAACATTTCAAGAATTTTCTTCAAAAGAGCTTCTAAAGGTGTATTTTAATTTTTTGCTTCTTCACCTTTCAAGCCTAGTAAATGTGTAATGACATTAGGCGTTCTCAGCTTTACTGTTTGTGAAGGACAATTTTTGAACCATTTGATTTTCGAGGCTCTCCCTATATAAAAATGTGTTTGTGGGATAATTCCCTTATTCCACAAAATTCCTATATCTGAATATATTCCAGTGTCACTTCCATAAAAATGTTCATTTAGATAATCTTCTTCAATATCACCTTCTACAATAATCTCTTCTTGATCTAATAAATATGACCTTCTTCCCTCCATTTTATATATAATCATAGGCTGATAAATATATCAACCTATTATAGTTATTTTTTTAATTATTAATTCGAATTATTTATCTCACTTTAAAAAATGTTATAAAAAAAATGCAACAAAAAAATTACGTGAGTGCGCGCGCCGGGTATTTTTTACCCGACAGTGACAATAGATGGAATTTCAGTGGGAGCTGTCAAAATGTGAAACCAAAACTTTATAATAATTGATGAGTCAGGAAGCTAAACGAAACCACATCTCCGCCAACCAATTTTTTATTGGTTAATTCTCCATTCAAATGTTGCCATGGGTAATTTTCACCCGGCGCGCGCAATGCCGGGTTAAAGAAACAACACACACTATTTATTTGGATTTGGTCTTATTACCTTGTGTTTATAATTCTTTTTGTGAATTCAAAGATCTGAATGTATCTTGCAGGATTATTTAGCCAGATACATTTCAATATTTGTTGCAGCCTTAAATTGTGCTTTCTTTTTACTCATCCTGAATACAAGTAGTTAAAGCCATGATAATCATGGTGAGTAGTTAACATCTACTTTTACTGCAGGTACATTAACACATGCACACTCTTGGAAAAAACTTAAGTTGTCCATACTGACCACGTTTCTAATCTTTTTTTTTTAAGCAGAACCTAACATATTTGTCACGCTCATTTATTTAACCCTTAACTGGACGGGTTGGGTAGATTCCGCCCATGCATAAACTTAATATAGGAAAAAAATATATTTTTCGTTTACTAAGAGCTAACAGCTTTGGTGTATTCTAATTTTACAGTGATACAAACAATTTCCATTCATCGTTTAAAAATATAAGTTTTGGGAGGGCGGTTAAATTTGCATGTGTGGGCGGATTCCGCCCATGCCGTCCAGAAGCGTGAGAATTTTTCATGTTAGGGTTATAGCTGATTGCTCATTCTCGAGTCGCTTTCTTCCGCTATTTTTTAGCTTCCATTCATAAAATAAGACTTCTTTCTTTGGCTAAGTAGAAAGTTAAAGAATTTATTCTTTTAGATTAAAAAAAAACAACTTCCTTAATTTTTTTTATCAAGGTAAGACTTTTTATTTTTGAAATTCTATTTATAATGGAAGACGAAATTTTGAATAAGAATTTTGACGATGATTCTGAAACTGAAAATTATTCATTGAACGAATCTTCAGATGTCAGTACAGATGAGGAATGTGATTCAATTCTTACCACTGTTCAAATGTCTTCAAGTAATTGTTTCATTGGGAAAAATGGCTATAAGTGGAACAAGAATCATGCAATAATTGGAAGAACCCGTTCTCATAACATAATTACACACTTACCTGGTCTGAAAGGCCCTGCTAAACCGAAGCCAAATTGTAGCATAGATATATTCAACTTATTTTTTACTGCCGCAATTATAAAACAAATATCTGAATTTACAAATGCAAAAATTGAAGAATTTCGCCAAAGAATTTCAGATTTGACCAAAAGTACTTACTCAAATTTCACAAGTGAAATAGAAATAAGAGCATTCTTAGGTTTGTTGTATCTAGCTGGAGTTTACAAATCAGGTCATGAAAATGTAGAATCTTTGTTTGCCTCTGATGGAACAGGCCGTGACATTTTTCGCTCTGTAATGAGTGTGAAGCGTTTCCTTTTTCTATTACTTTGTATTAGATTTGATAATTTCAAGACAAGATGCAAAGTTGATAGACTCTCACCCATAAGAGATATTTTCCAAACCATTATTGAAAAATTTCAAAGTTGTTATACACCTGCTGAATACCTTACTGTTGACGAAATGCTTGTAGGGTTTCGGGGAAAATGTCCATTCAAAATTTATATACCCTCAAAACCTAATAAATATGGGATAAAAATAGTGATACTAGCAGACTCAAGAACACATTATATGTATAATGCAATGGTATATACAGGAAAATCTAAAACTCCAAAGTCAAAAGAACTATCCCTGCCAACACAAATAGTTTTAGATATTAGTCGACCACTTTGGAAGAGTAATAGAAATATTACAGCAGACAACTGGTTTACTTCAATAGAATTAGTTGATAAGTTGAAAGAACATGGCCTTACATATTTAGGAACGATGAGAAAGAACAAACCTCAGATTCCACCACAATTCCAACCGCATCCTAAAAGAGAATCAGGAACATCTATTTTTGGTTTCTCTGGAACAAAAACTTTAGTCTCCTATGTTCCCAAAAAAAGAAAATCAGTAATCCTTATATCTTCGATGCATCATGACAATAAATGTGATAAAACAACAGGAAAACCTGACATTATAATGGATTATAATCTAACAAAAGGAAGTGTAGATACCATTGACCAAATGGTCTCTAATTTTTCTACCTCTTGTCGATCCAGAAGATGGCCTTTGGCACTTTTTTATGCCCTTTTAGATATCACAGCTCTGAATTCTTACATCATCTTCAACTATCAGATTGATAAAAAGGATCAAAAAGAAAGAAGTACCTTTATTGTTGATCTTGGGAGATCCTTGATTGATGAACACCTGGCCACACGTAATCTAAATTCCCTCCCGCTGGAATTACAGACGACAATAAAAAAATTCAAAAATAATGATGGTTCAAGTACATCAAGAGGATCTACGATGCCACAAGAATCTGATACTCCAAAAAGGTGCTACAAATGTCCATCAAAAAATGCGGGAAAAGTGAAAACCTTATGCTCTGTATGTCAACTAAGCGTCTGTAAAAAACATTTCTTAATTATTTGTGAAAACTGTAAATAGATTATATTTAGAATTTTTAGAAGTCAAAATCTGTATATTAACATTTGTAATCATTAAATAATCTTTCAAATATTGATTTAATTCATTATTTAGCGCTTATTTCGTAAAGGTACATAAGTGGGTTGAATCTACCCACCCCGTCCAGTTACGTAAGAAAAAATCACCCGTCCAGTTAAGGGTTAAACTAAAACACGTAAATGGAATATTGAAATATTCTTATAAAATATTGTAGCTTCATTATAATGATGTTTGTTTATTTAAAAAATAAAAATATAAATTTAAAAATAACTAAAGGAAAATATATTATTAATCTCAAGGCGCACGATGCCTAAATAACATGCATAAAAAAAAAACGACACTTGCGACATTCACAATGGCAATGCAAAGGGAAACTTAAACCGAAACCAAAAGTTTCAGGCGCAATCCTAAATTAGGCCTTTTGGCGACCGCCGTTCGCCTCTACAATTTCCTTTTAGCATTAAAGTTGTATGTAAACAACAATCAACTGTCGAAATTTGAATTTTAAAATGGTCAAATTACCGTTTATTATTTTAGGCCAGTGATTCTCAACCTTTTTTTTGTTGCGGCATTATTTTAAAGATTTGAAAATTTGGCGGCACAATTTTAGAATTTCGCGGCACACTTTTGCTAACTTGAATGCAAGAAAATTCAAATTATGTATCAATATTTCTATGCAAAATATAAGTAATATACATCTCTAACATTCAATTTGCTAATTTCGTTATTTTAAAAAGTAAAAAAATGAAAAAGAAAAACCAATACAAACGTGAACATAATCATATGACTAAAATTCGGCGGCACATTTTTAGAATTTCGCGGCACACAAAATTACCGCGGCACATTGGTTGAGAATCACTGTTTTAGGCATTAAAACATATCGAATTAACAAGGGGGGGGGGGGGGGGGGGGGGTGGACTGTATATAATATAATTCAGTATTTTCTTCTGTAGATGGTAACAATGTAGAAATGTCACACACTATTTATTTATTTTAATTTGTTCATATTACTTTGTGTTTATTTTTTTGTTTTTTATTACCAGTTGCAAACAAGACACGCTATATCCGATCTGGATAATTGCGCGTGAAAACTATTTGCAATAATTCATATTGTAGTAGAGTAGGTAACAGAATTATCAAAAAGAAAATGAACAATTAAGAAAAAGAGCATTTAATAAACATATACATTAAACAAATAAGCAACAACATAAGCAGATAGAAAAAATCTCAAGGTAGTTATTTACAATATGTTAAGCAATGATGGAAGTTGATGAAGTTATCTGTAATAATTAGTATCGTGGAGAGAGAAAGTTGATCAAGTTGAGCTATTTACAATGAGTTATGTTCTAAAGTAACTTATTAATTATTTACATTGATGCAAATCAAGTTGCATAGTAGTGTAGTTCCTATAATTCTAATTGTTTCTTACAAGTAGGCCATACAAAATTTATTTGGTAACCCTTTGCACTTTTATAGCGAATTTATAGAATCATATTTTGTTCAACTTCAAACTCTATTCTCTTTTGGGATATTGAATGTCGGTAGTTGGTTAAAACTGGGGTAAATACATTCAAATCCTGTTAATACAAACTTGAGATTATAGGTAACCTTCCCTTATAATGAACTTGAAATAAAATCCATTTTATAATACTGTAATGTAGTAAATTAGAAAAGACAAAGCTCAGAATTACATGGTTATTTAATGTAAGACCAAATAAAAACTAATAAAATTGCAGAAAGGCAATGAGATAAATTTACATTGTATCAAAATACAAATATCTAAATTAAAAATATTTTCATAGACTAACAAATAACCTGCTACAATACAATTAACTATGGCTATATGGAACCATGGCTATTATGAACCATAGGTTCAGTTCAATTGGGGTTCGCTATAGAGGGGTTTTATTGTGTTGTTGTTTCTAATCCCCTTGTATAAAGATAACATGAATTCCATGAGTTCATCTCATGGAATGGGGTGCAGCTTTCTTTGATCCACATGGCACATTTTAGTGAAACTTTGTCTGTAATTTGAGGCTGTTCCTAACATGGAAGCCTTTGCTGCCAACTCTAACATGAGTAGAGACATAGCTCCTCCGTATCCCTGAAGAGGGCCCTTGCTGAGGTCCATCAACCGGGTCAGTTGAACTCAGGGTTTTTATAGAGGTCTACTTCTCTTCTAACAATGCTTCTGCTGGTTTGCAGCTATTTATTCATCAGAGTTATTCTGCTTGTTTCACAGCTGGCCTTCATATCTGAAGGTTGTTCCCCTATCCACCACCTGGGGATGCACCCTGTAGCAGTCAGCTCTGCCATGGGGAGTTTTACTATAGTGTGTCTTCCTTCTTCTTCTTTCTTATCTCCATACTGGGTGAAGTAGAATGCGTCTGCCTTTGTCATTAAGACTGGGAGCACTACTCAGTAGCAGGCAGACTTAACTCCAAAATAAATGGCCGCCTCTGACATGAGGAACAGACGCCATGTGCAGCCACTCCTAACATGGAGTACAGACTTATCCTGTATACCTGGATTAGGAGCCCTAACAGGGTACTATCAGCCGGGCCAGCTGAGCCCAGGTTTTTTAGTGAGCTTGTTACTGCTCCCCCTCCTCCTTTTTCATCCGGGCTTGGGACCGGCAAGGGCGGAGTTTCTACTATAGGATTTCACTATAGTGTGTGAATATTTGAAATGTCAAAAATAGTTGATTTATACTGTGTTTTGAATTAGAGAGGTTCTACTGTACAGTATATAGGCATCAATACACCTTGTTTAGCAAGGACTCCCTCCCTCAATGGAGGTAAGGTCTGAGCAAAATCAGCTGGATCCTGTAGAAGGATTTGTAAAACCTGAAAGCTTGAGATGAAAATACAATAAAGCAAGAAACTCACCCTCAGAAGTCATTTGGCTTTTTATTTATAAAAATAAACACAAGGTAATAAGACCAAATCCAAATAAATAGTGTGTGACATTTCAGTAACAGTGTTGTTACCATCTTTAGATAAAAGTATTGAATGAGAAATTATACCACAGCATGTTTCTTATAAAACTATCTTCTATAATCTTGTTTACACACTTGATAACAATAACTATTTAAAACATGCTGTGATATAATTTCTCATTCAGTACTTTTGTCAGAAGATGGTAACAAGGCTGTTACTGAAACATCACACACTATTTTTTTTTTTTGATCTTATTACCTTGGTAGGCATTTAATAATCTATGTATGTCCAAATATATTGTAGCAGAGTATTTATTATTATAAACACAAGGTAATAAGACCAAATCCAAATAAATAAATTGTGTGTGACGTTTCAGTAACAGCGTTGTTACCATCATCAGATAAAAGTACTGAATGAGAAATTATACCACAGCATGTTTCTTATAAAACTATCTTCTTCTTATCTGCTATCTTGTTTACACACTTGATAACAGTAACTATTTAAAACATGCTGTGGTAAAATTTCTCATTCAGTACTTTTGTCTGAAGATGGTAACAACACTGTTACCGAAACGTCACACACTATTTATTTATTTGGATTTGGTCTTATTACCTTGGTAGGCATTTAAATGTATCAAAATTCGAAACTATTTTAATGGCGTAAGATTCTTTTTTGAAATTATATGGTAGATTAAACTGGCGAAACCGCTGGGAGGGTTCACCACTGATGAGCCAGGCCCTCCCCATAATTTTTCCATTGCAGTAAGGGCAGTATAAATTGTTTAATTTCAAAAAAGAATCTTCGCCATTAAAATAGTTTTGAATTTTGATAACAGATGGCGCGCTAGTGCATCATATTTAAACGTATGTTCAAATATATTGTTGCAAAGTATTTATTATTTTAAACACAAGGTAATAAGACCAAATCCAAATAAATAATGTGTGGCGTTTTGATAACAGCGTTGTTACCGAAATGTCACACACTATTTATTTGGATTTGGTCTTATTACCTTATATTTATAATCTATAAATTGTACCTTATCATATTTATTATTTTGATAAGGCACAATTTAGATTATAGATTATACCCCCAAGGTATTAAGGCCAAATCCAAATAAATAAATAGTGTATGACATTTCGGTAACAACGCTGTTATCATCTTCAGACAAAAGTACTGAATATGCTATTTTGTTTACACACTTGATAACAGTAATTATTTAAAACATACTGTGATATTTTTTCTCATTCAGTACTTTTGTTTGAAGATGGTAACAATCACACACTATTTATTTGGATTTGTGGTCTTATTACCTTGTGTTTATGGTTATAACAATGACATGGTGATTGGCAACATAAAAAATCTTGGTATAATTGTTATAACAAGGTTTTCAACTATTAGTTATAACAAGAACTCCGCCTTTACCAGTCCCAAGCCCGGATAAAAAAAGGAGGAGGGGGAGCAGTAACAAGCTCGCTAAAAAACCTGGGCTCAGCTGGCCCGGCTGATAGTACCCTGTAAGGGCTCCTGATCCAGGGATACAGGATGAGTCTGTACTCCATGTTAGGAGCAGCTGCACATGGTGTCTGTTCCTCATGTCAGAGGCGGCCATTTCTTTTGGAGCTAAGTCGGCCTGCCACTGAGTAGTGCTCCCAGTCTTAATGACAAAGGCAGACACATTCTACTTCACCCAGTCATGATGGTTGTCAAACAGATACCATCAACAAGCTCTACAAACTTGATACCTTAATATGATTGAGTGGAGATAAGAAAGAAGAAGATTTATAGCAATTGGGAGTTAAAACATAAGTTTCTTTCTTCAATAAAAATGGCAAGTTTTCAAGTGTTAGCTCATCATCAGGCCAATTGTTTCACAAATTCCTACAATATATATATGAGGTGTAGGAGGTATTTTTACATATTTACACTTGAAAAGTTTACTTTAAACTCAAAAATAGTTCAAATAAGTAGTTAATTGTTAGAAAGAAAAGAGGTTCCATTGCCTATATGGGAATTATCAGAGAACAAAATTCTACCTGGAGAGTATATTTGTGTGATATGTTAGACAAAAATCCACACAATCTCAAAACAAAACTTTAATTCAACAAGAATTACATATCTGATGTTAGGAATAAAGAAGATTTATATTATGATACATTAGCGTGCCATCTGTTATCGAAATTCAAAACTATTATAGACACGTATGATTCATTTAAAAATTAAACAATTTCTACTGACATTACTGCAATGGAAAAATTAATGGAAGGGCCTGGCTTATCAGTGGTGAACTAGTAGATTCTTATTACAAGAAAATAAGACCTAATAATTTAATAGTGTGTGACATTTCGGCAACAGCATTGTTACCATCATCAGACAAAAAAAAAACATTTTATTGTCTGATGATGGTGACAATGTTGTTGCCAAAACATCACACACTATTAAATTATTAGGATTAGGTCTTATTTTCTTGTATTATAATCTATAATCCAAATTGTGCTTTATCATTGTAGATTCTTCTTCTTTCTAGTATATTTAACTGCTGAAACCACTGAGAGGGTTCACCATTGATAAGCCAGGCCCTCTTATTAATTTTTTCCATTGCAGTAAGGGCAGTAGAAATTATTTAAAAGAATCATAAGTGTCTATAATAAACACAAGGTAATAAGACCAAATCCAAATAAATAGTGTGTGACGTTTCGGTAACAGCATTGTTACCATCTTCAGACAAAAGTACTGAATCAACTTTGTCTGAAGATGGTAACAATGCTGTTACCGAAATGTCACACACTATTTATTTATTTGGATTTGGTCTTATTACCTTGTGTTTATAATCTATAATCCAAATTGTGCCTTATCAGTGTCTATAATAGTTTCCAATCATCATTAAGCAGGATATGGACTTATTCCCTGCCAGTTCATTATGTAAAATCAATCATTCCTCCAGGGAAAAGTGTCTTTTCAAAACATTTTTATTGTTCTCTAGCTTTCGGGCACGTACGCCCTTCTACAGGAGAACTGGTATAATGATTCACCAATAGAACATGTGTTGAATATAATCGGATTTTTTTCTATTTTATGGATATAATTCTTTAAATAAAAAGACATATAGTGGATCAAAATATCATTTATTTTACCAATATTTCAGTTGGCTGAACGCCAACCTTTATCAAGGTGTTATAACATATTAACACACGTTACAATACAACAACAAACTCAGCACCACATAACATCAATAGAATTTTTTTTTTTTTTTGCTTATCCCTAGTACACATGGTACAGGCCATGATAATCATGGTGGGTAGTTAGCGACTGCACATCAATAGAATTAAGTTTTAAAATATTTTTGCTTATATTCAATGGGGAGAAAAAAATTGATATATAAATTTATATTATGGACAAAAATATTTATTTTAAATATAATTAATTTGTATATATAATTCTATAGATATAAAAATAGTTTATATTAACTATTATACAAATGGAGACAAAATATTTCTAAAAATATATGTTCAATTTAATTTTTTATGATATATATTTTTTCTAATTTGACCAAAAAACAAAAAGCTTTTTTTAAATTATTTTTTGTGCTGTTGTATATATATATTTGTTTTTTTCTTTTGGGTTGGTTAAATGTGTTTTTTCTAATAAACCCATTTGCCAAAAATATTACAGTAAAACCCCTCTATAGTGAACCCCAATGGGACAGAGCTTTTGGTTCACTATAGCCACGGTTTGGCTATTTTTTTTTTACTTTTCAAAATTTTAGGCCATATAATTAAAAAACAGCCATACACACAAGAAGAGGCTGCCTCTTAATAGTGGTCACTTTATTTTAATTCCCTTAATTGACCAATTTCCTTATATTAATACTAAATAATAATAGAAATCATTAGATGATAGGTTCTTCTTATCATTAACATACATGTACCTCTATGTCTAATTTCAAAATCAAGACAAATCCTAGGCAAAGTTTTATTAAATATATATTCAAAGATATGAAATGATTTTAAAACATCATTATCACATTATATAATACAATTTTTACTTGAAAAAATGGCTCTAATACTTTGTTGTTTCAAAGCATTCTTCCAAGCATTGCACCATTCAAATAAAGTTTGTTTTAATAAAGTGTTAAAAATAAAGTGTTTTTCTTCCATTTCATGTTTCCCCATATTCTTCTAGATCTAGATTTCGTTTTTTTTTTAAACCTGTCATGCAAAACATTGCTGACTTTAAAATCACCATAGTTAATGGCATAAAAATAATTTTTGTTTCATCACGGGACCGTTTATTTGGACTTTTTTTTTTTTGCCTTAACCCGGCATTGCGCGCGCCGGGTGAAAATTACCCATGGCAACATTTGAATGGAGAATTAACCAATAAAAAATCGGTTGGCGGAGATGTGGTTTCGTTTAGCTTCCTGACTCATCAATTAGTCTAAAGTTTTGGTTTCACATTTTGACAGCTCCCACTGAAATTCCATCTATTGTCACTGTCGGGTAAAAATTACCCGGCGCGCGCACTCACGTAATTTTTTTTGTTGCATTTTTTTTATAACATTTTTTAAAGTGAGATAAATAATTCAAATTAATAATTTAAAAAATAACTATAATAGGTTGATATATTCACCAGCCTATAATTCTATATAAAATGGAGGGAAGAAGGTCATATTTTTTTAGATCAAGAAGAGATTATTGTAGAAGGTGATATTGAAGAAGATCATCTAAATGAACATTTTTATGGAAGTGACACTGGAATATATTCAGATATGGGAATTTTGTGGAATAAGGGAATTATCCCACAAACACATTTTTATATAGGGAGAGCCTCGAAAATCAAATGGTTCAAAAATTGTCCTTCACAAACAGTAAAGCTGAGAACGCCTAATGTCATTTTACACATTTACTAGGCTTGAAAGGTGAAGAAGCAAAAAATTAAAATACACCTTTAGAAGCTCTTTTGAAGAAAATTCTTGAAATGTTTGGCCCTTGAACTCATCAAAGAGCAACTAAATCAAAGAAAAATCATTTCTTCACTGCCTAAAAGACTATTAAAAATTTCCTTTTTTTACAGATAAGTTAATTTAAATCATAAATGTATACTCTAAATATTTTTTTCAATTATTTTTTAGAAGGCACTTCAAGCCATAAAGAAGGTCAGGAACCGCAAGATAAAGCTTCCTACCAGATGTAGTGTGTCCCTCCAGTAAGGACAGGAAGACCTCGACTTTGTGCCATAAATGTGCAAAGCAAATTTATAAAGGACATACAATTGCAGTTTGCAATGATTTGTCTAAAATATCCTCATGGAATTTTATATATTTAATATTGAAAAGGAGCAATAGTTTCATATTTTATATGCCATTACCAATTTTGAGGATTATTCAAGAATAGTTTTTAAAAAGTTTAATCTGTGTAAAAAATATAAATATTTTATTAATAATTGCCTTTTTTGAAAATTAAAATGTTGTTACTTTGAAATAGAAAAGGTTTTGTATTTCCTCAGTTAATATTTATATTCAAAATACATAATTATAATATCGGGTAAATTTCACCCAGCGCGCGCAAGTACGTTACATTTTTAGCGCGCGCGCTCGAGGGTTAAAACGTACGATCGCGATCGCGGCAAAAGTTGAGGTTGATTCCTCTTTGTAACAATTTTTAATAACTTTATATTTTATATTTTATAATAGAAAAGTTATATTCTCTTATTTTAATATGTTCTTAACATTTTGCCTATGTTGTTTCACTTTGAAAAGTTCTGAAAATGGCCTTTTTTTTATTTAACCCTTAAGTACTCGCGGCATTTTTTGTTACATAAGTACTCGCGCGGGGTGTATCACACCCCAAAATATAAACCTAAATCTAATATATATAATGTAAGCCAAATACAACGTATTTATATTTATATTATAGAGAAAAGAATGGATATTAATTAAAATGTAAATAAAATAATAAAATATTTAATTATTCCAGTGCTTGTACATGTTTTCTAAATCCTATAAGCATTTACAATTTTTATGCATATTCATTATTCACAAAAATAAATCTTATATTTTTTTCATTAATTTTCAAAGCATTCTGCACACATAATGAAGGAATGATTATTGCAGATATTTCTTTTGCAATTTTTGCAGGTAGTCTTTGTTTTCCTATCTTTAGATCGGTCACAAAGATGGCATCGCTTTTGCTTTTTTGAAAGTGGTTCTGATGGTCCTGGTACCTAAAAAAAACCATCATAAAATTTATCATTTTATTTATATTGGTAAATAACATTTTTACTTACTGTTTGTTCATTTGCCACTCCAATTATCCTTCGAAGAGCAAGTTTTATATCTTTAGGTAGTGACACAATGCAAAGGCGTTCTTTGATATGTTCATCTATCAAACTCAGTCCGATCTTTTCCAAAAAGTGGCGTCTTTTAATGGGTTCTTCTTGCAGGTGATTTGCGTTGTAAAGTACTTGTGCATTTATTTCTGCAACATTGACGAGATCAAAGAAAATACACAGAGGCCATCTTCTTGTGCGTCGTCCTACACTGTAGGTCCCCGACATTTGGTCAACAACATCAACGCCTATCTTGGTTTGGTTATAAAAAGTGACTATTTCCGGCTTCATTTTATCTCCTGTGTCCTCGTCAATTGTCATTGTTGAGTGCATTGTTGACAATAGGATAACTGATTTTGATTTCTTGGGGACATATGATACAAGAGTTGTATTTTCATTGAAGCCAAAAATTGAAGAAAAGATAGGTCTATTCCTGTTGGGTAAAAACTCTACAGGAATTTCCTTTTTATTTTTTTTCAAAGTTCCAACGAGGGTCAAGTTATGTTCAGTCAACAAACTTTGAGCTAGTGGGAAACTTGTATACCAGTTATCAGTGGTAATATTTCGTTTTGTTCCTGATACTGGTTCCACCAATCTTTTGACAACATCATCAGAAGCATTGGATTTATAAAAAGGTCCACGATTGTTACCAACATACGGCTCCATATTCACAGTATAGAACGTGTGTGCATCAGACATCATGTACATTTTCAAGCCATATTTTGCAGGTTTGTTTGGTATGTATTGGCGAAAATTACATTTCCCTCTAAAAGGAATAAGCTTTTCATCGATTGTTAAATATTCGCCAGGGGAATACATTTGTTTACAGTTGGCAACAAACATTTCAAAAATTTCCCTCAGGGCAGCAAATTTGTCATTATCTCTTCTGATCTGTCTAGTAAGGACATTGTCAAATCGAATTACTCGCAAAAGGAACAAAAATCGTTCGTAGGCCATTGCTGCTCTGCATATTTCTATACCAGTGCCATTTGCATTCCAAATTTCTTTGAAATGCAAATGCGATGCACGATTTTTTCCGATTATTATTATGAGTCCGAGCAGACAACGGATTTCATTTTCATCTGTATTGCGGCAATCTCTCTCCCTGCTATAATTTGGCCTGATGGTCTCAATAAAAATATTTGTGTATTCAACTATTTTTTTGATTATGTCAATACTAATAAATTTCAAAAAAGCTTCTAATGGATTTGGAGTGTTCTTACCAAATTGTTTAGAACAAGGTAAGTGTGTAATAATATTTATAGCTCTTGTACGTACCCTTGATGTTCTCCATTCTTCCTTTTTCCATTTGGTCATTTTATTTCTTCCAAAGAAGTACGTAGAATCCTGATGTGGTTCTTGTTCATCGTCTTCTTCTTGTTCTGAATCTGAGCTATGGGGGATATATTCTTCATCATCACTAAAGTTATCATCATCTAGCTCATCAAAATCTTCTTCTTCCTCATCAAACAAGCTAAAAAGTGATTGAATATTTTTGCTATCCATTATAATATTGGATCAAAGTAAGCTTAGATGATGGGCAAAGTGAAACTAAATTGACACTGAAAGGTAGGGGAAATGACTCATGGTGCGTGAGAATTCAGCAGTATCATATTCGGGCTGATTGCAAAACTTTGTTACGTAAGTACTCGCGCGGGGTGTGACACACCCCATTCTAGCAAAAAGAATAAATTATAAATATATTCCCTCTATTAATTTTGTTGAAATTTGACATGTCTATTTGGCACATTGAAATATTAAGCTATTGAAAAATTGGAAGATTTTGGTTAAGGATTTAATGATTTTCTTGAGGTAAAGTGATAGCTTGGGGTGTGATACACCCCGCGCGAGTACTTAAGGGTTAAGAAATAACGCTTTTGTTTTTAAAATGCCTTTGTTTTCTTCATTTTGGAAGCCATTTGCATTTTTTATATTTCAAATTTAATGAATGCAAAGATATTCTATTTAATAAAAATTATAATGTGTAAAAAATTATACAACATTCAGAAAAAATAAAGTGCAAAAATCAAACAAACAATGCCGCTAAATTTATTGTTTTGAAATCGCGATCCGCGAGCTGAAACATGGTTAAAATTTTGTTTTTTTATATATATTTTTTTAATTACAATTCTAAGTTCGTTATAAGCATAGTATTTCTAATAGATTTTATCATTTTGGGACCCGAAATAGGTTCGTTATAGGGGTAGTTCGTTATTCTAAAAATCGCAAAGTTCGTTATAACGATGGTATTTTCAATGGAATGGAATTGGGAATCGGCGTGGGTTCGTTATAAGGGAAGGTTCGTTATATCCAGGGTTCGTATTAGCGGGGTTTTACTGTATATAGTTAAATGTGTTTAAATAAAGTAAGCATATTTGCTAATAATTCAAAATCATTCTTCCTTTTTTTTTAGTAAATAAAATTTGCATTCAACAAACATTCACTTAATAACCAATATTATTTTTCTTTATTCACTCCTTCTCCACTTGGAAGATAAGATATATCTAATAAGAGGATAAACAAATAACCAAATATAGGCCTCTAGGACATAACTAAGGAAGCAAGGAATACATATTAAGCTGTAGTTGTCAGGCGCGTGGCCTCCACCCATGTGCAAGTATAATAGCAAAAAATTGTTTATAACACACAAAGAAGGCAATATATGAAACAAGGTAATAAGACCAAATTCAAATAAATAGTGTGTGACGTTTCTGTAACAGAGTTGTTACCATCTTCAGACAAAAGTACTGAATGTAAGGCACAATTTGGATTATAAATATATATAAACACAAGGTAATAAATCCAAATAAATAAATAGCGTGTGACATTTTGGTAACAATGTTGTTAAAGAAACATTACACACTATTTATTTGGATTTGGTCTTATTACCTTGTGTTTATAATCCAAATTGTGCCTTACACTCAGCACTTTTATCTGAAGATGGTAACAACGCTGTTACTGAAACGTCACACACTATTTATTTATTTGGTCTTATTACCTTGTTTTATAATCTAAATTGTGCCTTATCAAGGTAATATATGTTTTCTCCACCTTTTCATATCATTAATAGTTAAACATGTAAACATTATGTAATCTAATATGTAAATATTCTATCTATTATCTTTGTTAAATTAAAACTTTATAAAATTGAATATGCAAAAAATTATTTTGTATAAAAATAGTATACACCTATCCCCCGATTTACACGGTACTTGTTTTACACATTTTCGCTTTTACACGGTTTTCCAAATAAGTTTTTTTTTTTGTTTTTATCGCACTATACTAAATGCTACTGTGATTGAACACCTGCGCTGTGTACACATCTCACGAGGAATCCCGAGCTTATGTGCTGACTACATATTTTAACCTGTCAATGCATTTTATTTTTATTTCTGTGTACACCTATCCCCCGATTTACACGTTTTTCTCAGGAACGTATCTACCGTGTAAATCGGGGGATAGGTGTATATGCCATCAATCTGTTATCGTGATACTCCTGTGGAAGGACTGACAGGTCCGAAAGCTAGAGAATAAAATTTGAACAAGAAACTTAACCCTGGAGACTAACTTCTTTATAATAAGTTATCATTATTGGGGTATGTCTATCTGGTTCCCACTGTTGCTATTCTAGATGGAGAATAATAAAAGGCTAGAGAAAAACACAAGGTAATAAGACCAAATCCAAATAAATAGTGTGTGACATTTCGGTAACAGCGTTGTTACCATCTTCAGACAAAAAGTACTGAATCAATACAACTTACGTTTGTTTTCAAAGTACTTTTGTCTGAAGATGGTAAAAATGCTGTTACTGAAAAGTCACACACTATTTATTTATTTGGTCTTATTACCTTGTGTTTATAATCTATAATCCAAATTGTGCCTTATCATGTATTATTCTAAAAGATCAAGTACAATTTGGATTATAGATTGAAAACACAAGGTGATAAGACGAAATTCAAATAAATATATAGGGTGTGACGCTTGTTTAACAACACTGTTACCAAAATGTCACATAATATTTATATTTTTATTGTTGTTTCTTATTCCCTTGTGTGAAGATTACATGAATTCCATGAGAGTATATGCTCCTAGAGTAATAATAAAAATGTTTTGAAAAGATACTTTTCCCTGTGGAGGAATGATTGATTTTACTCCATATTAATGCAAGGGGGGTTATAGAATAATCAATACTTGTTACATTGTGTTGTTTATTCAGAAGATGGGATCGTAGTATGCATCGTCCCCTGGCCAACCTTCCAGTTCAGAGTAGAAGTCCTCGCTATACTCTGAATCGTAGTAATCGTGATCATCATCATCAAGGTCTAAAGAATCCAGTCTGTAATCATCTCTGGTACACTCGCCGCACATCACTTTCTTCACTATGGTCAGCTCCGCCAATCTGGGGATTGTGACAATCTCTGGGTATGTGCAGAGCTCCACGTAGATGGTGAGTGGTGACTTTCGAATTGAGATCTTTTCAAAAGCAAACTGAACAATACTTGTGAAATTGAGCTTGTTATCGCAGAGATCCAAGATACGGAGATTAACACATCTCATTATGATATCCTTAATTCCATCTTCAATATGGGGATTACACCCAATCATATATAGTTCACTCAGTTTCCTGCATTTTGCTAGATGCTTGATACCTGCATTAGTGAAATGAGTTTGAGAGATATTGAGGTTAGATAAATGTAATAGCTGTTTCAAGTTCTCCAGAGATCTGTTTGAGATGTTAGTTCGGGTTAAGTTGAGAGTTTTCAAGTTCTTACAGCTCTGTGAGATCTGAGTGATGAAATTATCATCAACACAGGCAATACGGGCGAGCGAAAGATGTTCCAAGTTCTCCAAATTTGCCAAAGGTTTAACACAGAGTAATAAATCACCACAATCATCCAAACACAAATTTCTCATATCTTTACAATCATTAACTAGATGCTCAAGAAAGTTTGTTGTAACACCGCGATGACCAGTAAGTTTCAAAGTTTGTAGATTGTTGCATTTCTGCATCATATTGATCAATGTTATTGTTAACAATCGCCCACATTGTTCTAATTTAATTGACACCATTTTTGGGTTAATCATATAAAGAAAATGACCTTTTATATTTAAATTATGACTCGCAGTAAAATATTTGAGATTTTGACATAGTTTAAAAATCCACCAAACTTCACGTTCAAGCATTTGTTCTGGGATTTCAATTTTTTCCAAATTTGAACAATTTTTTGCAATGGGCCGAAAACATGGGCGTCTGAATTCCATAGATGGGACATAAAATTCCTCAAGCTTAGGGCAATTATCTGCAATGGCTCTAATTAAACCATTGGTTAGTTGTTTGTCAGTATATTTAGAAGAATAGCCACACCTTAGATCAATTTTGCGCAAATTTGTTAATCGTCTAATAAATTGTACAAAACCTGTATTTCTATTTCTGTGTACATAAGGAAGTGCATTTTGCAAATCTTCAAGTGTTAGGGTATTCTTAGATTTCCATAAAATCTGAACAACATCATGCCATTTTTTACATACCTTTTCAAGAATTAAACGATCTTTAATTGGAAGAAATGAAAAAATATGCACAAGAAGCTCTGGAAAAAGATCGTTAATTGGACATTTGTCGTCATCAGTTGATACAATAGATTTTGTTGCTGATATAAGTATTTTTTTATTCCCAATGATTAAGTTTCTTGGTGGTCGGCTTAATAATTCTTTTGCAGATGATTCATCATTAAATACAATGAATCCACCTCCTGTTTTTCTCCCACAATCATATAATATTATAGTTCTTTTGAGGGTGCCAAATTGTTGAAAAAATTCGTTGACTTCCTTTCTAGTGGCTTTAAAGTCTAAATTTTGAAAGTATATTGTTCTTGGGGCTTCTTTAATTTTTCTATGCATTTTTAAAAGTTTTAGTGTTCTTTTTAAAAATGTATTTTGCAATATTGAGAGTAGAAATAAAGTAGTTATGAGACGTATGTAAAAATATTATATTTTCATATATATATATTTATATCAAGTGCGTTGATACATTTGGGAAACAGAAACATAATCAAACAAAACTTACTCAATAGAAGATAGAATTAAAAACATCAACGTTATCAAATCTCTTTAATTTTCAAAAAGATATATATCCTTGATACTCATTTCAATCGTAAAGAATATATACCTTTTATTATTATTATTATATTAAAACACTTTGGAATTCAATAATAAAAAAAAATAATTTAAAAAATTCAATAGGGATATTTCTGGTTAATGGGCAATGAATCACTTATTTTTCCCATCAACAATTACATCTTCTGATATAATTTAAAACATTAAAAAAGCAATATTTATTTATATTTAACCTTATTAATTCTTTTTTTTTATATCACATGTGTATATTTTTATTTTAGCGTTTATTTTATACCTTCTGAAATGGTGCTAGCAATTGTTAAGCGGCAAAAATGGCTTGGAAAAAAAATTCGCTTGGAAAAATGGAAGCCAACCCCAAGTACCCATATTTCATACAAGGGGAACTTACTATCACTTTCAACACCAATATTTATAAAATTAACAAAATTTATACAAATGAATCCAAAAGACAGCTTACCTAGTTGTCTTTTCATTTACACCTTACACAACGCTTTAGCGTGTGCCGAGATACAGCTAATTATTGTTGTGTGTCGATTTATTAGTCCAGCTGTTGGGGCACGTTTTTTGTAACCATACCCCAACAGAAGGCGTATGTATAATCAAATCAAATGGATACATGGCTTCCCTCCCACATAGACTTACAGACCATCTTTTTGCCCAGAAACCTAGACAATTGATGACACCAGACTTCCATGCCGAAAGCTGATGCCTGGTGAAGGAAACACCAGTGACATCCAGGGACATCCGCGCTGGAAGCTGTTGTTCCATATGTACATATGATAATTTAAACCAATAACCCTATATTATGTAATTTATAACAAGATTGTCATGTTGTATATAGAACTAATTATAAACTATAACTAATTATATGCATAATTGACATGTCTCCTTGCATCACCAAATGTAATGTACTGAGGATGAATAAATAAAAATATATAATAGATTAAAAGCTGAGTTAAGAGCCAGAGAGAGAATCACAAAGTAACTTCTAAAGATAGATGGAAGCCAACAGACTGGTGCCAGTGTCGATTTACGGACACGTGCAGAAAGGCAATACTTCCTGGTCCCCTTCCTGGTCCAAAAAGTGGTATAAATAAGACCGGCCTTAGCAACAGAGTTAGTCAGTTCCAGTCAGTTCCAGTCAGTTCCGGTCAGCGTCACCCCTTATCGCCGGTTGTCACCAACTCATCGACCATGTAAAACAGTAAGAAACCTTCTCGATCTCCATCTTGCTTTTGGCTCGACTTTTTATCTATTCAAGGAACTTTCTTTCAACTGTGTCGCTTCGTTTTGTGTGTGTGGACATTCCCCAGTTTTCCACTCTGCCTCGACCACGACTGCCTGTACCCTGTGAGAACTGTTAAAGATCCTACAAGGTGCAGAGAGGAACTGGAAAACTCTCCACCCCCTGACTGTCCCTCTCGGTTTCTACAGGTTTGACCCTCGGTTGCCACAACTTACAGAGAGTCGACAGGATCTCAACACAATATTACAGCTAGTCGACAGGATTACCACAACGAAGGAGACCACAACGAAGAAGGTAAAGACTGTCCAGCTAGAAAAGAGCCAAGAAGCAAGATGGAGGAGCAAACCAACCCGTCCAACGATACAGCCGAACAAACTATCCCCAAACAAGAGACAACATTGGAAGAGGAGGAAACGTCGCCGCCCCAAGATACCTCCGCAGACCCGCTGACACAGATCGCCGATGCCCTGAGTAAGTTACTGGTAGCCCGATCTCCTAGGGAGATAGACGTAAGTCCATACGATGGTACTTTTGAAGCCCAAAGCTTTTTCGACAACTTCGATGCCCAAGCAGACCGAACTGAACTGACCTACACAGATCGCCTACGCAAATTACCCTGCTACCTACAAGGTAAGCCCCTCCAATATTTCCGAAGCCTACGGTTAGATAGGTTATATTATATTGAAGCCCGCCAGAGATTGATAGACTTATTCCCAGCAACGACAGAAGCGTCGTTTGCACGCTTTTTGGCAATCAAAATGACACCCCAAATGTCCCTAGAAAACTACTACCAAAACAAAACTGTTATGGGTATGAAACTCGACCTACCCGCCGACATTTTAATCGCCCGTCGCAGACCAGCGATTAGTCGCAACTGTGCAGCCAAACACCATTAAGGAATGGTTCGACCTAGTGTCAAGAATAACTCAGTGTGCCACCAGTGCAGTGAACCAGCGCCAAGTAGACAAGGCTCCACACCCCACCTACCACAACCCACCACCGCGGTACAACAGCCAGCGGCCATCACGTGTAACATACCCAGTTACACCTCCCCCCTCGCCTTGCAAGTATTGCAATGCCATGCACTGGCACTCCCAGTGTGGACAACGGTTCCCACGGGACCAAACACGCCCAGTCTACAGCGCCCGACCACACACAACCACTGTACCAAAACGTGGTACCCACACCCAGCCCAAGGTCCAACCTCCGAGCCATGTTCCCCAAGTCCAAGCTGCAAGCCAAGACGACTCTGCAAGCCCCGCGAGCAGCTCAACGGTAGGAAAACCTGAAACTTATTTTCGTTGAACAATTAATAATATGGACTGAATTGTCACCAAATGTAAACTTGCCCTTTTTAATAGACACGGGAGCATCTATAAACCTACTTAACTTAGATATTTTAAGAACCATAGAAAATAGATTACCCTATAAAATTATTATCCATCAGTACAGTTTAACTATAAATGCAATAGCACACAATGTAAATACCCTTGGATATATTTTTTTAAAACTTAAAATCGGTAACCTCACCCAAAAACTAAAATTTTTTATAGTAGAAGCCTCACTACCTTTTGGTATTTTATCTATTAATACCCTTAAAATATTTAAATTAATTATAGATTTTAATAATCTCCAAATTTATCAAAATAATGATGCTCTCCCAACGAATGTCTATAAGTTCACCAAGTGCAAACAGGATTTATGTTCCACTCAACCGAGGGAAACTGATATGTTTACCACTTTCCCCTCGCACCAGTCCTGTTTACACGTGGCGGACTCTACTCCAATTATATGTTCACCCCCTATATCTCCTACCCATGATATTGAGATTTCTATACCTTCTAATGCGGCACCACAGTTAGAACATTGTCCACACGAACTCCACCGAATTCTATATGAATTCTCACAAGTGTTCTCTACTAATAAATACAATGTGCCCAAATTGAACATACCACCGGTAAAAATCAATACCACCACAGATAAAATAATAGCATTACGCCCATATAGAGTGCCACTACACGACCAACAAGAAATACAAACCCAAATAGAACAAATGCTCCAATATGGAATCATTGCCCCGTCAGTTTCACCTTATGCCAGTCCCATAACGCTTGTTACCAAACGTGACCAAACGAAACGTTTCTGTATTGATTACAGAAAACTTAATGAAATCATCGCTCCAGACGTACATCCTTTACCCTTAATAGAAACCATTCTTGACAAATTGTCAAAAGCCAAATATTACTCTTCTGTAGATATAGCATCCGCATATTGGCAAGTGGAAATAGAACCTAACTCACGTAATCTACTAGCTTTCGTGACGTTAGATAGTCAGTACGAATTTTGTAGACTTCCTTACGGATTTAAAAATTCACCACAGATATACCATCGTGCCATAAACCAGGTCATGCAAAAATATAAACTAAATTTTGTTACCCATTACTTCGACGATTTCATTATTTTTTCTGACACCCTAGAGGATCATCTACAACACCTACAACAATTTCTAACAGTGTGTCAACACGAAAACATCAAACTTAATTATAATAAATGTTCATTTTTTAAAACAAAAATAGATTTCTTAGGATACACTGTTACCGCAGGTACTTATGCACCGCAGACGCGCAACCTTGATACTATAAATGCCATAAAACCACCTAACAATCAAAAAACACTACAATCATTTTTAGGAGCAGTAAACGTTTATAATAAGTTTATAGCAGATTATGCCCGCTTACGAGCACCTTTAAATAAACTACTTAAAAAGGATGTAAAATGGAATTGGAACACAGACTGTCAACAAGCTTACACCACTCTCAAAGAGAGTTTAACCAGTAAACCAGTACTACACTTGTATCAAGTCGGTTTACCATGCCGCCTTTATTGCGACGCATCCACCCAAGGGATTGCCGGCATACTCAAACAGGTACATCCAGACGGACAAATACATCCTGTGCAATATTTTAGCCGCGCCCTTAGGGCACATGAGAGAAACTACACCGTTTCCGAACTCGAGTGCCTCGCCATCGTCGAAAGTGTAGACAAATTCCGAATATACCTCACCGGTATAAAATTCACCATATACACAGACCACCAAGCTTTACAATGGCTTAAAACTATAAAAAATCCGTCAGGCCGACTATTTAGATGGAGCCTGAGACTATCTACCTATAATTACGAAATACACTACATCAAAGGCAGTCAACAGTATGAGGCAGATTTACTCTCAAGAAACCCCTTTGTAGGATTTATCAGTACTGATATAATAAAACAACATCAACCAACAGCATCCCCCTTCAACATTGATACAAACGGCTTACATACCATTACACGAAAAGGTGTAACTAAAATAATAATTCCCGAAACCCTGCAAAATACTCTCATGAACAAAGTTCACCAAGAATATAACCACCCAGGCATCTCTCAGATGACCCGCATAATTACTACCCAGTACTACTGGAAAGGTATCTCTAAATCTATAGAAAAATTTGTCAGGTCGTGTCACACCTGCCAAATCATTAAAAGGCCCAAAGGTAAACCCTATGGTGCCCTCGGACAAATTCCACCACCTCAACAACCATTCGACTTAATCTCTATAGATACCATAGCTGGATTTTCGAAATATGGACACTCCAAGACCTATCTACACGTAATAGTGGATCATTTAACGCGATATGCTTGGACCTTTCCATCGAAGTCCACCAGTACCCTAACGTACATTCAAACCCTCAAGACTGTACTACAGCAAGGATCTCCAAAACGTCTGTTATCTGACAGAGCGCCCGCTTTTACCTCAGAAAAATTCCGTAAATTTCTAATAAGGCATGGTATACAACCTCTTCTAACTACCAGCAATAATCCACAAGCAAACGGTTTAATAGAACGCTTAAATGCGACCATTACAGGCAAGCTCAGACTAGCTTATCTAGAAAATCCGAAAGCTTCCTGGACTCAACTAGTTAAACGCGTCACTCAGACGTACAATAACACACCCCATTCTGTCACAAGTTTTCCACCTACCTACTTAATGTTCAATGTTATCCCCCCAGATCTAAGAACTCATCTTAACCCATATCCCGAGATAAATATAGCTCGAGAGATAGCAAGCTCTCGTACTCAAAATAAACATAAAAAAGATAAAGAAACATTTGATAAGCAGCACAGAACACCACATTTCGAAGAGAATGATCTTGTTTTGGTAAAAAATTACAGACATCCCGACACAGGTAAATTAGCACCATATTTTACTGGACCCTACAAAATAATTCAAATTATTTCACCCAATGTCGTTCGAATAGATCGCCCAAATCAGCCACTCAATAGAGACAGTGACACCATACATGTCAATAAATTAAAATATTACACAGAGGATGTGTTGTACATAACACCTCCACAGCCCCGATTCGTTCAACACCCACAGCGATTGCCTCAAGATGTATATTTCATTGAATTCAATCATTTGACTCCAGATATCTTTGAAACACAATTATTCCGAATTATACCGCCTACAAGCTCACAGCCTTTTTTACATTTAAATCCCAGTATTTTCAATTAGGATAGAAACAAACTGCCAGAGTGGAGGCAGAGGAATTTTCTTCCAGCCAGCATGGTGACTCACAACGCTCGCCTACATCAATAAACAACCCAGCTATGCCGGTCGGCATCAAAGGGCAACCGCCATGTTAAAATGACACCTCCAGTTGCAGTTCGCCTGTACCTGACACGTGATCCAACTCGCGGGACGAATAGATTGCAGCACCTAAAACTAATTGACTTACCAATAATTACCCAATTCACTTATTAATTTGAATTTTAATATTGAAAAAAATATCATTAAACTTTATATCTTTAATTATCATCGTGTGTTTTACAACTTTTACATTGTTTGCACGCCCAGTGTGGAATTTTTTTTGACGCAAAAGAACAATCATTCAATTATATGACTTTTGGGTACGTTTTTAATACGAACAAACACAACATTACCGGCTCATTCGTTAGGAATAAAAAAGAATTTAACCTCTCATTTCCCCATAGGTAACGCAATGTTACATGGAAAAAAGATCTGTTAAATTAATAGTTTAAATGATTTTTTCCCAAGCGTAACAAGCCGGCGTTTGGGTAGGCTCACCTAAAAATTTTGCAGACCAAACTGCATAAAACGCTCTGCAATCTTTTTAGCGCCTAAGACATGCACTACACACTTCATGTATCCAAAGTCCCCATCTTCCACTACACTACATCATTTTTAGGGATCAAGATCGCTCCCCGTCTGGTCTCACATAATATAATCGGGAAGATCTGGCAAAGACCAACTTCTCAGACCGGACCAAAGCGACATAGGGCCACATTGCCTCCCCATAGGTCAAACTAAAGACACCAATAATCTTGGACCTACACCTAGACATTGTGTGAATATGTTCCTTTCTTTTTTTTCAGGAACGAATATTTTTTGTTTTCTTTTAACTTTTCTTCAAAAGAGACATTTTTTGCTCCATTTGTTACTACTTAACATTTATCTAATCATTAATAACCTTATATCTTTTATATTTTGCTAATTCATTATTATGTCTTTTGTATATTACATGTTTGATCTTATCCACTTATACTTTTTTTTATCCGCAATCATATTTTTATCTTTTTATTCACTATATTTTTGTTTAAGTAACTTTATTATATGACAATGTTTATTTATCAGCAACCACCGGGCATACAACAATCGTTCTTCAATAATCCTACTTACTAATCACTTCCCTATACTTTTTTCACTACCTATTTCAGCCATTGCTAGAAATGACAGTACTGCTTGACAATTTTTCTTTTGATTTCGTAATTCAACAAACTCTTTGAACACAGTTCCCCAGAAGTACAAGTCTCGACTTTTGGTCTGAACACGTTTCAAAAGTTTATTTCAATCATCCGCAGAGCACATCACCAACGCATGCACAAAGCGTTCACTTTTTTCCAACTTTCAATTTTTTTCAGCTCTAGCGGACCACAATCAACCTTTGATTTCAAGTCAAGTCAGACCACCTACTGTCGCTACAACAATTCTACTTATCGCATGGCTCTACCACCCCTTTCAAGCATATTAATTCTTTTCTTCAGCATCTTTTCAACCAATAACCCTACAATTGTGACAAAGCACTGTAACCTTATACAGGATCACAGGTGAAACATTGCCTAGGAAGACGCACAAGTCTATATCCTCGCTTTGCACCTGGATCTCAGTATTTGATTGTCTGTGCAACACTTACAATTGCATATTCTTCAACCCCTAACCCTTTCCAACGCCCGCCATCAATCTCTTAGAACATCATCATTATTTTTTAGCAAACAAAGGTTTTATCTACAGTTCTCTTTTATAATGAATATCATAACTTTTAAATTAAACATAAGTTTTATTTTTATAATTTTCAGATATAGCCAAATAAACATCTTGTTATAGCCTTTACCCTCACAGTTTTAATTAATTAAAAGAAATTTTAATTACTTACCTGTGTTAGAGAGGCTTTACCCGCTTAAACCCGGATAAACCCTTTCACTCACGGGGCCCATCTATGATAATTTAAACCAATAACCCTATATTATGTAATTTATAACAAGATTGTCATGTTGTATATAGAACTAATTATAAACTATAACTAATTATATGCATAATTGACATGTCTCCTTGCATCACCAAATGTAATGTACTGAGGATGAATAAATAAAAATATATAATAGATTAAAAGCTGAGTTAAGAGCCAGAGAGAGAATCACAAAGTAACTTCTAAAGATAGATGGAAGCCAACAGACTGGTGCCAGTGTCGATTTACGGACACGTGCAGAAAGGCAATACTTCCTGGTCCCCTTCCTGGTCCAAAAAGTGGTATAAATAAGACCGGCCTTAGCAACAGAGTTAGTCAGTTCCAGTCAGTTCCAGTCAGTTCCAGTCAGTTCCAGTCAGTTCCGGTCAGCGTCACCCCTTATCGCCGGTTGTCACCAACTCATCGACCATGTAAAACAGTAAGAAACCTTCTCGATCTCCATCTTGCTTTTGGCTCGACTTTTTATCTATTCAAGGAACTTTCTTTCAACTGTGTCGCTTCGTTTTGTGTGTGTGGACATTCCCCAGTTTTCCACTCTGCCTCGACCACGACTGCCTGTACCCTGTGAGAACTGTTAAAGATCCTACAAGGTGCAGAGAGGAACTGGAAAACTCTCCACCCCCTGACTGTCCCTCTCGGTTTCTACAGGTTTGACCCTCAGTTGCCACAACTTACAGAGAGTCGACAGGATCTCAACACAATATTACATACATATATTCCCCTCACCAAAAATTTAGGTAAAGGTGACCAGAAAAAAAATGGAGAAGGAAGATCTCTAAAGGACTGAACCTTATAAAATATCCTTCCCGAGAAAGGAAAGTGTTATATTACAGTTCAAGTGAAAAGGGGCCTGTGTCGATTTTTAGCTAAGACGGAGGGGGGCGATATATATATACCGTCCCGAGAAAAAGGGAGGATGGTATTTCAATCCATGTGGAAGGGGGGGCCTGGCGTCTGAAATTTTACACTATCGCCGTAGCTGTTTCTCTCTTTAGATTTTTTTGTTTTTGGTAATACTATATGTTCTATTTCGATGGGAGAGGCCTGGGGCGTCTATGAAATTGATACTGGAGCCGTTGGCCATTTTGATTGGTGTTTCTTTCGGCGAATGAAAATGCCAGCCAATAGAAACTTTGGCTCGGCAGCGAATGGAAACGGGGAGAGACATGAATAAAAGAGGGTTTCTTGGCCAAAAGGCAGATTCGATCGGAGTCGCTCAGTGAGAGGACAGTCTTCAGACGGGAGATCAGACCTTTGCCGGCACTTTCGAGAAAAAGGTAAGCCATTTGTCATTATGACTTAGCGCCCCCCCCCTTTTTGTGTAGTAACCAACCTAGATTTCGCATGGGCCCTGTTTCGTTTTATTCTAACATAGGTAGCAGAAGGCAGCACGCGGCGGTGTACGCTCGGCGGTGAAGGAGTGCTACGTCATCGCTGACCAATGGGAGGCCAGCTGGCGGACTGCCAAAGGGAGCTCGCCACCTTCTAGAAGATTCTTCTTACCAACGCGCGCCACTAAAGACAATGCATTTCATAGCTGCGGCTTTAAATCATATTCTTTAAATATTCAATGTAAAGACAAATAAAATAAATTCATTTGTAAAGCTTGGGATGATTGCCTGACCAAGATAAGTAAACTTATTTCTTTAAACTAGTATAAACATTATATTCAATTAAGCCTAACGAGAACAAATTGTTTTGTAAACAATCATTCTGATTTTCCTACTTGCGTATTTGCCAAGTGGGAAACAAAACATTGGTGCCGAAACCCGGGAATAAATCTATTAAATAATTATTTAAATATAAATAATTATAATTCATTTTTTGAAATATATATTATTAAAATTAATAATAACAAAGATTAAAGATGGCTGCCAAATTTAAAGCTACTTTAAATATTCTTGAATTTCATTTCAAACAAGTGGATTATTTTGAGCAAATTTCGCTCAAGATGATTGAATCGAAGGATGATGCAAATTTACAGACATTTAAAAAAGATATTTTAGATATAAAATCTAACATTGAAAAAACTTATTGTAATCTTTTAACATTTTCTGAATTTGATGATGAAGTTTACTTTTCTAGATTTATGCAATACAAGGATAATCTTAGAAATTTAGTGACGAATATCAATAAAGTATCTTGTACAGCCAGTTCAAGCAAAATTGATGATCTAAATCAACCAACCACAAGTAAAATAGAACTTCCTAAATTTAATTTACCTTCCTTTTCTGGTGATGTAAACGAATGGCTTAGTTTCAAGCAATTGTTTTCTCTGTCTATTGATTCTAATACCGCTCTAACTGATTCACAAAAGCTGCAATATTTACAATCAGCTGTTACTGGAGACGCTGAACGACTTATTAGGGGATTTCCTGTTATTGATGAAAACTATGCCCATGCTTGGGCCACATTGGTCTCCAGATATGATAACAAAAAAGAACTTGCCTTTTCACAATGTACAAAATTATTCACTTTAAAACCTTTAAAACTAATAAATTCCAAGGCCATTTTCGAACTACTAGATATATGTAATGAAGCCATGAGAAATTTGAAATCACTGGGTTTGGAGAGAAATACACTTGTTGATATCTTTCTAATACATTTCCTACAAAGAAAAATAGGTGATGATTTGAAAAGGCAATGGGAATTGACGTTGATAGATGATGGCTTTCCATCCTACGAAAATTTTATTATGTTTCTTGAAAAACAAGCAAAAAGTTTGCAATCGATAAAAGGTTATGCTAGGGAGGATAAATCTGTAGTGAAACAAACACATGTATATAATTCTATTTCAAAAGGTGATGATAAATGCCTATTATGCAAAAATTCACATCCTATATTCAAATGTGACAAGTTCCATAAAAGTTCTCTCCTTGAAAGATGGAACATAGTAAAAACCAATAACCTTTGTTTCAATTGTTTGCGATCCAACCACAGAGTAACATCATGTAAAATCACTATGCATTGTAAATCATGCAACAAAAAACATCACACTCTTTTGCATTCCTTCCAACCCGAACCTTTGAATACCACTTCAATTGAAGCCCCAATTGCCCAATCTAGCATTTCATGTTGTCTCAGTGATACAACAAAGCCCAATGAGACAATCTTATTATCTACTGCTATCGTGAGAGTGAGAGCAGAAAATGGATCGTTTCATCCATGCAGAGCTTTGATTGATACTGGTTCTCAAAGAAGTCTAATAACAGAAAATTGTCGTGAAAAGTTGAATCTTCCTGTTAAAAAGAGCCAACTCACAGTTTTTGGAATTGGAAACCAACCAATACAGCAGTCTGCTAGTGAGACTTTTCTTCAATTTAAGCCTCATTTTTCTGATAGAATATTCAAAATTTCTTCCATAATACTCGATCAAATCACTGTTGATTTACCTAATTTTCTGATAAATAGAGATAATTGGCCTCATCTTAAGAATACTTTATTAGCAGATCCCAATTTTGATAAAACAAGTCCCATTGATTTAGTAATTGGTGCAGACCTAGCCCCATTTTTATATACAGGAAAACTACGATTCCAAAATCATCCAGGACCCACTGCCTGTAGTTCCAAGTTAGGATGGATACTTTCAGGAAATGTTTCCAGTTCTGAGACTGGAAACAACTATATCTCATTATGCTCAACATCCCAAGGAGATGATAATCTGCGAAAGTTTTTTGAATTGGAATCGGTTCCTGCCGCTCTTCCATTGACTAAAGAGGAGAAGAGTTGCGGGGACATTTATGACAAGACCTTTTGCATATCAACAGATGGAAGATATTCTGTTGGTCTACCGTTTAAATCTGTGCCTAATCTCGGAGACTCACGTCATAATGCCATGAAACGATTTCTTGCTCTTGAGAGAAAATTGCACAAATCTTCGAATCTTCTTCAGCAATATAAGGATTTCATGATGGAATATCTTTCTCTCAACCACATGGAGCTCATTCCGAAAAACGAACGTGACAAACCATCAGACAAGTGCTATTATATACCTCACCATTGCGTTCTGCGTGATCAGAGCAGCACTACTAAATTAAGAGTAGTGTTTGATGCATCGTGCAAAACGAGCAACAATTACTCCTTAAATGACTTTCTTCATACTGGACCAAAATTGCAGCATGATATTTTCAATATTCTTGTGAAGTTTCGTACTAATCCTATAGCTTTTACGGGAGATATTGAGAAAATGTACAGACAGATAAAAGTGAACTCTTCTGATCTCGACTTTCAGAGAATCTTCTGGAGAAATAGTCCATTGGAACCTTTATTGGAGTATAGATTGCTCACAGTAACTTATGGAATGTCGTGTGCACCATATCTTGCAATCCATACCTTGATGCAACTTGCCACCGACAAAGAACTCCTGTTCCCAGAGGCATCTAAAATCATAAAAACTGATTTTTATGTAGACGACCTACTTTCTGGCGCAACAACAATCGAAGAAGCAAAAGTTCTCATTGATGATATCCGTAAAATCCTTTTATCTGGTGGCTTTTGCATAAGAAAATGGATGTCAAATGTCCCTGAGGTTCTTTCAGAGGTACCAGAAGCGCTGAAAGCACATGATTCATATGAAATCGGAGATAATTCATCTGTTAAGATTCTTGGGATAAATTGGAATCCATCCACGGATAATTTCACAATTACAGTCAATTCACTAAAAGACGTATATTCTAAAAGACAATTGTTATCGGACATTTCTCGAATTTATGACCCTTTGGGATGGTTATCACCGGTGATCATTAGCTTCAAGATTCTGTTCCAAACGTTGTGGAAACAGGATTTGGATTGGGATGATCCCTTGTCTGAATCGTTGTGTTCTCATTGGAGGAGAGTGAAAATGGATTTGGCCATGCTAAATCATATTAAAATTCCTAGATATATTTCCTGCAAGGGACTTATACATTCTTTGGAACTCCATGGATTTTGTGATTCTTCCGAATCTGCATATTCATCAGTTGTTTATATGAAATCTCGTTTTAAATCTGGTCATGTTCAAGTCACATTGATTGCTGCCAAGACAAAAGTCGCTCCCTTGAAGGCAACGTCAATACCTCGTCTGGAGCTTTGTGCTGCTCTTCTCCTTTCAAATTTATATGATTCCATTTGCAGCTCATTGCTGTTGCAGATTGACCGAGTAATGTTGTCGACAGATTCCCAGATTGTTTTATGTTGGATAAAATCTGAATCAAAACATTGGAAACCTTTTGTTGGTAACCGGATTGCAGAAATTCAGCGACTAACTCTGCAATCTTCTTGGTACTATGTGTCTACCAAGGATAATCCTGCAGATTGCGCCTCCAGAGGTATAACTTCTTCAGAACTAGTAAACCATTCACTTTGTGGAATGGTCCTGATTGGCTATCAAACTCAAGTTTACAAGATCCGCTACCAATCACATATGAACTTCCAAAAGAAGTTTGTCATGAAAAAAGAAAGACTGTTCCGATTGTTCATTTCACTACTTGTCCTATTCTAGACTTTATTTTTAAATTCTCAACATTCAGGAAGCTGAGCAGAGTTACGGCATGGCTCCTAAGATTTATCCACAATGCTAGACACAGCAGCGACAAAATAAAACACAAAGAATTGTCCTCTAATGAGCTCGATAATTCAATTCGAACTCTTATTCAAATCATTCAAAGTTCAGAATTTAAAACTGAAATTCAATGTTGTAATCAAAGCAAAGTACTACCATCAAACTCAAAACTTTTATCCTTAAACCCATTTATTGATTCATCAGGAATTCTACGTGTAGGAGGTCGACTGCGCAAATCCAACCTGCAATTCAATGAGAAGCATCCAATAATTCTTCCTCACAACCATTTCGTTACAGAATTGATTGTTCAACAATTCCACGAAGAGCATCTTCATTCTGGTCTCCAATTAACTCTGTGTGTCATCCGACAAAAGTACTGGATTCCATCCGGTAGAAATCTAGTAAAAAAGCTCATTAATCGTTGCATGACATGTTTCAAGACGAAACGCCAAGTGTCAAAACAAATCATGGGAGATCTGCCTATCCATAGAATCATACCCTCAAGCCCTTTTAGCAAAACAGGAATAGACTTCGCAGGACCATTTATAACTAAACCTAATGTCATAAGAACAAAAGTAACATTAAAATCATATATAGCATTATTCATTTGTTTCTCAACGAAGGCTATTCACCTTGAGATAGTTTCAGATCTGTCAACCCCTGCCTTCCTCGCTGCTTTTAGAAGATTCATCTCTCGTCGAGGAAAACCCTCTGATATTTTCACCGACAACGCTACTAACTTCAAAGGAGCTAAGAATATTTTGAATAATATACATCAACTTGTAAAGGATTCTTCAATTCAAAGTTATGTCGCTAATGAACACATCACTTGGCATTTCATACCTCCATCTGCTCCAAACTTCGGCGGCATTTGTGAAGCAGGAATTAAATCATTGAAGTATCATCTCTTAAGGTGTTTAAAATCTGCAGTTTTGAATTTTGAAGAACTCAATACTCTGACAAGTCAAATTGAAGCGTGCTTGAATTCTCGCCCGTTGTATCCGATAAGTTCGGATCCAAATGATTTCAACCCTCTCACTCCAGGACATTTTTTGATTGGAAGACCATTAACAGCACTCCCAGAGCCCAGTTACCACCCTAATGACAACTACTTAACTAGATGGAAATTAATTCAAAAGGCCAGAGATGTTTTCTGGCAAAGATGGTCCAGGGAATATCTAAACAATCTGCAACAACGGTCCAAGTGGAAAAAAACCCTCTTCCAACCTGAAGGTTGGAGATTTGGTGTTGGTAAAAGACTTTCCTATGCCTTCATTGCAGTGGAGCCTTGGCCGCATCACCAAGGTGTCACCTGGAGCGGATGGCAATGTCCGAGTTGTGGAACTTCAAACAGAGAAACAACATCATCTAATAAGACCCATCTCGAAGATTGCACTTCTGCCATTCTAATTCTTCTTCTTCTTCTTAAAAAAAAAAAAAAACTTTCTACACTATGTGATCCTTTTCTTTTGCCTTGTGTGTGGACTACGTCCACAGGAGGGGAGTATGTTTCGTTTTATTCTAACATAGGTAGCAGAAGGCAGCACGCGGCGGTGTACGCTCGGCGGTGAAGGAGTGCTACGTCATCGCTGACCAATGGGAGGCCAGCTGGCGGACTGCCAGAGGGAGCTGGCCACCTTCTCGAACATTCTTCTTGCCACGTCGCCACCAGAGAACTATTCCTTTCAGAGCTGCGGCTTTAATTCATTTGTAAATTCTTTAAAATATTCAATGTAAAGAAAAATAAAATAAATTCATTTGTAAAGCTTGGGATGATTGCCTGACCAAGATAAGTAAACTTATTTCTTTAAACTAGTATAAACATTATATTCAATTAAGCCTAACGAGAACAAATTGTTTTGTAAACAATCATTCTGATTTTCCTACTTGCGTATTTGCCAAGTGGGAAACAAAACAGGCCCTAAAGGGCTATAAAGTAACTTCAGGTCACCTCTATCTAAATTTTACTATGTAAATAGCATATCTCGTCAGTATAGACATGTTCCCAAATTTTAATTTATTTAAATAAATATCTAGAGAAAATTTCCTGTTTCCTCTCATACATATTTCATTCCTTTTGCTTTATGGTACTACACCCCACACCTTAATTTCACAAAGTGTACAAATTATAGAACAACCGACTCTGTTGAAATAGAGTTGTGTACTATATCTTTGCTGTGATATATTGACACAGCAACAGTTGCAAAATTACGACTTTATTAGGGCTACTTTGAGGCTAATTATCTGTCAGGTTTTAGTGATGTTTGTACTTTTATGTGTTTCAGTGCGTTATTCCATCTTTAGACCTTTGTCCTGACAATATTATATGCTCGATCCCTGCTTTAACTCAAACTCTTAATCAATTACAGAGTTTCCCCCGTTTTTTTTTTTTTCTTTATTTATCCTGTTTGCACAAATTGCATTACATGTGATGATGTAAAGACATATGTCGATAGTGTATCATTGACAGCTGTGCTTCTATTATACAACATTAAGGTCTTGCTGCGGGTTATATACATGGGGTTTGTTGTATCTTTTATACGGGTTCATTTACCTTTAGCTTTATATATATTTAATATAGTTACAGCCTTTATGTATATAGACAATTAATATACCGCCGTGCTAGAACAATTATATATTTATTATGCGGCCTTGTTTACATACTGTGTTGCCAGATCTTTTGTAGCACAGATTATAACTATATACAACATGTTCCCCTTTTAATTAAAGTCCGGGGTCGAATCTTTTCGGAGGCTTTACCACACGTCCACTTCTAGTGGTGTAGGCAGTGCCTCCTTCATTGTAGTTTCCTATGGGAGTTGAAGTGGATGGGGCCAACTCTTCAGGACTGAGGTTCAGGCGGGGAAATTCTCCTGGTTCCCTTTGACCACTGGACTCCGATGATGTCGAGGGGGCTGGATCCAATTGGGGCGATGACTGGCTGCTCCTTCTCTGTCCAACAGGATAACTTCTGGGCCGTAGGTGAACTCTGTTCCGTTTTAACATTCGGCCCTCGTTGTTCTGAATGATGTATGATCGAGGCTGGTTGGCTTCTCCAATGATGGTAGCTGGTCTCCAGGCATTGCTAGTTTTGGCATTTACCTGTTCACCAGAACTCATTTTAGGAAGTATTTTGGCATTTCGGTCATAATATTCTTTCATCTTATATTGATTTTCCCTCTTCTGCTGTAGAATGTTTTCCGTGCTAATGAAAGCAGGTTTTAGCTTTGTGGTTTTCATTGGGATCAAGGTTCTCAAGTTTCTTCCCATTAGCATCTGAGCTGGGGACGGTAGATTATTTGACGGAGTTGTTCTCAGGGCTATTAAACACATATAAGGATCAGTGTTGTCTTGACGGCATTTCTTAAGTTGCTTCTTTACTGTTTGCACCATCCTCTCCACTAATCCGTTTGATTTTGGGTATCCTGGGCTAGAGGTTTTATGTTCTATGTCCCATTCATTTGTAAAATTAGTAAAGTCTTGTGATGTAAATGGTGGTCCATTATCAGTGATGATGATCTCTGGAATCCCATGTCTTGCGAAGGTAGATTTCAAAACTGGTAGAATCTCTTTTGCTGAAGTTGATGCTACCTTGATGACTTCAGGAAAGCTGCTGTAGTAGTCTACTATTATTATGAATACAGATTGGTCTAGATAGAAGAAATCAATAGCTACTTTTTGCCAAGGGTAGTCTGCTATTTCGTGAGGTATAAGTGGTTCTTTCCTTTGCGAAGGTTGTGATTCTTGACAAATTCTACACTTATAAACCATCTCTTCTATTTCTCTATCCAGTCCAGGCCAATAAATAGCTTCATGTGCTCTGTTTTTACAAGCAGAGATCCCTTGATGAGACATGTGTAGTGTTTGCAAGATGCTTTCCCTTTGGACTTTAGGGATGACAAGTCTTTGTCCTCTACAAATCAGGTCTTTCCATATATATAGTTCTTCTTTACAATGCCAGTAGGGCTTAACAGCATAGTCCACACTTTTCTTATGAATAGGCCACCCATTCAGTATATGATCCCTTAATTTTATCATTTCTTCATCTGACTCCATATCTCTGAGAATTTCCTGGTATCTTTTAGTGGTCACCTTCAGATTTAGAGTCATAATGGTGTTCTGGAGATCCAGATCTGAGGTGTCGATGGTTTCCTCTGAAATTGAATCTCTAGATAGAGTGTCTGCGGTGTGAATCACTTTTCCTGGTACATATTCTAAATTAAAATCATATCGCATCAATTTCAAGACCAGTCTTTCAAGTCTTGGAGATAATTCCTCTAGTGGCTTTTTTAGTATAGCCAACAAGGGTTTATGATCCGTCTGGGCTGTGAACTTTCTTCCATACAAATGATAGTTAAATCTTTGGCATCCATACCAGAGAGCTAAGAGCTCCTTTTCAATCTGGGCATATTTTTTCTGAGTGTTATTCAAGGATGCGGATGCAAAAGCGATGGGTCTTCCCTCTTGCATCAAGACAGCCCCAAGCCCATGTTGACTAGCGTCCACTGAAAGTGTTACCTTCCGATGGGGGTCAAAGAGGCCAAGAACTGGAGGATTTGATACCAAATTTTTCAGCTCAATGAATTCTTTTTCTATAGCCTCATTCCATGTCCACAGGGTATTCTTTTTTAGGAGTTGTCTTAACAAGACAGTTTTATCTGCCAGATTATGCATGAATTTAGCTAGATAGTTCACAGTTCCCAAAAATCTTTGAAGAGATGTCTTGTCCATTGGTCTTTTTATTTTTTGTATTGCTTCTAATTTAGATGGATCTGCAGAGATGCCATTCTTGGATATCTCATGTCCAATGAACTTAACTTTTTCTTGGGCCAGTTGCATTTTATTGAATTCAAACTTTAAATTATTTTTTCTAGCAATTTCCAAAACCGTAATCAGTCTACTATTGTGCTCCGTGAGGGAGTTTCCGTATATTATTATATCATCCATGTATACTTTTACTCCTTCAATTCCTGTAAACATACTTTGCATTTTTTTATAGAAAACTTCTGGAGCGCTGCAAATACCAAAAGGTAACCGATGGAATCTGTAATACCCATAAGGTGTAGCCATTGTTAAAAGGCTAGATGACTTTTCGTCTAACTTGATTTGCCAAAAGGCTGACTTAGCATCAAGTACTGTATAGATGGGTGATTTTGTGATATCAGCAATGATGCCTTCAGGGGCAGGAAGTTGACGATATTCCATTTTAATCCATGGATTTAGCTCTCTAGGGTCCATACAGATACGAACCTTTCCATTTGGTTTCTTAATGATTACCATCGGGTGTGCCCACTCTGCTGGTTGGTCTACCTTTGAGATGATCTTTTGTTCCTCCATCGATTTTAGCTCCATCTCAACTGGTTTTTTCAGTGCAAACGGAATTCGGCGAGCTAACTGAATTCTTGGATGTGCATTTTCTCTCAGGATCACAGAATGCTCTCCAGGGAGTGTTCCGATCTCATCAAAGACATCTCTGTAGGACTCTATTATCTTTGTAGGTGAAGCATCCATCTTTGTCCTAGTATGGTCCTGTTCCAACGACTCTACTTTTAATATCAGCTCTAATTTTTTACACGCTGCCAATCCCAAAATTGGTGGAGCTGGCAAATCCACGACTAGAAATTCAAGGATTTCAGATTTTTTCCCAGAGGTACATGAAGCCTTGCATTTGCCCCTTATTGGTACTTTTTCTCCTGTATATGAATAAACCGCAATCCCAGTTGGATATATGCAGGGTTTATTTTGCCAATTTTTAATGGTATCCAATGGCAGGATGTTCACCTGTGCTCCTGTGTCTAATTTAAAATTAACTGAATTATTCTCCACCAAGATTATTTTAGTCCACTCTAGACCAGTAATGCTATCTAGGGATAGGTATTGAAGACACATTTCTTCTTCCTCTTCCGCTCTTTCCTCCAACATATGCACTCTGTTCCTACACATTTTAGCAAAATGGTTTGGTTTTTTACATGAATTGCATATTTTACCATATGCAAAACATTTACCATATGGATGTCTGGAACCACAATTTTGGCAAACCTTTGCATTAGGATGTTCCTCAGATACATTAGGTTTTCTACCAACTGGATATTTGAAATTCTTTTTATATTGCTTTTTATATTTTATAGAATGTAAATCAACATCTTCTCTAGTTATATTTTTTACTTGTTGTCTAGAAGTTTCAGTAGCTCTTCCCAAGTCTATGGCTTTAGCTAAAGAAAGATCAGGATCTTGTAGCATCCTTTCTTTTAAAGCTTTGTCTTTAATTCCAATTATAATTCTATCTCTGACCAAGGAATCTGCAAGCTCTCCAAATTCGCAGTCCATGCTTTTATTTTTCAATTCAGTTACATAGTCATCAAAATTCTGATTCTCCCCTTGTTCCGTTGTAAAAAACTGGTACCTCTTATAGGTTGTGTTTTTATATGGTTTAAAGTGTCCATCAAACAGTTCAAGTATATCCGGAACAGTCGGAGAGGCATCAGTTTCTTGTATTTTAAATGTAGAGTATATATCTAGGGCTAACTCACCAATATTATAGAGTAGAATAGCCCTTTGTCTTGGAATAGATTTTTTATCTATTTCTGTGGCTATGTAAAACATTTGGAATCTCTTTTTCCATTTACCCCATGCTTCTGATGGGTTTGTTCCAGGCACAAATGGCTGCAAACTATTCCCGGTACTCGAGGCCATTTTTCAACGTGTTAGGCTTAATTGATATTTGAAATTTTACTTATCTTTCAAAATCCCACCGCTGCCACCAAGTTGTATCTTTTATACGGGTTCATTTACCTTTAGCTTTATATATATTTAATATAGTTACAGCCTTTATGTATATAGACAATTAATATACCGCCGTGCTAGAACAATTATATATTTATTATGCGGCCTTGTTTACATACTGTGTTGCCAGATCTTTTGTAGCACAGATTATAACTATATACAACAGGGTTGTTGGCCTAAATTGCTATATATATATATACTTAAGTAAGGAAACTTTAATAAGTCACATCGTGTATCCTCCCTTTTCATCTATCCAAACCGGGAACGCAACAATGTCGCCCGCCGCGGGGCTCGAATTTAGTATATGTTTCATCCCCTATACTTTAGAAATATATACCTAATGAAAAGCCATACTATTTTTAAGTATTGGTGAAGTAGTCCACGCATCCTGAGATTAACAGTCTATTATAAATCGTGAATTCTAATTTATGCTTTCCGTTTCACTGGCATTTTATCAGGCAATGAAAGTTATGTTGAGGCGGTGTATACCGCATCTCTCGCCGCTGTCTTTTACGATTCACATTGCTTGTGGCAAAACCTTAATATTATCATTGATTTCTGATATCAAAGTAAAACGTTTATGGGGATGAGTATCTTTTATCCTGGTCTTCTCGAGCTTTCGAGCTTGTCCGCCCTTCTACAGGAGAAACATATACAATATATCAAGAAAATATAACGTCGCCTGATGCTAAAACTATTATGATTCTATGTACATATATATATATATTATATAATCTAAAAATATTATATAATCTAAAAACCTCAAATATTTCTATATTTTAAAAAATATATACTTTATTTTATTCATTGATATTTTTATTTTTTGTTAGAAAGACTTTTAGTTTAGTTGTTTAGTTTCGTTGTATAATTTTGTTGTAAATATGCGTAGTTAACCAATCAATCCTTTTAAATCACTAATATAGGATTAAATTATAAATTCTATATAATGTGAAAACTAACAAATGTGTAATTTTTCCTCAAGTAATTGAAAATAAAAGCTACTTGACGGTAAATATTTATCTTTTTTTATCACGACTGCACCTCAACCCTTTATCTTATCGATCCTTTGTCTTATCAACCCTTTATCTAACAACAACAAATTTATTCATAACAATAAGTCGACAGGATTACCTGAATTTTCAACATAATTGCTCTATAAATTATTCAAATTTTATAAAACTATTTTTACAAAATGTCTCGCAAACAAAGGAATGTAGAACACGCCATGACGCCAAATCCAAATACTATAGAAATACCGAAATTTAATGGTCAAAATTTAGACATAATATCTTGGCTCAAATTCTTTAACAAAAAATGTTTACAGAAACATCTTGATGAAGATTTTAAACTAAATAATATTTCAAATTATCTCGAGGGAGAAGCATTCAATTATTACATAGAAGAACTACAAGATATATATAATTGGGGGGAAATTGAACAAAAATTAACATCATATTTCACAATTAAAGATTCAAATTTATTCAGTAGGTTTCTAAATTTAAAATATATTGATAAAGATGATCTGGAACAATATTTTAAGGAAAAATCTGCTTTAGCCAAAAAACTAAACCTAGATAAAACACTTTTATTAGAGGCACTTACAGATGGAATGCCAGATCACCTAAAAAAATATCTAATAGCTGCAAGAGTACAAGAACCTTCAGAATGGTATAAAATCACAACCCAATTAAAATTATCAACAAATAAAGAAGAACCCCAACAACCCTCTACCAGTACAAGCACTCCAGTAAAAAATTTTAACTCCAACTCCTCCAAAGCTCATCAATACCAGCCTTTTCCCAGGACAGCAGCAGCAACTCATCACCAACAAGAACCCCACAAATCCATAAACCAGCCTCCATACCCCTGCAAGATATGTGCATCTCACCAGCTACCCAACCAGATCCATTTCCATAGAGACTGCCCACTTAAGAACAATAATCATCCGAAGCGCATCAATCCAGGTAGAACATTATTACTTTTTTCTGTATTTATAAACCAAATATCCTTACCTTGTGTACTTGACACTGCATCATCTATTTCCATTATACCTTTAAAATACTTAAACCATATTTATTATAAAATTTTAGATAATTCCCCAAAAGAAAGAATAGGCCAGGTAGAAGGATTTACTTACCCATTATACAAAATATTAGTTAGGCTTACTTTAGGAAAAATCACTAAATATCAAGAATTCTTTGTTTGCAATAGTTCAATAGAATATCTTATTTTAGGTTTACCAACATTTTATATATTTAAGTTGCAAATAGATTTTTCAAAAAACCTTCTTTTCCAAAATTATAAATTCTTGTATTCTTTTAATCCAAAAACTGATAATCAGAAGTCATATGCCACTACCCTATGTATTCCAGACCCATACTATGTTAAAAATTCATCTCTTTTAAAGATTAACCCATTGTGTAATTTCAATTCTTTTGATATGCCAACTACAAATGTTAAACTTATAGATCCTACTTCAAATCCCACTATTGATTATAACTCATATCACAGTATGCGACAACCGGGCTCTATAACAAATTATAATTCATATTTAGACCTTAGTAAAGTAGATATTAATCCAAATTTCTCTAATCAAACAATTTCAGATATATTGCATAAATATAAGAATGTTTTCTCTAAGCACAATTTTGATATAGGACACATAAAGACTAACCCAATTTGCATATCTCTTTTAGATAATATTCCCATAGCACAAAAGCCATATAGGACATCTTTTTACAATAATGCTGAAATACAAAAACAAATAACTGAATTATTAAAATATGATATTATTAGACCCTCATCTAGCCCCTATAGTTCTCCTGCATTATTAGTGAATAAAAAATCTGATGCCCCAAATCACCCCACAAGACTCTGTATAGATTATAGAAAACTTAATCAAAAAACAGTTCCAGAACATATCCCAATTCCACTTATAGAACAAATTATAGATAGGTTATCACAGTCAAAAATATATACTATTCTAGATGTTAAAAATGCATACTGGCATATACCCATAGATGAAAAAGATAGACATAAAACCTCCTTTGTAACACAATTAGGATGTTATGAATGGAACAGACTTCCATATGGTCTAAAAAATGCACCTTCACAATTTGAAAGGATTATGAAGTCAGTTTTCACTAAACATAATATACACTATGCCTTAAATTATTTTGATGATATTATTATACACTCCAAAACTTATGAAGAACACATTAAACATTTAGATGACATATTAGGTATATTCGAACAAGAGGATATAAAGCTGAATCTCAATAAATGCAAATTTTTACAAAAAGAAATACAATTCTCAGGATACACTATTAACTCAGGAAAATATACACCAAATAACACAAATATTGAAGCAATTTTAAAATTAAATAGACCATATAATATTAAAACCTTACAGAGATTTTTAGGCACCATAAATATTTATAATAAATTTATTCCCCATTATGCGCAAATTAGGGCACCTTTGAATGAACTGTTGTTAAAAAATGCTCCTTGGCTATGGAGTGCGAAACATGAACAAGCCTTCCAAACACTTAAAAATTCACTCATATCACAACCTGTACTATATATTTATGACCCATCAAAACCATGTCATTTATTCACAGACGCGTCAAGTCTAGGAGTAGCAGGAGTTCTTAAACAACCAGATGAACAAGGCATTTTACACCCCATAGGTTATTTTTCAAGAAAACTTCACCCATATGAACAGAATTATACTGCCTCAGAAATTGAAACATTAGCTATCATTAATTCAGTACAAAGATTTCACACATACCTACACAACATACATTTTACCTTGCACACAGATCACTTACCTTTAAAATGGATCAAAAATGTAAAAAACCCACAAGGTAGATTATTTAGATGGTCCTTAATCCTATCTCAATATAGCTTTGACATTAAACATATTAAAGGATTAAATAATATAGAAGCAGACATGCTGTCAAGAGCACCTGTCTCATTTTACCTAACATATAATGAGTTAAAAGAACACCAATCAACTGAACAAATTGGTAGTGCTAAAATTAAAATTCAAAATGGCCTCTACATTATAAATAGAAAGGGTTTTAAAAGAGCTTATGTACCACAAACACTAAGACACAAATTATTAAGTAAAGTACATACAAAGCATGGACATATTGGAACAACTCAAATGACTAAAATAATTTCTCCACACTATTATTGGCCACATATGTCTAGGGATATTGCTAATTACACCAAACATTGTGAAACTTGCCAGTTTAACAAGTCTAGGGATAACAGAATTGTTTATGGACCACTACAACAAATGCCAATAGCCACACACCCAAATCACATTTTTTCTCTAGATACATTGGGCGGGTTACATAATTATGGGACAACTAGACACAGTATCCATATGATAGTAGATCATCACAGTAGATTCCTTTGGGCTTTTCCAACAAAATCTGTATCAACTGATTCTTATATAACTTGTTTGAGAAATTTATTCCAAATTAATAAACCAGAAATATTAATAACTGACAGAAATGCAGCTTTTCTTAGCAGAAAATTTAAACACTTTTTAGATAGAAATAATGTTAAGCATCTACTCACCAGTTCCCATCACCCAGAAACAAATGCAAAAGTAGAAAGACTAAATTCCACTATCATTAATAGGTTAAGATGTGAATATAATGCTAATTTAAAGATTCCTTGGACAAAATATATTCCTAAAATTACTGAAAGCTATAATGAAACAGTACATACCACAACAGGCTTTACACCTAAATTCTTATATTATGGAATACAACCACAGTATATAGAACATGACACAGTAACACATACACCAATAGAAAAGGCAAGAAAATTAGCCATTGAAAGAACCATAAAATCCCATGAACACAGCAAACAACTTTATGATATTAAACACCCAGAACCCATTTTTAAAGAAGGAGATCAGGTATTAGTAAAAACCTTTATTTATCCAAACACTGGTAAATTAACACAAAGATATATAGGCCCATTTACTATTTTAAAACAACTGTCTCCAGTCACATATGAAATTAATAAATCCAATTTGCCCCAAAGAAAACAAACAGAAATTATACACTCAAATAAGCTTAAATTATTTTACCCAGAAACAGATTTTCTACTTCACTATAGTACTAACATAGGAAATGACTTTATAGTAAACCAAAATTCTAACACAAAGTTAATAGATATTGATGATAAACCATGTTTTTTACAGGAAGGCCATATTTTGGACATGGACAATGAAGAACAAATATCAGCACCAATTCTTAAGCCTTCACAAATAACTTAATGTCACTCCATACATCTATTAGCGTTTCATTACTCAACCATGTAAAAATAACATTTTCTACGCTTTTGATATTTTGAAGTGTACCTAGCATAATGTAACAATTACTCAAATTTAAATACCTTTTTTGCTTCATATACATTTTTGATATATTTCGCTCATTAATATTTCTTATATATACTTTTATTATAATTTCATAATTATATAAATTATTTGTAAACAAACTTTCTTTTGTTTATTATGAAAAAATGTGCGTATTGATTTTTATTGTTTCATTTTTAATTATTTCTAAAGATTTATTGATTTCGTTTAATTAATTATTTTAATTACCAATTTTATTTTAAAATTTTTGATATTTTAAAATCTTTTTCACAGGGGGGAAATATTATATAATCTAAAAATATTATATAATCTAAAAACCTCAAATATTTCTATATTTTAAAAAATATATACTTTATTTTATTCATTGATATTTTTATTTTTTGTTAGAAAGACTTTTAGTTTAGTTGTTTAGTTTCGTTGTATAATTTTGTTGTAAATATGCGTAGTTAACCAATCAATCCTTTTAAATCACTAATATAGGATTAAATTATAAATTCTATATAATGTGAAAACTAACAAATGTGTAATTTTTCCTCAAGTAATTGAAAATAAAAGCTACTTGACGGTAAATATTTATCTTTTTTTATCACGACTGCACCTCAACCCTTTATCTTATCGATCCTTTGTCTTATCAACCCTTTATCTAACAACAACAAATTTATTCATAACATATATATATATATATATACATTAGGAAGTTTTGCATATTATTTGTTTTCTTAAGACATTTTTTTTTTGGTTAAAGTATTTACACATATTCTACTATTGTTTGCTATATTCTATGAATTATCTTATAGGTTAGAAATTCTATTATTTAAGTAGTTTTATAATAGTTATTGGCTATTACATATAAGTTACTTATATTATTGTTGATATTATTAGCTGGTACTAGGATATATTGTGTTATATGTTTCGGGCAAATCTATTTTCTATTAATGCTATTGTGTTTTCTGAATAATAGAGAATCAATTATAAGCCTTGATATTTGCTGTTTATGTTATTGTAATGTATTCTAGGTTCTCCTAATGCGAAAGTGTGACCTGTTCCTTTGCAGTATTGGAAAATTAGAGACCTATTATCTTGATTAATAACGTTGCGTCTATGTTCATATATTCTATTGCTGACTCTCCTTCCTGTCTCCCCTGCGTATTTGGCTTGGCAGCTGTTACACTCTACGGAATATATTGCCTTTTATTCTCTGTTTTGGTTAGTGGGTTTTATGATAGTAGGATTATTTTTAGATAGAGGACTTTTATGGTGGAGCCTATGTTAGGGGAATTACAGTAATATGTTTGGATGCCAGAGTTTCTTAAGTAGTTGGCTATTGTTATAGATGTTTGTGAGTATGGAATGTAACATATCGCCCTATAGATATTTTGTGGTTTTGTTTATTGGGTTATTGATAGTTATACTTTTGTGGAAATGTTGTAATATAAAGGTGGTTTGGTATCCTGCTTGCTGGACATTATTTATAATGTTCTGTGTCTCAATCATTTTGAATTCTGTTGCGAGCACCATTGATTACAATTTCTTTATTTTACTTTCTCAAATTATTATATACAGTATGAGAAATGAGGTTGGATTCCCATGGTTCAAATTTAGAACGGTGATCAGTGTTTTACAGTAGTCTACTGAAATGACTTAGCATTTTTTTTCATCATAGCTCTGATATAATTTCTCACAGCAGAGGTGAGTTCTGATAAATATTGCTGGATACAAATATCTTAACTTCATTTTAATAGCGCTTTCTATCAAATCATACTAGCCTGTGCATCCAGATTAGGGCTAACATGCTGAATGATAGTTAATCGATTTTATTTTTTTAAAGCATAGTGGATTGGGAGAGTGGCAGATATATGAGCCTTAAGGTGAAAATAGAATTGAAGATCCAGTTAGCGTACCCGTGAAGAGAGAAGTTTGATCACCATAAAAAGACGCGTCAGGCAACCGATTTTTTTTTTCATGATACCTCCAACTGCATATGATCTTAAATATCCTGTATACACTCTGACAAGGGAAGGTTATCCTGAATTGACAAATGTATAATTTTTTGTCTTTAGTAGAGATTTCCAAGATTCTATTTCTGAAACATTTTTTTTTTGGATGAAGACAAATAAAACCATCTTGATAGTATTGAATTTTACAGTAAATATTTGCCAGCAGAAGGCATGATGAGATTACATGAAATTTAAACCAGTTATATGCTTAGTATGTTTCTTCAGCTGTAATTTGACACAGTCATCAAATGAAGAAATGGGCAGTACGCCATATCTTGATGCTGGACACTTCTGTGTCAGGAAGGTGTAGTTAGTCTGTTTAATGAGAATTTCAATAATTATCGAAATTTAGCAGATTATCATTGGGGATTTGAACAACTGTCTTGAAAATTTTTGAACAGCCTGAGTAGATAAAGGAATCCTGGAGTTAGAGTGGAGAATTAGTAGTACAGACTGACCACTCGACGCAGATAACTCTAGGGAACAATTATTGTGTTAATCCGCCGTAGACAAGAAGAACATTGATTCTCAGGATATTCGATAGGCAGAATTTTGAGAATTGATAAGGTCATGGTTAAAGTTTACACAGGCATATGGGAGTAAAGACAGTGATTTAAACAAGATAAGAGGCAGCCTTGTGTCTTAAATACTTTCAGTGGAAGCAGATGCCACTGCAAATATTCAGGTCTAATAATTTCCAAATTTGAAGTCATGCATGACGGGTTAGCACGGGATTGACGCCTGAACTGGCTTTCACTGGGATTAATCGAGCTTGCGAAAGAACTAGAAGAAGTGTGACATGTCACGCCACTGTACTAAATTAATAATTGAGAAGATTTATGTTGAGCCAACTGAAATTAGTAAAGAATTAAGAGATTAAGGTCTTATTCTTTGAGTTTTACACTAATTTCAATTACGCGATATGGACGGCGTTATAAGTTGGGTGGAAATGATTCGGCCGCAATAGGATGGTCTCCTGGAGGTGGTACGATCAAATACTACTTATTGAATGCCGGGCGGGATCGCATGAAGCATTAAATGACATCAAGAAATGCTTAAAGAAACACCCTAGAAGATTGGGGATCGACAAAATGACGACATGGAAAATGCTCAACATTGTACATTGGCAGCAAAATGATATCTTGCTATTGTATGGACGACCACTCCTTCCTGAAATGTGCAGCGGATGTTAGTCCCAGAATTAGGTCCTTTGAGGCGACACTTTCCTTTGCAGATGACATAAAGACGCATGACAAAACAGCACATGAGCATTTAAACTAACTTCAATTCCTGCCATTAATTAATTTAGTTGACCAATAGCTGTAGAACCGCTGGAGACCTCCATACCCTGTGTGAATATTTTAGTGAGAAATGAGCGATTCAATTCTATGAGCCATGAGGTATCCTGTAAGATCAGAGCTGTACCCCATTCAATTTTTTTTTATAGTAGCCAGTGCGAGATATTTCCAGAATGTTTGTTTCTTTTTCTAACTGTCATATAATTCGGAAACTAGAAAACTACACTATTTTGATACAGTTTACATCTAGCATCCATGTGAACTCAATATGACTATTGAACGTAGATTGTAGATTAATGAGCGAGCCAACCTAAAGAGAACGAGTTTAATAGGCTTACAATCAGTAGTTGAAACAGACTATTCGCACAATTTTGTTATGTTCTCCCTCTAGCTGATCTATGACATTATAGATTTTTTTTTTTAACAAGGTGACTACCCCGTCGAGTGTATATGAAGGTATAAAGGTTTAAAGGTCATAGGCTGTTGGAATAATAATACACTAGTAATAATTATAGTTCATTCTGATGTACAGTAGAGGCAGTGAGAACAGCGCCTCTACCATCATGGCTAGTTAGTTTCAATACACCCAGAAAGAGCATTGATCTAAGATTACTATCCACCCACATGGATGAACATGTACCTCTCCCATTTCCTTCCCCTTTGGGCCATGAACCCATCTTTCACCCCTCGGTTCCCTGCCCCCATTAATACATGAGATTCTCTTCTCCAATCCCCACTACTAATCTGGAATATTTCAGACAGCAGACTGAGAGAGAACTGAGAGAAAAGGCTGAGAACTTTCAATAACGGGGACTTAGTCCTAGTGGAGAGAATGCATGAGACGAAGGGGCGTCACAAATTTGAGCCAAGGTATGGGGGTCCATATGAGGTACTAAGAAGAGCTGGTGATACTGTATATCTCTTGAAGAATCTAGAAACTGGGAATTTGGATAAATACCATATAGATAGGTTAAAACAATACCATATACCAATTAGGATTTTCCCCACAGAGGAGGAGGAGACTAGTGATGGTAATTCAAGTCAAGGTTCCAGTGATGAAGATCATTGGAATCATCTTACAGGTCCAGCTTATCTCCCTAATAGGTCCGTTAATGTAGTGGTTCCACAAGGGGTGACAACCAGAGCGAACTCAGAAGTAATGAGACGAGGGGAAGTTGACAGAGTTAGTGTGAACAGTTTAACTTTACGCAGGTCTACAAGGGTGAAAAGGCCCACACAGTGTAAATTCTGCTTAGACTGTCGCCACTAACTAGGATTTTGGAGTGTGTACGGAGAATCAGCTCGATAGAATGAGAAGTTTAGAGATTTCAACCTTTTTTTTTTTCATTTAAAAACCTTTTTTTTTTAAAGTAGAACTTCATTAGGATTCCTTTTTTTTTATACAAACTATTTCTTGTTAAAACCCGAGTTTCAAAGACCAATGAGAATAATGTATACCATTGTGAATTAACTATTTAGTGTAAATCTGAAATTTTAGTTATTATCAGGAGTAATAGGTGAAGGAAGGTGTAGGAAATCACAACTTAGAGGGGGGCTATGTCTAAAACAACGAACCTAATAGGCATCCTATGGCTTGTGTTGGGTAATTCAGAAACCCTATAATCCCTGGCCTTCAGGTAGTAGCTTTGAAATAGGTTTCTAATGAGGACATGAAAGGTCAATCTTTCAGAGTAAAGTTGTGAAGTATAGGGACCCTAAGCCAGGGGTAGAAGTTAAGTAGGCCCAGACCGTAGTCGATCCTCGGAAAGCACTTGAGAATGTTAGTGTTGGGTAGTGAATCGTAAACCCTATAAATCCATCTTTCAATAGAGTGTTGAGGTCGGACTACTGCAAAGGGGACAGACGCAAGGTGAAGTAGGAAGAAAGTGACTTCACCCACGGTGGCTAGGGGAGTGACTCAATTCCGCTTTTATGAGGTGTCACGTTTAATGGTCCTTTATTCGCCATTGTAATTTGTGTGTGTCTTTATAGAATTGTCGTGAATAGTCACTTAGTGTCAAAGCAAGGGCAGTTTTTGAAATTACATTTTTTTAGGTAGGTTAGCTTTCAGATTATTTAGAATTGTTAACCATTTTATTAACAATCATTTATCGAGTATAAAGTATTAGTATATATAGAGTTTGTATGAGGCATTAATTTAAGTTAATAGGGCATTAGTCCCCACTTTGTTTTAATTAGAAACTTTATTTGATTTCACATTTGTCCTGAAAAATTTGTTATTATTAGGATCTATCAATGATGATAATTATAGTACTTTGGCTTGTGTAGCAGCTTTTAACTTTAGTTTGTATGCAAACCGTGAATGATGGGGGGGGGGGGGGGTATGAATGGTTTGGTTTAATGAATGTGTAAGAAGGTTAAAAAACAATTATACTGTTAGACCAAAGGTATATTAGAATAGTGTAGGGAATTAATAGGTTCGATTTTTTTTTAATTTTGATTTCTTTATTTGTTAGGATCGGAAGCCTCACAGGACAACTACAACTCTATCTAGTTAGAAAATATTCGCTCCCTTTTGTTAGGTCCCTCGTTAGAGGATATAATTTTCCTTTGATTTTCTTTTATTTTAGTTTAGCTTGAATTCTAAGGATTGTGGATAAATGATCCCTATCCCGACCCTCAGACTTGGAGACAGTGGAAGGCGAGGATCAAGCCGAATTTCCCACTCAACTCCGCCTCGCAAGAGGAAACGAAGAGGTATAGATTGAATTTTATGCAGGATGGGGGATTTGTTTTAGCCATGCCGTATAGCCTGGGGTATAACGGCGCGACCTTGGGTAAACCGATCTGACACCGTAGTTTCGACGCTTTTAGCGTGGCTGGAGCGAGGGTGTTGCAGACGGGAGGTCCTGTAAGATTGGCAAGTAGGCAGAGATTGCCCAGTTATTCTAGACGAAGTGTTTCCGTCTATTGAATTTTTTTTTGGTACCAGTTTGATCCCCCATAGCTAGCGGAAGTTTCTTCTAATAAAGGATTCGCCCTGCCATACGTTTTGTTGGAATGAATTCGAGCATAAGACCGATTCGAGAGACAGAATAAGTAATTATTAGGACCTTCAACGAGTTTAGACTCGTTCCATGTTAGGATAAGATTTTAAAGTATTAGTTAACTATAATGACCGCGAACGAGACGCCAGAACAAGCCAGTGAGTCAAAGTTTTAGAAGTGTTGTATTGAGGACAGTAGAATTAAGAGCAGTTATACAGGGAGTAGAATTCTGAAGGAATTTGTAAAAGAACCAAAATTTCAGATTGATAAAATTCAAATTTATAAGATGTAGATTTATAGGGTTCAGGTCAATGAATAGGGAGTATATTGGTAGATGAAAGTAATATGAATATTTTGGAAGGGGGAGGTAGCTGAACTGTACACACCCCAGAGACAAGGTAAACGGAGTCACAAACAAAATGGAAGAAGTTGATTAGTTTCTCTGTCAAACAGAGAGCTTTCTTCATACGGTTGTCACCCTAGATTTAAATGGACTGAGTAGTTTAATAGAGGTCTGGGCTATGTTCCATTTGACCAAGATTCTAAATGACGTACCTATCTGGGTTGAGAGAGTATTGTAATTTGAGGAATCTAACACATAAGAGAAAACACACCCTCCAGTAGGATCGGGATAGACGAATATTACCCAGTGACCAACTCGTGATTCCAGACTGAATAAGATTGAAAACTTAATTGAGATACTAAACCTTGATCCTTCAGCGCACAAATATATATAATGTGTCTTCATTTTCTTATTGAATAGGTTATTATCTTATATCATTTATATTATATTATAATCATATACTATTCATTTCAACAATTTTATTTCCTTGATATTCATGATATTAGTAATATTTACCTGCCATGTTGCGATTTTTTTTTTTACATGTTATCATGGCTTATTCTTCCCTCAAGGCATGATCTATTTTATCCTTATTGTCTTTTATCCGCCTTACTTGTATATGTATATATATTTTGTCATCATATATAATTTTGTAGTAGTTTTCTTTATCATCCATCATGGGATGATTTTTATCATATTTAATCACTATCTGCATGATACGTGTTTTCTTCAATATATATATTATACCCATCATATAACATGGAAGGATTCATTTTATCATTACATATTTCGTGCCTTATTTAATAATTACTTTCACAATTTGTTTTCTGTAAATTTTTTTTTATTTAGCAAAAGTCATCATGTCATAGGCTAATCATTATATACCATGATATTTCTTTCAGCTAACTATAATTATCCTTTCCTTTGATTGTATATGTATAACTATACCACACGAATGTCTTGATTGGTACTTAAATAAAGATGCTGGCATGTTTTAGGAGTTGGACTAGTCAGTTATTTCTAAACGACTTCTTGGCGCCCAAAATTTTTGTTATATAATATGTAATAGGGAAATGTTCTAACTGTATTGTTAGCAGAAAGAAGGTAGCAATGAAACCAGCACACCAGAGGCAAGGATGGGGTTGAGAGGACCTACCACAAGGAAGGCCTACTCCTCAAGACCAAAGAAGAAAGTGGAAGGGTGGTATATATACCCATGAATGGTAAGACAGATGAACTTGCTTACTTCCATACATATGATATGACTGTCCCCCATAACCTATGTTGATAACAGTGTGCTGACAGAATAATAACACACAAAAAACCCCTTTGCCAGGATGCACAATGCCCACTAATGTTCGGAATAATAAACATCTAGAATAGCATACCATCATTTTGATTAGCCTTATCTTCCCTATAGGTTTCGGTACACCTGGCTTCACCTAGTAATGGAAAATGCATTTTGCTAGAAATGGGCCTGCTTTCATAGTAACTGATGAAAGGCAGATGAATAATGAATAGCACAAACGCATTTGTCCATTACTTGGCAGGGGGAGGATTGTTGGGGCACGTTTTTTGTAACCATACCCCAACAGAAGGCGTATGTATAATCAAATCAAATGGATACATGGCTTCCCTCCCACATAAACTTACAGACCATCTTTTTGCCCAGAAACCTAGACAATTGATGACACCAGACTTCCATGCCGAAAGCTGATGCCTGGTGAAGGAAACACCAGTGACATCCAGGGACATCCGCGCTGGAAGCTGTTGTTCCATATGTACATATATTCCCCTCACCAAAAATTTAGGTAAAGGTGACCAGAAAAAAAAAATGGAGAAGGAAGATCTTTAAAGGACTGAACCTTATAAAATATCCTTCCCGAGAAAGGAAAGTGTTATATTACAGTTCAAGTGAAAAGGGGCCTGTGTCGATTTTTAGCTAAGACGGAGGGGGGCGATATATATATACCGTCCCGAGAAAAAGGGAGGATGGTATTTCAATCCATGTGGAAGGGGGGGCCTGGCGTCTGAAATTTTACACTATCGCCGTAGCTGTTTCTCTCTTTAGATTTTTTTGTTTTTGGTAATACTATATGTTCTATTTCGATGGGAGAGGCCTGGGGCGTCTATGAAATTGATACTGGAGCCGTTGGCCATTTTGATTGGTGTTTCTTTCGGCGAATGAAAATGCCAGCCAATAGAAACTTTGGCTCGGCAGCGAATGGAAACGGGGAGAGACATGAATAAAAGAGGGTTTCTTGGCCAAAAGGCAGATTCGATCGGAGTCGCTCAGTGAGAGGACAGTCTTCAGACGGGAGATCAGACCTTTGCCGGCACTTTCGAGAAAAAGGTAAGCCATTTGTCATTATGACTTAGCGCCCCCCCCTTTTTGTGTAGTAACCAACCTAGATTTCGCATGGGCCCTAAAGGGCTATAAAGTAACTTCAGGTCACCTCTATCTAAATTTTACTATGTAAATAGCATATCTCGTCAGTATAGACATGTTCCCAAATTTTAATTTATTTAAATAAATATCTAGAGAAAATTTCCTGTTTCCTCTCATACATATTTCATTCCTTTTGCTTTATGGTACTACACCCCACACCTTAATTTCACAAAGTGTACAAATTATAGAACAACCGACTCTGTTGAAATAGAGTTGTGTACTATATCTTTGCTGTGATATATTGACACAGCAACAGTTGCAAAATTACGACTTTATTAGGGCTACTTTGAGGCTAATTATCTGTCAGGTTTTAGTGATGTTTGTACTTTTATGTGTTTCAGTGCGTTATTCCATCTTTAGACCTTTGTCCTGACAATATTATATGCTCGATCCCTGCTTTAACTCAAACTCTTAATCAATTACAGAGTTTCCCCCGTTTTTTTTTTTTCTCTCTTTATTTATCCTGTTTGCACAAATTGCATTACATGTGATGATGTAAAGACATATGTCGATAGTGTATCATTGACAGCTGTGCTTCTATTAAACAACATTAAGGTCTTGCTGCGGGTTATATACATGGGGTTGTTGGCCTAAATTGCTATATATATATATACTTAAGTAAGGAAACTTTAATAAGTCACATCGTGTATCCTCCCTTTTCATCTATCCAAACCGGGAACGCAACACAGCGATGGCTCAGAAAGTCTCTCAAAGTTAGTGTTTTATTGGTATTACTTATTAGCTACATTTTTAGAGGAAGACAAAAAGGACAACACCCTAGAATGCATATTCTGGTCCTCTCTGGTTTCCGCCACTGTGCCGCGCCGCGCAGCGGTGGTCATCTCCTATTTCATGGCGCCGCTTGTATGTATGTTGACGGCGTGGTCCGTCATCCCAGCAGGCTGGAAGGAAGTCTCTCAGCCCCCACAGTACTAGGTGCACAAAGTGGTTAATTACAATATATATACATCATCAATGTAGGCAAGAAAAAATAATAATAAGGAGAAATATAGTCTTTTGCTCCTTAAATCTCACGGTTTTCTTGATTATTCTCCCGATCTTGTCCTAGTCAGGTCCGGTGCTGATCCTGTTCCTTGGAATTTTGTGTACTTCTCTACATCTGGTGGGTCAGGATTCTGTTGGGACGATGTAGAAGGCAAACGCTCCCGACACGATCGGTCTTGCTGCAGTAGGGTGTTCTGAAGTTATATTGTTCGAATCTGCCAGTAAGTAAGCATGTCGCAATCGGTCAATCGATATGGTCACATTTCTTCCTTTCACTTTGAGTGTGAAGTACTTGTCTGTTCTATCAAGGACTGGGAAGGGTCCCTCATATGGTGGTTCCAGAGGTTTCTTCATTCGATCTGTCCTGATAAATACATGTGAACATATTTTAAGATCTTTATGGACAAATACTTTTGTCTTCGAATGATGTTTTTCATTCAAGGGTTTGAGCAATTCCATTTGCTTTTGAAGCTGTTGAACAAATTCTTTTGCATCCAGGGGATGTTTAGAATCATCAAAGAATTCGCCAGGCAGTCTGATGGTTTTGCCATATACCATTTGAGACAAAGAATGGTTGTTATCTTTGTTGAGAGCACAGTGTTAAGTCGTATTTGTACATGTCAAAATACATTGTATTGGTAACTAATTGATAAAATAGACTCACCAAAACTCGCCACTGCAAACACACAAATAAACAAAGATACAATATAAGATTAATATAAATACCTAAATGTTAACACACTTTCAAGTTTGGAAAATTATTTTAGTATATCAAATCCTTCTATGTGAAGTTCAACCTCCATATTACAACATGGTACCGAGGGTAAACCTCAAAGTGGGTTAACGAAAAGAAGTTCTTAATACAACAATATTATTGGGTTAATTTCTATAATGATAAAGTGTCTAATCATCACCTTTACGATTTGAATAACACACACACTTCATTCAGTACACTTAATGGGAATTTACAAACATGTTGGACCTTTAGATATCTGACCAAAGTGAAAAACACATCAAATATGATACATTCAAACACAGAATTTGATTCCCAATGGGGTGTGTATATTCAATACATATATCCATACCATTGTATGTCTATTCTGGTATAAAACACAAAAGAAAATACAAATTGATAAATGAAATCATACCAAATTTTATTATAACTAAAACTCTCTATATTTTGGCATAAAAAGGGGGGTTATATGCAAGATAAAAGGTACTTTACTAGTAAACGTTTCTTTACTTCTAATTCCATTGAAATATAAAAAGAAAATCTTCTATTTGCTATATATATACTATATAGTAGAGATTACAGCAGAAAAAAAAAATATGACCTATTAAAAACTATATGTGTCTTCTATCCTATAAACGAGCCTTTTGGCCCACACAGAAAATTTTGTTTATAGGGTATAGTAAACTTACCATTTTTGTCTATTCTTCTACTCACCAACCTAGGCCATTTCCCTCTACTAGATTTTCGACCTCCATTCCCCTCGGCTCTTCGGTACTAACTGACTAAAATTTTAAAAATCGCATCCCTCCAAAAATTTATCATCTTCTTTTTACAGAGTAAAAAGAAAGTAATTTAATTTCGCAGAATATTTTCGAAAATAAAAATAAAAAATTATTATTTGGAATAAAAGTAAATTTAAATTAATAACAAAAAACAATAAAATGTATCAGGTCGATTCCTTGAGATTTTAATTTAGTAATTTCTTCTTAAAAAATTTTGAATTGTTATCTTTAAAATAAAAAAATATCTAATCTATCTGGAATATATATATATAATTAATTTTATTCTTTGGAATAAAAAGATAATTTTAAAATTTCGAAGTGGTAATAAAAATTTTAGACCTTTCATCTTGCATATAAAGGAAGGGATTGGTTATAAACATATAATACATATGTACATTCTGTACATTCTCCAGCTGGGACTTTCTGCAGCGGGTTTCGGGATACAAGCCCAGAGCTAATCCAAGTTCTCCACCTGGACAACAAACACTTCGACGAGACACTGTACATATATGATGTAAAATGTTTACATCATTGTTGGGTTTGTTTTGTGAAAAAATGGCCCAACAGCAGCACGCAAGCCTAGGAGAGCTGTTGGCGGCGTTTCTGTCCACTTAATATTATTGTGGGCGCGAATGGCAGTTTTAATGGTTCTGTGAAGCCTTTCAATCTTCCCGTTACACTGAGGGTGGTACGCCGTGGAATGACGAAGTTTGATACCACGAAGCGTTGTTAAATCTTTGAAAAGTTGAGAAGTAAACTGCTTTCCTTGATCTGATATCACTGTATGCGGTGCTCCAAATCTAACAATCCAGTTTTCATAGAACGCCCTCGCTACCGTTTCAGACTTCATATCTGGTAGCGGAACATCTTCCATCCAGCTGGTGTACCTGTCGATGCAGGTCAGACAGTAGATGTTACCATTCAATGGAGGTAAAGGACCAATTAGATCGATGTGCACAACACTAAATCTTTCATCCACTTCTTGATATTTGCCTATTTCTGATTTCGTGTGTATCGACACCTTGCACTTTTGGCAGTTGACACAAGCTTGAGCCCATTTCCTAATGTCTTTATTCATATTAGGTCAAATAAATCTTGATGTTATTTGTTTAGTAGTGGCTTTGATGCCTGGGTGTGAGAGTTCATGGAAGTTCTTAAAAACCATCATTCGGAATTTAATTGGAATGAATGGTCTAATATTTTTGGTAGGCACGTCACACCAAAACAATTTGCCTGAATGAAGTGGGCATTGCTTAAAATTTAGAGAGGTATTCTTTGATATCAGGTTTTGTAGTTCTGAATCACCAGTTTGTTCTTTGGCGATCTCTTCATAGTTGAAGGTTGTGATAGCATCAACTCTGGACAGAGCATCGGCGACTATGTTGTCAGTACCTTTTATGTACTTGATGTCAGTAGTAAATTGGGAGATGTATTGTAGATGTCTTAATTGTATAGGAGAAGCTTTCTCATTTTTTTGTTTGAATGCGTAAATTAAAGGTTTGTAATCAGTCAAAATTGTAAATTCACGTGCCTCAAGCAGGTGCTTGAAGAATTTGATAGACAAATATATTGCGAGAAGCTCTCTATCATATGTACTATAATTGCATTGAGCAGGATTCAATTTTTTAGAGAAAAATGCTATTGGTTTCCATGTATTATTGTCAAGCTGTTGGAGAACTAATCCAACTGCCCGATCTGAAGCATCTGTACAGAGTGAGATAGGCAGTTCAGCATCGGGGTAGACTAACAGTGCTGTATTAGCTAGGGCTTGTTTGCATTTTTCAAACTGAACTTCAGCTTCTTCAGTCCATTTAATTTCGCTTCTATCCTTTTTCTTGGCACCCCTCAAGTATTCATGAAGGATTGCCTGAGTCTCTGCGGCATCGTTCAAAAAGGTACAATAAAAGTTTAGCATTCCCAAAAATATGCGTAATTCATGAACTGTTTTTGGTTTCTTATACAGTATTCTAAAATAGCTTTAACCTTTGTTTGGAGTGGTTTCACACCGTGAGAGGTAATGAGGTATCCTAGAAAATCAATTTCCTGCACCAGGAATTTAGATTTAGAAAGATTGATTCTTAATCCATAGGAATCTAGTCTGCTGAATAAAGTTTCAAGGTGGCTATAATGCTCTTCTACCGTTTTAGAGGCTACCAGAATGTCATCTAAGTAGACAAATGCAAAGTCCAAGTTTCTTAAGACTTCATGCATGAATCTCTGAAAGGTGGCAGTAGCATTTCTAAGACCGAAACTCATTACATTAAATTCGAATAGCCCAAAAGGAGTAATGATGGTAGTCTTTGGTTTATCCTCTTCAGCAATTGGAATCTGATAGAATGCCTTGCATAGATCTATTTTTGAGTACACACGAGTACCTCTTAAGATGTGGTGGAAATCGTCCAGTCTAGGGATTGGATAACGGTCTGGAAGTGTAACTGCATTGAGTCTTCTATAATCACTACAAGGTCTTAGTGACTCGTCCTTTTTTGAAACTAAATGTAGTGGACTCGCCCAAGGAGAATTTGAGGGTCTAATTATTCCATTATTCAACATATATTGAAATTCTGCTTTAGCAAGAGTTAATCTCTGTGGATCTAGACGACGGGCTTTTGAGTGAATTGGCTGACCTCTTGCAGGAATATAATGCTTAACGTTATGTTTTGCTTCTACCAAATCTGAAGGTGGCCTACATAGGTTAGGATATTTGGTTAGGATAGTGCTGACCTTGGATGATGAATTTAGAGTGCTAATATTTCCCATGCCTGAGATTGACTGAATGACGCCTCTTATAGAAAGATTTGTTATTCCATCAATTAGGCTTTATTTTTAATATCAATAATCAATCCAAAGTTGTTCAAAAAGTCGGCTCCTATTATAGCTCTGTTGGTATTGGCGATTACAAAAGGCCATTGGAATTGACGTCGAAGTCCGATATCCAAATTGCTAACCTTTGTTCCATAGGTAACAATTTCTGTACCATTGGCTGCAAAAAGTTTATAATCAGAGCTAGGCCTTCTATTTTTATCCTTTGGAGGTATTATAGAAATATCAGCACCACTGTCCACCAAAAAGCGCAATCCCGTGTTTTTGTCCGTCACAAATAATCTGAGATTGCGACAATCCTGAATTCCCGCGGAAGAGTTTGTTGCTACTCTGTCCGCCGGTTGGAGTTTTACCGACTCTTTCCAACTGCACGGAGGCCTACATTTATTTTTCAAGCAATTAGGACCAAATATAAAATGGTAATAGCAATATTTCCTTTTTGCGTTGAAAAATCTTTGAGAATTACTTCTCGCCCTTGACTGATTCCTAGTTTTGGATCGAGATCTTGATCTTTCCAGCCTCGATACGGACACTTGCCGTTCAAGATCTTCCAATTTAGCGATCAAGCGATCTGTTGGGGAAGAAGGCACTTCCGCATCGAATATTTCTTTGGAAGGGTTTATCTCGTTTATTTTATCGGCCATTATGGCCAATTTGCTAATGTCCTTATCGCTTACAATGAGTATATTCTTTATGGATGTGGGCAATTTATCGAGTCATAAAGTTTTAATTGAACTGTCAGAGATATCTGGGGTAGCGAGGGATCTGAGCTTTTGTAGTAACTGGCTCGGCTTCATGTCTCCGAGCTCAATACCAGAAATTAACTTTTTAATTCTCAACCCTTCACTTTCTCTGAACAATTCAAGTAATCGTGATTTACATTCAGAGTACTTGTTGTCGCTTTTGCTATTAATTATGTCCCAAATGTTTTCTATATATTTAGGTTCTAATTGGGAGATCAAATAATTAAATTTAGTGTCTTCCTGAATAATTCCACCTATTTTGAACTGTGCTTCTACCTGGAAGAACCTTTCAACCCAGAAAGACGGTATTTTAACACTAACCTTGCATATTTCTGAGGTATTGCTAGGCTTATTTTCTGTTTCCATTTTACGTAAATTCAAATTCGACACAACAGCTTAGAGATAAAGTTAAAAATAAAAAATCGAGATAAAATAATAAGGAAGATAATATAAAAACTTATCTTAGTCTTGAGATGATATCCCGATATCTTGGATGATGCTTCTTTTCAAGCTTGAATCAATTTTTGCATTTCTTTATCTCTTGAAATATTCGTCTGCTTTTTCTTTTCAATCACGTCCGGCTCACCAATGTGGTGTGTCGATTTATTAGTCCAGCGATGGCTCAGAAAGTCTCTCAAAGTTAGCGTTTTATTGGTATTACTTATTAGCTACATTTTTATGGGAAGACAAAAAGGACAACACCCTAGAATGCCATTCGGATCCTATCTCAGATTTCCACCGCTGTGCCGCCCTGGCGCAGCGGTCGTCATCTCCTGATTTATGGCGCCTCTTGTATATTTTTGTTGACGGCGCGGTGCGTCATCCCAGCAGGCTGGAAGGAAGTCTCTCAGCAACCACATTATCAAACATCTATACCACGCTTTAAATATTTAATAGACTCTTAAAACTATCTACTATAAATCTGTAAATTTTTCATGTAACATAACAAAATGCTTCTATATATAAATTAAGCGCTATATATCTCAGATTATTATAATTAATACAGTAATCTCTAATTAATCGATTATAGATAATCCCAATACATATGTTTATTGGAAATGTAAACTATTTATAGAGGGCACTTTTTGAAGTAAAATAATTTTCTACTACCCTTACTGTAATGGTGAAAATAATGGGAGGGCTTGATTCATCAGTGGTGAATATAAGTTTGTATGACTATTTTCTTAAACATTAACCACCTTATATATGGCGACGATATCCTACCCCTTTATTCTTGTGTGGGAGTATGAGAAGAGGGAAGATAAAATAGCCAGGTCAAAACAACCTCCTTAGTCACCAGATGTCAGTTCTCACTCCCCTTTCCCTCAGGGGATAATTTATTTTACTCAAAGCAATTTAAAATCATCTACATGTGATGATCAAACGACAGTTCGCACCAAGGTGGTCTTGATAATAGTGGTTCCCAGAATGTTCCTGGACCTGGTCTCTATCCTCCTCGATCTACTCCACACATGGGTTTTTGCCTTATCGATCCTGTCTCCTTTATGCCCTTTCCAATCACAACACAACTTCTTCACAAATCACCACATATATATATATACTCAATCAGTTATCATATGAGAAATTTATTAGTACATGTCAGTTTATGGCGATGATCTCTGAATTCAAATTTTTAAAATATAACATACATGTATTTATTACTTAATATTAATTTGAATCCAAGGCAGATTGTTATATACAGATGGAAATGTGATTATTATATCAATGTGGAACTATTGGAGCATTACATATTTCTATTACATTTTCCATTTGATCAGAAATATGAATGTGCTTGCTATCATATTAAGACATACTATTGTATGCATAAATAAAAAAGTATATTTACCCAATTAAATTTTATAACACGCCATATCCAAAAAAAAAAAAAACCTTCTCCCTCTTACCCCACACAGCCCCTGGTGGGATGGTCCGTGGTCAACTTTTTTATTTCCTGCATCTTTGGCCCCCTCCTTCAAACTCTACTCTTTTTCTTTCCCCAGCGTTGCCAGCCTCCACAATCCTCTTTTGCTATATAAAGAAATTATTAAATAATGTTTTTGGACTGATAAATATATATGATTTTTTTTTATTATCCCTAGTACACGGGTTCAAGCCATGATAATCATGGTGGGTAGTTAGCGACTGCTTGCCCAATGCGGGAATCGAACCCGTCATTACAAATATACCAGGTCTGTAGCATTAGATGAACATTCCTGCAGGTCTGCAAAATGGAAATTGCCTATATATAAAAAAAAAGAGTTTAGACAATTCAAAATAACACTGTAAGTGTTATCAGGGATTCAGAATCAGAAATTCATTCACGGTTGGTTAAAAGAAACGTTTATTTATTAATTTATATACATGTAAATTATCTTGTTCTTTTTAGCCATGCAAAACTACAGCAAGCTAGACATATTATTCCTATTCAAAACAATTACTCATTTTTTATTTACATTTCATAGAGTAATTTAGTTATTTTTTATTTAATTAAAGAAAAATTAATCTATGCAACACATAATTATATTATGACAATTAAAGCATTTTTTCAGCTGCTACATGATGCATTAGTGCGCTGTTATGAGAAATTTGACCTATTTTTATTTTATTTTATTTTTTTTATATTATAATATTTACAATTTTTTTTTCAGCTGCTACAACACACATATAGCGGAAGAGCTTTGCTCGATGCAATACCTTGAAATTATATCTATGTTCCTCTACAGACCTATAAGCTTATGTCAATAGTTCACTAAACACCCCTAAGCTGTCTTCCATAGAAAATACAGGGTATATTCCAAACCAATCCAATACAATAAAAAAGTCGGTGGACGAGTGGGTAACTCCCTCGATTCCCGACAGTCATGAATCCCGCGTTAAAATTTGTTTAAAATGTGAATAACCTTCACATATTATTCATTGTTCAATTACGATGAACTAGGTTGCTCTTGCTGAGCGGTACCTATTAATGTGACTTGAACCAGGATCCAATACAATAGTAGAGCGGTCTAGAGATTAATTTGGCGAAACCGCTGAGAGGGTTCACTACTGATGAGCCAAGCCCACTCATTCAATAACTCATTTCATTGCAGTAAGGTCTGTAGAGATAATATTTGATGATATTTAAAAGAAACACGTTGCCAGTAAATTTATTTGTGAAAAATTTTAACGATAGATGGCAATTAAATTTAATTTACACGTATAGTATTATAGTAGGCGCCACAAATTGTATAAGTTTCAAAAACCAACTTTATGTTCGTTTAGGCTGATGTATTATATTGAAAACACCAGAGTAATTACTTTTTAGGCATACACAATGAAAATAATCAATGATATAAAATAAATATTATTCCTAAAAATTCTATATTTTTATCAATTAGTTTTTAGTTGCACAATCGGGAGATGTCTTTGCAATATCTTTGTACATTCTTATTATCAGAAAATCTTTATTGTCTTTTTAATGTCTGATACATCTTTTGTTGTTTATTTGCAAACCACCAAAAAGTGACAAAAAAATAAATCAAAAAGGGATGATGATAACCTGAGTCTTGCAGATTAACATTTTCATAGAAACATATATATACATATTTATTGCTAGCTATATATCAGTCTTCATCTTAATTTATTAACCTGATCTAACTACAATTTCTTTTTGTATTATTTTTTTCATATTGTTTGGGGTTTTTCACGCCTTAAATGCATATTCTATGATTTTCAGGAAGTCAGGCAGAAATAGAACACCATATATTTGAACGTATATCTCTTAAGACGGAAAGAGGAACTCATGTTTCTAAGATAGGCCGCCTGAACTTCACAGAACACTCTCTTCTATCAAGTCTGATAGACAATATATCTGTATATAATTTCTTCAGAAGAGTTATGAAGAAAGCGGATCTGATAAATTAGTTTTCCATTATAATAATGATACTGTGGGGGCCGAGAGACTTCCTTCCTGCCTGCTGGGATGACGGACCACGCCGTCAGCAAACATACAAGCGGGGGCCATGAAATAGGAGATGACCACCGCTGTGCGGCGCGGCAGATCAGCGGAAGTGAATGAGATCCAGAATAGACATTCTAGGGTGTTGTCCTTTTTGTCTTCCTCTAAAAATGTAGCTAATAAGTAATACCAATAAAACACTAACTTTGAAATACTTTCTGGGCCATCGCTGGACTAATAAATCGACACACCTACATTGGTGAGCCGGACGTGATTGAAAAGAAAAATCATACGAAGATTTCAAGAGATAAAGAAATGCAAAAAATGATTCAAGCTTGAAAAGAAGCATCATCCAAGATATCATCCAAGACTTCCTTCCTGCCTGCTGGGATGAAGGACCACGCCGTCAGGAAGGAAGTCTCTCGGCTCCCACAATACTTAATCTACAAAACTTTTTTTTTTCTTCTTTTGTTAGATCATGCTTTTTACTGCATTTCATGAAATATTGTACATATAAAACCCCACTCATCCTGATTATTATTGTTTACACTCTGGAGAATCTGTGTAAGACCAATGGGGTCTTAATAAAGGCTTTGTGTGATTTTCAGGAAGCCTTAAAGGCCACATTTTTGATCGTTGAGGTACAGCTTGCACCACATTGATGAGGGCCAACAGCCTGTAAATCTACGCGGTCAGAATTTCTTGATTAATCAAAGGCATTTGCCCAATTCTTTAATAATAAAAATCAAAAGGGTAATGGTGAGAGTGATTTGATTTCTTATTTTATATATTGATGGTAATTTTATTCTTAATATTGTCAAGTGGCTCTGCGGCTCCGGTCACAAGAGGCCCCATGGGACGCCTTTCAATCATCCCTGGACCCCGGGGGGGGGGGGGGGGGGGGACTACAGGTGTGAGGGGTTCTTGGAATCTTATCGGCAAATAGGGAGGGTGGGACGCCTTGGTGGCTGACGACGCTCATTATTATTATCTTGACCTGGGGATAAGTGGTTTTATCATCTGACTCTCTCTCCCTATAAATACCTATTGTAAATAATTCTATTGGAGAACTAAAAGGTAAATACCCTTCATAATAAATTAATTATCCCCAAATTTGCCCTTGCTTTATTTATCTCCGCGACAATATTTTGTTCGGGAATATGAGTATTATTGAAAGCCACTTCAATTTCCATTTAATGAGAGCTTGTGCTAGCGGTCTTTTCTGGTGTGGTTTTGTTGCTCCATTGATATAGCCACTGTTGAGTTATCAAGGATTTGCGATGTCAGCTAGGGCTTACTGAATGTGTTGGAAATAACTCAGACACCTTTTGGTTTTCAGATTTCTCTTTTGGACACTTTTCACAGGATTTTTACCTGTATTTGCAATCACCCATAACTTATGAACGTACTTCGCGTAGTTCCCTTTCATAAAAGTCAAAGATATTTATTAATTTGGCAAATGTGGCTTCAACCACGTCATAGAATTTTTTCATGGCACGGTAGTCTTTCTCATTTTTTAATGTGCCACATTCTGGCAATATCAGCGATTAGTTGATGTCTATTCCGATAAATGGTCATCAGTGACTTTCATTTGAGCGATAAGAAGATGCTATGTTCTTAATTTTACCACCCTATCATGTTTTTGTTCAATTTTTTAATATGGATTTTTGTGTTTATCAGCAGTTTACACTAGCCTGTTCAGTGATTTGCTAACCATGACGTATGCACGAAGGAACGTGTGGCCATTGGACATGTGTTGGACCTGTAGGTTGTTGTTAGGGGCTGCTCTGCCTGGAGTACAGGAGCTCCATCAATGATTCCATTCTTCCTGTGGTGAATCTGTATAAGACCGGTGGTCTTAATAAAGCTTTGTGTGTGTTTATAATCAGTTTTCTCGTTCAGATAAAGTCTAGAAGTGTGCGTGTATTCCAGTTGAAGGACAGAATGTATCACAAATATTATACACTCATCGACAATATTTAAGGAAGTGGAAAGTCTTTGATGTCTCTGGATATGTACTTTTTTAAGGAGATCCAGAGAGGCAATTTTGTTCACACTTGGTTATCTCGTGTATCTTCAATAAAGATCACTGTAATATCTTTCAGAGTTATTGGTTATTGTCTGAATCCTGATATAAATGCTGAAAGGTTGGGTGCTGCGCTGCCTGGAGTACAGGAGCTCTATCTATGATTCCTTTCTTCCTATGGTGAATCGGTATAAGATGGGTGGTCTTAGTAAAGCTTTGTGTGGGTGTGTGTAAATGCTGAAAGGTAAAACTTCCTTAAGTTTTGTCCATGAGTGTAAATATATAAAAGTTTGTTTATTGGTAGACATGGAAAACACAAAACTGCGGAAAGAAGATTTTATTGGAAAATCTAATTGGGCCCTCCAATGGCATCTTCTTCTTTCTCTCCTCCTTTCTTGAGGAAGTTGGCGAAGTTGGGGATGCCGATGGTGTTAGGCTTAGCTCGTGGTGCGTCCTTGAACACTTCGGCAACCTGTCACAGACACAAGGTGTCACATTCCCATAGCTTCACGTAAGAGAGGAAAGTCAGAGAGATTAAAGACATCTTCCAATCTGTACAATATTGAATATGAACTATGTATATCATGGAAGTATATAAAGTTTTGAAATATCTTCGATTTTTTTTAGTTTAATTTTATGGTGAATCCCTGAACACTTTAGCAATCTGTCACATACAGTATCTCATAGCATTCACTTAAGAGAGAGCGAAAAGTTAAAGAGATTTTACACTAGCCTGTTCAGTGATTCGCTAACCATGACGTATGCACGGTGTGGCCACTGGACATGCGTCGGACCTGTAGGCTGTTGTTGGGTGCTGCGCTGCCTGGAGTACAGGAGATCCATCTATGATTCCTTTCTTCCTGTGGTGAATCTGTATAAGACCGGTGGTCTTAATAAAGCCTTGTGTGTGTTTGTCATTAGTTTTCTCGTTCAGATAAAGTCTAGAAGTGTGAACATCAGCTTTGGCAAACTGATATGCTAGAGACCTCGGGAGATATGATTTTTATCTTGCTAGATCCCCTCCCGGCAAAATTTCCATATTTATTTAACATTATATATTACACATTGGAATCTTTCACAAGTTTTTATCTTAATTAGTGGAGAGCACCTTCTATCCCAAGTCTAATGCTTATCATACCGCTGTTATATTGCATTTTTCAATCTTCCTTTTATAGTGATACTGATGCAAGACTCTTGGAATATAACAGCGGTATGGTAGAATAAACTAGCGAAACCGCTGGGAGGGTACACCACTGATGAGCCAGGCCCTCTCATTAATTTTTACATTGCTGTAAGGGCAATAGAAATTGTTTAGTTTTTAAAAGAATCATACGTGTCTATAATAGTTTCGAATTTTCATATCCCAAGTCTTCCTTTTCTCTAAACATATCGACTACGCTAAGGAAATGTGAGATAACTGCTGTGAAGGATGAAGTACTGGAAGGTAAAAAACACCAAAACAACGATGGAAGCTTACCTCCTCTTCATCCAGACATTCTCCGAACTTCATCAGACGATCGCGGAAGCTGCGTACATCACCGCCATGTCAATTGTCAATTTAAAAGAATTTACACATTGGACAAAACTTAAGAAAGTGGAATGTCTTTGATGTCGCCGGTCGTCTATTTTTTTTGAAGAAGACAGAGGCCATATTCCTACATCCTAGAAGCAGATGGTCTCCCAGACCTATCGGTCCATAAGCCGGTTCATATTCCTACAAGACATCCTGTGACTGGAACTAAGACCACGAGATATCCTGCCGTTGGAACTCTGGCCATATTCCCACGAGATATCCTGCCATTGGAGCTATGGCCATATTCCCACGAGATATCTTGCCATTGGAACTATGGCCATATTCCCACGAGATATCCTGCCATTGGAACTATGGCCATATTCCCACGAGATATCCTGCCATTGGAACTATGGCCATATTCCCACGAGATATCCAGCCATTGGAACTATGGCCATATTCCCACGAGATATCCTGCCATTGGAACTATGGCCATATTCCCACGAGATATCCTGCCATTAGAACTATGGCCATATTCCCATGAGATATCCTGCCATTGGAACTATGGCCATATTCCCACGAGATATCCTGCCATTGGAACTATGGCCATATTCCCACGAGATATCCTGCCATTGGAACTATGGCCATATTCCCACGAGATATCCTGCCATTGGAACTATGGCCATATTCCCACGAGATATCCTGCCATTGGAGCTATGGCCATATTCCCACGAGATATCTTGCCATTGGAACTATGGCCATATTCCCACGAGATATCCTGCCATTGGAACTATGGCCATATTCCCACGAGATATCCTGCCATTGGAACTATGGCCATATTCCCACGAGATATCCTGCCATTGGAACTATGGCCATATTCCCACGAGATATCCTGCCATTGGAACTATGGCCATATTCCCACGAGATATCCTGCCATTGGAACTATGGCCATATTCCCACGAGATATCCTGCCATTGGAACTATGGCCATATTCCCACGAGATATCCTGCCATTGGAACTATGGCCATATTCCCACGAGATATCCTGCCATTGGAACTATGGCCATATTCCCACGAGATATCCTGCCATTGGAACTATGGCCATATTCCCACGAGATATCCTGCCATTGGAACTATGGCCATATTCCCACGAGATATCCTGCCGTTGGAACTATGGCCATATTCCCACGAGATATCCTGCCATTGGAGCTATGGCCATATTCCCACGAGATATCCTGCCATTGGAACTATGGCCATATTCCCACGAGATATCCTGCCATTGGAACTATGGCCATATTCCCACGAGAAACCCTGCCATTGGAGCTAAGACCACAACAGTACCATCTTCCGGCCAATGCCACATCCAACCAATCAGATTCTATGATTGCTACTCACGGCTTTTCTTCCAGGAATCCTTCGCCGTCGTCAAAGTGGGACAAGGCGTTGATGAGTACCTCCTCTCTGTCAATTCCTGCAAACATTCTGCATTTGTAACTAAGACATGGATCATACAATTTCAAAGAGAGATGTACATGAAAATAGAGGTTGCCTGGCCGGCACATTCATAGTTTGAGAGTTAAAAGACACTTCGGTCAGTAAATCTTTTTATTATATTGTCACTGAATAATTATTTTTGAATACTCTGCTGTCAGTTATCATCATAAATATTTGCATAGTCATCACCCCTTACCGTGCTTGTAAATTATCACTTGAAAATCCAATTGACACATTTTGGCATTCTATAGATTTAATTGATAAATTACTTTTAATTAAACTTCTGGAATACTTGTCTCCTCTACCGTGACAATATAAAAAGATTTACTGTGTGTGTGACCGAAGTGTCTTTCAATTCTAAAATGCAGAGAGAGAGAGATTGAGATTGAAACTGATTTATTACAATGTCCATAAGATTATATAAGGTTAATTACAAAATTGAATAAATAAGATTATATAATGAAAAATATAGGAATAAAAAGATATATATATATATACATAATTGATAAATATATATGTGGCAATATAAGGTGGGGAAAGAGAAATAATCACACCACAAGTTGGAAAAGGAACCCAGACAACCAGAGAGAGAGAGGGAGAGAGACGGGCCTGCCACCGCTGAGCGGCCGTTCGTGTCGCACATAATCACCAACTGTCTTAAAAGTCCCAAGGTGTTGACGGACGGGCCCCATTTTCCGCCCCTTGGAATGTCGCTGCTGTCTCAAGTGACCGGACTTTACATCCCGTCTCTCTCTGGGCTGGCTCTAGGTTTGCTATAATGTCATAATATATACTCTTCCAGGAATAATAAAGCAAACCTACAGTCAACCCAGAGAGAGATGGGCAGCTAAAGGGTGTCACTTTAGACATCAGCGACATTCCAAGGGGCTCCTGGGGTCCGTCACTTAACACCTCGGGACTTTGGAGACAGTTGGTGATTGTGTTCGAAACGAACGGTCGGCCGCTCAGCGGCGGCCGGGCCCAGCTCTCTCCATCATATCTCTCTCTGGTTGTCTAGGATTTCTCTTCCAATTTGTGGTGTGATTATTTCTCTTTCCCCCACATTATTATTATATTATTACCACATTGAAAGTCGACAGGATCTTATCTTAGAAGAGTCGACAGGATCTTATCACAGAAGAGTCGACAGGATAAGACCTGGCCGGGAAGCAAATCCCTCATATACCAGAGTATGAAGAAAACAAGTAGCAAGACCACGATGATCGGACAAACCCACAACCAAGTTCCACAACCAACTCAACTGTAGCCACTTCTATTCGAACTCTCACCCTCTGCCTCGGCCAACTCTTGAACAGTGATCCGGAATAAGTGATCACCTACGACGGAGATGAACCTGCCGCACACTTCTCCCAGCACTAGATCTGCCCAAGAACGATCGCCGCGCCAGGGCAGGATACCTTCTACCACCATGGACTCCGCCATACCTCTGCCACTACAGTAGCGGACAACACTGGCACGTACAGTGCCTCCCTCAATGAACTCAATGAATCACTTTCTCTCTAAACCAAGAACCTGTAAGTGCAAATATTTTACCCCTACCATTCCTTCTTCATAGAAGTCAGTCCTTGTACACTCTGGTTCCAATATTTCCATAATTAGTTTAGTTCTCGCCACGCCTATATATTCTACCTTTGTATCTCGAACTATTTTATCTTCTCAAATTAACTATAAGTCCATGCGACTTCCTCACCTACACACGGGACTTTTCCCCTCGGACTCGCTACACAAGTAACTGCATAGATAAGGTAGAATAACCCAAAGCAAGTTTCCCCTCGCTCTGTTCGCCAAAATTCTAACATTGTATGTAGTTCTATATTTACCTCAGTCCTGAGCTCACACAATTTCCAACCTCAATCTCATTTCTCGTACTCTACACCTATAGCATAGAAAGCCCATGCCAAGTTTCCTCTTGCCATGTCCGCCTGAAAAATATCTTAAAGTGTAGAGTTCCCCAGTCTTAATGACCTTCAGAATTTCACCATGTGTATGTGACTCCCCTTCTCGTTGTTCACACTCCTCAATATAATTTCCCTTATAATACATTAGATGTTATTGTATATAGCCTTTTATAGCTTTGATATTATCAAAAATTCCCTTAAATATCAAACTCTCGGGTGTTGTAAAATTGCTTGTAAATAATATTTACTTGTGTACTATACAATATTTTATTTACATAAAACTTTGTCACCATAACCTTAATTAATTTCAACTGTAAAATTATTTTCTCTATTCCTGGCTTCTCCAGCTTTAAGTATACTCAAACCATGTTCAGCCTGCTTCAACGGGGGCCATATGTCATAATATATACTCTTCCTGGAATAATAAAACAAACCTACAGTCAACCCAGAGAGAGATGGGCAGCTAAAGGGTGTCACTTTAGACATCAGCGACATTCCAAGGGGCTCCTGGGGTCCGTCACTTAACACCTCGGGACTTTGGAGACAGTTGGTGATTGTGTTCGAAACGAACGGTCGGCCGCTCAGCGGCGGCCGGGCCCAGCTCTCTCCATCATATCTCTCTCTGGTTGTCTAGGATTTCTCTTCCAATTTGTGGTGTGATTATTTCTCTTTTCCCCACATCATTATTATATTATTACCACATATACATATATATAAAAATATATACAAGGTCTTCATTGGTGGCGCCCACCACGGGAAAGACTCCGCCACCGATGGACTGCGAGAGAGAGAGAGATATATATAAACAAGCTATCGAATTACCTTTACGGTATACAACAACAAGAGATGATATTATTGGGAACCTTTGCCCTACATAGGATTCGTCCATGTGCAAAATTGCTTAGAAAGGATGAGTTAGTTATTTACAGGTGATCGTTCATTTACATATCCATTCGGGGGTCGGTGAAAGGATGGTCTACACCATTGGTTTTCGACCGCAAAGTCCCGGGTTCGAAGCCCGCATTGAGCACTTTTTTTCTAATTAAAAAAAATGCTCCAATGGCCCCCCGAATCTTGCAAAAGTCCAACCCTACCAGCGAGTGCAAACAGGGCTCTTTCACATTTGTAAGTGCGAAGTCAAACTGCTTTTCATATGTATAGACATGTGGTGCACTTACAGTAAAAGCAGTCGCCTTCTACCCACCATGATTATCATGGCCTGAACCACGTGTACTAGGGATAATAATAATTAAAAAACATCCATTTACATACGGCTTTCTTTTCTCAATGTTTCTTCTCTTGCACATCCCTGTAAAACTTATACATGGCCAATGCGTTGGATTTATTCTTTGTCATCCTAGACAACAGAGCCTCCAGAACAAGATGATTTGATCCAATTTTATGCACAAAAGAAGTTCCCTTTCACTTCTTAACTTCATACAGAAAAACTTGGGTTGCTCCAGTTCCGAGTAGGTTACCTTTAATGTATACATTGCCATGATATGTTCTTTCTTAAGTAAAGTCTCAGAGCTGTTACCAAATAACTCCACAAGACCTAACACGACGTGGTAAATCCATGTATAGTAACTTTCTTTGCCTCCAATTTGCCCAGATTAATCTATTAGCTTGATTGTCTTTATATAATTTTCCCTGTATATAAATATCATATTACCATTAAGTTCTATCACTGTTTTTCCTGCATGTATCCTATATTTCTGCTTGGAGAATCTGTATAAGACTAAAAGGTCTTAATAACGCTTTTGTTGTTGTTGATATGTTCATTCTAGGCATTTCAAATCGATTTGAAAAGGCTACAAAACATTCACAATTTATTCTGCTTGCTGCTAAACCCCATATTTTAGATGCGACTATAAATTTTGGTATAAATCTACCGATATGTATATAATGTGTTATCAGACATGATAAGCCACGTTTGGAATATAAAAAGAGAGATTAAGAGGAACGTGGTAAGTTTCTTTATTAAGCGGTATACGAGCTTTCGGACGTCAGCCGTCCTTCATCAGGTATACCTGATGAAGGACGGCTGACGTCCGAAAGCTCGTATACCGCTTAATAAAGAAACTTACCACGTTCCTCTTAATCTCTCTTTTTATAATGTGTTATATATTTTATGTACCAAATGAGGCACCTCTCCCTTTAAAATGCATTATTGTTAACCACAAGTACGGAACATATTGAAGGGATAAAGAATAAGCCACAACACCATATAAAAATGGAATCATTTTTCTATTTAGTTGACTTGTTAATATTGATTTATAAAAGCAAAGGTTGTCTCTCCCGTCAAAATAGATGTCAAAACTAGACATCTATTGACCGTCGCCGCAAATTAGCAGCCTAGGGTCGGTGACAAAGCCACAACACCAGCTTTGGTAAACTGAGAAGTGTCCACCTAGAGATCATGGTTTCAGACTAATGGCCCTCGTCAGTCTAGAGAGGACTTTTTTCTATCCTGTTCCAAAATCACTTTATTAGGTACCGCTCAACAAGAGCAACCTAGTTTATGATATTTACAACAGTGAATAATAAGTGAAGGTTATTCACATATTAAACAAAATGTTAACGCAGGATTCGATCCCGGTTGATGACTGTCGGGAATCGAGGGTGTTACCCACTCGTCCACCGACTTCTTTTCCTTTATTCAATGAGATCCAAAAGGGATCTAATGGAATCTTTACAAACTTCCAAAGAGATGTTTAGATGGTAAAGTGGCTAGGCAAAACTCAGGCCAAAATATAGACGGAAATTGTCACCAATCTTTGATTTTTTAGAATGAAATGAAGTAATATTTTGTGCGCAGAGTAG